>JAJKFI010000019.1:12006079-12029103 GCA_029204185.1 Lerista edwardsae | reverse complement strand
GGGGGGGGGCAGATTAGGGAATGTTTATTCCCTTGCCTCAGAGCTGCATTACCCTTAACCCAGTGCTGGAAAGTTGGTTAGGTTTGCACCCTCAATCAAGTTGCGTTAACATGTTCTAGAACTTTTACAAGTTCTTAACGGCCCAGTCTTATTTGGGCAGTGTGCCGATATTGCATAGACAGCAGCGTGACTGTTGTATCCTAAGCCTGTCCAGGTGATACCATGCCAGCATAGCCCTCCCAGTAGTGCTAACACATCTTTTCCTAACCATGCTGACACAGTGTCTATGAAATCCTGACACAGCTCCTCACCCATAGAGCAATGTCCTGACATCAGCACAATGTCAACCTGATGCCTGTGCATCATTGGTGTGATGTCCAATGAGCCTGTCACTGCATCCACCGAGCCCCAATTCCAGTAGCAAGAGAAGCACCACAAGGGTGAATGGAGAAGGGAGTGGGAGCAGTTGCAAGGCCAATGAGTGACCAGAAGTGGGGGCTACGCCCTACCAGCCAGTGGGAACAAGCAGCAGAGAAATAGGCATTCCACTAACCATGGGGGGGACATGGTGGCACAGCGAGTTAATCCGCTGTTGCTGGGCTTTCCAACGGAGAAAGCCGTTTTGCGTGACGGAGTGAGCTCCCGTTGCTTGTCCCAGCTCCTGCCAACCTAGCAGTTCGAAAGTAACTAAATGCAAGTAGATAAATAGGGACTACTTTGGTGGGAAGGGAACGGTGTTCCGTGCGCTATGGCGTAGAGTCATGCCAGCCACATGACCACGGAAGCTTGCCCTCGGACAAAACGCTGGCTCTATAGGCTGAGAAACGGTGATGAGCACCGCCCCCTACAGTCGGTCACGACTAGATCAGTCGGTCATGGGGAAACCTTTACCTATTAACCATGGGAAGGTACCCCAAAGACAAGACAACATCCCCGCCCCCACACACATGGAGTCTGGTGGTGTCAGCAAAGAAGTGGCAAAAGGAATGATCTGCTGGGGACCCCTGCATCTGTGGCATGTCCATTGGCAAGCAGCCACCTACACTGGGGTGCTGTGGTTGTACCAACATATGTGGAGATACCCTGGTACATCTCAAGGATAAGATTGGGCCTTTAATTCAGCACTGGTGCAGCCACATAAATGCTTCAGAGGGAAAACAAAAATGTGCTTTTAAGGTGCAGTTGTTGGGGGAATGTGCTGGGGTTCACAAGTCAGTGTGCTATAGTAGACTTGGACCAGGACCAGGACCAGGAAAACCTGCATTCTAATTTCTTTTTAGCTGTGAAGTTTTATTGGCTGCCAAGAGTCATGATCTGCATAGGAAGCAATAAGGTAGTCCAGCAAATCTGTAGGACTGTCTGTCCAGCAGCTCAGGTTTTTTTAACTTTCTGATCAAAGAAGCTGCTCAGAGTGAGGAGCCAGGCTAGAGTCAGCAGTTTTACAAAACCGGGGGGGGGGGAGACGGTGACACACAACTCTATTAGCTCCTTCTGTCACCTGCCAGTTGCTGAGCTGGGAGCTGCAATGGGTTTAGCTAGTCATCTCTCTCATGTTGGGAGATGCTAACTCTAAGCCAAGAGTACTTGCACCCTGTGTTTACCCTTAGAAGCCCTTGTAGGAATACGGTGGCATTATGCGTTGTTCCACATGCAGTTATGCATGTGGAAGAAATTGCACAGCAAAAAAAGTACTGACAGTTTTATTTGTGACCTCTTGTTCAATGTCCTGTGCAAGCGGAAAGCCGATTTGGATTCAATTTGGGTTTCTGTGTACAAGAACCTCATGGTATCACATGTGCAAATGGAAGGATATCACAGGATACAGCCCAGTATTTTTTACAAGAGATGCCTTGGAGATGTTGATGGCTGGAATGTGGTACATAAATTTAACAATAAATAGAGCTATATACAATTTTTCTTGGAAATCAAGCGGTACAGATCAGCGCTTCTCAAAGTCTCCACTATGGCAGACAGACAATTCCCCCCCCCCAGTGTGCCACTGGTCCACAGACCACAGTTTGAGAAGTACTTGTATAGACAGCATAGCAGTAATGTGAATTATTTTAGGGTGCAATCCTAAACTGAGTGAGGCTGGCATAAACTAAGCCAGCAAAGTTTGGGCAGCACAAGGGACACTGTAAAGTAAGTTTTTACCGCTCTTGGAGTCAGAGAGGCCAGCACACAGATGTGAGCCATCATAGGTGCCAACTTTGTGGATGCCACGGGGTGGAGGGCACCCACAAGATATCCACCCCCCAAAGATCGGAGCACCCCCATGCCCACACAATCCTCAGACTGGTAAACCTACCCAAATTCCGTTTGGCCTTTCCAGTTTGTTGCAGTGCTGGAAGGCATGTGTTCCAACGCTTTTTTTCATTAGTCACAAGGCTAATATGGGCCTTGGATTGGTTTTTATTTCTTGTAGGTCCCACCTGTTGCATGCTGATTGGATGAAGTGATTGGGTTGGGAGAACACAGACAAGACTGTTAACTTCACAGCCATCCAGCCAGCAGCACTGAAAAAGCAGTCCTGCTTGTGTGCTGTGGCTAGGAGGGGGCTGGGGGGCTGGCCCCGGGGCTTACTGGTTTTCTTTGCAAGAGGTGGCGGGAGTGACAGGGCGAAGGAGAGATGGCGGGAGTGACAGATGGTGAGCGAGAGATGGCAGGAGCAACAGGGCGAGGGAGAGATGGTGGGAGTGACAGGGCGAGGGAGAGGTGGTGGAGCGACAGAAGGCGAGCTTGGCTACATAAGGGGGCTACGTAAGAAGGCGACAGCTTGGCTATATAAGGACGTGGCTACATCACTGGGCGTGGCTATGGGCACTACCAATGTTGAACTCAAGTCAGCTCCCCTGTGAGTCATCCTCCCTGACTCCGAGAGTAATCCAAAAATGCTATATGGTGGCGCTTGTGCTGGCCAAACTTTGCTGGCTTAGTTTATGCCAGCCTAACTCCAGTTTAGGATTGCTCTCTTAGTGGTTTTAAGTATTTCAATTTATTCTTGAGATGTTCTTGAGAAATTGTGTTGCCATTGCAGTCATCAGGGCAGTTAGTCTGCTGTTTCTCTAGGTGCAAGCCTGGATTTGCAATGAATTTAATAAATGTTTTGAAAAGAACTGCAATATTTAGTGTTCAACGGGAAAGTAGATTAATGTGCATCACTACAGCAAGCAAAGCAAAAAGCCTCAGCTCACTTCACGCTGAATATTTAAAAGGCTGTTGCGTTGTTTTGTTGCGGTCGCTGTTCAGTAACACAATAGCTTGCCAATATTTTATTATTTGCCAATATGTCTTCAGGAAATCGCATGGCACGAAAGGAGCTCAATACTTCACATTGATTGTAAGTTTTCGCATCTCCTGGATGTCAACAGTTAGGCTGTAGCACAGTCAGTCAGTAGTGGTGGTGGGGAGAGGCAGACATTTGACTTGAGGGGATGGTTTGGCAGCTTGCTGACGGGAATAGAACTTAAAGAAGGATATCAAGCCAACTGACAAGCAGTATAGTGCATCCCAATGCAAATGCAAATGCACATCCTGCCTAGCTTTCTTACTTGATTTCACCTATATATGCATCAACACAATTGCAATAAAAATATGGAATTCCTTCCAGAAGAATTAAGAACTCCCGCATGGCTTTTCAGAGAGGGATCAAATCATACCTTTTGTCTAGCCTTTGGAAGATGGCTCTCTGTCCCTCTGGAATACTGTCATAGTTTGTTTGCTCCCCTCATCAATTGTTTCCCATCCTCCAAAGGGCCTGATGAGGAGAATTGGGTCTCGCCTTATTTTTATTTTGTGTATAATGTTTTTAATTCTCTGTGTATAATGTTTTTAAATATTTTTAATGTGTTTCACTTATTTTGCTTACATGGTACTTTTATGTTCTCTGTAAGCCACCTTGGGCATTTGCTTTGTCATAGTAAGGGCAGGGTATATATTCTTCAAATAAACAAACATTGGAATACCACCTGACAATTAAGGCCTTTCTTATTTTCTGCTTACCCTACCCACCTGTAAATAGTCCTGAGAAGCATTTTTATGTTTATTTTAGGTCACTTAACAGCCAACAGTTTGGTTGCATTTTAAGGACATTTGCTTTTGGCGTTTGTTAGGGAACAAACCCTGAAAGGCAAATCATGGTGAAATTTGGGCAGGTAAAGCCCAAGCAGTGGAGTCTCTACAGGGAGGGCAGAGCTCTAAGTTTTGCAAGAAGCCTTACCTTGCAGTGGAAATCACTCATTTCCTGCACCGTTTTAGCCAATCCTCACAGGGAAAAGCAACATGTTGGCGTTGCTTACTGGCTACAGCAGCAAGGGAGAGGAGGGATTTACATGACAGGGTAAGGCTCCTTGCGAAACTTAGAGCTCTGCCTCCCTGTAGAGACGCCACTGAGCCCAGGTTTTCTGGACCTAAGAGCCCAATCCTATCCAAGTTTCCAGCACCGATGCAATCACAACACAGCCCCAAATGCCTCTGTGATGGCCCCCTCACTGCAGGATGCAGGACATGCCCTGTTGGCACAGCCACATCAGTGCTGGAAAGTTGGATAGGATTGGGCCCTAAGAGTTTTCCAGTTTTGCTTAATGTCACCCTCTTTGTTTTTCCACAGCTGCAGTGTTTGGTTATTCCTAATTCTTGCCCTGTTGAGTCTTTTTAAGTTATCTGGTGACATGGAAGTAACCAAGACTGCCAAAGTAATAAACCACGATCCAATTCTATTTACCCAGTGCAAAACAAGAAATAACTACAGCTAGTTAAACTTTAATTTCAGTTGCAATGTTATGATTGCTGGTATAGGTCCAAGTTTGTTTGTTAATTGGTTTTATATTGGTAGAGTGTTGATTTGGGGTTTATTTTGGTGGTTGAATTTGACTGATGTTTTTGATCTTGCCTTTATTGTAGTTAATTCTTCTCTGTGTGAGTCATGCTGGGTGCCTTCCATTGGGGAAGAGAAAGGCAAGCTATAAACTTGTAAGAATGAAGGAAGGATAGAAATAATCAAAATACTGAACCGCAAACCATCTACAGGGATGGCAAAGCTCTAAGTTTTGCAAGAAGCCTTACCTTGCAGTGGAAATCACTCCTCTCCTGCACCGTTTTAGCCAATCTTGGCGTTGCTTACTGGCTACAGCAGCAAGGGAGAGGAGGGATTTACATGACAGGGTAAGCCTTCTTGCAAAACTTAGAGCTTTGCCATCCCTGTAGAAACGCCTCTGCAGCAAACTGTTTCTTGGAGTTAAAATGTGTACTACCTTAAAACAAATCTATCAATGCACAAATAAGGGTCAATATGTATAACCGTGTTGCTTGTGGCCACTTGGAGGTATCTGCCTGACTCCTGGCACATATTACAATTTGTGTATTACAGCATATGCTTCAGTATGGGTTGTGGGCAACGTACAATGTTAGTTTGTAAATAGCAGCAGATAAAACAAGTAGGAACTGCTAGTATCCCAAGAGGGGGGAGTGGAGCCCCACAAGCAGGGTAATCTTTGTGCATCAGGCCAAATCTTTCCATGTTGGTATATTTTTCATGTGCCTTGAAGGCAAGGACAAGCCAATGAGCATAAAAATGTAGTCATTTGGCTTCAAGGAAAATTGGATTTGACCCCTGTTCTAAATGGTGAATCTCTTTCCTCTTCATCTTACAGATGAATCTGGTTCCAAAACTAATTGCATGCTGTCCAATTTTCTCCATTAAGAGGATCAAAGGGATTGTTGCCTTCACTGGCAAATCTCAAGGATGAATCATGGCAGCTAGAACGGAACTAGTCAAGAGACGAACTGTAGCCCTCCAGAATGATCAACTGTAATTACAGGCTGGGTCAGGCTTTGTGAAGTGGCAGTTTAATACAACCATCACTACCACCAAACAGGATCCTGAGTCTTTCAACTGCATACAAAATCATGCTTGAGACCACGTCCTAGTGATTTGCAATGCTGTCCATTCATTATATCATTTGCTTCTTGCAGAGAAAATGAGTATAAAAGGACCAGGGGGACCAATGTGATGTTATCCCCATTCTGTCAACTAGAGGATAAAAGATGTTGGGCAGCTGGTCTAATATCCACTAAGAAATGATGTGTTCCTTTGGAATGTTTACATGGAATGAAATCCTTATTTCACCTTAAAGCAAGAGCATCTTCAGTTTCACCTCTTTTATTTAGTTGCCTATTTCATGTATGGCTCTGTTCCAAGGAGGCAACAGAACTCTTGAATTGATGGACTGGATACAGGCTAACCAGCAGAGACTGAATCCAGATAAGACAGAAGTGCTTTTTAGTTAGTTGGAAGGCCAATTGAGGATTGGATTCTTCATCAAAACAGAGTGTTTTTGCTGGGGGTGGACTCCCTTTGAAGATTCAGGTACGCAGCTTAGAAGCATTTCTGGACCCAGTGTTGATCCTGGACGGCTAGGTTGTGACTGGGAGAGTTTTTGCACAACTTTGGTTAGTGTGCCAGCTGTGTCCTGGAGAAAGCAGATCTGGCCACTGTCACAGCTTTTCAGCTCTTGCAATGTGTTCTTTGTGGGTCTGCCTTTCAAAAGTGTCAGGAACCGCAGCTGATGTGGAAATGATTTGAAGCCCATGATTTGAAGCATGTTATTCCATTATGATTGGATCTGTATTGATCTTCCAGCCTGTTTCTGTGCTCCCTTCAGTGCTGGTCATTTACTTCTAAAACTTAAATAGGTTGGGAGCAGGATATTTAAAGAAATGCCTGCTTCCACACAGTCCTGCCCGTCTGCTGAGATCTTTGGGTGAGTTTTTGCTCTGCATCTTACCATCACCAAGGTGCAGTGGCTGGGAATGCAACGTGTCCCTTACAAGATGGCAGCCCAATCTGATGGAGCCTTGGTGCCTAGAGGAACAGTGGCACCAAAATGGCGACCGCTTATACTGTGGACGCCGAGGCAGCCACTCCCTCCCATCCTGATCCTCTCCTTCCTCCACCCTTCCTCTGCCTAGTTCCACCCACTTCCCACCCCACCCAAAAAGGCCTCACAACTGAGTGGCGGTGAAACATACTGCCGTCTGCCCCTCAGCAACGTTTTCTTGGCACTGAGGCCCAGCATTGACTGGTGCTGGTCCAGTGTTGGCGCTTTCTCCTCCCTGGGTGCCATGAAATGCTTTATGGTACATTTGCGGCCCCGAGAGCCAGCAGTATGTACATACCACTGGCGCTACAGGCCATAGGACTGGGCTCTGAGGCGCCTTCTTCTTTGGGAGACCTGTCCAACCCATCTTGGCTAACTCATCCTGAAGATCTTTTTGTTTCAATGGACCTTCAGAGTCAGTCTGATTCTTCTGTTTGCCTTATTAACTGTTAAGCTGCTGCCGAAAAAGGTCCTATCCGTTTAAAAACAGACAATATAAAGCATGAAGGTTGGTCTTTGAGGCAATGTCCAATAGGCTACTCAACCAACTGTCCTTCCTGTAATACAGACTGACTTATTTTCTCCTTCTTCCCGACAGAATTAATGTAAACAAACCAGAAGCAGGAACCCTCTTCCTGTCAAGATCCCGCGGCCTCCTGCCTTCGGCTGGGCAAGCTTTTCAGGTTTCATATTCATTGCAATTATTTTGAACCACATCCAACCTCACTTCATTTTATTGTGTTCTTTTTAAAACACGTAACATTTCCACACAGGAAAGCTGAAGTAAGGTGATATGCCCCTTTGTTTTGGTACAGGGGAATGGCAAGGGAAAGTGCACAGTTTGGAGCTGTAATGAAGCCACTTTTTATTTTATACATACCTCTTTAAAAAAAACAACCCAGTGGCAGTGTATGTCAGACAAACCAAAGCTTCAGCCCAGCATTTGAAATGCTGGAAGGAACCACCCTATTCCCCTACCGGGCCCAGCTGACTCTGATTGCTGATATAATTAATTTAGCCTTGATTGTTCAGAAAGGCTCAGTAAAGTCAGCCAATGCAGAACTTGTAATGTGGTGTACCTGGCTAGTGGACATGAACACCTCTCCTAGCGTTCCATATGTAGACTTTGGACTGGTTCTCACATATAGCAGATGAGGTGATAAACCGGCTTCTGGACTGTATCACCTCAGACTACAGGCAGGGACTTTTGTGACTTAGTGGTCTTGTGAAAACATTCCCTACTACTAGCCAGAGAAGCTTAACTTTTTTCCCTAATGGGCTAGTTTTCTATGTGCAGGGAGCTTGTTTTGTTCTGTTTGAATAGAGGGTCATGCCCTCATGTGATCCTTTACATATAGCCTGAAGCAATACAGTCCAGTTTATTACCTCATTTTCTGTTTGTGAGGATTAGGCCTATGCTAAATCTATCAACCTAGATTGCACTCATATGTCACTAGAGAAGAGACATCCATCCCTAGCTGCAGAGCTAATGAACATGGACAGTTGAATGGGGCACAGTACAGATTTCACAAACTGAGCATGTTTGAAATAGCATGGAATGGACACTGTCTGCACAACTTCACCAGCATAAGAGTGTGACTCCTGGCAGTTGTCCCATTTCTTGGCTGAATCTTCTCATTTAGCTCTGCTTTCTATCTGCATTTTTGGAAGGGAGGGCTGAACTTCCAATTTAGCTCCAGAGAAGGCCCCATGCAGAGGTGCCCTAAATGTTCTTAGTCTTACTAAACTCAGGCCAAAAAGCCTTCTTAAAATTGCCTCAGTGGATGCTATAAATATCTGTATATGTTGTAATAGTAATCGCCAGGCTGTCTTCGAGATTTAAAAAGACACGAAACGCTGGAAGCAAATAGTAATCTCATACTATATATGCATAAAAGGCTATTATGCTTGAAACTGATTTACAAAGATTGTTAAGGGTTTTTTTCCTTCTTCTTTTAGAATAGTAATGAGGGAGTGACATTTTCCAAAAGAGTTGAAGGCTTTAACATGTGACTTCCCCCTTCTGATGTTAATGGGAAGCACATGATTAAAGCCGGAGCCAAGACTTTGAAGATCTGGGAAAAAAAGTTAGAAACCTTGTCCATGTAATATGCAAGCTGGACTAATAACACCCACATACACACCCCAACACCTTTGCAAACAAATTGCTGCTTTATTGCACTGAACCCTAACCATAAGCAACAGCTGTGGTAGAAAGCTAGTCATAGAAAGCTAGGAAAGAGCCGTTCCTTAAATCCTATATGGAGCCATTTTACCTCCAGATAAGCTATCCTTGCAATCTCAAGTCCTAGACCAGCGGTTCCCAAAGTCTTCCTTGGATGTTGGGAACTTGCTAAGTAGTTGGGGGGGGGGTGAGGCCTGGGCTGCAGGGGTGACCTGACGGTGCTGCAGTGATTGCGGCACCACAAGACATCCAGGGGCTTTAGCTCTTATCTGGGGGTCACGCTGAGGTCTGAGGGGGTCTGGGAGGCCTTCAGTCTCTTCTGCAGGCCTCCCCGATGCAGAATAAAGCCCGTTTTTGTGAGCGATGAGCACTTCCTGCAGTGACACCATCGGAACACCCATAACTGGGCCATTTCCTATAAGGGGGAATGGCCCAGTTTTGCTTTCCAATGGTGGGTCGCAACCCACAGATTGGGAAGCACTGTCCTAGACCAAGACTAGCCATGCCTGCACGTTATTCATTTCTGCCATAGCTTTCAGAGATGAGCAGACATGACCTGCACACCAGACGTATGGCATGGAATGGATACACTGTTAGATTCGCACCGGGTACCTGCAGATTTATCTGAAAATGGGAGTTGCTCCCAAGGAGAGTCCAGCTTCCCTCCCACACCAGAATGCAAATGAAAAAAGTGTACTTGTCAGCACTTCAAACACTAGTTAGTAGGTACGTTTCTGCCCTCCCTGTGTGTTTCAGGCATGCTTGTTGTTCAGTCGCTAAGTCGTGTCCGACTCTTCACGACCCCATGGACCACAGCACGCCAGGCCTCCCTGTCCTCCACTAGCTTCCGGAGTTCGTCCAATTTCATGCTCATTGCTTTGGTGACACTATCTAACCATCTCATCCTCTGCCGCTCCCTTCTCCTTTTGCCTTCAATCTTTCCCAGCATGAGGGTCTTTTCTAAAGAGTCCTCTCTCCTCATGAGGTGGCCAAAGTACTTGAGCTTCAGCTTCAGGATTTGTCCTTCCAGGGAGCAATCAGGCTTGACTTCCTGGAGGATTGACCGATTGGTTCTCCTTGCAGTCCAGGGGACTCGCAAGAGTCTTCTCCAACACCATAATTTGAAAGCATCTATTCTTCGGCACTCTGCCTTTCTTATGGTCCAGCTCTCACAGCCATACATTGCTACTGGGAAAACCATCGCTTTGACTAGGCGAACCTTTGTTGGCAGGGTGATTCCCTGGCTTTTTATTAAGTTGTCCAGGTTCGCCATAGCTTTCCTCCCAAGAAGTAAATGTCTTTTAATTTCATGGCTGCAGTCACCATCTGCGGTGATCTTGGAGCCCAGGAAAATAAAGTCTGTCACTGCTTCCATTTCTTCCCCTCTATTTGCCAGGAAGTGATGGGAGTGGTTGCCATGATCTGAGTTTTTTTAATGTTGAGCTTCAAGCCAATTTTGGCACTTTCCTCTTTCACCCTCATCAGCAGGTTCTTTAAGTCTTCCTCACTTTCTGCCATTAGAGTGGTGTCATCTGCATATCTGAGGTTGTTGATATTTCTCCCAGCGATCTTGATTCCAGCTTGTGAATCATCCAGCCCAGCCTTCCTCATGATGTACTCTGCATATAAGTTAAATAAGCAGGGTGACAGTATACAGCCTTGTCGTACTCCTTTCCCAATTTGAAACCAGTCGGTTGTTCCATGTCCAGTTCTAACTGTTGCTTCCTGACCCGCATACAGGTTTCTCAGAAGGCAGATCAGGTGGTCTGGTACTCCCATCTCTTCAAGAACTTGCCACAGTTTGTTGTGATCCACACAATCAAAGGCATTAGCATAGTCAATGAAGCAGAGGTAGATGTTTTTCTGGAACTCTCTGGCTTTCTCCATGATCCAGCGAATGTTGGCAATTTGGTCTCTAGTTCCTCTGCCTCTTCGGAAACCAGCTTGTACATCTGGTAGTTCTCAATTCACATACTGCTGAAGTCTAGCTTGTAGGATTTTGAGCATGACCTTGCTAGCATGTGAAATGAGTGCCTTTTAAAAAACAAAAATTGTGAAGGTGCAGCATGAACAATCAGTCACCCAAACATTTGTTGATTGCCTCATTAAAGAAACAACTACAAAAATTGAGTCCTGGTCTAAAAAATTTGAGAACCACTGCTAGAACCACTGCCATGAGAAATGTTCGGAAAGACCTAACACACCTTTTGGGGGAAGCTGCATTTAAATATGGGGCATAACATAGAAATGAAGTATAATGCTGATGACATATATATATATTGCATATCAGTGGCCATTGGAGATAATGAAAATGAATGCAGCTTATGTGCCCTGAGGGAATGGCAGGGAGGGTGTAGATAAAAGGAAAAGAAAGAGGGTTGAGTACAGATAAGAAAGGGGATTTTTTCATCCTCTAGACTGTAGTCTTATAATGTTCTTGCTAACGGAAAAAAAAACTTCAATAAAGTTTAAATAAAACTCTATGTATGTAACGTCCAAGAAATAATCTTAGCTTCAGGACATTCATGTTCCCTGTTGTCATATAGCATCTTCTGTCTATCTATACAGGCTATTAAATTACTATATTGTATACAAAGCTCTTCTGTTGTGTAAGTGGATGAACACCCCCATCCAGATTCCCACACCAAACCCCAAAACTCTTCAGAAAATTTATTTTCTGTTTAAAAAATTCTGTACATTTATTTTCTGTGCATATAATTTTTTTTTGTTTACTTTCCTACTTCTTGCTCTGTTCTCTCCCTCTCCCCAGTTTTTGAGGGCCAATTTTTCTGTGTTTGGGGACATTTTCAAAAGCTGCAGGGAATACTTTGTAATTAGCCTTGTTTGAAACATGATGACCTAGCCCCACATGTAGATTGGGGAAATTCCTCCATGTCTGGAGTACTGAGCTCTGGCATGTGTTTAGTGATTGGGCAGCCAAACCTGTTCATCAAGGTCGAGGAGCTGGGATGGAATTACCAAATGGGTTCCACTCTTCCACTTGGTTACATGACATTATCTAAACTTTGGGTACATGACATCAAAACTTTGCCCGCCCATAGGAAGTGGAGGTTGTTTTCTGCCTGAGTGACCCATTCGTTGGGAGCTGAGAGAAAAGCACCATCTTGCTCACCTGCAAATGCAATAACCAGGGATTCCTTGAGCAATGTAACTACTTTAAGCTAGGGACCATTTAGATCAGGTGTGTAAAATTCATTTCATACAATGGGCCAAATATGTGCCTGATGGTGCCTGCTGAAGGCCGTAAGTGATGTCATTAAAGCAGGAACTGAAATCTTGGTGGTGGTGCTGGGGGACCCCTTTCAGCACTGTGGTTGTTACTGACTCCTGAGGCTCCTGTTTTTCATCATCTATGTGAAGCCTCTGCGGAAGGAGGCTTGGAATTTGGTACCATCCATAGGTAGATGATGATATCTTTCCAATCTTTCCTTTTCATCTTTATCAAAAATGGTTGTGGTCCTGCCTGATGTCAGTAATTGACTGGATGAGGGCAAACAAACCTAAATTAAATCAAGAGTAGATAGAGGTACTTTTAGTTAGGAGACCAATAACCTGGGATATGGATTGTCATTCTTCAGAAGGTAACTCTCCTTGAAGGAGTAGGACCGTGATTTCGGGGTGCTTCTAGATCCAGCCTTGACTCTGGATTGTCGATGATGGTTAGGAATTTTGGTTTATTCGTCAGCTATGTGCTTTCTTAGATCAGCTGAACCTGGATTCAGTAACTGAACAAATGGGAACATTTAGACCAGTGTTTTTCAACCAGTGGTTCTCATTCCACTGGTCATACATAAGATGATGTCTAGTGTTAACGTGAGGAACTTGTCAATCCCTGCTGCTTGGCAGCGAGACCAGAAATGCAAAGAAGCATGGCTTAGCAGGCAGAGCTTTAGTATGTGCTTTTCATGCACCTGAAAAATCCCTCCCATCTTCAATGAGCCTCTTACTGGTGTTTGTAATGTTGCATCTGGCCTTCCAATCTGGACGTAACTGGAAATGACACCACTGGAACGTGGTGGCACAGTGGGTTAAACTGCTGAGTTGCGAGCTTGTTGACCGTAAGGTTGGCAGTTCAAGACCGTGTGACAGAGTGAGCTTCCGTTGCTTGTCCCAGCTCCTGCCAACCTAGCAGTTCAAAAGCACGTAAAAATGCAAGTAACAGTGTTCTGTCGTCTTGGCGTATAGTCATGCTGGCCACATGACCATGGAAAGTTGTCCTCGGACAAACTCTGGCTCTTCGGCTTAGAAACAGAGATGAGCACCGCCCCTACAGTCGGTCATGACTAGACCATTCAGTCGTGGGGAAACCTTTACCTTTACCTTGTAAGGTAAAGGTACCTTGTAAGGTAAAGGTAAATTGTAAACAGCAATGCAGCTGTTAGGTTCCTTACAGGAGCAAGGGGCTGTGATTGCATCACACCTTTGCTAATTCAATTTCACTGGCTGCTTGTACCTTTCCGAGCATGATTCAAAGTGCTGGTTATGATAAATAAAACCTGAAATTTTTTAGGGCCCTGATATTTGAAGGATCATCTCCTTCCATCTCACGAAGTTATCGCAGGCCATCCTGTTGCCAGCACTATAACATTTTAACTTTTGGCTGAAGGTGATGTGAAAAAAAAAATCTTTCTGTTAGCTTAGCCTTCTGGACCTTCCCCTTCCCTCCCCAATTCCCTCTTTGCTGGCCTTCTACATGGTTCTGGAGACCTTTTTATTCTGCAGTGCTTTTAATCGTTGCCTTGAACTGCTGGAAGGTGGGATATACATAGTTTAAATAAAAAATAAATAACGCTTGCATTCCCTTTCTTTTAAATACGGAATGGCAAAACTGTCCAAGGTAATGTTGTTTTTGCCTACATCTGTTTTCTGATGAACTTCAGCTCTGCAACCTTTTCTGGAACTTGAAATTCTTGGCTGTGACGTTTCCCCCCCCCCCTTAAGACTAGGGATGGCACTTGGGATTCTTGTTGAACAATGAAGCCCGCTTGTTGCGCTGAGTCTGCAGCAGGTACAGGTTTCAGAAGCCCAGGTTGCAAAGAGAGAGGAGAATTTGCATCATTTGCCACATCTCTGGAGAATAACTGAAGTGGTTTGAAAGTAATTAACTGCATGAGAGCAAAACAGTATTGTTCATTTTAAAAGGACCTGTTGAGATGTTCTGTTTGCAAAGGAATCAGACTCCACGGTTGGTGGTTTTCTGTTCTGTGGTTCCTCTAGTCTCTTAGTTTAAAGTAATTGTACTACACCAATTTTAGCTGAAAAACAAGTAATTTAAGGTGAAAGCAGGCATGATGAAAGAAATCCACAATGAGGATCTCCTACAGATTTTTTTTTTTAATTAGCAGCCCCAGGAGGCCAGATCTGAGGGCTGCTTGAGGATTTTCAACCTTTCCTCCTGAAAGTAAATGCCACCATATCCCCCCGCTCCCCGGAAGCTGATATTAGCTCTGGGGGACAGAGGTGGGGAATGAAAAGAATGGCACCTACTATCTCAAAATGCCACGGCATGATCCGCCATTCGGATCTCCTGTGAGTTGCTTTTGCTAAAAAACAGCTCTCTGCAAAAGTCACTTGTCGGAGATCCTAATAGCAGAATTTCTGTTATCTATTTATTTATTTGAATAATTTATATGGGTTGACCTTCAGTTCAAATGCAAATACAGCAGTAGATTTCAAATACCACTTAATATTTGAATTTTTGTCCCACAGTAGAAAGACTATTCACCAGCAAATTACTTTTCAGTTGCCTGTATGATATTTACAGAATCCATGATCCAGGTACAATATACAACCCTTGCTGATGGATATCTTCTGACATTCCATCAAAATGTTTCTGCCCAATAGCCAGCAGGAATTAAAGAGCACATCCCTGTGTTCCTTCCAATTCTGCCTCACATTCTGTTCCATTGTGTTCTAATAGCAGACTATGGTTTTATTAGTAGTAGACTAAGACTGAGCAACCAAGCTAACTCTAACCAAGAACTCAAAACAGAGTTGTAAAAGTGTTCAGTGTTTAATTTACCGCATAACCCTAACCTTGCACTGATACAGAGCACAATCCTAAGCAGTGCTGGAATGGTGAGGCCGACGGGCCAGCACCATATCCAGTGCTGCAAGGGCAGAATGGGGAGGATCAGGCCCGTGACGAGTCGGATTGGCAGCAGCATATCCAACCGTGGCAAGGCAGCGCTTGCTAAACAGCAGGTGCAGAGCCGAGGAGACTTGAATCAGGGCCACGCGGCCTCCCAGGCGGGCTTAGGAGGCGGCCTTATGGCCGCCTCCCAAGCCCACCCATGTCCCACCCCAACCTCCCCCCGCCCACCAATCCTCTGTCCTGTCTCCAGGGTTGGAGCAGACTGGCTGTCACCTCTGGGTAAGGGGATATTTTTCCTCTTAGCCTATGTTGAACCCCAGTCTGTCCTATGGGACTACTTGGATTTGCTCCAGCTATTTGCTGGTGCACATCTGAGAAGCCGATGTAGGGCTGCCTGGCTCAGACATGGGGGTTAGGATAGGGTGTACGTTGCTGCTGCCAATCTGACTCGTCATGGGTCTGATCCTCCCTGTTCTGCCCTCCCCCATGTAGAAACACCATGCCCCACCTCCACACCGCCCTCCCTCTCCCACCCCTGCGCTGCCTGGCACACACGTACCTGTGCCAGCAGGTATAGGGACTGGATTCGGGCCAGGCCAGCCTGTGCACATCCTTGTACTGACACTGCCAGCTTTCGAGTTGGCACAAATGTGCCTTATGACACGTGCCTTATACGTTTGTGACACTTGGAGCCAGTGCAGGGAAGCCTGTGCTGGCTCAAATCCTCCTTTGGATTGGGCTGCCCGACTTATAAATTAAAGTTTGACCAAGAGTTGGAACTTGATTTGCTTTAAAAATTTTCTGTTTCACAAGGCCATTGGCTTTAAAAAACAAACACTGTATGTGTAATTGTTGGGCACTATTCACCAGAATGTTCTTTTGCCAAGCCCCTTGAAATCATGGGAGTTGTACCAGAGCAGAACAAATTCCCATACAACTACTGTCCTCTTTCATATCTTCCATTCATTTAAGTGAGATTTGTACAAGAGAACAATGTGTTGGATTGTAAAAAGGTAAAGGTCTCCCCACGACCGAATGGTCTAGTCATGACCGACTGTAGGGGGCGGTGCTCATCTCCATTTCAAAGCCTGTAGAGCTGGCGTTTTTGTCCGAGGACAAGCTTCCGTGGTCATGTGGCCACCATGACTCTACGCCGTAGCGCACGGAACGCCGTTCCCTTCCCACCGAAGTGGTCCCTATTTATCTACTTGCATTTAGGTGCTTTTGAACTGCTAGCAGTTTTGAACTGCTGGGACAAGCAACGGGAGCTCACTCCGTTGTGCAGTCTTGTACCAATAGCTTTATTGGAATGGTATTCCTCTCTCCATCTATCCTGCTTTTCAACTAATACAAATTACAAAATGCATCTCAAAACTTTCCTGGGTGGGGCAGGTCAGGGCTAGCCCCAGGAGCAGTGGGGCCCAATTTGGAATGCTTGCGTGATCCCCTCACTCTCCCTACGGTCCCCGCACTCACTAGGTAGCCACAGCAAAGCCAGACACTTGTGGTGCCACATGCAAAGTGTGGGAACCGGAAATAGTTAGCAGATGCAATGACATCACTGCCAACTGCTTCTGGGAGGCTCATTTCAGGTCAAATGGACTCCGCTTGCTGCACAGCCCCTCCCAGCCACCAAGATGCTGGCTGCAGCAGCGAATGATCCACCCATCACTCCAGTACAAGGCCCCTCAAAGTACAGGGCCCAGTTTGAGGACATCGGACACTTTCCTGCCCTTGGTGATGCCAGTTGCTAACTGGGCTCTGCGTCAGATACTTTCTAGATTTTAGACTGTTTTGTTGCTTTGGATCTTTGCCACTAGTAAAGAAATATCATGAAAATGTGAAATGATAAATAAACAGGATCACACTATTCAGTGAGTAAAAATTCAGAACTATTTTGGCAAACACTATACATGAGACCTCAACAGGAACTGTATTTTTTCACATTACTAACATGATGCTGAAGTTGCCACCTTTTTCCTGGCAGGGCCTCTTCTGCACAACAAGCAGCTATTCATAGGCAAAGCTTTCCTTGCATAGAGATGTAATGATGGAAAAAGTCCCTTTTTGATTTCTTCTGACTTAACTGTGCAGCTCTTACAGTCATAGGAACCTTGCAAAAAAAGGGGGGGTGTATGTGTCATCATATCTCTTTGCCTTAAGGCATTATGGGATTCTGGCTCTTTCTGGAGATATGTCATCTTTTATCATGCAATGTTGTCCATGCTATCATTGTATGACACATATGCTTCTGTGACCATTTTTCTGATTATGTAGGCTGCTTTTTCGCTAGCAGTACTGTGTATAGATTAAGTTATTAGTAGTCCTATTGCTAAACAGGAGAAAAAACAAAATACGTAGACTTGTATTTTTCAAGGTGCACCATATTTAACTTGTTGTCTTGAACATATGTAACAAATATAGAATTTAATTTTAAGTTCATTGTTTAAAAAAAAACTCTGCAGGGTGGGTGTTCTGAAGAAGGATGGATTTTTCAGATTTCTGCATAGCCTCTGGTTACAGTTTTATAATGAACTCTGAAAATAATCACATTTTAAAGCACAACCAGATGAAGGAGAAACTTCTCATGATGTCATTATTTTGATACGTCCACCCATCCCTTTCATGATAGCCTCAAATAGTGTTCAGTCTGTCTTTGATGCATCCCGTGTGTTCATCTTGTCCAATATGGCAGAAAAACCTGATGTCATCTGCAGCTGCTGCAACATATTTCAAAGAAGAAGTTATTAATCCAAGTACAATCAGCTGTGCGGGGGAAGGAAAAGATTTAAGGTTGTAGTTTCTGCCACCAAATTATGTATGTGCGTGACCACAGAGGATCTATATACAGTATAATGCGCACCATGCCCTGGAAATATATTAGTTGGGAGGTGATCTAAAAATGGTATAAATGTGCCCCATTCTGCTGAAATCAATTGTCATTTAACACAATTAGAAAAAGTGACAGCTCTGGAGAGCTGAGTCAGACATCTGGATTATTGCAAGCATTTCTCCATAGGGTAGAGAATCCTGAAAGTGTATGTCTTTCATAAACAGAACATTAATCATTAATGCAGAAATCAAAGGGGATTCTGGCAGTGCAAGGGTTAATTACTTTGCTTTTAAGTACAAAGAAATGGAAACCAACACTTTTTTTAACAGGAAGTTTTGCCCCCTCTTTTGCTTTGGAGTAACTTAGGAATGGAAGAAAGAACTACTCTTTTTTCTGGTCCTCATAGTTGGAGAGGAAGTATAAAAAACATATTCTATGGTACAAACTTAATTTGGTGGGTATTGTTACTTCCCCTTTCTCTCCCTCCCCCTACTCATCTTTCTATCTTTTGTTTTTGTTCCACATTCTGAACCACTTTTCTTTCTTGGGTCGGGGAGGTTAGTGGGAGAGATTTCAAACCTCAAAGCCAGTACAAGCATTCAAATACTGTGTGGGAATTGACTCAGGATTTCTTCAGTGGTGGTTTTCTACCTGAAAATGTTTTCAGAAGTTAAGGGAGTGGAATTGTCTATCCATGGGGAATCGCAATCATGTCTCATGCCTGTTGGTGTCAATTCTTTTTTGGAAGTATTCTGGTCTACTTTGAAACACACACATGTAACATGGGGGAAAATCATGTACCGTTTCAATGAGCCCTTTCTTTCTCACCAGCCATCAAGGTTGGCCTTATCAATCAATCAATCACTAGTATTTATATACCGCTTTTCAACACAAAGTTCACAAAGCTGTTTACAGGCAAATAATAACATTAAAGTTAAATGGCTCCCTGTCCCAAAAGGGCTCACAATCTAAAGGAATGGAGATTATCCTCCAAAATTATGTGAAGACTCAAACCTGGACATTGCAATGGGCTATAGAAGCCAGGCACGTTAACTCTATACCCTGAAATTCGACTGTCCATTTTAGAGAAGGAAATCTGCTGCCTATTTAGATGATCACAACATGGCTGTGGATGAGAGGCCTTGGTGCTGTGAGAACTGCAACGCAAGCTTCTGGCACCAAACGTGCATATGATTTTCAGAATTTCACTAGTTCCAAGTTTGCCCTGAATAAACAGAAAAGTCATGGCTTGATTGTTCCAATGTGGAAACCAAGCCAAATGCGGGGTAGGGAAGAGGGGAATCCTGTAGTGCTGTTTATAAACCACGGGGGAAGTGTCAAGCATAAATACATTGTTCTAGGGTGCTTTGATGTTCAACAATAAAAGCACAGTTTTGTTATCCAAACAGCTGGTCTTCTTTTAGAAAATACATCAACCAGTGAAGGACGTAGGACATGTGATTCTAAAGTTATGGATCAGTTCAAAGCACCAACAAAGCTGCCTGTTCATTTTACTGAGATTACGGTGCATGTGTGAAAAGTTAGCCAAACTCTTAAGGAACTTGTTTGCCTTCAGGGGAAAATATGGTTAAGATATCCAGTGGCTGAATGTTGAGATTCTGGTACTATATATTGGCTCAGGATACAGTCTTCTACATGTTCTCATTTAACATGTGTTTTTCGTCTTCAGCAGTGGCATACCTAGGATATTAGGCACCCGGGACCCATACATTTGTTAATACAAATGTATTAACTTATATATATTTTTCACATTTTTATACCACCCTTCCACCAAGGAGCTCAGGATGCTGTGCATGGTTCCTCCCCTCTTGTCCTCACAACAACCCTGTGAGGTAGGTGAGGCTGAGAGATTGCAATAGTGATGACATGAAATGAATATGAATAATAGCCAGAGAATAAATGCAGTGAAAATTTCCCCACAAGCAATGGACAATGGCAGTACCCTCCTCTGCTATTGCTCCCCTGCACATAGTACTCAGTGACATACTGCCTGTACATCTGGAGGTTCATTTTTTTCTTTTTAGCCATAAAGTCCTCCTGGTCAGGAAATCCTCAGTGCAGACACAATGTCTTTCACCCACTCTAAATGGAGTGACGCTTCCCCTGCAAGAACAGGTGCGCAGTCTAGGAGTGCTCCTAGACTCTCAGATGTCTCTGGAGAACCAGGTAGCAGCCGTAGCTAGAAGTGCATTTGCCCAGCTTCGATTGGTGTGCCAACTTTGACCATACTTGAGCTGTTCTGACCTGGCCATGGTGATCCATGCGTTAGTGATTTCAAGGCTGGACTACTGCAACTCGCGGTATGTAGGGCTTCCCTCGAGAACAGTTCAAAGGCTACAGTCAGTACAAAATGCAGCAGCCTGAGTGGTTACAGGGGCTAGACGGTTTAACTCAATAGGACCACTCCTTCAGCAGCTACAGTGGCTGCCCATTCAATTCCGATCTCAACTAAAGATGATGGTTCTGACCTTTAAGGCCCTTCATGACTTAGGCCCAGCCTACCTAAAAGACCGCCTTCTCCCATACATACCAGTTCACCCTCTTAGGTCATCTAAAGAGGCTCTCCTTCAAGTGACTGTCCCAATTAAAGGAATGGCAGCTCGGCGATGAGCCTTCTCTGTAATGGCTCCACAAATATGGAATTCCCTTCCAGAAGACTTAAGAACTATACACTCCCTCATGACCTTTCGGAGAGGGATCAAATCATACCTATTTCGTCTGGCCTTTAGATGATTGCGTGGCTGTCTGCCCTCTGGCCCTCTGGTATAGTGTCATAGTTTTGCTCACTCCCCGGTCAAATGTTTTTTCCCTCCCCCCAAATGACCTGATACGGAGAATTGGGTCTAATTTTATTCTTGTTACTCTCATTGTTCCTGTTAATGTTTAATGTTGTTTTTGTTTTCTTTAATCCTTGTTTTTCTTATTGTGGTTACATTGTACTTTGTTTGTTCTCTGTAAGCTGCCTTGGGTATTTGTTTTGGCATGGGAAAGGCGGGGTATAAATTCTTCAAATAAATAAATAACTTTTGATAGAATGAAGATATTATATTCTAGTTTGTTTCATTGAATTTCTGGTGAAATTCTGCATCAAATGGTATATAACATGATGATGTTATTCCTAAAAAACATGATTGTCACAATTTTGGTCCCTAGTGGTGTCACACACACTGGCCCTCTTTTGTACACCACTGGTCTTTGGAGATTTTTCTTCTAATTATAACTAAGAATCACATTTTTTAAAGGATTTACTTAGCTTACTGTCGTAATCCTAACCCCCACAATTGATGTTGGTATAGCTGTTCTGGTGGAGCTCATTCTGCATCCAATTGTGGAGAGGGGGTCAATTAGGAGGCCTGCCAGAGGCCTACCTATGTGTAGGCCTCCTGATGGTCTATGGGTCAGACCCACGCAAACTATATAGCTGATGTTAGTTTAAGGAGAAAAAGGGGATAGGACACACTAAAAAAATGGGGGATAGGACGTGGCATGTGTATTTGCCACTGAGATCCTTTCCTCCGCACCCAAAAAGGCATCCAAATCTCCTCACCCCCCACCAACCTACTGGTACCTGTGGAGCTCTGCTACTCAAGCCACACCTCTCACTATTTGAGGCAGCACCCAAGCAGCATGTGACATGCATGTGAGTGTAGGTGCATTGGTGATTGGTACAGGAGACCCCAAAAGACCTTCTACCAATTGTGTGGAGGAGGAAGGTGGAAACCATGGATGTGATCCCAATCCCCTGTTCATATGCATGGATAAGTTGCATGAATTATATTTCGCTGGCACCCCCAATAAGCACACAAGATGTGCCCATGCGAGCCCTGACAACAGCCACGCCACAACCCCAGTCAAACATGCAGCCAATCGGCTGAATGCATTCTCCCGCCTCTGCCACACTTATAGAGGGAAGCCCTGTAAACACTGCCAGGGCTCTAAGTGCCCTAGTGGGAATCTACAAAGCCTTGTTTCTTGCTTATTTTAAGATACATTTTCTGTTTTGGACAGAAATATCCAGGTTGTACAGGCGTACCCTGTATCCGAGGGAGGGAGTTCCGTTCTGGATCCCCCTGAGAATATTGTAAATCTGCAGTTCCCAGAGCCACACTTTAAAAATGTGGGCAAAGGAAACATCCGTAAATAGTTTTGCTCACATTCAAATCGCTGTGTTGATGATTGCAGGCAGTCTTCTGAGCTGCCTGAGGCTCTTCCCTTTCCCCAACATAGCCCAGAATGCATTGCAACCAGGAAGAGAATGCATCACAACGAATTGCTGTGAGTGGAGGAGTGTGGGCCTCAAGTCTTCAGCTGCCCCTTTGGACCTGCTCAACATTTATTAACTGCTTGGGCAATAATGAGAAGGCGACGTTAGCAGGGAGGTTGGCTTGGAAATCAAGCAGTTAACCAGAAAGTCCTGACCCCCATACTTGGCAGGGCAAAGTAGTCCTTCTGGCATGTCAGAAGGTATACTCTGGGTCTATGGATAACTTCAGAGCAACCGTCCAAACCAGTGCTTGCCTCCCACATGTGATTTTTTTAATTGCAGAAGAGATCTCCTATGAGCCTTTTCTCCAATGATAGGTGTATTAACCATGTTTGTATCACGCTTTTGAAAGCCGTTATTGTTTTACTCATGCCTGTGATGCATTGGCTCTTGCAGAGCACAAATGACAGAAAATTGCAAGACTCTTGGGAAAGACCACTTGCAATATGTGTGCACCATATGTTTTACCTTAATACCCCAGACACCTGGGGCCCTTCAGTTCAAGCAATGAATGTCAACTACTCTTCTCAAGTACACTATAGGCAATGTTTTTGTAGAAATACTGTTATCATTAAACATCCTACTTAAGAGCATGCTTAACTTCAAGGAAACTGCTCATGTAATTAAAGACCTGGATTGTAAAGTAACTATTGTTTATCAGGACCTCACAGTCCAATCCTGTACTGCGATGGACATGAAGACTGACAGGCTTGCATTATATCCAGCGC
>JAJKFI010000019.1:11963473-12006069 GCA_029204185.1 Lerista edwardsae | reverse complement strand
TTAAGAGAAAGGCTTGAGGCTGCTGTGGATTCTTTAGCTTCACAAAACGTCATGTTTCGATGGTCGAACATAAAGGCAAAAAGAAAAAAAACACCAAAGCATCTTCCTCAACTATTTTGCGAATAGCATGTGGAAAAAAGTTCATAACCCAATGAAAAAGGAATGGCTAGTTAATTGAAGTGAATGTTTTGCTTTTTCTTCCAGCATTGAGTTTGGCCTGCTCGGGATTGCTCTTTGGGTTGCTTTCCCCTGATCGGAACTTGTGTTCAAGCTTGAGGAAACCTCCTTGCTGCCAATATAAGTGAATGATTAAAACCATGAGCATTCCCCTCCCTAAATGTGCCTCTGCTATTTACATATTTAGGTTTTCCTCCTTGTGCTGCCTTGACAAGTGAGCCAAGATTTCATGGCTTTGGCATTTTGTTAGGAATTAGTGTGGCATTTGTATAAAGAGTGTGCAAACTTCAGCAGTCAGGGCAGCCCTCCAATTCACCTGTGTTGTCAGTCAGTTGGTGTGTCAACTTGAAGACAAGGCAAGGCTTAAAACCCTGGAAGTGTGACAAGTGCATTCAGTTGTCTGAAAAAGGCATGGTAGATGACGAAGGAGAGGGAGGGGGGGGAATAAAAGACTGAGAAGGCAACCCAGCTGCCAACACAATACAAGCAGAGAGTTTGGCTGCCGTTCAAAGCCACTCAAAATGAGTGTTTCAATTTAATACCAAATTAAAAGCAGACACTGTTGTACAGCACCGGGAAAAGATTATACATTAATACTTCCCACCCCACCTCCAGCATAATCCAAATGATCACCCTAAAATAAATAAAAGTTAAGCCTCCCATCTCTCTCCCCCCATTAGCTCCCTTTCCCTTTTTCTTTTCTGTAACCCAGTCAGATTTTTTTTTAATTATTGTAGGGGGAAAAGGAGGGATATTTAATCCACAGATTCATTCATGCATTTTATACTTGTGCTTTCAGAGTTATTCTTCTTTCTTTATTGATTTTTTCTTTTAATGCTCCACCTCTGGATTCCAGTTAAAATTAAGTTGTAACAAAAAGATCTGTTTGGATGTTTCACGCATGCCCACAACAAACTGCAGCCTAGCCTGAAGGCTGGCAGATGATGAAAGATAGCCTTGCTTGATGGTTCCATGTTTTGAAGGTTCACAACTTATGTTAGAATACTGAGGGCGCCATCCTAATCTGGAGTTAGGCCGGCACAGTTAGGCCAGCAGAGTTTGGCTGGCACAAGGGACACCGTAAAGCACATTTGGACCACTCTTGGAGTCAGGGAGGATGGCGCATGTCTCTGTGCTGGCCTCTCTGACTCCAAGAGTGGTCCAAACATACATTAAGGTGTCCCTTGTGCCAGCCAAACTTTGCTCACCTGTGTTGGCCCAACTCCAGGTTAGTTACCGGAGTTAGGCAGCACAAGTTCCTGTGCCAGCCTAGAAGTGTAAAAAATGTGCTGTAAAGTGCATTTGCACCACTCTCTGAGTGTGAGTGAGGCCAACACATGAGCCTGCAAAGCCCTGGCAAACTAGGGACAGATGGCTCCATAAGAATGACCTGAGGGGGTGGCATCAGGCAACCTCAGGGATGCAGGTCAGGAACCAAGAATGTATCACACAATGTGATGGACTCCTATGTAAGTTAAGTAAGCATACAGTTGATACCTTACACTGCAATTCTCTGCATGCTTACTCAGAAGTAAGTCCCACAATATTCACTGGGATCACTCCCTGGTAGGTACAGTATGTACAGGATTGCAGCCATAGCTATTTAGGACTTAAAAGCCTCTGAAACAAATGTTCATTGAATTAGTGTCTGTATAAATGTATTAATGTACTTGGTGACCCCCCTGCAACCACTCTTGCTTTTTATAGCCTTGCTATTTAACTTCTTCCTCCGTTTTACAGCTGGAATGTTTTTTTTTTGTTCTCATTGTAGTTGATTGGATGTGAGAGGGCATACACAAAGTTCTTTATATGTGCCCTTCCCCTGCTCTTTTCTATGCGAGACATGTTTGAATGATTTTAATTGGCAAGTGCTTGTTCAAACAAAGCCATGGCCATGAACTATGGGTAAAAATATCCAGGCATGCATCTAAATAAAGACATTTCCTATAGTTATGTCACTTGAGCTGCTGTTTTACTCACTGAGAATTTAAGGACCTCTGGATTACACTTGGTCACATTATTCCCAAGTGATGTAGATCATTATTATCCCTATTTTCCAGATGAGAGATTCAGAGCCAAATACTATCCAACTTTCCAGCATTGATGCAGCCATGCCAATGAAATGTCCACTGTATTCTGCAGTGGTGAGGCCTCCTCAAGGTAAGGGAACAGTTATTTGCTTACCTGGGGCTGCATTGAGGCTACATCGGCACTATAACGTTGGATAGGGTTAGGCCCTGAGTCTGAGGACGCAATCCTCACCTGGAGTTAGGCTGGCACAGTTAGGCCAGCAAAGTTTGGCTGGCACAATCGACACTGTAAAGTGTGTTTGGACCACTCTTGGAGTCACACAGCACACAGCATGTCAGCACATAGACATGCACCATCCTCCCTGACTCTGAAAGTGGTCCAAACATGCTTTATGGTGGTAAACTTTTAACCAAACATTGTTGGCCTAAGTGTGCCGGCCTAACTCCACGTTAGGATTGCACCTTGAAAGCGAGGCTACACAATCTTTTGGCCAGAACAGATGTGGAACATGGACCTAGGTCTTCCATGGCCATTTAAAACTCTCTGTCCATTCTGGCTCTCAATATTAAGAACCAGATATAGGAATAATTCCATTTGAATATTCTAATACAGCCATCAGAATATGTACTTTGTAGGTACATTCTGACATGCTGAATTGGCCTTGTGAATATTCTGTTCCCATTGTCGCAAACTTGGAAGCAGCATCCCAGTGTGGTGCTGCCTGACACAGAGCGCAATCCTATACTGTTGTGCCGGCACTACGCTCTTTCGCTGGACGAACGCTGTCGCAAGTGTGCCATAAAGTGCATCAGTGTTGGCGGTACGGTGTTGGACCGGCTCAAGCAGCAGTGCCAACGCTTGGGTGCTGCTGCGACCGCCAGCAGCATCAGCCTTGTGCCGGTTGAGCGTTGGTGCCATGTGGCCGGCACTGGGCCTCGCCGAGGGTGTTCCAGAGGTGGTGCCGGGGGCGTCACTGGGCGGCACAGTGGGCGGAGATGGGGGTTGTGACGCAAGACGGCTGTAGTGCCAAATCCTAAATCCTGTCCCCAGCCTCGGTGGCCCCGATTTGGGCTGCTCTCGTGCACGTGCACCAGCACCTGCAAAACAGCAGGCACAGATCCGAGCAGCCCCATTTGGATGTCTGTGGCTTATGCGGGTGCAAGGGGAAAACCTCCCCTTGGCCTGCACTTCGCTGCTGCTGTCTCCTAATGGGCTTTAGGATACAGCCCTATTATGTCGGCCTTACTATATTGGCCTTACTAAGGATTGGGCTGTCATTCACATGCTTCTGAGAGAGACAGAGCTGGAAAAGCTGAAGGTCCTGGGAGAAGTGTGGTAGAATATGAGTGCATGTAGAGCTTTGAAGGTAAGGACTGGGAGTTTGTTGGAGGACTTCGGCTGGAACGTGACTTCCAGTGAGCATTAGTGGATCGCCTTTGTGGATGACCTGCGCCAGAGAATGGACGGGGGGAGTGCGACCCTGTTAGTTCTGCTGGACCTCTCGGTGGCTTTCAACACCATCGACCATGATGTCCTTCTGGGTCGGCTGGCTGGGTTGGGGCTTGGAAGCACTGTTCTGCAGTGGTTCCGCTCCTTCCTGGCTGACAGATCCCAGAAGGTGGTGCTGGAGGACTCTTGTTCGGCATCCCAACCTCTTAAGTTTGGAGTGCCGCAAGGGTCTATCTTATCCCCCATGCTATTTAACATCTACATGAAGCTGCTGGGAGAGGTCATCCGGGGGGTTGGAGTGGGGTGCCATCAATATGCTGATGACACCCAACTCTATCTCTCCTTTCCCCCTGATTCTGAGGAGGCGGTTGAGGTCCTGGATCGCTGTCTGGAGGCAGTTGGGGGCTGGATGTGGGTGAACAAGTTGAAATTAAATCCGGATAAGACAGAAGTGCTCTTGGTTCGGAAATCCTCAGCCCGGGTATTGGACCATCGTCCTACTCTGAATGGGGTTGCACTCCCTCTGAAGGAGCAGGTTCGCAGCTTGGGGGTTCTCCTGGATCCACAGCTGCACCTGGAGGCCCAGGTGGCAGCGGTGGCCAGGGGAGCCTTTGCTCAGCTTCGGCTGATTCGCCAGCTGCGACCGTACCTGAGTTACATGGACCTGGCCACAATGACCCACGCCCTAGTGACATCTAGATTAGATTATTGCAATGCGCTCTATGTGGGGCTGCCTTTGAAGACGGTCCAGAAATTACAACTAGTTCAGAACGCTGCGGCTCGGGTGGTTGCTGGGGCACATCGGTTCGACTCTGTTGAGCTGTTGCTTCGGCGACTACACTGGCTGCTGGTTCTGTTCCAGGCCCAATTCAAGGTGCTAGTTTTGACGTTTAAAGCCCTTTACGGCTTGGGGCCAGAGTATTTGAGGGACCGCCTTTTCCAATATAATCCTGCTCGTGCTCTCAGATAATCTGGGGGCGGGGCTTTTGACTGTGCCGCCACCAGGAGAGGTCAGAGGGACGGCGGCCAGGAAGAGGGCCTTCTCGGTGGTGGCCCCCCAACTTTGGAATACCCTCCCCTTAGAATTAAGAACTGCTCCCTCTTTGGCAATATTCCGGTGCGGGCTGAAGACCTTTTTATTTCCAAAAGCTTTTAATTGTTGACAGGCTGGCTGGTTTTTGATATTTTTGATATTCTTGCTTATATTTTATGATCCACGTGGCTTACTGTTTTTAAAATTTTAATTGTTTTAATGTAGTTTTTAAATTATTGTTTTTAATGTAAAATTGTAATTTTTATTGTATTTTATTTCTATTGTTGTAAGCCACCTTGTGTGCCTATGGGCAGAAAGGCGGGGTATACATTTAATAAATAATAATAATAATAATAATAATAATAATAATAAAAAAATAAAAATAAAAATAAAAATAAAAATAAAAATAATTAGAAAAGACCTTTGTTGACTGGATCTTATGGGTAGATACCATAGAAGGATTTTGGCTATGGCAACGGGCATTGCTGGATAATACCACATGAAATAAGTGCTGCACGGAACCTCAGGTTTAATTCCACTTCTGGCTACTTGCAGAAAAGCAATACTTCAGCAGCACCAAAGGGCCCTAGAATATAAACATACAATCCAACAAGGTTGCCTCAGGTTGTTGTTTTTTTCCTGGAAGGGCTTTTGTGCTGTTAGGAGTTATCTGGGAAGCAGAACTGACAACAAGCAGGAACTTTCTGGGGAAAAAGCTGGGAAAAAAGCTGGCAATCTTATTGCCCACCGAGACTATTGCTAATGGTGCCATTAGTGAGGCCTGTGAAGGCAAGCCATTAAATTGCAAAAAGCAGTCAGATGCTAACTGAAAACAGTACTGAAATGTATACATGCAAACAGATTTACTTTTAACGGAGGTTTTTTGGAGAAGCCTTTTTGGAGAAGCCGTCCCGTCTGGTTCTTTTCCTTCCTGTCCACCCTGTGCAGTGGTGCTGATGGATTGATTTCCATTGTGGCACTTATTTGTTATTGTAAGTCCATATGTGTACAGATCCGAGGATAAGATTAGGTTCCCCCTCCATTGTTAAGGGCAAGTCACTCAGTTCATTAAACCTCCCTGATCTGCTCCACCACCTGCTCCTCTCTTCTCCTGACCCTGAAGACTCTGGACATTTATTTACCTCTCCCCCCCTTTTTCCTTGCTTCCTTTTCAATTATATAGCTCTTTACCTTCAAAGATCTGTGACTACTACGTTTTTTTTATTAAATTACGTCCGGGTGTTTTTCTTAAAGTATATACAGTATATTTAAGGTCATTTTATTATTTTCTAATGAACTTCTATCCGCATACAAGTCTAAATCTAAATCTAAATCTTGCTACATTCCAGAGTGTAAACTTGTAGTGCTTCTTATGGTATCTTGTTCACATGATTGGAGACAATTTTTTGCAAAGCTTGGAAGGGTATGCTGGGGGGTGGCATAATAAATGAATACAAAACTGCTGTATCTGCAGTTCTTTTGTTTTGTGATGCTAAATTAGTACTTGTTTCAGAATGCAACAGGAATGGCACTGGCCTCAACTCTGTTCCATGGTGCTGTGAGAAACCTTTGAAAGATGCGAGTAGTGGTTAATTCCTAAATTAGGGGATGCCCTATGACCTATCAAGGGTCAACTTTCCAAGGTTCAGGATCCACAGAAAGCATCTGTGCCAATACATTTTTGCAGAGTTAGGTCAACTCTCCCCATGTATCCCTGCATGGTATCCCACCTACCAGAGCCATAGCATTCTGCCGCAGCACCTAGAGCAGTAATGTCATGACTCACTGCCCTATAACCCAAGGCAGTTACATAATGATGTCATATGACATCATGAGGTCACTTTTGGGCACTCCCCAGAAGGTGGGGTGTACTTTGTAGCCTCATTGGGCACCCCATACCTGGAGACTAGCAGCCTCCAAATGAATGAGACATGCGATGCGGCCACAATGTGCACCCCACTTTCTAGGGAGAGCTCAGAAGTGAGTCACTTCTGGGCAGTGGTATAGCTAAGATGGTGCAAGGGGTAGCACTTGCACCGGGCAACAAACTTTAGGGAGGCAACAAGCTGAGCTTCACACTACTGGCCAAAATGATGAAAACCTCAGTATGTATGAATAATACCATCATGTTATATATAATTGCAAAGGTAATTAAGGCTGAATGCAATGAAGCAAACCACATTGGAGTATCTATGTTCTATCAAAAGTTATGGCCGATTAACCAGAAAACCTTTTATTTACTTACTTACTTACTTTCCTAATGCATTAAATTTGATTTTGTTGTAGGGTGTGCGTATGCTACAAAATCTTCTTTGTTGGATAACAAAGGATAACAGATGCCTTAGCTACACCACTGCTTCTGGGCAATCCCAAACTGTTGTTGGCATCTCAACTGACCCTACTCTTTGCCACCTAATCCCAAGTGTGTAGAGATTGACTATGGATTATCCCATGGTTAAGGGAAAGGCCCAGTGGCGTTTCTATAGGGATGGCAAAGCTCTAAGTTTTGCAAGAAGCCTTACCTTGCAGTGGAAATCACTCCTCTCCTGCACCGTTCTAGCCAATCCTCACAGGGAACAGCAACATCTTGGCGTTGCTTACTGGCTACAGCAGCAAGGGAGAGGAGGGATTTACATGACAGGGGAAGGCTTCTTGCAAAACTTAGAGCTTTGCCATCCCTGTAGAAACGCCTCTGGAAAGGCCTCTCCGCCTACCAAGAGGCACCCTTTTTATTACGTCTTTATGTGCTCCAGAGCAAAGTCCATGCATGCAAAACAGATTCAAATGAAACATTACCAGGAAGGTGAGGGTATGTTACACTGAGGAGTGAGAAGCACTGTGCAGATTGTTCTTTGGAGTGGATTTAAAATGGTGCCAAACAAAATGACAATAATACTCTGTGTAGGCATATTCTGAGGAGTAGAATTGTCTCTTCTTCCCAGTGACGCTGCTTCCTTGCATTTGTGAATTCATTTAAAAGCAAATATAAAAAATTCTGCTGCTTAGCATAACAGGCCAACCAACATGCCAGAGAGGTGATCTTCCTGGTTTGATGACTGTCAGATCAGGGAGAGAAAATGGGTGGGTGAAGGTGGATGGCAAAAAATAAAGCAATGGACACATTTTGCAATTTGCTGCACACTTCTTGGGAGGTGTTAGTTGGCTCTGCGAGACCGGAGCATTGTTCGAAGCATCACTCAGATCTGAGAATAAACACATGTACCCTTCTCAGCAAACCTTAATTTTATGGAATCTCTAATCAGTCAAAGGGAGGATTGGGAGTCTCTGTACTACCATACTTTTGTGGAAATTTGCCGAGACTGAAGGCGGAAGAGAAGCCGATGCACACAGGCAGAGGACGTGTCAGGAAGTAGAAGAATCGCTTGGCCTAGGGTCAGCAGGAGTATTTGGGCAGCCTGAGATTTATGAGGGCCAATCGCTATTCATTTCCTGGATTTAAAAGCTTGAGCACCTAATGAACATAAGATAGATAGCTAAGTTGCTCTCCCTGAGAACACTCTACTTAAAGCAGATCTTATTAGCATTTAGATATTACTTGTTTCTTTGGCAGGATATCCAAAATACACAGTGGGGAAGCCCCTTCCAGTCTTCAAAAACAGGGCTAGCAAGCTCACTTAGGGCTGTCATCTGTTTTTTATTACTGGCCTTGTTCCCATGCTTTCATTCTGACGTTCAGAAATGGAGCAGGCATTTTTCCCCTTTCTGGTACGGAGATAAGTGATGAGAAGCTTCATGTACTTAAATGATTGTGTTTGGCTGCTGATAAAGGTGGAAGGGTAAGGCCAGTAAAAACTGTAAGCCTACGCTAATATCTGCTGCCTTGACTTGTATGAAAACACCTTCGCACAGTGCTCTTCAAATGTGCTCTTCCCCTTAAGGGGAAGTACCAAGGGAGTACCAAGAAATTACTGCCTGCCATAGCGATTGCAGCGCTGCAGGCATTTAGGAGCGTTTGCACTACCTGGGGGATCGAGAGGGTTGGGGAGGCCCACTGCCACCTCTGTGGGCCTCCCTGATACTGAAAATAGCTCCGTTGTACAGTCGGAGCTTACTTCCTGTATTGATGGAAACAGGAAGTATGCTCTGACTTTAAAACAGAGCTATTTTCGGCATTAGGGAGGCCCGTGGAGGTAGCCTCCCCAACCCTTTGGCACACCCCCTTGACCCTCCCAGGTAGGGCAAATGCCCCCAAATGCCCACAGTTCTGCAATTGCTGTGGTGCTGCCAGATCCTTCCCCCACCCACCAAGCCTGCTCCGCCCCCGCAAGCACTTATGACGTCTTCCAAGTCGGACTTTGAAGAGCACAGCCTTAGCAGCTTAGAAGTACCCACAGAAAGGACAATGGAAGCAACTTGGTAGGCACTGGGTTCAATGAAAGCCTCTATTTATTCCCTCTTATGCTATAAGCACCTATCAAGTCACCACATAAAGGACACAGCCCAAAAGCCCAACATGCAAAAGGGGAGTTGAGTGCGGTAACTGTGGTATTACAGTTGAGTGCGGTAACTGGATGTAAATGAGGACAGGGCTCCTATGACTTTAAAAGTTTTGCAAATAAACAATTCATCAGGATCAACTTTATGGCCCTTCATGGAAGCTGCACCAGAAGAATCTCCTCTTCTATGCCATGTTTTAAGGCACTTGAACCTGGGCCACTTTTGCATCTAGCTGTTCTATTGTGGGGTACCATGTAAAAATAGCCTCAAGATGAGATCGTGTATGTGAGGGCAGGTGTGTGTGCATGGATGATAGTTTTCTAAATGCAATAAATGGAAAAAATTAATGCTTTCAGGAATATTATAAAGAAAAACTCACAATAAAGATATGAAATCAGTAGGTAAGGAGGTGAGCAAATGCCAGACTATGCGTATATCTACCTTACAATTTCAACCTGTAGTATAAAAAACCTGGACTGCTTTCAAAATCTGCATCCAACCCTACAGTGGCATCCCTTATATGAGCTTAATGTGAGGCAGCAGAGATATTTTTCTGACAGTTTACCATGCCTCATTCATTAGGGTCTTTTATATCGCACGGTTAGACTATGACATAATCAAGACAAGCTTTATTCAAATTTATTGAAGCTGAACATGAAATGATTTCTATTTATGCTTACCCTTGAAATGTTGTCTTAGTGTATTGCTGTTCATGTACCTTTTAGAAATGTAATCCAAATATTATGTTGCTGCTTGAAGGGACTTCTGGCACATTGAATTGCCCTGTAATGGCATTGGGTTGTATGTAAGACAGTGATGGGATCTGCAAATTGAGAAGGGGAATGCTGGGCGGGACTTAGGCAGGACTTACACACGATTGGGAGGCCTTGGGGGGGGCTCCTACTCACCGCCGGGTAGTAGGATGGGTGGGGGACGGGTGGAGGACGGGTGGGGGGCGCGCCGGGTGCCTGGGCAAGCAGCGGTGGGGCGCGCCAACCGGGGGCAGCCCCCCCGAGGCCAGGGCAGCCACGGAACACTGCAGACGGGCAGCCAATCATGTGGAAGTCCCGCATAAGTCCCGCCCAGCGTTCCCCTTCTCAATTTGCAGATCCCATCGCTGATGTAAGAGCTAGGCTTTGGGCAGGTAGGCTAAAAGGGGTCATTGTGATAAAAAAGATATCCTTGCCGAAGATCTAGAGGCTCTGGATTCTTACCTTTAAAATAAATACTGTAAATATTTTATACAGAATTACAATGTGAAATGTTCCAGAGTAGCCTGGCTGGTGCTCTTCCCATTTTATCCTCACCACAGTCCTGTGAGGTAAAGTAGGTTGAATGATGGCTGTTGGCTCAAGATCCTCGGTGGCCTTCATGGCTAACCACTTGTTATCACAGGAGTCAACCCATATGTTTATCCATAGAGGCCTTCCTCCAAGTAAAATAGTTGGTGCAGAACTGAGGAGACCCATAGGGAAAGCAGAGGCTTTCTGCAGGTAAGGGAACATGTTCCCTTAACCTGAGGAGACCTCAGCAACTGCCCCCCTCCACACCATAGGATGCAGTGTGCATCTTCTCTTTTATTTTAACCTTTATTAAAGAAACAAAAGTACAATAATAGAAAAATTTTTATGGCACGTGCACAACAGCACTAGGTTGGTACAAGAGATTTGCACCAGCTTGGGTGGTGGTGGTTCGATTGTGCTGTGAGGCATATACTCTGGTATATTCCACATTTTTTGATTGAGGTTATTAATCATATTAATGTGATACTAGATCAGCTATTAGTTAGTGTGCGCCTTCTTGGCTGTGCACATTGGCAGGGGGGATTTGATAGGACTGGGTCTAAATTTGTTTAGTTTGTACCCAATCTTACTTGGCTATTGTCATGAGAGTCTTTTAAAATGAAGGACCATCTCTTCTCTCACAATCACTCTGCCCTGCTTTGTGTGCCACTGCCAACTGAAGTACAGGTTAGTGGGGACATGGAACAGCCCTTCCTTAATGGCAGCCCCCAACTATGGAATTCAATCCATCAGGAGGCCAACGGTACTCTACTTTCAAACAGGCAGTAAAGATTTCCTAGTTTCAATTAGTCTTTTTGGATTTTGGAAAGTTTTTTTTGGGGGGGGGAATTGTTTCTTTGACAGTGGTTTTGTTGGCTTGATCCAGTTTTGATCATTTGGTTGTTTTGTTTGTAGGTTTGAATTGTTTTAATGTTATTTTATTAATGATAGTAAGCTATCTTACAGTCTTAAAATTGATTGTAGTAGTCCAGAAAATTGGCCTAAAAGTAATATACATTTTTCACAAAAAAAAACCACAGTCTTTTTCACACAAAAAACTACCTTGACTAGACTGAACGTTTAATTTAAAGATGGCTGCCTTCTGCTTCCTGTCTTGCATTATCAACAGGAATGAGCTGTACTTCTCAGCTGAAAAAGGGGTGCTTATTATTGACCTCTGCCTTTTATTTGCTTGGCAGATGGTAGGATAAGGCTATAAATCTACCCTATTTTGGGCTTTTCAAATGTTGGCAGATATGTGTAAGATTGCTTCAGATTTTTGGTTTGGGGCTAGTTAGCTGAAGCAAAGCATATTCCATGCTGTTCTATTACCTCAAGGCCTCAGAAGGAATTGAGACTGTTTGGCTCAAATGAAATGAATCCATCTTTTATAAGCAACTTGGCTTTCCCCCATTTTGGGATGTGTGACACAAACTGGGTACACTGCCAAGTCCAGAGTTTAAATTTGGGTTTAACTTATTTTAAAACAACCCCACTGCTGTGTGATAGTAAATCACTGTGAATGGTGTAGCAGCTGAAACTTAATGGGATTACCCAGAGTTGCGGCCCCCACTGAATAAACAAGACAAGGAGAAGACTGACAAGGGCACTGAAATGGGTTTATAGGTTGTCAGCTGTACAATTTCAGAGAGCGTTTTGGCTTCAAAGACTATTTTGGCTGTTTGGAGATTGGTGACATTATGAGCTTACTGAAATTTATCAAAAAGGGGATCCATCTCTTGTGTGGAATTCAATTAAACTGATTTACCATTGCACAATTTTGTGTTAGGCATGTTCTTGCACTGCTTGATTTTTCATTAATTGATCATCAGCTCTGCATGTTTTAATTTCAAAGGCCATTTAATTTTGTAGGTGCTAGCTGGCCCACTTAAATGGCAATTAATTAGGCTCAAAGCGATAGTATCAAGGGTCACTGACCACGTTGAGAGTGTCCTCTGTTGCCGTAATAGGGTGTGTGAGGGTGTGACTGAGGGAATATTCTTTAGCTGAAGGGAACTTTGTGGGCTGTTCATGGAATTTCAGAGTGGATCAAAGGAATTCTGCAGGGCCAGGAAAGAATAGGTGCATTGTATATGAGAGAGGGCAGCTTGTGAGGTTTCTTCTCTGATGCCCTGCACTGTTGTGAAATGAGTTTTAGATTAGGTATGGCATACGTATAAGGGCCCAATCCTATGGTTACCAGTGCTGGAGCTTGAAGCCACCAACCGTGACGGTAAATTGTGGCCCGAAGCGAGTTGTGGGAAGGGGGAGTTTGAGGGCAGATTGGTGGCAGGGGTGGATCTTGGCAGCACTAGTGTGTGCTGGATCCTATCTCTTCTTTCCTAGGCTGCCCCGCCTCTTTCTCTCCTTGGACCTATGTCAGCAAGTGGCTGGTATAGGTTCAACATAATCTGTAGGTGATGGGGCAGCCTACCATGGAAGGGGGTAAATAAAAATATTTTTACTTACCTCCTGCTGGCTGTCAGATTGACCCCGACCACCACCATTGGATGCAGTGCACTCTCCATCAGTGTGGCTGCATTGGTGCCAATGGTGAGGGATAGAATTTGGACAGTGGTTCCCAAACTGTACACTGCGGTATCTAAGGACGCCACAGTAAACTCACAGAGGCGCTGTAAGATGTTCCTGGTGGCCCCTTCTTCCCGGCTCTCCTGGGCACTGCCATCTTGGATTGCGTGAGATCTTGCATGATCCAAGATGGCAGCACCAGGGAGAGCTGGTAAAAAGAAGCTGCCACAGAAGGGCACAGTGACCACAGTGAGTTTGGGAACCACTGGATTGGGAAGATTCATATTCACGATGACCTTACCTTACGTTTTCAACTTCGGAGAGAACTTTAGTTCTCCCAGAGATAAACCTTCGAGATGTGCCTTCGGGCACAATAAGGCGGGGTAAAAATCTAATAATAAATAAATAAATAAATAAATAAATCTGAATGAGTAATCCCCACATTTTAGGAGGAATTTCTGTGTTTTGGATTGTATTTCTTTTTATTGTAACCTGATGGGTTGAATAAAAAACTCAGACAGAACTGTAGTCCACACAAACCCATGAACAGAACAAATATGAGTTCAACCTATGTGTGAAGGTGGACCAGGCCTGGAGGGGCGCCTGGAACATGTCTGAGTTTTTTGCATGTGCCTCAAAAAACAAAAAACAAAAACAAAAACCCCTTACCATCACCTCCACCTCTTCAAAATTTATTTATTTATTTACTATATTTCCATCTTGCCTTTCTTCCACACTAAAGGGGACCTGACAATTCAAAAAATCATAAATACAGTTACATTAAAAAAATCAAAAGCCTAAAAACAAAGATTAAAAAAGCAAACACCCTGGACCCAAATATTAAAATACAGCTCAATAAAATCCCAGCCTGCAGTGTCAGTAAAAGCTTGCATAAATAAAAAGGTCTTAAGGCCCTGCCAAAAAGTCTCCAAAGAGCAAGCCGTTCTTAATTCCAGGGGAAGAGAATAAAGCAAGGCGCCACCACTGAGTAGGCCCTGTCATCACCCCTCTCACCTCTCCTGGTGGTGGAAGACAGGAGGGCCCCCTCAGATGACTGGAGAGGACAAAGGCGGTCCTTCAGATACCCTGGTCCTGAGCCATAAACGGCTTGTAAAGTCAAAGCACTTTTGCAAAGTGCAAAGATTTAGCACTTTTGCTAGATTCCTGTTTCCCTCCCACGTCCTCCTGCCCAGTCCAGGTTAAAAGTGATGAGTGGTGTTGGTAATGGCAGACGTGGTGATATATAGATTGAAATTCCCTCTCCTGCAAGATGAATGCATGCAACAGGGTTGTGGTGGTGCCTGACTCCTCCACTGCCAGCGCATGATTACTCATAGCAGCAGCACTGGAGGACCTGGTAGGGGCCACTGCTGCCCCAATCCTCTTCTTGCTCATTTGAATCAATGAGAAGGGATTGGGGTACCAGCAGGATGAAGTGGTTGGTCAAGTGGTAGATAGGCATAGTTTGCAAGGCACCCCCAGTCACTTTTCTGCCTCAACCAGCTTCCAGCTTCACCTGGCTTCATGGGTAGGCTGGCCCTGAGATAAATAGCAGATGTGGAATATCAGCATATCAGCCACTGACTATCCCACATTACATAATCAACTCTCATTTCCATCTGAAAGCACCCCCAAATGCATGAATGCTACACCCACAAGCTCTTACCATTTAGTTCATGTTAATTGATCCAGAATTACTATTTTCCCAATTTTGTTCCCAGAGTTCTTATAGAAGATTAAAGTCCTCATTTTATTCATGAGCATGTACTGAAAAAGTACTGTTACAGTGCAGTCTTACGCGTGTCTACTCAGAAGGAAATCCACATTGAGTTCAATGGAGCTTTCAATACAGATTAAGTGTGTACTGAATAGGACTGCAGTCTAATTTATCCTTTATGACTTATTTGTGAGTATGAGGTGGAGTTATAAATCAATTTTAAATCGTCTGAATTACTCACTCTTTTAGATACACTTGGTAGATCAGATTAACTTCCTGTTTGCATGAAGATACTTGTAAAAAAGTAAATGTGTTGATTGATTTGGAATGTGAAATATTTAATCTACAATGACAATAATTTTTAGTAGCCTTGAACTTGGTAAACATAGCACTGATTTTTCAGTCCACTGTATCTGCAAGAGAATTTTAGGGGAATTTAACTCACAACTTGGGTGAACTCCGGAAGCTAGTGGAGGACAGGGAGGCCTGGCGTGCTGTGGTCCATGGGGTCGCGAAGAGTCGGACACGACTTAGCGACTGAACAACAACAACAACAACAACTCACAACTTAGAAAACCAAATTTAGGCTTCATTTCTATATATACTTACCTGGAAATAAGTACCTTTGAACTCAGTGGGCTTACTTCTGAGTAGACATGCCTAGGATTGTGACATGACATTTTCAAAAATATCTGGAAAGTAGTTCTAATCATTATCTAGGACATTTCTACAGGTTTCAACTCATTCTATTGATTTACTTATTTTTATCCTTCCTACAAGACCTTGGTTTGGCTTAGCTTAAAAGCTCACCCAGGATCAGGCCCAGGAGGGGGATATGATCAGTGGTATCTGTGAATGCCATATTCTATCCCCCCTCCAGCTGGCCCAGTGTTACACCTCAGATTTGAGCTAATTAAATACCTGGTGTGGATCTGAAAACCCCCATACTGAGTGTAACTCAGTATGAGGGGGAAAAGAACAATTCTAATGTTTCAGTCAACTAGAATATGCTCTCACCCTTACCCAGTGGTGCCATTCAAATGATTTAGGAACAGGAACTCACTTTTGATTGGCACTTGTCGGGAACCCAGAACCAGCCACGGAGCCCGTTAGGATCCAGAATACCCGTTCTGATCCGTTCCCCCTGAATGACATCACTGCCTTCGCCCCCCTAGGAATCCGGAGTCGCTCCCTTTAACCCTCTGAGTGCCAGCCAATCAAGAAGAAAAGCTCTTTGCAGAGGAATTGGGAGGGGAGGAGGGAGAGTGAAGTGGGTGGAGTCAGCCCTAATTTTAACTAGTGGAACTGAGTTCCCCCGCGTTCCCCCTGCATGACATCACTGCCCTTACCCTGTGGTGACCTCCTCCAATTGCATTGGACACAGCATGGCCTGTGTGGCCTAGGTGTGTCCAGTGCACATTAGGATTGTGCTGTGAGACTGAAATTCAGATGTGACTCAAACTGTGCCATTTTTAATTTCAATGTTCTTTTTTTCTTTCCCCCAACAGGAGCATATTCTAGTTGACTGCAACATTAGAATTGTTCTTTTAAACTATTCCTTGGCCTCTGATTGTGATTTCACATTTTTATAGGTTCTTCATCAACGTCTCAAAAACTATAACTGGAAACAAAGTAAGTTTGGTGGTTGTCTTTAAGCTGATCTTGTTCACGTGGGATGGAGTGTCTCAACAAAATAAGGTCAGTAAGTTCTGGTGCTTGCTGTTCCTGTGTGTCATTGCATCCTGTTAAAAACCATATCAGCTTTAAAAAGGAGACACTGTAAAAAAAGGATGGAGATGTGAAATCTGTTATCGGGCTGTTTCAGCCACCAAACTGATTTAAATTGCTGACGCTTTTGTGAATGTTTTATGAGTGTACCAGCCTGCAAATCTCTGACGGTAATTTGGGAAAGATCTACATCAGTATTATTCCACACATTCAGGCAAGTGACTGTGCATGTTTTGCCAATTAGCACACAAGTGGCGCTGTAATCGACATTCTTTTATGTTTTTGGATGCAAGCCTACAGATGATGAGCAACAGGAAGCTCTAACCTTTTCAGGAGCTGGGGAGACACTGAGAGGAGGCTTAGCTTATGGCTTTGTTTTTCAGATGAGCACAGATATGTACGTACAGTAAGAAGCCAGCATGGCTACATACCCTAAGCTCTGTGGGAGTAATTCTGAGTCTCAGAGGGTTTGAATTGGCACTCTCCACATTTTCACAAAGTTGCATCACTTCGAACAACTTTTGCATGCTTTTCTCTGTGGTAACGTTGGTATTAATAAGCCATCAGGGATCATTGGGGTAACTGGCCCTGAAACATGAAGATTAATTGGAAAGCCAATCTAAACATGGAAGTTGTAAGTATGGAAGTCATGGGGAGAGATGATGCAATGTGCAATGAAAGGATTACATTCCCCAATTGCATCTTGGAATGTTTTTCTGGCTTTGCTTGTGTGTGTGTGTGTGTGTAAGAACGGTGTATGCTATAGGGACAATTCCACATTCTGCATCATGAACTTCTGGCCTGAATGGATAATGCAAATTAATTATTCTCTTATTTAACACAGTTGACCTCCCTTCCTCTAGGCAGGTCAGAGTGACATACATAGAGCTACTCTGTTTCATCCTTGTAACAGCTGTGTGCAGTAGGAGACAATCCAATAGGATAGCCCAATCCTATTCTTTCCCCACCTGCTGATGCAGAGGTGCTGAATGAGGGAGGTATCCTGCAAGGGGAGGCAGTTGTGGTGGTCCTCTCTGGATGAGAGAACAATAGTTCTCTGACCTGGGGGCTATCCACTGAAGTGCGGGGGTATCTACTTGGTCCGGTGTGAGCAAAATTGGTAATGCAGGTCCTCATGGACCCACACTGTGGAATCAGATCCACAAAAGGGGTTAGGATATGGTGGCCACTGCTGCCACTGAATTTGCTCTTCCTAGACCTGATCTGCCCATCCCCTGCACTGAGCTGTCTTGGTTCATCCTACCCTGTCCCATCCCACCCCGTCCCCCCTCCCTTTTGTCCACTGCCGGAGGGCCTTTTATGGCTGGCTCTGACTGCCTTATAGCAGGTGGCAGGATACAGTCGAATGCTTTACAGGCATTTTCTTAAAAGTAGAGATGTGTACAGAAGCCTCAGCAACATTTTATTTACCCTCTCTGCAGTGACTCCTGTTAAACATTTCTTTGTAAAGAATAGGGCTCTTAACAGGGAATCTCTCTGCTGATCCATTCAATGCCATTGGAAGTTTGCTTTATTGTCCAGACCGAGAACCAGACTGTTGTGTTTGTCTTTTTTGATAAGGTTTCTCCAGTGACAACAGGTGCTCCCTAAAAATCAGGCCTCGCAATCATTCTTTTCTTGTTTCTGCAGTGTTTATTTAGGCCAAGTAAACCTTGGTAGTTCTGCACACACAATGTCTGTTCAGGATCCCTAGTCAGGACTGTGGTGCACACATGGTAAAACAGACCCAGAGGTCCAGGTGACAAGGGGCCCTTGCAACAGCACTTGTAGACTGCTAGAGCAGACACCAAAACCAGCCACCTTGTACCTTTGCCCTTCCTTGTCACCACCAATTTGCTGCCATGTTATGATTGCAGTCATTGGCTTGCACATTACCTGCAAACCTGTTGTTCCTGCTCTGGTAATGTTTATAAAACTGTTCCAGTGATTTGAGAATAAATCAGTAGAAAACGTCCCGGTCTGCACCAACCTCCCTGCTCTTAGTGCCACGTCCTCATTGATTCTCTCACTAGTGAGAAACATAAGGCAGGATCTGAAGTTCAATTTATTTAGAGTCAAATTCAACCAGAATGAAACAAGTAGGAGTAGAGCCACGTGTTGGCTTGGAAAAATCTTCATTTTGCACATTGTGACCGTCTCTGCCTTGACGTGCCTGATCCTGCTTTGGGCACCCAATGGAACAGGCAGGCTGCTCTCTTTTTGTGAATCAGTGTGAGTCGATTACATGGCTTTGGCAAGCAACCCGACCAACAAAAAGAAGGCTGCAGCACCCTCACCTTCACCCTTCCTGTAGCCTGTCATGGCTGAGTTTTTAGTTTTAACAAAGGGTATGCTTCAACAGTCAGATCACCATGGAATGAAGCCACAGTGTCATCAGCTGCCTTCCTCTTTTGTAATGTTTAGTCTTTGTCACAGTCTCTATGCCAGTGGCTTCATCCGGTGGTGGTGGTGGTGGCGGTGGCGGCAGGTGAGACTGCATTTTAGGGATTGGAGTGCAACATTTTTTTACCTTCTGGGTAGTTGAGTGAGGAGGAGCCGGACTCCTCCTAGGTTTATTCTGCTCCTAGGTTTATTCTGTGAATGGTTTTACAACTGTGCCACTTTCTTCTTGTCACAGTTTCTTGAATTAGATCGATTAGATTTCCCCTCTTATGATCTGGCCCCAATTCCTACCACCTGTTTCTCATCTCCTATTCCTTGTCTTTTATGGTTCTCTACTTTTCTTCCCCCCTCTTTCTGTCTACTACTCCCTTCTCCCCACTCCATGTGCTGCTGCTCCTCCTCCATTTCCCAGACATCTCTTGCCTCCTCCTCCGTTTCTCCTCTCTGTCTAGCCTTGGTTCCTTCATCCTTTTCATTGGGGTTCTTTGTACTGGTATCCTCTGAGTTCTTCCTTCCACTTCTGTATCAAGCCTATGGATACAGAAGTGGAAGGAAGAACTCCGAGGATACCAGTACACCTCCGCATATTTAGCCTTGACCTTCCTACAACTATCTTGTGTCTCAGGGTGCAATCCTAACCAACTTTCCAGCACTGACCTAGCTGTGCCAATGGGGCATGTGGAATATTCCATCCTGCAGTGGAATGGTAGTCATGGAGGCCTCCTCAAGGTAAGGGAGTATTTGTTCCCTTACCTCAGAGCTGCATAGCCTTTACCCCAGTGCTGGAACATTGGTTAGGATTGCTCCCTCAGTCCTCTTATCTTCGTGTTTGGTTTCACCATTCCTCTCTCTGATTTTTCTTCTCTCCCTATGGCTTCCATGCTTGCTCTCTGCATCCTTTGCTTCTCCTCTGCCCCTTCTTTGACTTTTGGCCTCTTCCACCTTGTGTTCCTCCATCTCCCCCCATTCCTTCCTCCCCCTGTTCTCCTGCTCTGCCAACTTGTTTCAGTCCCTACCTCATCATCTGTGGAACAGCCTTGCCACTTCCTTTGGTGTGGATAGGTGGAGAATGCTGAGCTAGAAGAGTGGGAGGAGCAGAGGCCGGCACATCACTGGGTAACTGCGCAGCATTTGCCACGCTGGCTCAGGCTCCAGGTGATCTTGGGCACCTTGTTCCCACTACACAGCAAAACACCTCCCTCTGTTTGCTTCTCACTTCCTGTTCTTTTCCTTCTTTTTCATACCTTCTTTCCTTCCTGCTTCATACCTTCTTTTCCTACTGCGTCTTTCTCTAGATTACATACATATAGTTACATCTGCCATGGGGATGGGCCCATAGCTTAGTGATGGAGCAAATGCTTTGTGCATTCAGAAGGTCCCCGATTCAGACATTTGCATTTCCAGTTAGGCCTGGGAAAGTCCCTGTCTGAATCCCTGAAGAGCTGCTTCCAGTCAGTGAACAGAATAATGAGCTCATTGAACCACGGGCCTGATCTAGTGCTTTCCAATCTTCTGGGCCCTGTGACATGCCCTAGCACTGTAAACACAGTGCATGGCTCTCAGAAGAGACTGGCGATGACATAATTCAGGTTCAGAAACCTTGATGCAATACTGCAAAGGACAGTAAGAGGCAGGCTTTTTCCCAGTACATGAAAACCATGTGTAGGAACTCAACTGGCCGAGCAGAACCACTTACCGTCCTTTATAGCAAGCTAGTAGTTGGCCCAATACACCCTGTGGAGAGCCTGGTGCTGCCCCAAGGCATAGCAATGCACAGTTTGGGAACCTCTGGCCCAATGCAAACTAAGATCTTTTTTTTCTTGGGACCCAATACTCAAAGACTATTAGCTGTTCTAGTTCATACAGCATCTCCCCCTTTAAGGCTAGCCTTACTACTGAATTGCAGGTATCCTTTTATACTGTATATCCTTCATCCCACCTCTTTCCTGCCCTCATGGCCACTATTTCCCAGCTTGCAAAACAAGGCAATTGTCTTACAATTATCTAATTAGAAGAGCTGTCAGCCCTTCTCTGTACCAGCTACCTAATTTTCAAGATACAGTCATGCCCTGTATTCTCTGGGTTTCTGTTCCGAACCTGACCCCCTCCGTGGATACTTGAAACCGTGGATATGGAGATACCTTTTTAAAGATAGGGGAACCTCAGTGGTTTTGCTGCTACCAGTTTTTTTTTTAAACTTGTTTAATGTTTCCCTATAGGTGTCCCTGTATCCATGGTATCCATGTATAACTGAAACCATGGATACCGAATCAGTGGATACTGGGGCATCCCTGTATTTGATTGGCAACTAGTGTGAGCCTCCCATGATGGGAGACTTCTCTAAAATGGCTTTTTCTGCTTTGTCACCAAGACTGGGTGAAGACCTTGCGTAATAATAAAATAAGTTGTAACTTTGTAACTTTGACTGATCTTTCCCCTTCAAGGCCCTGTTGTTGCTTTTGTTCCATTCTTCCTAAGAAAGGTGTTACAACATTATATCCTGTTATAAAAAAGACCCTATCTCTGTGGGAAGTAGAACCAACTAAGGATTCAGTTGCTAAGGCTTTGGTGGTACAAAATTAGTGCTACTCATTAATGCAGTGTTGTTCATGGCCCTTGCAGTTCTAATATTGCCACATTTCTGCTTGCCCAGGCCAACTGGGCCATCATAGCGGATCCGTCAGTGGCACCAAAGAGGTCAGAGGTCAAGAAGAACATAGCAAGGATAGAAAAGTATATAAAAGAAAAGAAATAGGCAAGAGGATGGGAAGGGGAGTGTCTCTCTCCCCCTCTCCCCCTATATATCTATATCTATCTATCTAAAACCTTCTTCCTGAAGAGTTACTCAAAGGGACAGTCAGTGAATATTTTTCAGGGTAGCAGTTCTTTTATGTTCATATCAATGAAAATGGCTTTGTCTGATGATTATGAAAAGAAATCGTATACTTTATGTGGCTCATGGTGAGTTTAAAAAAAGCGTTTCAGATCTGGTGCTCTGTTACCTCTGAAAGAATGTGCTGTCTGCAATAAATGAATACAGCAGCTCTGTCGATGAAGGAAAGCGTGTGGGTGGGATGTCATTGATTCATATTGTTTTGGACTAGTAATTGAGGACCAAGCTAGATGTGAAGGCAAAGCAGCAGAGCCACCTGGTTCTGCCCCAATCACATATAAAGTATTTGAAACCTTTGTCTACTGAGTCAAGTCACTGGTCCATCTTGTTTAATGTTGTTTACACTCAGTGGTGGTATCTAAAGCGGGAGGAATTGGTATGCTGGGCGGGACTTATGCGTGATTGGCTGCCCATCCATTTGGTTCAGCCGCCTGCCCGCCTGCCGCGCGGGCTGCCCTGGCCTCGGAGGGGGCGCCTGCTCGCCGGTGGGACGGGGATGCGTGCTGGGTGCCTGGGCAAGCAGCGGTGGGGCGCACCAACCGGGGCAGCCCACGCGGCGGGTGGGCAGGATGCGGAACGGAACGGACGGGCTGCCAATCAACCGTACATCCCGCCCAGCATTCCGGTTCCTCCCACTTTAGATACCACCACTGTGACAGGCAGCGGCATGCCAGAATTTCAGACAGGGGTCTATCCCAGCCCTACCTAAAGATGCCAGGGATTGAATCTGAAACCTTCTGCTTCCAAAGCAGAAGTTCTACCCTTCCCTAATGTGTGTGTTTTATTTTAACAGCAAAAAGGGTGCAGAGATAAGGGTCTGGAATCCTCCCCATGCTCATGGTTTAATTTTCTGCAGAATGTCATTATCCAGCTGAACTCCAGTACCTGGAGGGTTTGGAGAAAATTGCTCAAGAGAGGGGCTACACAGAGGTCACTGACAGGTGTCTTGAAGATTCAGCTCCTTTTATGTGTGCACCCTTTTTGTGCCACCATGATTCACTATATAGCAGGAATGGCTGTAGGAGCAATGGGGCCCAATAGGGGGCGTTCCTGTGGAGCCCCCACCCTCCCTACGGGTACCCCCACTCACCATACAGCCTTGGCGAGAAGAGCGCTTATGGTGATGTGACATGATGATGTCACTGCCAGCTGCTTTTAGGAGACCCATTTGGAGCCATTTGGAGGCAGGGCCAGGTGGGAAAACCCAATGTTCCACTCATCCACAGAGTTCCTGGCTGCTGCAGCAAGCAAACCACTCACAGTGCCAGTGTAGGGCCCCTCCAAAGCACGGGGCCCAATGGGATGACAGGCCACATTGGCTTAAGACCTGCCCTGTCATATAGGATTGGTATTATTTTTTACACATGTGCCCACTTGCAATATACACACATTTGAGGTATATCCTTGAAGATTCAAGTGTCCAAGAGTTATTAAGGAACTAAAGAACAAAGTTGCTGACCTCTTAACTAGCATATGCAACTTGTCCTTTCAAACAGCCACAATGCCAGAGGATTGGAGGATAGCCAATGTCACGCCAATCTTTAAAAAAGGGAGAAGGGGGGACCCTGGAAACTACAGGCCAGTCAGCCTAATGTCTGTTCCGGGTAAGATGGTAGAAAGCCTCATCAAAGATAAAATCCTAAAACACGTAGAGGAACAAGTATTGCTGAAGGAAAGTCAGCATGGCTTCTGTAAGGGTAAGTCTTGCCTCACGAACCTTTTGGAATTCTTTGAAAAGGTCAACAGGCACGTGGATGTGGGTGAACCTGTGGATATCATATACCTGGATTTTCAGAAGGCGTTTGACACAGTCCCCCACCAAAGGCTGCTGAAGAAACTTCACAGTCAGGGAATAAGAAGGCAGGTCCTCTTATGGATCCAGAATTGGTTGAGGGCCAGGAAACAGAGAGTGGGGGTCAATGGGCAATTTTCACAATGGAGAGAGGTGAAAAGCGGAGTGCCCCAGGGATCTGTCTTGGGGCCGGTGCTTTTCAACTTGTTCATAAATGACCTGGAGACAGGGATAAGCAGTGAGGTGGCCAAGTTTGCAGATGACACAAAACTTTTCCGGGTAGTGAAGACCAGAAAGGATTGTGAAGAACTCCAGAAGGATCTCTCCAAGTTGGGGGAATGGGCAGCCAAATGGCAGATGCATTTCAACGTAGACAAGTGTAAAGTGATGCACATTGGGGCAAAAAAACAAAACTTCACCTATAAAGTGATGCACATTGGGGCAAAAAAACAAAACTTCACCTATAGGCTAATGGGTTCTGAGCTGTCTGTGACAGCTCAAGAGAGAGATCTTGGGGTGCTGGTGGACAATTCAATGAAGGTATCGACCCAGTGTGTGGCAGCAATTAAGAAGCCAATTCCATGCTTGGTGTAATTAAAAAAGGGGTTAAGAATAAAACAGCCAATATTATCATGCCATTGTACAAATCAATGGTAAGGCCGCACCTGGAATATTGTGTACAGTTCTGGTCTTCGCACCTCAAAAAGGACATAGTGGAGCTGGAAAAGGTGCAGAAGAGAGCGACAAAAATGATTACGGGGCTGGGGCACCTCCCTTATGAAGAAAGACTGCAGCGTTTGGGGCTCTTCAGCCTAGAAAAAAGGCGCCTGAGGGGGGACATGATTGAGACATACAAAATTATGCATGGAAGGGATAGACTCGATAGAGGGATGTTCTTTTCCCTCTCTCAAAATGCCAGAATCAGGGCATCCGCTAAAACTGAGGGTTGGGAGAGTTAAACAGATAAAAGGAAGTACTTTTTTACCCAGCGGGTAGTTAATCTGTGGAACTCTGCCACAGGAGGTGGTGATGGCATCTGGTCTAGATGCCTTTAAGAGGGGATTGGACGGATTTCTGGAAGAAAAGTCCATCTTGGGCTGTAGGCAATGATGGATTGTGCAACCTCCTTACATTAGTAGTAGGCTACTTCATAGTACCAGGTGCAAGCGAGTGGCAACAGGATGCAAGCATCTTGTTGTCTCATGCCTCCCTGGGGTACCTGGTGGGCCGCTGTGAGATACAGGAAGCTGGACTAGATGGGCCTTTGGCCTGATCCAGCAGGGCTCTTCTTATGTTCTTATGTACACCTAAAAACTGAAAAGTGTTAGGGCCCAGTCCTGTCCAGCTTTCTAGCACTGATGCAGCCACAATGCAGCCCTGAGATAAGGAAATAAATGTTCCCTTATCTTGAGGAGGCCTCCATGACTGTCCCCACCCACCCACAGGCAGAGGCGTTTCTACAGGGATGGCAAAGCTCTAAGTTTTGCAAGAAGCCTTACCCTGTCGTGTAAATCCCTTCTCTCCCTTGCTGCTGTAGCCAGTAAGCAACGCCAAGATTGGCTAAAACTGTGCAGGAGAGGAGTGATTTCCACTGCAAGGTAAGGCTTCTTGCAAAACTTAGAGCTTTGCCATCCCTGTAGAAACGCCACTGCCCACAGGATGCAGCATGCTGGAAAGTTGGATAGGATTGAGCCCTTATTGAGGCAAAAGCATGTTTGGAAATCTATGTGTTATGCAAAAACACTCATCTGGGGATCAAGATTGGCTACAGCTTCCTGTTGAATGTACAAGTATCCTGGGTTTGTTGCCAAGTCATGTATAAAACAGCACACAAAGAAAGTTAAGTGAGTGCAGGGTTTATGTGGTTCACAGGATAATTGTAGCTACATGTGCAACTTGTCATCAGCTATGAATCATGCAGTGTGCCTTACCCATCCCAGAACATTTTGCATCGAGCAGTAGCCCAGGTGTGAGAACCATCCTAGGAGGTAATAACTACCAAGATTTTCAACTTGTCCCAGGCCAAATCAGCACATACACCAAACTTTTGAATGTGTTCTTTGAATTTGAGGCCTCTTTCAGCTGTGTGTCCAGCCTTGCTTGCTCTGTATTCTGAGAAGGTGATGCAAGTTGTTTGTCTGGTGATGAGAGGATTCCTGTGGGGCCCTCTTAATCAGTTGTAGGCTGTTTCTGTGGGGAATGTATTACAGTTTGCATCAGCCAGGTGCTGCAAGGCCAAGGCTGTCCCCATAAGGAAATGTTCATTTCATCCGTGCAGTTTGACTGCTGACTACGCCTGCCTGATTGAGCTCCGTAGGAAGGAACAGCTCAGAAGTGTGAGAGGCAGGTGGGATGTCAAGCAGGGAAAAAGTTCAGTGTTAACAAATCTTCATGATGTTAGATGCAGAGGAAGTGTTCAAGTTTATATCTTGCTTTCAGTGGCCTTTCTCCCCCCCCCTCCACTTGTCCTTCAGCAGAGATTAAGGTCTCATAGTTCCTGTTCCTTCAGTGATGCTGATGGAAAGGATATGGGAAGATTGCAAACCTCCTAATAGGTGCGTGAAGCAGCTGCATAATGGGTAGAAATACAGTAATAGAGGAAGCTTCCCTTCACTTCACTTCAGTAGCTCTATGCTATGCTATGCAAAACTTTCACCAGTTCATTTCTGCCGGTCATCTAGCTGCCAAAGGCACATGAGCCCCATTACATGCACTGCACACTATTCAAACATTGTTATACTGTTGGGGTAGGGGGCTGTATCATAATACTATATTAAGAATGTTTCAAATATCTTGCTAAAACTAGGGGCATAGCTAAAGAAGTGCAGGGTGGTGCAATTGCACCGGGCAGCAAGCTTTAGGGGGGCAACAAGCTGAGCTTGACACTAGTGGCCAAAATGGTGAAAACCTTGGCATGTATGAATAATATCATCATGTTATATACCATTCAGTGTGGAATTTAATTAGTGATGTCATCTGGTAATGAAGAACGGGAACGCTGGGTGGGACTTACACGTGATTGGCTGCCCGTCTGTTCCGTTCCGCGGCTGCCCTGGCCTCGGGGGGGCACCTGCTTGCCAAGGGGGATGGGTGGGGGGTGCACTGGGTGCCTGGGTGAGCAGCGGTGGAGCGCGCCAACCGGGGGCAGCCCCCCTGAGGCCAGCCGCGGAATGGAACGGATGGGCAGCCAATCACACGTAAGTCCCGCCCAGCGTTCCCGTTCTTCATTACCAGATGACATCACTGAATTTAATGCAAAATGCAATGAAACAAGTTGGAGTGTAATATCTTCATTCTATCAAATGTTATGGCCAAAAAAGAAAAGAAAATACGGCTGTGATACCACTTCCTATTGTGACATCACTTCCAGGGCATCATTTTGCCTTCTGCACCAGGCTACACTTTCATTAGCTATGCTGGTGGCTAAAACACACTACTTCACTTGTTCTGCCTTATTATTGAATTATTGGTTTTTCTAGATTGGGAGTGGAAAATATTTTAATACGTCAGGAGATGCTGCTTCTCTTAACCCATGTTGGGAAGCCCACTACTATTCTCTCCCGGTTCCACCCTCCTACCTTTCATGGTTGCTAGCTTGGGCTTAGAGCTTAAAATTGATGGGCATGGAATTATTATGGAATGGAAGGGAAGCTTTGGAAAAGTGCATTGCTCCTCTGCTCTTGGCAGCTAGCTTTCTCCTCCCATATACTGCCTGGTGGTCCAGAGTCTCTATGGAAATAGGTGAAGGGTGTCCCAGCAAAAGAGCACACTCTTTCTTACTACTCTCAGCTGGCTCGGAAGCTGTGACTATGTGTACTTCAGTCCATTTCTTCAGAAGTGATACCATGACAGCAGTAGGGTTGTTAGCAATAGTTCCACCAATCAATATTGTAGAGAGAAGATATCCTGGAGAATGAAGAGGAAGAGGAGGACAAGATTGGTGCTGCAGAACATTGTCTATTTTGGAGCTCCAATCCAGACCTGGAAAACGTATGCCTGGTTCAGCACCGTGAATGGAAAATCTACATATGACCAAAATAAAGGTTTTAAGGGCATGGGAGTATGTGATGGGATAAGCTTCACTGCTAAGTCCCTGTATGTAGGACTAATTTTCAGGACAGAAGACTAGTAAAGAAGATGGTGGTCCTAGAGAGGAACTCATAGTCCTTGCAAGCAACAGGCATCTTTGTGTGTTGGGTATGTGAAGATGTGTAAGCTACTTATGAACCAGCAGGCTCCAAACTGGAGACTGCTGCACCCCCCCCCCCCCAGAATGGCGTCCCCGATGCCAACAGGGCTTACCATTCTGCCGGGGAGCCACCATTCTGCATTGCCGATCACTCCACTCTGGTCAGACACGTCTGTCCGGAAATCCAGGCCCAAAGTCTGCTGGGGTGATAGCAGCTGCTGGAGTGCAATTTGGGGCCAATTGGAGACATGGAATGGCAGTTCCCTGGCAGAACGGTAAGCCCCATTCACCCATGGGACAGATCCAGATGTGCACCAGATCTGGCTTGCAGGCTGGGGTATAGTGGGGGCCATTATGAACCTTGGGAAGACAGAGTGAGCCTTGCTGAAGAGAAAGTCAGGAGTATGCATTGTGGCTCCTTGTTTTTAAGTTTTCCTATTAACTCTTGATTGATGCATCATATTTGTATAGGTTGCACCAAAGTATTTGCATAAAAAAGTACAGGATAAAATACACCTCGATCTAGTCCACCCGGTATTTGGGTAGGCCTTGACTATCCCTGTGGTTTGTTCTCTTGGGCAACACCCAGTATTGCTCAATGGTGGCCTGCCAGTTGAAGGCTCCATCTTGCAAACCCCATTGCTCAGGTGCTGTGAGTCAGCCTTCCTAAAGAAGATTAGCAAAGAGATTTGAAAACAATGAAATTAAAGATACACAGGTGTCCTGCAAGGATATTAGTATAGACATTCAGCTTCAACTGAATGTTTTAAAGGGAGGCATTTTAAACAGAGCCTTTAGAAAAAAGCATGCTGAGATTTGTTTTTCTTTTCAACAGTTAGAACTATTGGTATACCTAAGATCACATGGTTTGTGAAGGCTACGTGGGCCTGTAATGGTTCTTGCACAGAAGGAATTCCTGGTGGATCATGCTTGCAATTTTTTCAGCCCACATTTGTGTAAACACAAGAGTGAAAGAGGCAAATTTATTCATGTGAATCCATGCTTAATTACAGTTCACCTACATCTATAACAACAGTCCCAGAAGCTCCAACTCAGTTTTAGAAATGGTCTTTGTATCCGCACTGGCAGCAAAATTTCCTAATTTGCTCCCTTGTGGAGTTACTGAAATGGACAGCTCATCAGTTGAAAAGATGCACCTTTTTGCATCCTGATTTCACTCCTAGGAACATTTGTGCTGAGGTGGGAGAAAACAGAACTAACTTCCCCTCACACACCTAGAAACAAAAACAAACAAAACAGAAAACAAAAAGAGACAATGCAGCATTCTAAGGGTCAGGGGCTATTGAAAGATTCTTTCCCCATGTGCCACTTTCACAGCTGACTTGTGTCTTCTGCCATTTAGCAGGGGTGAAATGTTATCTGCTCAGCACAAAGAAGTCATGTTGTCTTGCCCTCCTGCCTTCTCTGTGTTTTGAGGTTCCTGGCACTCAAGGACAAACATCAGTTTTGGCGCATTAGACCTTTTGATTTTCAATCACAAGGTTTTTAAGATTGTGAGTAGCATCAGCCAGGATGATTGCATGCCAGGATATTGTGCTGTCTAGCTATTCATAAGAACAACCACACTACAATTTCCCAAGGTGCAATGCGAGCATGCAACATGTATGTGTCAACATTTCAGACAGGAAATGTGTTCTGAAGTTACAAATTGACTCCAGACAGCTATATAATCTGCCCACTGTGTACAGGTCAGTTACGAATCAGACACAGATGAATCTGTCCATATATAATACCTCTGTTTAGTCACAGGCATGCCCAAATATGAGAATTGCTTTAAAAACATTTTCAAAGATGTATCCTAAGCTTCTAACGTTTACACGTTTGTTCTAACTTAAGGGCTACTGAAACTATATTCCGTGAACTTGTGGCAGTCTCATGTTTGTGAAAGTTGCAATATTTCAAGATCACATACATGGAAACCTGTCTTCCTCCCTGCTCCAGATGTGTAGACACAAAAATATGACAGATGGGTTTCTCAAAAGTATGCTAGCTAGCCCATACCAGATGTGAATAGTTATTTTCAGCAATGCACACCAGTTTAACTTTAACAGTCCTAATTCTAAGCCCAAAATCTTCCTCTGCTATTCCAAGCATAGGAAAATAGGATAGCATAGTTTCAGAAAGCCCTCATTCGGATGTCAATATCCTAAATGTACACAGGGCTGGTGCTTTCAATAGGCCAATTCGGCAGCCACCTAAGGCGCAGACCTCTTTGGGATGCAGTACTCTCCTTTGAGGGGCAGTTTATACAGATTAGGTTTTTTAACCCATGTAAAAAATGCAACTGATAATTTATATATTTTTTATTCTAAGATAAATACCAAAACAGTGATACAGAATATAATTAACTATAAAATCTTACAAAAAAATTGGGAGGGATGCAAGTAGTTTCCCTTGCCTTTGGCACAAAATAGTCTAGCACTGGCTCAATGGAATTCCTAGGGGGGCATCACAGCACAATATTTGAGCCACTCCCTCCTCTTTGAAGCTATTCCCAGTGGCTAGAGCAAAACGAAGGCTACGTTGGCTACGAACAGCTACAAAGAGGAGGGGGAGTGGTTGCTTGCAAAACTTAGTGCTGTGATCTCCTTCTAGGTACACCACTGCACTGGCCCTGCATGTAAACAAATTTGTTGTGCACATCAGGCCAGGAAAACAACTTACAATGTACATGAGTTGCTATGGTGTCTCATGTTAAGATGTGTTGTATTATGTACAGCAGTAGGGAGAAAGGAAGGGTGTGCGGATGGAAGACCTTTGAAGCCCAAATCCTACACAACTTTCCAGCACTGATGCAGGCATGCCAAAGGAACATGTGACACATCCTGCAGAGGGGGGATAGTCATGGGAACCCCTTCAAGGTAAGGGAACATTTATTCCTTTACCTTGGGGTTGTGCTGCAGCTGCAGCTGCACTAGAATGTTGGATAGGTTTGAGCCCATAGTCTCAACACGCAATCCTAACCTGGAGTTAGGCTGGCAGTTAGGCCAGCAAAGTTTGGCCGGCACACACAAAGCCTGAGTTATACCTCTCTACTTCCACAGCAAAATGCTACCAGTTGTGCTTGTGTCGCCCTCATGGGAAGTCAGAAATTACTCCATGTCAGGACCTCACACCTGGAACAGTATCTCTCTGGTATGTATGCTAAAATGTGACAGCTGGGGTTATTAAACAATCCAATGTGGCCAGCCTTAGCCCTGTCGGGTAATTTTTATTGCTGAAAATCACTGCAAGCCCAACAGTTTGCTGAATGTGGACAGGAAACTGGGTGGTCCTGTTATTTTCTTTTTCTTAGGTTGCACAAGAGCAGTCATCTGGCAGAACCAGAGTGAGGGGAGAAGGGGAGGTCAGTTTATTTTGAGAAAACCTATTTGAAAACCAATTTGTCATCTCCTGGCAGGGTGATTTTTAATTGCAATGCATCAGTAGTACATGGATGAAATGCTTAGAACCTTTTTGAAATGCTATAGGAGTTCAAATGTGTAACGTGCTGGGCTGATCCTGCCTATCCCCATCCATGTGAAATCTTTTAGGCCTAGCAGGATTTATCCTTGAGGCTCAGTCATGTATCTGGGCAGGGCATAGATGGGAAGAGAAGGAAAGCAGTGCAAAGGGATGAAGGGCAGTGGCTTTTCCACTATATTCCCCATGCTCCAGGGGTTCTGCAGGGATTCAGATATAATATAGGTGATTCAGATATAGGTGATACACAATCCTCCATGATGCCAGAGAGAGAGAGAGAGAGAGAGAGAGAGAGAGAGAGAGATTCACAACTTCTGTTTCAGATATAGTACCAAAAAGCCCTTTCATCATAGGTGGATGTAATCACAGGATCTGCCCCATAATCCTCCATGAATGATACTGGCTGGATCTTAGTGGGATTCTTGCCCCACATGTAAAGCTGCACACAAGCTTACAGGAATGCTAAGCAGAGAGATCAAGCTAAAGGCTAGCAACTGAGTAGGGCTGCCTTGAAGTGAGACGAGTTTGAATGTTTCCTAGGCCTAGCAAACATTTCCTTCCTCCTTCAGGGCTCCATATAATCTGCCCACCACCCCCAGTGTGGGTGGCCTTGTTGCCAAGAGAGGGCCAGTGCCAGACTCGTTCATAATATATTTTATAGAAGTAAATCCTGCCTCTTTGTCAAAGCTGCTGCCTTCCTAGCTTGTCTCCTCCAGCTTGGATATTCATAAATGTCAGTCTAGGTACACGTTCTTTGCCATTTGCAAAGCCTGCTGTCATTCTGTTCACCCAGACAAAACATGTTAGCAGTCACATTTTCTAGGACGTGCCACCGTGATGGCTATACATACCCGAGCTCTTCACATGGCTGGCTCACGTTGTTTCCAAGCCCTCACATGGCTGGCTAAGATTGCCTTTAACTGTGAGGAGGTGGAAATTGGACTGGGGTAGGGAAAGGAGTGGGGATGGAAGAGCATATAGTCTCACTCTCTGCCCAGGCAGGGTGAAAAGAGGACATGACGCTCCCCCTCCAAAATTAAATCACGCAATATGGCTAAAGCAGGACTCCCACAGACAGCACCTGTTGCTTCACCACAAACAAGCAAGCATATTATTCTCCTCTATCATGATGCTGGCTGGAAGCCTCTCTCCCTGTCTCTCAATCTCTCTCTCTCCCCCCAGACTGTAGTTCAGGCATTTGGTGTAAATGGAAATTGCAGAACTTCTGTTCTTCAAGTAACACATGCAAGGGTTCTGTACCAGCAGCCACCAGGGTCTCTACTATAGAGCTCACAGATTCACAAGAGGATTCTGGCTTCTAGCCACACAAGATTTCCAGTGCAAATCAAGGTAATAATGCATTCAGCCAGGCTTGGGTTCTGATTTTCCTACATTAAAAAGATAACGTTCAGAAACATTCAAGATCTAGAGCAGTATTCTTCAACCTTTGGGGTCAGGACCTCAGTGGGGGTCGCAAAGCCTCAGTTGTGGGGGAGCTGCAGCTTCTGGGAATGAAAAAGTTGAAGACCACTGCACTCCAACACCACCACGTACAGAGGGAGGCATCTGATGTACCCCTTCAGACACCAGGAGATGGTGTCCCAGTCCTAGTCTTAGCAATTGTGCTAAAATAGCTTTCACTAGTGCAAGGCTTCATAGTAACTTTTTCTACCCTTTGTAATAAGAATATTTGTTACAGTGAATGGTGCATTACAGAAGTGGGAAGTGAGTGGTGATGAGGGCTGGGAGGGATGGGAGGATAGGATCCTAGGAGGGGGTGGATTGACGGTGGGTCCCCAGTCTCATACTGTATTAATTTATACATTGGGATCATGGCACAAAAAAGGTTGAAGATCACTGAACTACAGAACATAATCAGGGCACAAATTAAATTGGGTTCCTGAACTCTATTACTCTCCCCCCTATTGACACACACAAAGGTTCACAATTGGACTTCAAATATTTTAGAAAACCAAGTTGACGTCAGTTTGTGAGGTTTTCAGGTTGTAAAATGTATATAAGTCTACACATAAAGCTATTAAAAAAAGGAATGTGGAATATTAAGGATACTTACAGCTCATGGAGGTTTTTAAATGTGAAATACACGCAGGATTGCCCTGTTCTCTGGAGTATGGATTTGGTTTATTTTCTAGACAGCTTAACTATTTTTAGGAGCCTTAACTGAAATATTTCTCTGTAAGAGCAGTTTAGGTGCCAGCACTTGGCAAAAGAGGACAAACAGAGGGCACCGTTCAATTGTAGGTCACCATTTGCACTCCCAGCTTGGTCAGCAATCGCTAAAAGCCACTGATGCGTCTTTACTGATTCACATGAATGAACTGTTGGCCTCCGTCCATTTCATAACAGAGAGCAGCTTTCACAACAACCAACGTCAGAGTTCCCAATCAACACATTTCTTATCCATCAGCAAGAATGAAGACTGAGACCCCATTCAGGCTAAATGGAGATATTTTACTTGAAGTATCTCATGATGTGCCACTGTGTATCTCTCAAGCATTCACACAAAACAGTAGGAAATTATTATTTGTGGTAGAAACTACGCACATACCTAAAGCATACTTTTTTGGTAAGTTGACTGTCAAAATAATATTGAGTCTTTCTACTTAAGACTTGTCCCCCTCTGTCCTAAAGCCTAGTTTTAACCAGGCCCCTTATCTAGATATGCACCCAATTGTGTATAGTTTTATGTATTTGTTTCATACTTTCATTCAATTCCATACTTTCAAAACAGCAGGATTATCTCATCCTAATCTTATAAGCACATTTGATTATGAGCTTCCAACTTCGGCTACCATTCATTCATGCAATATCTCCTTCTCTTTTCTTTGGTTTATCATACTAACCAGAGAATCTCAAGCCTTGCTCCATGTATGGCCAGAAAGAGTAGGCCTATTGAAAAAAGAGTGGCCTATCAGTCACTTCCCTGCACCATATAAGACGTTTCTTCTGAAACACTCTGTGTGTGTGTGTGTGTGTGTGTGTGTGTGTGTGTGTGTCTGAAGTAGCTTCCAATGTTGCATGGGGAGAATTGTTATTTAAAAAAGAAAGCTGAACTCTCACACTAGGCTTGATGAACATGAACACAGTGATGGTCTTCATGCCCCTACTCGTCTATTAGAAAATCAGTGCTGTCAAATTTGATGATGCTGATCATCTCTGGAAGGGGGGCAGGGTGCTGAATCTGGTGCCCCTCTCTGTGGGAGCTGGACTTGGTCCCTTCCCAAATCAAATGACGATCCCTGCCAATGCTGATATCAGTGACTAGACAGGAATTGTTTCAACTTAAAAATTGTTCTCTGTGCTGCACATAGTTGTTGTAGGCAATTGATGAATGCTAATTATTACTCTGAGGATTGTGCATCTCACAAGCCAAAACTTGCAAAGGGAAGCTGTGTGGCTGCAGCTGGTAGATTATATCGAAATGTAGCCATGACAAACCAATTACAATTACATCAATTACAATGGGGCTTAGTCATGACTACCTTTCTTTGGATATTACTCACTGTCATTGTGTTAGCATTCTCCTACCCCTTGTTGTTGTTGTTCAGTCGCTAAATCATGTCCGACTCTTTGCAACCCCATGGACCACAGCATGCCAGGCCTCCCTGTCCTCCACTAGCTTCCTGAGTTCACCCAATTTCATGTTCATTGCTTCGGTGACACTATCTAACCATCTCATCCTCTGCCGCCCCCTTCTCCTTTTGCCTTCAATCAGGCTTGACTTCCTGGAGGATTGACCGATTGGATCTCCTTTCAGTCCAGGGGACCCTCAAGAGTCTTCTCCAACACCATAATTCGAAAGCATCTATTTTCAGCGCTCTGCCTTTCTTATGGTCCAGCTCTCATATCCATACATTGCTACTGGGAAAACCATCGCTTTGACTATGCGAACCTTTGTTGGCAGGGTGATGTCCCGGCTTTTTATTAAGTTGTCTAGGTTCGCCATAACTTTCCTCCCAAGAAGTAAATGTCTTTTAATTTCATGGCTGCAGTCACCATCTGTGGTGATCTTGGAGCCCAGGAAAATAAAGTCTGTCACTACTTCTATTTCTTCCCTTCTATTTGCCAGGAAGTGATGGGAGTGGTTGCCATGATCTTAGTTTTTTTCAATGTTGAAAAAAACCAATTTCAAGCCAATTTTGGCACTTTCCTCTTTCACCGTCAGCAGAAGGTTCTTTAGGTCTTCCTCACTTTCTGCCAGTAGAGTGGTATCGTCTGCATATCTGAGGCTGTTAATATTTCTCCCAGCAATCTTGATTCCAGCTTGTGAATTATCCAGCCCAGCCTTTCTCATGATGTACTCTGCATATAAGTTAAATAAGCAGGGTGACAGTATACAGCCTTGTCGTACTCCTTTCCCAATTTTAAACCAGTCGGTTGTTCCATGTCCAGTTCTAACTGTTGCTTCCTGACCCGCATACAGGTTTCTCAGAAGACAGATAAGGTGGTCTGGTACTCCCATCTCTTCAAGAACTTGCCACAGTTTGTTGCGATCCACACACTCAAAGGCTTTAGTGTTGTCAATGAAGCAGAGGTATATGTTTTTCTGGAACTCTCTTGCTTTCTGGAACTCTCTTGCTTTCTCCAACAGCGAATGTTGGCAATTTGATCTCTAGTTCCTCTGCCTCTTTGGAAACCAGCTTAGAGACAAATGGAGCTGAGAGGGCATAAGGGAGACACCAAGGCAATGTCGACACATCACACATTTTTTCTACTATTTGTTACTGGAAAGATGTAACCTTCCCTGCTAACTGGGCAAGAAGCACTTTTTCAAGTGGTGTTCCTCTTATATTTAGCAGGGGGAGAGTAATTGTCCCTCTTCACCCCTGCGCAATCTTTCTAGTAGCTGTTGCTGGTGGTCTGCCTTTTTTTTTTTTTAGATTGTGAGCCCTTTGGGACAGGGAGCCATTTAACTTTATTATTATTATTATTTTCCTGTAAACCACTTTGTGAACTTCCGTGTTGAAAAGTGGTCTATAAGTACCTGTTGATTGATTGATTGATTGATTGATTGATTGATTGATTGATTGAATGATGTGGGGTAGAGGGAGAGATGTGTCTGCTTCACTCATGTTTCTGCCTGTTATGAAATTGTGGACCTAGCCAATGGGCTGCCCAGGGACAGAGAAGAGGAAGCTCCACCCCATCCACTGGTTCCCTGCCCCATGCGCCGCTCTGCCATGCCCCCTTGCCATGCCAGCTCCATTTTAGAGCTGTATGGGGGCAAGGGAGGAAGGGTGGGCCAAACACTGCTTGCTTCTCTGAGAGGTGAGCCAGCTCATTGCCACCCTCCTCCCCTGGAACGCTGTGCCCAGGCTATTTACCCCCACCCCTTCTGTAATGTGCTTTTTGGAGCAAATAAAACTATGTGGGCAATGGGAAGATCTGCCCATTGCTCCCATAGGTATACAGCAAGTATGGTACACACAACAGAGTTTCAGATCTGTTATCAAAGATAACAGAGTTTCACATTTTGTGTTGAGAGTTTTCCCTTTTCAGTGTTATGTTGCTTCCTTTATAGGACCTAAGCAAAATAATGGAAGAAGAGACTGAAAAAATAAAGGTCTCTTGGTTTTGGTACAAAAGAGCTGGTGGGGGCTCTTCAGGGCCTCGCCGCTCCTTGTGTGGCCCCCACCAGCGAGCAGGGCAAGGATGGGAAAATAGGGGTGTCGCCCCAGACAGGACCGGGATGACCACTGCCAGAGGGGGTTTGCGGGAAGCGACCCCTGGAGACACCCAACCCTGGGGAATGGGCCAATCGAGGAGGCCTCGCCAACCATGGGAGGCTGGAGGCCCTACACCCAGGGAAGAGCAGGGCTTATCCAGACCTATGGCCGGGAGGGCAGGTGCAGTAGCCAGCCCCAGGCCTTATGCCGGTGCAGGGGAAGGCCTCAACGGAAGCCTTGGGAGATCACGGGGAGGAAAGGGCAGGTCCCGGAGGTGGAGCCTGGGCCTTAAAAGGAAGCCCGGCTTGGCGGGAAGGGGCAGTCTCTGGCTGGCCAGCTGGGGGAAAGGACGTGCAGGGAGGCTCGCAACCTCCTTGCCCATACGGGCTTTGAAGCCCACACTAGGGGAGGCCTCTAGCAAGGGAGACCAGTCGGGCCAACAAGGGACTTTCTACCGACAGGACCCCCGCAAGGGTCCTGACAGCCCTCGCGTGGGTCAAGGCCTCGGGTCCGAGCAGACTCAGTGGGGCAAGGTCCAGCCCGCGGGAAGTGGCCGCCCTCCAACAGGACCTACCGGGCTACAACCCCTGCCACGAGGAAAGAGACCCAGCCCCTCTGCGCAGGTGGCCCAGGCCAGACCAGTGAGCACGCCAGATGTGGTGCCACTCGCTATAGACTGTGAGTGAGCCCTGTGGAACAACAGGGCTCAATGAATGTAAAAGCGCTGACCAGATCAAAGAGCCTGGGCAAACCAACAGCTGGTGTCAAGAGTGTTCTTCCGAGGCGCCGTAAGTACCGCCAAGCCCTGTTGCCGCCCTCGCACCCAGCTCTCACCGGGGATCTCTGCCGCCCCGCCATGACAGACGTGACAAAGGGCCAGGGATTGGCTGGCCCTGTTGCTGGGGTGTGTGGTGCGTCTGAGCATTAGGGGCCGAGGTGCTCCCGGGCTCAGTCTTATTATCCCTATAAAAGCAGAAGCCTGGTCCGTGTTCCCAGAACTGTCAGTTCAACACCACTAATGAATAATTCTTAAAATCCCCACTCATCAGTAACAGGCTGACAGATGGATTCCTTGCATTTCAGGTCATTTTGCATTCCCAGTACTTAAAGGTCCACGTCAGTGTTGCAGGATTTAATTAGCAGTAGTGCCTCAACATCACTGAACTAATTACTAGTTTCCCAAAAGGGGGAGAGGGGAAAAAAAACCTCCCTCAGGCAGATGAAACTCTGTAATAACAAACATCTCAAACAGTTCTGCAGAGTGGCTCGTTGGCAGAGAAATAATGGAGCCAATGAAAAGCTACAATATTCATCTTGGAAGTCTCCACATAGACACAGTTTCACCATTAAGTCTTCATCTTAATCTGCCTTTATAGTCTAAATTGGTAAGGGAAGGTTCTTGTCTTCTCAAGTCCTCTGTGACAGGGGACTACAGTAATCCAATTTACTGCCGCCTCAATTTTCAAACAAGGTTATTACTATTAATGGGTTTTCATTATTAATGGGGCAACATTTTCGCGAGCAGATCTAAGTACAACACTGAAGGTTCCCCCCCCAAGTTAAAATTATGACCGAGTCTTAAAGAGATATTTCATTAGACAACTTTGCTGTAAACCCGCCTCTCTCCCCTAGTATAAAGTTCTTGAAAAACTAATAATCTGAAAAAAAGAGGGATTGCTGCGCTTCAGAGTGCGATAAAAGATAAAGTTGGAGAAAGATCTAGCTATGCACCATGGGGATTTTCTTTTCTTTTTCTGAACAGCTAGATGTGCATCTCCCCAGCATTGCGTTGCAAGGTGTTTTGGAATCACGGCTGTTTAGGAAAAGTTACAAAAGTCCCACTGTGCACATGGATTCTCTGTTGCTGCAGTCTTTGGTTACATAGGAACATCCCTATAAGTAACCCAGCCAATGGCATTTAATTGGAACTGTTTTTAAATTAGCCAAATGTGTATGTGGAATTGGGAGATCTCACTCCCTCTTCACACTGGGAGGGCTGAAATGCAAGTCTGGCTGCTGCTGCTGCTGCTGCTTTGCTGCCCAAGGGGAAAATTAATTTTGCCACCAACCTTGTTTCAGACAAATGAAGAGAGTGAAGTGGAGGAGGGCTGCAAGTGGGAAAATCGTGGGAGCTGGACACACAGCTACACTAATCTCAGACCTTAGAGATATGATAAATTGCATTCCCCACCCCTTGTGCAGTCTTTACCCCTTTTCCATACCAGTGAATGGGTACTTATATGGAATGGAAAAAAATGGGCTTGCAACGCAAGGGAACCCAGAAGGGAAGACTCAGTGATTTGGGGCAAGAAGAAGGAACTGTCTTGCCTGGAGACTTTGGAATTCTACCAGCCCACCCACCCTTGTACTTCATGTTGGGTTGGACCAAAATCTGCTGAAATGGTACATTCCTATCCTGATAAATAGAGCATTTTGAAAACCAGCTATTGTATTTGGCTAGGCTTGGGGGTTAGGAAAATTGGGAGGGGGGTTGAATAATGTATTTCACTGCATTTCCCCATCTCTTCACAGGGCCTTCCGAAGTATTTCTCAATCTTTCAGTGTCATTCTGTGCATTACACTTGGGTTCCACTGTTCTTCCACAGAGCTCAGAGCAACTTCCATGTGGTTTCTAGGTAATCTCCCAGTCAAGCATGTTACTGGGCCTGCTGAGTTTCGAGAATGCTGCACACTTGCACATCTCTAACACACATCTCCGCCTCCACTTTCTTTGGTATCTGTCTCCAGCCCACACTGCCTGTTCCCTATTGTTATTTCTTTTCCACCTCCTCACACCAGGAGAGGTGATGTGTATCGCCCAGTGCCTTATCACTTGCTGACTTCCAGCAGAGGCTTGCTTGCCAATGTGTCATGTTTATAATGGTGGGAACTGACTCAATGTGATGAGTTACACCACCACAATGAAGCTGAAACAGATAACACTGGTTTCCACTGTCCTGCTTTTCTTCATGTACCAAGTATTGGTAATGCAGAGATTCACTTTATGCTTTCAGTCAAAGTTAAAATCATTCCAAGCAGTTTTGACATGCCAGAATCTGGAGTAAATCCAATCCAGATCTTATGAAAGATGGGTAGAAACTGAGGTTGGTTTTGTCAGCAGTGAAGAACAGGCCCCACTATTTTCCAACCCACTTAGTCAGAATCAAATGAATACGTTTAGTATGAATACTCCTGTTTCTTCTGGAATCTCTGAAGAATCCTTTGCCATCTATATCTTTACCTGTAGCAAAGGTCAGGGTCCATCCTGTCAGGTTCTAGGGCAGTGATGGCGAACCTTTCTGGCTCAGTGTGTCAAAACTTAGGAAAATGTTGGTGTGTCAACCCCCCCTCCCAAACAAAAAAAAATTCTTTATATTCATTTATTTAAACAAAAAGTACAGTCTAATCATGTATGGTGGTATATATATAAAAGAGAACGTTTGTATGTTTGTACGTTTATATGTGTGTATGTTTGTGTGTACGTATGTGTGTACATATGTTCCGCATAGGCTCCGCAACGCCTGGAGCGATTGACACCAAACTCGGCATGGAGATGCCTTGCAGCCTGTCGACAAACACTGGGGGGGATCTGACCCCCCTAGGACCCCCGGGGGTGGGGTTGAAACATAAACATGATAGCCAACGCCGACATCGGTGTCGTATCCATCGTTTCCGGGATCGCTGAGACGAGTGGCGACCCCCCCGATGCCGCTTGACTCCGGGTTTGGCCCCCCCTCGGCATGGGGGGGCAAGAAGGGGTGCAAAACAAACTGTCCACCATGGCCTCCTGGAACGCCTGGAACAATGCGCACCAAACTCGGCATGCACATGCCGTGCGGCCTGCCGACAAACGCTGCGGGGGTCAGGCCCCCCTAGCACCCCGGGGGGGGTACGTGGGGGCCCCCACGTGAAAATGGTAGAAAATGGCCGAAATTGGTGTCGAATCTGTAGTGTCTGAGGTCGCCAGGATGAGCGGCGACACTCCCGATGCTGTTGGAGTCCGGGTTTGCCCCCCCCCTCGGCCTGGGGGATGAGAAGGAGTGCGAAACAAAACGTCCGCCATGCCCCACTAGAACGCCTGGACCGATTGCCACCAAACTCACCACACACATGCCTTGTGGCCCAGCGACAAACGTTGGCCCAGGGGTGGGGGGACGCAGGGGGCCACACATGAAAATGGTCAAAAACGGCTAAAATCGGTGTCGGATCCATAGTTTCTGGGGCTGCCGAGACAAGCGGTGACGCTCCCAATGCCGTTGGAATCCAGGTTCGCCCCCCCCCGACATAGGGGGCCAGAAGGGGTTCGAAACAAAATGTCTGCCATGCCCCGCTAGGACACCTGGAGTGATTGGCTAGTGGCCTGGCGCCAAATACTACGGGGGTCAGGCCCCTCTACCGCCCCTGGGGGTGGGGGTGCGCACGGGGCCCCACATGAAAATGCTCAAAAATGGCCAAAATCTGTGTCAGATCCATAATTTCTGGGGCTGCCGAGACAAACGGCAACACTCCCGACGCCGTTTGAGTCCAGGTTCGGCCCCCATCGGCGTAGGGGGCGAGAAGGAGTGTGAAACAAAATGTCCACCGTGACCCGCTGGAACGCCTGGAGCGATTGACACCAGTATACTTTATGGTCCCAGGACAAACACTGCGGGGGTCAGACCCCCCTAGCGCCCCCCAGGGTAGGGGTGCACAGGGGGCCCCATGTGAAAATGATCAAAAATGGCCGAAATTGGTGTCAAATTCATACTTTCTGGGGTCGCCGAGACGAATGGCAACGCTCCCGAGGCCGATTGAGTCCACGCTCAGACTCCCGCTAATTTGTTGCCCAGGCAACGCCGGGTAAAAAAGCTAGTGTATTATATAAAGAAATATCAAACAATTACAAAAATGAAAAATGAGTAAAACAAACTCCGTTTTTGTCAAGCATTGGTGAACGCTGGTGTGTCACCCCAAACATTGTGGTGTGTCAGCTTTGACATGCGTGTCATAGGTTTGCCATCACTGTTCTAGGGCCTAGGAAGTTGGCTGTCCACCTAAGTGAACTGGAAGTGGGTCCCAAACAAGCAGGGGTCAAGTATCAGTGCAATTAACAAGAATCAGAAGAGCTGGAGATGGATGCATAGGCATAGGAGATGGATGCCTTGGTCAAGACCCAAGGCAGCATAGACTCGGGGTGCTCAGGCAGACTGCTCAGACTCATGAGTCTGGGTCTTGGGCTTTATATGATTTATATGCCCTGGTGGAATTAGTCTTTGGGTTCAGCTAACTAGATATGTAGATGGGCTGGTAACCAGGAGGCTGACAAGTACTCGCTTTGAGGGGTGAGTTTGGGGAGAGAGAGGAAAATGGATAGGGGGTGCCCCATATCTGCCTGCTGCCCACCAAGCCATTTCCATTGGCTCTCTGATCTACTTCCTGCTTACTGAGAGCTGGATGGAAGAAGATTAGAGCAGTGGCAGCCCTCTATTCCTCCAGCATCACCAGAAGAAAAATAAGTTATGCTGCCAACCAGGGGCATATGAAAATATAGTCTGGTGCACAGGGCAAAATGATACTTTGGAGATGTCACAACAGGAAGTGACTCAAAATTGTATTTTTGTTTTCTTGGGGGGTTTGGCCATGACTTTTGATAAAATGAAGATATTACACTCACGTTTGTTTCATTGCATTCTGCATGAAATTCTGCATTTATATGTATGTGTGTGTGTGTGTGTGTGTGTGTGTGTGTGTGTGTGTGTGTGTGT
>JAJKFI010000019.1:11915587-11963463 GCA_029204185.1 Lerista edwardsae | reverse complement strand
TGTGTGTGTGTGTGTGTGTGTGTGTGTGTGTGTGTGTGTGTGTGTGTGTATGTATAATGACAATATTTTTACAAATCGTAATTTTCATAAACCACAATTTTTACATGACAACTTATATTTTTGTTATATTTTGGGCCATAACTTTTGAGTAAAGATATTACACTCTGGTTTGATTGATTGCATTCTGTATTAAATTACCTCTCCGATGATATATAAAAGGATAGTATTATTCATAATTATCAAGGTTTTCACAATTTTGGCCACTAGTGTCAAGTTCAGCTTTTTGCCTGGTGCAACTGCACCCCCCTGTAGTACTGTAGCTATGCCCCTGCTGCCAACACTGCCTCCTCATCAGCATGCTGCTTAGGAAAGCAGCTGGGTGGGCAGGTGAAGCAGGCAATTTGGAGCCCACCCCACCCCCTATCTTCAGTTCCAGCGCTGCCACTTTCTTGTTGCTCCATTCATCCTGTTTGTAATAAATAGGATAAGTGGAGAATGCTAAGTGCTTCCCCCGCATGCTTTGTGCCTCCTGCTTATTTCAAACAGGATCATGTTTAGCAAGAAGAAGGGAGGCAGTGCTGGAACTGAAGGTAAGGTGGCAGGCAGGCTCTGGATCGCCACACTCTGCCTCGCCTCACCTTACACGTGGGTGAATGGGTAGTTGATGGTGGCAAGAGGAAGTGGTAGTGGCAGCAGTGGTGGTGGAGTGTGTGTGTAAGAACAGATCACCAGCAGGGTTGCCAACTTTGCAGAGTTGGCCTGGAGTCTCCAGGAATCAACAGCTGTCTCCAAGTGACTACTGAAAGCAATCCTGGAGATCAGTGATGTGCTGTGACAGTCTGTGACAGTGGGGCACAGAGCCCAGTGTCCAGGAATTAATATAACACTTCTGGGTCACAAACCTCCTGCCATCAGGGCCTCCGAACGCGACTGGAACCTTATTCTGATCAGATCCGGAGCATTTCTGAGGCCCACAGAGGCCGCATACAGCCTCTACTGACTTCAGAAAGTCCCCTGGAGGTGTTTAAAAAGCACATTTTGGAGAACAGAACCTTATAACAGGGCTTCCATTGGCCTAATGACCAAATCCTCCCTTGGATTATAACAAAGCCTCTTTTGGCCTAATGACATAATGTGGGCAGTGAGAGAGAGAGAGAGAGAGAGAGAGAGAGAGAGAGAGAGAGAGAGACCACCCAGGAATATTCAGTATTAGCAACTCTAAGAACTGGTGGTGGAGGAGGTCAGGCATCAGAACTAAAATAGTGGGCAACCTGGTTTGAGACACATGAGGCCCTACCTGCCCACACCACGGCTTGCAGTGACTGGATTGATCTCTCATGCCCCACTGATTATGCTGCCTTTTTATAAAATCTTTCTCTCCAACGCCTGGCAGAAGAAACATACTTGCTGCAGAAGTAGCACAAGACCTCTGCTTTCAGCCATCTGCTGTTGAGAAGGGAGCTTGCTTGCTGGTGCCTCCTTTTCAGACAGCATCTGCTTCCTCCTCCTCGATTTCCTCAGAAAATGCGTGTAGGCTGAATTGACTGTTAGCTATCCCAGGTAGCTATTAGAAAGTTAAGAAGAGCAAGTTGGCTATTATATATATCAAACTCAGTGGTGCATTAAAGCAACAATTTTCTGCTTTCAGACTTTCTACCTAAATCTCCAATAGTGGCATAAGGCATGAAGAAAATAATGGGTTGAAGTTGTACAAAGGATTCTAGAAAAATTCAGGGTAGTGTTGTCTGATTGAGACCCCAGTGGAAAGAATGAGATTCTCAAAATTTTGTACCAGACGAACACAAGAGCTTATGCCACATTAAATGTGTAAGTCTTTATGATCTACTGGATTCTGTGTGTGTGTGGTGGTGGGGTGGGGTGGAGTGAGGGGGTGGGGGGTGTATCTCCACAAACATGTTACCCCCTCTAGAATTTGTGCCTGAAATCATAAGCTAGACTATGAATGTATCCTGGATTTTTTTTTAATAGAGATAAGTATCATCTTTTAAAGCTCTCCATTTTCCACTGAAAAAAATTGAAGGAGAAAAAATAAATTTATCTTGTTCCACACATGAACAAAGCAATGAGCCCCTTGGTCTGATTGTTTGAGATAGTGCTTTTTTGAAGTGAAACCAATACCCACGCAGAAAAGATACTAAAATAGATTAGAGGAATGGTACAAATAGAACTCCCATAAGGGAATGAAAGTGAGCTGTTAAAAACTATTCACTCATCATGTCCCTACTTTGCTACTGAGTTCAGAATGTACAAGGAATATTTTCCAATTTTTTTCTATTTCTTGTTCATGTTCTGTGTGTGTCTTAAGAGCGCAATTCTATCCTGGAGTTAGGCTGGCACAGTTAGGCCAGCAAAGTTTGGCTGGCACAAGGAACACCATAAAGTATGTTTGGATAACTCTTGGAGTCAGAGAGGCCAGCACAAAGGGGTGCACCAGCCTCCCTAACTCCAAGACACATTTTATGGTGTCCCTTGTGCTGGCCAAATTTTTCTGGCCTAACTCCAGGTTAGGATTGCGCTCTCAAGAATCACCTTGCTGGATCAGGCCTTTAATTTCTTGTTGTCAGGGTAATCTGTAAAGGTAAAGGTAAAGGTTTCCCCACGACCGAATGGTCTAGTCGTGACCGACTGTAGGGGGCGGTGCTCATCTCCGTTTCAAAGCCTGTGAGCCGGCGTTTTTGTCCGATCATGGTGGCCAGCATGATTCTACGCCGTAGCGCACGGAACGCCGTTACCTTCCCACCAAAGTGGTCCCTATTTATCTACTTGCATTTTTTTTTAGGTGCTTTCGAACTGCTAGGTTGGCAGGAGCTGGGACAAGCAACGGGAGCTCACTCCGTCACGCAGTCTCGAACTCCCAACCTTGCGGTTGAAAGCCCAGCGACAGCGGATTAACTCGCTGCGCCACCACGTCCCATAATCTGTACTTGAGTGCAAATTAATTGCACCATAAAGGAGTCAAAAATAAGTAATGCCTTCAGAGAGCATTTACGGATTTGTTCCATTTAATTTCCCCAGGCAGGGGCGGAGGTGATGCTGCTGTCCTTAAAGGGCTTGGTGGTGGCACTGCCTGAGACATTTGCCCACCTCAGATAGTGGCAGGACCGCCACTGCTTCACTGGCCAGTGAGATGCCTCTGGGAAGTCCAAAAGCAGGGCATGGAGACAAATAGTTCTCTCCCTCCCAGCAGCAGATATTCAGAAGCAGAGGCAGCGTGTGTGAGTAGTAGTCCTTGATAGATTTGTCCTCTATGAATTTGTTTATTCCCCTTTTAAATGCATCTATGTTAGAGGCCACCCCATGTGATGATGAAATCCATCACTTGGGCCCAATTCTATCCAATTTTCCAGTGCTGATGTAGCTGTGTCAATGGGGCATGCTCTGAATTTGCGGGGGACAACATTTGTTCCCTTACCTTGGGGGTGCATTGCAGTTGGATCAGAGCTGGAATGTTGGATGGGATTGGGCCCTTAAATACACACTGTGCAAAATGGGGCTTCCTTTTGTCTGTCTTGAAGCTTCTCCCAATTTGTTTAATTGGGTGACCCTGGGTTCAATTTCTACCACTGTGAGAAGGGAGAAAAATTCTCTTGATTCACTTTGTACACCATGTATTATCATGTCCCTGCTTAGTCATTTTTTTCCTATATGTTGTCACCTTTCCTTATAGAGAAGGTTCTCCAGTTCTCTGTTCATTTTGATTGCCCTTTTTGTTCTAACAAATGGTGGAAAGCAGCAGTGCTGGGGTTACTGGAACAACCGCTTGCTCCCACAAGTTGTAAAGGACAAAGTGGCTCTCAGCTTTATGGTCCAGTATATCCAAGTGGCTGTCCCATGGCATTCAGGGTGATCCAATCCAATTAATGACCAGCCTACCCAGTGGGTGTTCTTGAGAGGGGAAATCTAATTGTGTGTCAACACGATTCCATTCATGGTATGGAGATGGTTAAAACCCTCTCCCTCAAGTACAGAAACACTGCAGCTGTTCACTCTCTGTGCCAAACTGAAAGAGGACCCAGCCTGAGGGGAAATGTGTCTGGAATTTCTTAATCCCAAAAGTATTATAAAATGAGGGCACTCTAGGGAGCCTCTCAAAGCCTTTGCTGTATGGACAGAATGGACAATGGAAGAAGTGCTTCTCAGCTACTGGCGTCCCTGAGCTGACATTGAAAAGGCACGAAGGGCTCATGAGGTAAATTTGGCCAAACTCTAATTGAGACTCGGAGGAAACATGTTTAAACAAAGACATCAGAGCCCGAGAAGGTGCGGTCTTCATTCCAGCACTGTAAGCCAGCCTGTTTGTGGGTAGAGGCATGTGTAACCACTGTGTTGTCTAAGCAATCTAGTTTCTCAGAGCCGACGCTAAGAGCCATCAAATCATTGAAGGTTGAATAGTTTACACTTTGGGTGCTCCTATTACCTTATTTTTCTGCTCAGTTCTGATAAATGGTATTGGGATATATGTGTACAATATCTACTGTTTCAAAACAGTGTGGGAGCTCAGCACTTTATTCTGGAAAAAAATCTCTTTGGCTGTCTGACAATGGCTACTCCACACATGCAAGTGGAACACTTCCCCCCCCCACCTTGTGGGTTATCCATCCCCAACTTCCTAAGATGCTCTGCAAAAATGAATCAAGCTATGCCCAGATATGGCAAGCAAAGTCTGGCAGCAATTTCCACAGTCCTGGCAGTACTTTTTTCAGATTCCTGTCACAAGAATCACTGCTAGTTGCTCCAGACCGTTTCTGTATACTGTATTGCCCCATTTGCATGACATTTTCCCATGGGAACCTGCATCCCAAGATGTTCAGGAGAAAGTGTATGGAATGAGTGAGCCCCTTGCTTCCTCTTGTCCATTAATGGTTACATATTGACCAGTTTAATTGCTGGATTCTTAAATCGATGACCATTTGTAGCTGGCGAGAAATAGTAGTTAGGCACTTCATTCAGGGCGCAGTCCTAACCAACTTTCTAGTATTGGCCTAGTGGTGTCAATGGGGCATGTGCTGCATCCTGCAGTGGAATAGCAGACATGGAGGCCTCCTCAAGGTAAGGTAAGCTGCATTGCCCTTACTTCAGTGCTGGAAAGTTGGATAGGATTGCATCCTCATTTCTGCAACTTACTTTCATGATCCAGTTGTTAGAACAGGCATACGGTAGTGTCCTGTTCAGTTAAATCAAGGAGCCATTTGCATGTTAACCACTTATCTCTGACAGCTGGAATAAATCAAGGTGATTCTTTAATTTTGCTTTCTGCTTGCTGATTCAGTTGGCATGCCAGAGATCAGTAGTGACTACCCAGGTTCCTGTTGACTATCTCTTTCCTCTTTCCAGATCTTGAAGTACAAATTTTTTAGATGCATTTAATACATTTGGAATCTCAGTGTTGAGTTCATTTTCTTTAGACATATAATTTTCTCTCATTGCTGCCTCCCTCACTGTGGTTGGTCTTATTTTCTTTGTGGTCTTGGGCCACCAGTGAGAAGTGGCAGCATCTTAGGTCTTTGTGTTTTTTTATTTTTTTTTGCTTTTCTAGGGCAAGCATGGAGGAAGTAGCTGGTGATTTATTCACATCTAGGAAGCCATTAATGTGTTCTTTGGGGAGCCAATGAATTCCGTTGCCTCTTAGTAACCTCTGCCCTATTTATTAGCCAGTAATTCACAGTTAAAAAATAAGTAGTCAAATGAACTGATACTTGTAAAAGGACAAATATTCCTTGGGCAGGCCAATCCTATGTATGTTTGGGACTTAGGGCCCAGTCCTATCCAACCTTCTGGTGCCGATGCAGCTGCAATGCAACCCTAAGGTAAGGGACCAACATGAGGAGGCCTTCATTACTTCCCCCCACCACCACCACCACAAAATGCAGCACACACCCCATTGGGATGGCTACACCAGGGTTGGAAAATTGGATAGGATTGGGCTCTTACTCCCAAGGTAGTGTGTGTGGGATTCTAGCTTTAATAAATAATGCAAAGCAACGGTCTATTTCTGGAGTAGAATGGGTAATTACTATGGGCATAGTAATATTTTCATAAGGGCAAGATATAATAATATTTCTGTTTAATAAAATATTTAGAAACAGGCAGTAACTTTAATGGAAGATACTAGGCCAAACGGTGGCTTTTGTGTCAGTGGCTATGTATTTAGGGGGAATTTTGACCTCTCTTCCCCCTTTTTTTACATTGGCAAGATAATTTATTGATTCTTCATGTCATACAGTGATACCAAGACTATTCCATGTGAATGCACAGGTTTGAATGGTAGTAATTAAGATCAATCATAGTTTAATAAACTGTGTTTCAGGATGTCTACAACATTTAAATAAAAGTTAAGATGTTTCAGAGTGGGACGTGGTAGCGCAGCGAGTTAATCTGCTGTTGCTGGGCTTTCGACTGCAAGGTTGGGAGTTCGAGACTGCGTGACGGAGTGAGCTCCCGTTGCTTGTCCCAGCTCCTGCCAACCTAGCAGTTCGAAAGCACCTAAAATGCAAGTAGATAAATAGGGACCACTTCGGTGGGAAGGTAACGGCGTTCCGTGCGCTACGGCGTAGAGTCATGCTGGCCACATGATCGGACAAAAACGCCGGCTCTACAGGCTTTGAAACGGAGAGGAGCACCGCCCCCTACAGTCGGTCACGACTAGACCATTCGGTCGTGGGGAAACCTTTACCTTTACCAAGATGTTAGTGTGCTAGTAAGATTTAGTGCATCAGATTAGTAAATATTAGTACATAACAGTGCCTTCCATTGTTTGACAGATGAAATCAGACAGTCACATGTTGCATTAATGAGTTTGGGTTCACAAATTACAGTACTGGTTTTTCTAATACTAATTTCAATTTTTATGTGAGAGTTTTGGGGTTTGAAATGTCTAACTTAGGGCCCAATCCTATCCAACTTCCCCGTACTGATGCAGCTGTGCCAACAGTGTGTGTGCTGCATCTTGCAGTGTATGTGTGTAGTGGGGGGAGGGTGTAGTCCTAGAGGCCTCCTCAAGGTAGGAAGAGGTTGTTCCCTACCTTGGGCTGCATTGCAGCTGCATTAGCACTAGAATATTGGATAGGATTGGGTCCTTAATCTGAACATTCTGAACCATAAATGGTCTATCCACAACAGATAACTACCACCTCCAATTCTATATAACCCTGAGATATATCTAAAGAATTTTGTGTGTTTCAGAAGCTTGTACACTCTGACAGCAATGGGAGCTTCCATTATCCTGTCCTAGATTGTAGTCTTGTATATATCATAGAGTAAGCTCCACTGAACACAGTGAGACTTACTTCCGAGTAAACCTGTATAGAATTGTGCTATTAGTTTTTGGCTGCATCCACTCCCACCTGCTGTGGGAAAAATAAGGATCAAATTAAGCATGACACATAGTAATGTGTATAACTTTGCCACCACTGTTTTCTTTATACCAAGAAGCACTACAGTTTTGAACAGAAGACCCTGTGTCGTCCCCCGCCCCACAGCTTGGGAGGGCAAATCTGAGCAGAACAATGGGCAGAAGATTTAGTCGAGAGGGTTAATGCCTCCGTTTGCCTGAAGATAAGAGCTGAAGATCTGAAGGTCGCCAGTTCGGGACAGCCGGAAGTCTCTGTGAGCGGCAGACCTCGTTAATTGCGACTGATTAACAGCTGAGCTTTGGTTGCCTTGTGTGAGAGGGAGTTGTGCCGAAGTTCAGCCACTTCTCTGGTGGGAGCCGGGAAGCCGTTTATCAGCCAGCAAGACGACAAACGGGTGGCCAGAAAGGACTAAATCCAGAAAGATCCATCTGTATGTGTGTAGTTCTTGAAAGATAGAACATTTCTGTATAAATTGTAAAAACCTTCGGGTTTCTGAATAAAGTCTGCCTATGTAAACCACCTTGAGTTATAGTCATCAGAGAAATCTGGTGACCTAAGAAAGGCGGTATATAAATCCAAGTATTATTATTTTTTATTATTAGGAAAAGGTTAAGCAGTCGCTCACCAATTCTGCTCAGGACTGCAACTTCCAATGTCTGCTTTTCATTTTTGACAAAGTTACGAACTATGTGTAACCCTAAGAGTCCGGTTTATTTGTGTTGGAAGGGAAGATGAGGGAAGGGACTAGGGCGGGGGATTGTGGTGGAAGAAACTGCAGCTGCACGTCTTTTGTTGCTGTGGAGCTGTTAGGTAGCCATGATTTGGGAGCTGTGACTTAGAAACTCTAAATTGTAATCAGTGATAGGATCTGCAAATTGAGAAGGGGAACGCTGGGCGGGACCTAGGCGGGACTTACACATGATTGGCAGCCCGTCTGCAGTGTTCCGCGGCTGCCCTGGCCTCGGGGGGGGCTCCTGCTTGCCGTGGAGGACGGGTGGGGGGCGCGCCGGGTGCCTGGGCAAGGAGCGGTGGGGCGCGCCAACTGGGGGCAGCCCCCCCCCCGAGGCCAGGGCAGCTGCAGAATGCTGCGGACGGGCAGCCCATCACGTGGAAGTCCCGCGTTAGTCCCGCCCAGCGTTCCCCTTCTCAATTTGCAGATCCCATCGCTGATTGTAATGCTTTTTCCTTTACTGTCAACAAGATTAAGGAGAGACTCCAACATAGACTCCAGCATGCTTACGACTTACTACAGTGGTTACCAAACTGTGGGCTGGGAGGTGGGTCGGGACCCATTTTTTGGTGGATCATGAAACTGTCAAGGAGAATATATTGAGCCCTAAGGAAAGTGAAACTGAGCCACATTTGCACATTCCTGGCAAGTAGGTGACCCTGCCTCAGCTCTTCTCAAAGGCCAGGCAAAGGGCAACGTTAGGCCACCATAATGCTCCTGATCTGATGAACATGTTGCTCATCAAATGCCACCTTGGTTAAGGAATAAAAACAGAAGTTTGGGTGGTTGATAAAAAGGAATATTTTTTTGGAGCAGGTCAACGTGCACAGCAGTGGCCTGAATCGGGACCACCGAGGCTGGGGATGGGGTTTAAGATTCGGCACTACGGCCATCATGCATCACCACCCCTGTCGCTGCCGACTGTGCCACCCAGTCACACCCCCAGCGTGCCAGTGGAATGCCCCTGGCAAGGTCCTGCGCCGACCGAGCCCCGCTGACGCGCAACCAGTGCATGACCGGTGCTGCTGACGGGCTCAGTGGTGCCTGTGCGCCAACGCTGCTGCTTGCGCCAGTCCAGGGCTCAACTTGCCGGTGAAGATGTGTTTAACGGCACATTTGCGACAGCGCTGGACCTGCGCAAGAGTATAGTGCTAGCGCAATGCTGGTATAGGATTGCGCTCTGAGTCTCATAAAGCTAGGTGGGTCCTGATAGTGTGTTGTTTTAAAAAGTGGGTCCTGGTGCTAAAACATTTGGGAGCCACGGACTTATTAAAAAAAGCATTTTATAAGTTTTTATTATCAGTAAAAGTAAATGCGCATTGGATTCTGTCTGGCTGAAATACACACACTGGAAATGCAACACATAAGTGTGTAGTTTCGCATCTGCCTTCGAAAGGGTATTGTGCATCAGCCATCATGACATCTTTAATGCACAATAGTAATCATGCAAACAAGCTGGTGGCTCAGTTTGACTTTTCATGCTTTTGTGGAGTTGAGTGTATTAAAAAAAAATAACCTCTATAGGAATGTTAATAAATGAATGATATCATGTGTAGCAAACCCACAGCAGTATTTCACACCCTGAGTCGCATCAGCAGAGAAACTGTTCAGCAAGAAACACCAGATGGCTTAGCTAATAGGAAATGGATCATTCCCATCTACGCTCACTGGCTGAATATTAAAATGAAGATTCATCCTTTAAGATTTTCATTCTCGTAAAAATCTTCACTGTGGCAACAGCTTGAATTAACTAGTGGGTCAATGTATGTTGGTGGTTGACTCAGTTCAGCATCTGCTGTGCTAGAGGCTTTTGAAGTCATTAATATATACCTTCCCACCATTTAGTGGACTTTTACAGGCTTCTTTGAGGTTGGTAATAGATTAGGGGCCTGATCCTATTGGGCTTAATGCAGGCGATATGCACATAACAACTGCATCTCTATTGTGAAAGGTGCCGTAAAGCCCCACCAGTGCTGGTGGTAAGGCCTCCGGAAGGCCTTACCGCTGAGGCCATGGCAGTGTTGGCCCTGCGCCATCTGGAGGTGGCAACACGAGCTGGCGAACGGTGAGTGCATCACTCGCTGGTGTTGCGTCTCATGCGGCTATCTGGTTGCTGCAGGATGCAGCGGTAGACACCTGGCTCCCGCTGCTCACCCAGGCAGCTCAGGATTGGGCTGCCCATACCCTTGAGTTTAACATATCAGTGCCATAACACTAAGAATTAAATGACAATGTGGATGAAGAATGAAAGGTACTTTGAGCTTTCTTTGCATGATTGCTGAGAAGTGTTTCAGACTTGGAGGCAAAGATCCTTAATAGACCAACAACAACAATATTTAGAGACAGACCTCACTGCATAGGATTCATCCCACTTCCATAAATAAAATCAGCGTGACATTGTTTACTTTTTTCGGTGGTAGCCTTTCCACAGTGCATTAAGTGGGACAATGTGGAAACATGGAACCTTGTGGCCTTTTCCGGCATAAATCTCTCTGCCATTCCTACCCTTTTGCTGTCTCTTGCAGCATGGTGTCCTGAGTAATACAGCTTGTAAATGTTTAACGGACCAGGACTAGGAATCTGCTTCGCCACTTTTACATAAGTTTTATGGATTTAGAGAAACTCAGCTCTGCTGGAGTTATATAAAAGCTGTGAGATGCTGGGGTGCAATGTCAGCTCCACTGAAATCAGGGACTGGACTAAACAGTTTTCCACGTCCCCCTTAAACATTTGAATGATTGCATGCCTTGTCTAAAGATTGTTATAGGGTGAGAGAATGTCTTGTCTTGAGCATTTTATTAACATTTTATTTTATTATTTTCTTTCCAAAGGGAAAGATGGGATAAAAATCAATTACCAGCAACAACAACAATAATAGAGGTTGGCTTGTATCATCTTTGCCCAATAGAACTCCCTTAAAATAATGCTGGTAGGGTAACAACATGTAAACACACCTCTTGTGGTAACTGTTTGTTTTTGGAACCTGTGAATGTGCTCTTTGAAAAACAACATCAGATTATAAATTAAAGGAATCTTTTGCATTGAGGCTATGCTGATGGGATAAATCAGAAGTAAAACATGCCTGATTGACAACATACTAAAATATTTTCCAAAAATTACATAATAATTACATTATTTTTTTTCTCAATTGTGGGGCCATTTTCTGTTGAAAGCAAGCTAATTGCAGAAAACAAGATGATGTAACTGAGCTCTAATTAAATGAAAATGTTGGTTCTAATGCAATTGTGGTGCTAATTAAATAACAATGATGACAAGTGTCTGAACATAGGAAAGAAAAATGATAGAATTCTTCATTTTCATGGGCCACTAGACTAGTGTTAGCACTAGGAACCAAGCTGAATTTAAAACAAAGGGCTACAATAAATACCCAGTTTATACAAAACTAATGCAAACATATTGATTCTTTCTTGTTCCAAATATCTTCTACATTAAGGCACTTCTTAATTAATTTATACATTTTTGAAATAGCACGATTTACAAATTAGTACTGGGAGTCAATTTTACACTGGCAGTTTTTGAAATAAAGTGGTCAATTAGCTGTAGGAGCCAGGGCAGAGAGAGGCTTCTAAAAGCAGATTAAAAAGAGAGAAAGAAAATGCACTCACAGGACTTTTGCTTACCACTCAATTTCCTAACTGGCATCTTCTTTTTCATTGTTTCTTCCATAGCCATCGACATGAGTAGGCACTCCCAGTAGTCTCCCTCCTCAACCGTTTCCCTATGCTACCTTGGGCAAGGGGAAGTCACCAGTCATTCATGTGAGTGTTTGATGACTTTCCCCCTAACCTATACCAGTTAAAGTGGTTCCTATGGGAAAAATATTTTTAATTAATATGTTTTTATATACATGCAGATTTCCAGAAATGCACCCCCTGCTTAAATCAAGAGCTGCCTGTGTATCTGTGTGTCCTCCCTTTAAGAAACCCTTATAAAGTTCTCATAGTCTGTAAATTGACTAGTTTCTTACCTTGAGAGATCAGCTTAAAAGGAATATGGTTGCCAAATTTCAGTTCACAAAGTCCAGCCAGCCTAATTTGCACATTACACAAATAATTTGCTAATTATGGACATTGAGTGGCAGATTAGAGAGATTAAGCATCATTACAGGAACATAGAAGCAAAGATTGGAGTTGCTGCTCGTGAGCCTATTTTCACAAGGTAGGAGCAGTAATGGCATCTAAATGATTTAGCAACAGGTACTCACTTTTGATTGGCACTTGTGTCGGGGCCCGCCCACCAGAAGGGAGGTCATAGCCGGAACCCAGGAACCGCCCCCAGGAACTGCCGCACCTCCTCGGGAGGGAGCCCCAGGCAGCCTACCTGCTCACGCTGCTGCTGCTATCGGCAGTGATGCCATTCAGGGGGAATGGACCAGAACGGGCGTTCCGGATCCTAACGGGCTCCATGGCTGGTTCCGGATTCCCGACAAGTGCCAATCAAAAGTGAGTTCCTGTTCCTAAATCATTTGACTAACACCACTGGCTGTCGGTCTCCCTCGCTCCGCCGCCTGCCTGCCTGCCTGCCTGCCTGCCTGCCTGCCTGGCTCTGAGAATGTGCAGGCAATTCAAATGTTGCAGGGGGCAGGGCTGGGCGCTGACGGAGTCAACGAGTGGGCGGGCGAATGGGCGGGGCCAGCCCTAATCTTAGGAACGGGTACTCACGTACCCCCACGTACCTGCTACATGACATGTCTGGGTAGGAGGTATAGGCTGATGGTTGAGCTGCCAGTACTGCCTGAAGAGCTAAGCAGGAAAATCTGTGGTTGTGTTTTTGTTGGGAGACAGCATGCCAGACTGTGACAAGCTGCAGTACCTGTTGTGGCAGAACAAAGTCGTTGTGGAGCTGATTAGCCATTGCAATGTGAAGGCCAGCCAGCAAAGAACAGAGAATGACTCTGAGGAGCTGTCCAGGCTTGATTTATGATTGCCTACTGAAGCTCGATGGCACACAGCCAGAGGAGAGAACCACACTGTGAAAGCAACACCAGGTGACTGAGGACTTTGTTCTCCACAGAATGCTTTTGTAAAAAACCCAGTGAAAAATGTTGGTTAAGACTAGCCTGCCCATGTAAGCCGCCTTTTGTGTTTGCTTTGGCATGGGAAAGGCAGGATATAAATTTCTCAAATAAATAATTATTTTGAGAGCTGTCATAGAATACAGCTGAGAAATCCAGAGCTTTCACATAGCTGTGATAGGACAGCCACCCCACCCGATCCCACCTCTCAAGGGTGCTCCCTTGAAAGGTGGGGTCGGGTGGGGTGGCTGTCCTATCAAAGCAAAGACAGGAAAATTCAGGTCTTATGTTATCTTTTTAATTTTTTCTTTTAAAACCATATTATAATTGCCAATGCAGTGCCGATGCCAATAGAGACCATTTGCCCACATCACAGGTTGGGGAGCCTGTGTTTAAGGGCTTAAGTGTTTATTGGATAAGGGTTTACCACAGCCCTGCAAATTTGTATGCTGTAGGTCAGAGCTGGACTTAAGGCCAAAACTCACTCCAACTTGTTCATGTTGCAACAAAGATCATTCTGCTGAAATTGCCTCCTTGGCACTTAGTCCAAGAAGTCCAAATCTCATTTCCATGCAAAAACCTTGTGCCCCACCTACTCAATGAACATGTATTGTATTGCACGTTTAAATGTTTTAAGAGTTAAAAATAAAATAAGCCACATTTTATAAACTCAAATAAACAAACAAAACAAATGCACTCAAAATAAGAACTGAATTGGAAGGAGCCTGAACTCATTTTTGCTGCTAATTTTGGGGAGGGGGAGCAGCAGTGGTGTTCTTACGTGGGGGGATGTTAAGTATTGCAGGAGCCTGAGCTCCTGTGTAACATGGCCCCTCCTCCTCTCCTCCAGAGCCATTCATGGCTTGGAGAGCTGACTGAGAGGCTTTGCTCTCCAATCCGTGAATGGCTCCAAAGGTGAGGTTGAGGGACCGTGTTACACAGGAGCTCAGGCTCCTGCAAACCTGCTGTTTTGCCTCCCCCCTGTAGGAACACCACTGAGGAGCATAATCACAGCTATGCTAAAATTTTAAATTTCTCCATTGTAGTTTATGGACAACTCTCACTTTTTCCCCAGAAATGGGAAGCAACCAATAGCTTCATAAGTAAACCAGTAAGTTCCATGTCACTATGTGACTGTAGTTTTTCCGTAGCATTATGGGCTACACTTGTGAAAGGGAAAGAAAGCACATGATCATTGCTTTCCTGATATGTCAATTCCAGTTCTTCTTAACCTCATTGGCTAGATAGAAACATGGAAGGAAGAGGCTTTTCTTTTCTTTCTGAACTGGACTGATAACTACTTGCACCTTTTGGCATATTTGGGCTTCTTAAGTAGTTAGAAACATTTTAAAATATAAATAAAAATGAAGGCTGGAAATCTAGGCCTCCTAATGGGCAAAACAGATACTGGGGCAGAGGCCGAAAATCTGTGGAAAACTCAATTATTCAGGTAACTTGGCAGCTCCGCTTGTAACAGGAAGTTATTTGAAAACTTTCTGGAGAATAGTTTTCAAACTAAATACTCAATTGACTTTGCAGCTCCTTTTACAAAAACCAGAATGGGTCCTTCAGTTGCTTCTATCAAGAAAAAACCCGCACAAATCTTTATTAACAAAATATTGAATTTAGACATTGAACGTGTTTCTCTCCACTTTAACTACATTCATTTTTTCCTGATACTCATTAAAAGAGGTGTTTGAATTTTTTTTCCAGATTTTATGATTTAAAAAAATGAGAAAGGCAGAAATTTGTGTTGTGTTTTTATTCTCTCATTTGTATTAATTTTAATGGCTTTAGAGGTGTACTAGATAGGTGATATAGGTGATATAAAATCAGCAGATGCAGCCATGGTATTACTTCTAATTGGAAGAGTAATCTATTTTAATTTCTGGAAAATACCTTAAACACCAAAATGTGGAGTTTTGTGTTTTTATGTGCTATCAATAACAACAAGAAACACCTCTACTCATAAATTTTTCTGCTCTCCTGCTTACAGAACTCCAAAAATGCAGCATCTCATCTAGAAGAGAGCTATTGTAATTTTTCCACCACTGACTTCTATTCCTGGCAAGAGGTAAGGACAACTTCTCAGGGTGCAATCCTAACCTGGAGTTAGGCTGACACAGTTAGGCCAGCAACATTTGGCCAGCACAAGAGCTACCTAACCGTAAAGTATATTTGGACCATTCTTGGAGTCAGAGAGACTAGTGCACCGACATGTGCCACCCTCCCTGACTCCGAAAGTGGTCCAAACACGCTTTATGGTGGCCCTTGTGCCAGCCAAACTTTGCTGGTGCGATGTGTTGGCCTAAAACCAGGTTAGGATTGCTCCCTTTGTTTGTTGGTTGGTAAGCCATATTAAGCAGACAGAATAAAGTTCTTCAACATTCTCTTTACTTTCTCAGTTTATCAGCTGCTAGCCTATAAAGGCAAAATCCTAATCTGGAGTTAGGCCAGCACAGCTAAGCCCCAAAGTTTGGCCAGCACAAGGGACACCATAAATTATGTTTGGACCACTCTCGAAGTCAGAGAGGCCAGCACACAGATGTGTGCCATCCTCTCTGACTCCAAGAATGGTCCAAAAGTGATTTACGGTGGCCCTTGTGCCTGTCAAACTTTGCTGGCCTAACTGTGCCAGCCTAACTCCAGGTTAGACTCTGAAAGGGCATTAGCAATAGGAATTTAAGTTCTGGACTGAAAAAAGGGAGATGTGCAGATCAGAAAGGATCTTCCCTGCAGATCCTGCAAATACGTCCTGTTTTAGTTCTTTTCTTTTTTTGTTTTCTTTTATACCATAAGGGCTAGAAACTAGTGAGAGCAAGAAGGAAAAAATGCTAGAAACTGAATTGCTAAGAAAATTTCATGCCAGATTCTGGATTTTTTATGCCATTTCAAGGAGTGCCACATAGCCCTTTTTGTAAAATTCAATAATGGAGAGGTTATGAACTATTCTTCCCTTTTGACATTACACCCTCTGAATGTATGATTAGGGAAAGGCCATGTGCTGGGTGGTCCATGCTTGCATGAACAAAGTACTTTATTCTTTTGTGTAAAAAATGCACTTGGGGCAATTGAAATTGTTTTATGTCTGACTCACCCAACCATATGGATTTTGGCATGGCAACCACAAGGGATTCCTGAATGCATAAACACACAGTGTGGCTTGGGATGTGTGCATGAGCCTGTTTGCAATTTGATTGCAAGAGGTATATAGCTAGGTCAAAGCAATGTACAGAGGGGCATGACTCTGTCTTGGAGAGAGTGCATGTCCTGTGCTGCTAGTAGCTAGCTACCCTCTTAGTAATCAGCCCTCTGCATATCTGTTCCCCTTTCCTCAGAAGGAAACAAAACCTCAAAACCATCATGAAACAATGTTAAGTTTCACCTAATTTGCCTAGGCTGTCATCACTCCTAGTTTTATTCTACCCACTCATTGTCAGCATAATTGGCAAATAGTTCATTTAGATGGGAGGTGACCATTTGTCAGCCGAAGTATAATTGTCAGCTGCTGTACTTTTTAAGAGCTTCAGGAGTGCTCTCTCTCGGAAAGGTTTCTTTCTGTGGGGTCATTCATAGCAACCCTGGAATTCTTCAAGAATGCTTACATTCTGTTTCTGGCACTCTCTCTGGGTCCATGGGTGGCTCTCCTAGACTGAACTCATCAAACAGAATCTTACATAAGTCTGCCATATGGTGGGAAAGTAGTAAGAGTAAAATGAGACTCAGAGAAGAGAGTCTTTGGACCAGATTTCCTTGGCACCCTGAGCTGTACTTTCACTACTTTTCTCTTTATTTGAAAGTTTGTGCCTGTGGAGCACAGTTCAAGTTGCTGCAATATGGCATTTGCAGAATCAGTGATCGCACAAGTGACTTTACAGCTTGGTTGTCTTTGCTTCACTCTGTATGTCCATTTCTACTGGGTTCGAGCAGCTGTTTGGTTGCTGCCAGAAAGCCACATACTCAGTGGCATTTAAAGGAAGAAGGGAGCAGCAAACCACAGTGTAGCAGGAGAAAGGCCTTCTTTATCTTGGAGCATTCTTTATACAAAGCTGTAAAATGTTGCAATCTGGGACAGGCTTTGGCAATCAGAAAAAGGGCTGGGTGTGACACTTCTTTTGCACTGTGAGTGCACGAAGCCTAAATCCAAAATCATCACTCTGCACCATCAAGAAAATATTTTTTTTAATTCAGGAGCAATCACAACTGTGCCTGTGCACCTGTTCATGTGGACAAATAGAATGTGTGAACAGTGGACATAAGAACATAAGAACATAAGAAGAGCCCTGCTGGATCAGGCCAAAGGCCCATCTAGTCCAGCTTCCTGTATCTCACAGCGGCCCACCAAGCGCCCCAGGGAGGCATGAAACAACAAGATGCTTGCATCCCGTTGCCACTCCCTTGCACCCGGTACCAGTAGCCCACCACCTTTGTAAGGAGGTTGCACAATCCATCATTGCCTATAGCCCACGATGGACCTTTCCTCCAGAAATCTGTCCAATCCCCTCTTAAAGGCATCAAGACCAGATGCCATCACCACCTCCTGTGGCAAGGAGTTCCACAGATTAACTACCCGCTGGGTAAAAAAGTACTTCCTTTTATCTGTTTTAACTCTCCCAACCCTCAGCTTTAGTGGATGCCCCCTGGTTCTGGTGTTTTGAGAGAGGGAAAAGAACATCCCTCGATCGACTTTATCCCTTCCATGCATAATTTTGTATGTCTCAATCATGTCCCCCCTCAGGCGCCTTTTTTCTAGGCTGAAGAGCCCCAAACGCTTCAGTCTTTCTTCATAAGGGAGGTGCCCCAGCCCCGTAATCATTTTTGTCGCTCTCTTCTGCACCTTTTCCAACTCCACTATGTCCTTTTTAAGATGCGGCGACCAGAACTGGACACAATATTCCAGGTGTGGCCTTACCATCGATTTGTACAATGGCATGATAATATTGGCTGTTTTATTCTCAACCCCTTTTTTAATGACCCCAAGCATGGAATTGGCCTTCTTAATTGCTGATGCACACTGGGTCGATACCTTCATGGAATTGTCCACCAGCACCCCAAGATCTCTCTCCTGAGCTGTCACAGACAGCTCAGAACCCATTAGCCTATAGGTAAAGTTTTGGTTTTTTGCCCCAACGTGCATCACTTTACATTTGTCTATGTTGAAACGCATCTGCCATTTGGCTGCCCATTCCCCCAACTGGGAGAGATCCTTCTGGAGCTCTTCACAATCGTTTCTGGTTTTTACCACCCGGAAAGGTTTTGTGTCATCCGCAAACTTGGCCACCTCGCTGCTTATCCTTGTCTCCAGGTCATTTATGAATAAGTTGAAAAGCACGGGCCCCAAGACAGATCCCTGGGGCACTCCGCTTTTCACCTCTCTCCATTCTGAAAATTGCCCATTGACCCCCACTCTCTGTTTCCTGGCCCTCAACCAATTCTGGATCCATAAGAGGACCTGCCCACTTATTCCCTGACTGTGAAGTTTCTTCAGCAGTCTTTGGTGGGGGACTGTGTCAAATGCCTTCTGAAAATCCAGGTATATGATATCCACAGGTTCACCCACATCCACGTGCCTGTTGACCTTTTCAAAGAATTCCAAAAGGTTTGTGAGGCAAGACTTACCCTTACAGAAGCCATGCTGACTTTCCTTTAGCAGTACTTGTTCCTCTACGTGTTTTAGGATTTTATCTTTGATGAGGCTTTCCACCATCTTACCCGGAACAGACGTTAGGCTGACAGGCCTGTAGTTTCCAGGGTCCCCCCTTCTCCCTTTTTTAAAGATTGGCGTGACATTGGCTATCCTCCAATCCTCTGGCACTGTGGCCGTTTGAAGGGACAAGTTGCATACTCTAGTTAAGAGGTCAGCAACTTCGTTCTTTAGTTCCTTAATTACTCTTGGGTGTATACCATCTGGGCCTGGTGACTTATTTATATGTAGTTTATCAATTTGATCTAAAACATCTTCTTTATTAACCATATCTGATTTAATTCCTTCGTTAGGAAGGGCTGTTCGGGCTGTGGTATCTGCCCAAGTTCTTCTGCTGTGAAGACGGACGCAAAGAATTCATTTAATTTCTCTGCAATCTCCAAGTCCCCTTTTATCTTCTCTTTCCCTCCCTCACCATCCAGCGGGCCAACCGCCTCTCTGGCAGGTTTCCTGCTTCTAACATATTTGAAGAAGCTTTTATTATTCCCTTTTATGTTGCTAGCCATGCGTTCCTCAAACGCTTTCTTGGCCTCCTGTATCACCTTCTTACTTGTCTTTTGCCAGAGTTTATGTTCTTTTTTACTCTCCTCACTGGGGCAAGACTTCCATTTACGGAAGGAAGCTTCTTTGCTCTTTACAGCTTCTCTAACTTTGTTTGTCAGCCATGCAGGCACCCTCCTGGACCTTGTCGAGCCCTTCTTTCTTTGCGGTATACACTTCCGCTGGGCCTCTACTACTGTTATTTTAAACAGCCTCCACGCAGCCTGGAGGGATTGGACTCTTTTTACCTTCCCTTTCAATTTCTGTCTAACTAGTCTCCTCATCTGAGGGAAATCTGCCCTTCGAAAGTCAAGGGTTCTTGTGTCAGGACAGTTACAGTTAGTTCAGCAGCAATTTCCATGATTCATGGTGGCCATTTTCAGCCTTCAGAAACACATCTTGAGTACCATCTCTGAAGCTTCAAAGCGCCGACGGAAAGCCTCCCTTGCGCCAACCGAAGATGGTTGGTGCAAGGGATTCTCCATCCCGTATCTGGATGGGGATTAGTGGGAGGGGTGGAGGCGGGAGGCAGGACTTGGGTGGGACCTGGGCGGGCCACCCCGTACAGTCACATCCTAAGCCTGCCATTGAGGCCGTGCGGTCCCGATTCAGGCCGTGCGATCTCCTCGGATCTGCGCCTGCTCTTTAGCGGGCGCAGATCCGAGGAGCACATAGGGGAGGCTGGAGCCTCCCCTACAGTAAGGGAGCGCACGCCATGGGGAGGCTCTAGCCCATTCTAAGCAGCGCTAGATATGGCGCTGGCCCATCGGCCTCGCCAGTCCGGCGCTGCTTAGGATTGCGTGCTCTCATTTCCATGTATCACAGCTAATACTAGAACTCTTATTCAGTTGTTTGTGTGTGTCATCAAGTTGGCTACTGTTTTTTTCTGTTAGTTACTGATTTGTTGGGTGATCTGTACTGTTATATATTCAAATAGGTGAATAAATAAAGTTAATGGGAGTGACACAAACCGTAGTGATGCCACTGCATTTAGGTTGTACATATAATATTGTAATTTATTCTGCATGGTCTGGGACAGGAGGAGGTCCATCATGGTGGGAGGGGAGTGATACAGTGAGCTCTCATACCAGGTGATGCAAACCCAAGTGACGCCTCTGTCTCCTATATCCCAAACTGAGCTCCCTTTCATGGGCCTTAAACCATTTACTCTTAGGCATGCCACAGGGGAAAAAAATTCAACCATATGTTAGCAACAGCAGGAGTCTATTGTTTCAAACATTCACAGATGCTTGCCGGATGCCTGAATTCTGCAAATCAAAATCAATCAGAACTTAGTAAGAGTAGTTGATGATTGAAAAATCATGCTATTCCACATCAGTGAGTAAGATCAGAATGGGAGGAAGTCTATCACTGAGGCTGAGCTACTCAAAGCTTTTGCAACAGAAAGTCCTTTTTCAGTGAGATAATTTAGGGGGAAGCCTGGGGGGGGGAGAGGCTGTGTTCCCTCTACTTTGGTTCCTGGGTCTAGTAGTGACCACGTTTTGATTTAGTTGTGTCTTGCATGATTGTAAATGACATCCTACCCTTGCTGTGTCCCTTTTAAAGTCATGGAGACAAAGACGCAGCTGGCAGCAGGTGATGGCTGTGAAAGATTCAGATTGGCAACATCAGCATCTGTGTTCTTAAGGCTGCTGCTAGACAATCAACACTATATTCTCTATTAACTTTTTTTTCAGCACCAAGCTAAACACTGTTTTTGGATTCCACATGAGGCTCTGCATGTATTCCCCAGATCTGCAAACCAATATTGTCTCTGTTAAAAGGCGCTTGTTTGCTATAATTAAGAGTTATGTAAATACAACCTAGCCAGCAGCTTTATTTTCAGTCTTCTGGCCAAAAGCAGACAGTGTTGCTTTATGAATCCTGCGTCCTTTGAGTATCAGGAAAGAGGCTGCAGTCTGCACTGTTTTATTCTGCTGAACCATGGGGCATATGTGGGACACGTGCTAAGCATGTGTGCTCCCATGTTGCTGGAGACTGATCTGCTTGAAGGTGATACAGTTTCAAGGGGCCTTTTTTTCTGGCCAGCTGGAGAGTTGATTTAAGGAAAAATAATCTGTCATTCAGTCCTGTTTATAAAAAGAAAAGAGTTATAAATGTCTTAGGTGTCTAAATCGTTAATGTAGATTAAGGATTTTCTTGTTCTCATATCACACTTGTGGACCAGTTCTGGCAATAGCATAATAAGGTAGGTTGCAAAAATCTCTGCTCCACACTTGTTAATTTTTAGTGATTTTGTGAAATCAGTTTTTTAAAGTAATGTGATTAAGGGAAGTTTACTCTTTTTAAGGAAAAGAACAGTATTAAAATAACTTCCACATTTCCCCAACAATAACTCAGTGTTAAATATAAAGAAGACTCATGGCTGAACAGGATTGGTGCTAGAAGAATTACTAGTAAGTCAGCTTGCTGTGTTCACCTTTATGCAATTATTGTATATTTCAAAAAGAAAGTATGATCAAACTGGGCTAATTCTATCTCCTTTCTTCTTCTTCTTTAATATGTGTTCTGAATCTGTGTTCAGTAAGAATTTGTGTTCATAAGTCTGGTGTTCAGTGTACGTTCCCTCTACGATTTCAAAAAGATATGTTGCAAAAATATGTCCCGTTCAAGATCATTCTAATCCAGTGGTTCCCAAGCTTTTTAGCACTGGGACCGACTTTTTAAAATGACACCGTCAGGACCCACCTAGCTTTACAAGACTAAAAAAATGTTTCACTTTACTAGCTGCTGAACCCTCTGTTTTTATCCTTTTTATTATGTTGGGGAGTACCACCTCCTGGAGTGTTGTTTGAGTTCCATGTTCATTGGGCTGGGACCATTCTGGTGGTATTGCATTCCCCTTTGCCTGGCTTTCAGTAGCAGCTGAGGCACTATCACCTACTCATGAGTAAATGCATATGGACTGCTCTGTTTCAGTTTCCATGGAGCTCAATACATTTTTCCTTGTGGGTTTCGCAACCTACCTTAAATCAGGTTGCAACCCACTGGTGGGTCCCGACTCACAGTTTGGGAACCACTATTCTAATCTGTTCTTATCAACACAGGGCACAATCCTAACCAACTTCCCAGCACTGATGCAGCTGCAATACAGGCCTAAGGGAACAAATGTTCCCTTACTTTGAGGGGGCCTCTGTGACTGCCTTTCCACCACAGGATGCATTGCAAGCCCCATTGGCACAGCTGCATCAGTGCTGGGAAGTCAGATAGGATTAGGCCCATAATGATTTATCTACACTGAGGGAGGAGTTTCTCAGTATGAATTGAACATAGCAGCCATCATTTTAGGAACTTGTCTTTCTCTGCCAACTTTGTGTTGACTGGATCTGAGGAGAGAGTTTCTCCGTTTGTGCAATACCCCAGATTTCAGAATGCCAGATTCCAATTAATTCCAGGTAGATACAACAGATGTCCTGGCCGATGCTAAAAATAACAAACCAATATTTTACGAGTACAGCGCTGCTCTTTTCTCCCTACAAAGTTTATTGTAAGCTGATTTACTTACAACGTTTTTACACTGCCTTTCTGGAAAATACTCACAGCAATATACCCTGAAGCAATAAAGGCATAACGTAGTTAAAAAACAAATACCGGCAGTCTAGAATCGGCAGAAATGATATCAAAAAAGACAAATAAAATTATTTTATATGCTTTCATAAATAAAAAATATACTTACCAGCTACCTAAAGGTGACTTATAGAGAAAGCATTTGCAAACCGGTGCGTTGTCCTGGGTGCCCTGTGTTGTAGCGTTGTCTCCCAGTTGTGGACCCAGCCAATGGGCTGCCCAGGGATAGAGTAGCACCGCCCCCTCTGCTGGTTTCCTGCCCCGCGTGCACTGCTCCATCACACCCCCATGCCACGCCAGCCACGCCAGCCTCTATTTCGGAGCCATAGGGAGGCAAGGGTGGGCTGGTGGGCCAAGCACTGCCCGACTCTCCAAGAGGCAAGCCGCCTTGTCACCGTCCTCTTCCTGCTCCAGCAGTGCTGCGCCCAGGGCATTTGTCCCTTCCCTCAAAACGGTAGGACTGTGACTGCTGTCTCCCAGGCCAAACAAGGAGGCTGTGGTTGTGCAACTTTAGGGACTTATGCTGGCAATGGTCGTGGCCAATAGATGTGGCCTTGTACAAAGATGCTTATGGCTAGAGGCATCCTTAAATGTTTTTATTTTTTTCACCATTTGTTTTTTTCCCAATGAGGAAAAGTGCAGAAAGCAGTGTAATGAGTTTTTATTCCAAGCATGTATTTTTTATAAATTATAATCAGTTTAAAAGTGTACTATGTCAGTGATACAAGTGGTATAGTGTCCGTGGATGCAGCCACAGTCTTTACTAGAAGTGAAAATGGTTGTACTTTTTTGCAGATCTCGTTATTTTTTCAAAAAAAAGTTTGTATACTAAGTTCTCATTCCAAGACCTAATTTTTATAATTTTAAATGCTTTAAAAGTGTACCAGGTCAGTGATTTAAGTGATATAATGTCAGCAGATGTAGCCACGTATAATTTCTAACTGGCAAGGTTGTTTTAATTTCTGGAAAATATCTTAAACACCTAAATGTAACAAAAACAAACACTTCAAGTCATTACCTATGTACCCACCAGTCTGTTGATGATGATGATGATGATACATTTCCTAGCTTATTTTTTCCCAGATTTTGGGTTTTTTTCTTTTACAAAAAATGAGAAGTGCAGACAGTGGTGTTATATGTTCTTATTTTGTTATCACCAAAAACACACACCTCTTCTTATAGCATAGAATTGCCTGGAAAGGGTCTTTCAAAAAGCATATAGACCCCTCCCTTGCTGCAGCCTGTGGACCAACGGCATGCGCAGATCCAAGTAGCCCATAGGGCTGGCTGGTGCCTACCCTAGGGCAAGGGCATGAATGTGCCCTTGCCCCATGAAAGCTCCAGACCGTGCCCAACCTGCATTGGATGCAGTGCAAGTCTGCCGGTTTGTGCTATTCTGGCACAGATTAGGATTGCGCCCTTAATATTCTTTGAATGCATGGCATCAGAATGTATGGCATGTATCGTAACACTGTATGACTTGGACAGTGTTTGCAAAGAAATAATATGTTCTTGAGTGCTTATGGAATCCCACCTCTTTCTTTTTAAACTGGTGTGACATGCAATATTTGGTAGTCAGATTTAAAACAGAATTACAACGCACAGACAAAATGGAGCAATGTTGGGCATTAGTGGCCAGGGAGTCAAGTGCCCCGATTCCATTAGGGTTGGGTAATCATTTTCCCTGGTTCCACAATTGCCATATCACAGTCCTGCATTTCCCTTGTGATAAGACCATGCTTGGGAATTATGCTGAGGCTTTGGGAGTTTCTGTGGGATTGTGTTCATGTTTGTGGTTTGCCCAGAGCTGTTACCATCATGTCTACAACGAGGGTTAGCCTTTTGCCCAGATTTGGAAACAGAATGCTGGTTAAGATTGACTGTGGTCTTCTTATGCTGTTAACTGCTTCAGTTAGGTGCAGTGTTGGCTTGCGTTGATAAAGTCAGTTTTGTGTTGCATTATCTTCTCAGCATTGCTATAGTATAAGTGCATCTTGTAGTATGCATGTGTTGCATTGTTCTAGGGAAAATGGCCTCTCTCTGGGGATATGTGGTCATGGTATGGTTTCATCCTCCTTTTAGGTTTCCCCCCCTAATCCCTTTTAATCTCTTGGAGGCTCTGCATATTTGCTTGTAGCAGTCTTGCCTACTATTTTATTTTCTGTGATTTTTTTTAATCATAAAGGCTGTAGGAATTGAATGTTCACAACTGTGCAAGGTATGAGTTTTAAAATAATAATCCTAGCAACCTTTACCTTTGGGACAAGGAGTAATGAAGAGTGTTGACAGCTGGGATGTCTGATATGAGGGAAGCTTAGACCAATAATTATTTTGTTGCAATACATTCATTCATAAAAGCCAGATGGAATTCTGAAACAACTATAAACTCCCCCACCCTAGTCCTTTCTTTCTCTCTGCTTTGCTTTGCTCTGCTGTTTCATCCATGACCAAAAGTGTATATGAGTAGCATCATGTTAAAAGCAATATATTGGTACAAGTCCCACTGAAAGACAGTGATCTTCTTTGAGGCTTCAGTATTCCAGGAGAAGAGCCATTTGCTTTAAATCAAACAGGAATTCCTGTTGTGTGGATAGCTTGCACTTGAGTAAGCGCACTTGCTGCAGCTTAACTAAGGGGTAGCAACTATGCTAAGCAATCACATCAGCTTTCCTGAAGTCTTTGCTATCACTTATTTTGTTACTGCTTTTGACTGGGAAGAGAAGAAAGGGTTAATTCCTTAAACCACTTTCTCGGATTACTGTGCTTTCCCATGACATCAATCCTCCCAAGATCCCATCATTCTTTGAAGAACAGCACTACTAATAACTTTCCTCATGTCTTTAATATAATCCTGAATTCTGCTTTGAGCCGTCTAGGAAAAAAAAAATCACAATTTCCCCTGTGTTAAGCCTCACGTTAGATTTGAAATCTGAAATTTTATGAGTAGGATGTTGGAAGGGAGGCTTGGGAGATCAAAAGATTTAAGCTTTTTCATGTTTGCAAAATACTAGGCTTTATTTGTAGGACAGCGTTTTAATTTCTGTCAGTAGCACACTGCATCTCTGCATATAAAATAGGCCTACATCCCTAATGTGTAGATTACGTGTAATTTAGCGATACAGTCATGTGCTTTATGGAAGGCTTGAATACCATGGAGACATTGAGGCTCCAAAACAAAGCTCCTCATATGCTCTAGCAGTCACATGAAGCTCCTACATGTGCAAAGATATTCTTTTGATTGTTGATACCTGGGGCAGTTTGACACATGCATTTACACACATGCAGAGCTAACTAGTTCTCTGTAATGGGTGTAATGGGTGAAAAAAGTACTCAGGAGGACCTTGATTGCTGGGCAAAGACTCAGGCACCCTTTTAGGAGTTAAGCAATAGCAACAAAATATTTATTGGGTTCTCTTGCATTTATGTGGAATTCACTAGCAAAGCAAAAAGTCAGTTCCAAATAAAATACCGTAGTAACTTTTCAAATACTAACTTTCTTTTTCAATTATTATATATTGATTCCAAGCAAACACTGACCCAGAGTTGCTTAGTCCTTGGTGATGATTCCTCCTCTGAAACTAATAACAGGAACAGGCCAGGGAGAGGGTGTCAGCACTTGGCCAATGATGCATGGCCCAGAACCTTCAGTATTAGTGTCAGCACTTGAACGCAGGTTGCAGTCAGGAAGGGCTCCAGTGGAGCCTTTGCTCCAGGGGGTCCTCAGCAACTTGGCACCAGCACTGGAACCAAAGATGTGGTCCTGCCAAGCCCTCCTAGCTCTTGGAGCAACATTTCCAATAAGTTCAATACTGGTAAGCTCAACACTGCCAAAGAAGCTAAACAAGCTAAACTCCAGCAGCCATAAGCAGAGGGAAGGGAGTGGAGGGTAAAATCTCACCTGATTAAACCAAGCAATCAAAGTGTACCGAAACAAAATAGGCTGAACTGGGGGGCATTTTCATGCATGAAGCCTCAAGTCGTTATTGCATTTGTGATGCAAATATGAAACTTATTTGGTCAGGATGCTCATTTGCATAAGCTCTTCTTGCATTAAGATTAGTGGCACCCTCACCTTGTGAGACCAAAAGGTGATTTAAGCCTTGCGTATTAAAATGTTGTTAGGAATCTGTCTGCATAAGGCATTTTAAGAGTTGTGGCTCATGTCTTGATAAGAGTAACTCATTCCCAGGGCCAAGGAAGTTTAGAGTAGAATCAAAAGGGAAAGCGCTCTGGTGATCAGGAGCAGACTGTGCAGCAAAGTTGGGATTTGGCAAGATGTTCTCAGCTTTTCCACACCAAGTTGCCAAACAGGAAAAGTATTAGAAAAAAAAAGACGTTTTGCGCTGGATAATCTTTAAAAAATGTCATTATTTGCAAGACCAATCTGTCTCTGTTAACTGAATTATTAGTAGTTATTTTTCTACTCCACCCTATTTTCAAGGAGGGCAGTGTACAGGGTTTTCTCCCCACCACTTACTATTTAATCTTCATAAGTGGTATCATGAGCTCTAGAAAGACAGGATAAAAATCTTTAAAATAAGTGAAATATCCCAGTGAGGTACGTTAGACTCAGCACGCAATCCTAACCTGGCATTAGGCTGGCACAGTTAGGCCAGCAAAGTTTGGCAGGCACAAGGGCCACTGTAAAGCGCGTTTGGACCACTCTTGGAGTCAGGGAGGATGGTGCACATTTGTGTGCTGGCCTCTCGACTCTGAGGGTGGTCCAAATGCACTTTACGGTGTCCCCTGTGCCTGCCAAACTTTGCTAGCCTAACTGTGAAGGCCTAACTCCAGGTTAGGATTGTGCCCTCAGAAATGATGACTGCCCCAAGGTGAGCTTCCTTGGTTTTACTTATTTTCCACATTTTTATACAACCCTTCCTTCAAAGAGCTCAGGGTGGTGTACATGGTTCTTTCTCTTTTTGTCCTTAAAGCAGCCATGTAAGCAGTGGTGTCATCCAAATGATTTAGGAACAGGTACTCACTTTTGATTGGCACTTGTTGGGCTCCGCCCACTGGAAGTGACATCATACACCAGAAGTGATGTCATGGCAGGAAGTGAGGTCATAGCCGGATGTGATGTCATGACAGGAAGTGAGGTCATAGCCGGATGTGAGGTTATGATCGTTGCCATGGATGTGATCATGTTTGTAATAACTTCAGCTTGTGGTTAGTGTTGATTTAATTTCTATTGCTTTGCTTTCTAGAGATGTGTATAGACATATTTTGCTTTGACTGTTCCCTGGTTAAATAGCAGGCTAGACTGTACTAGATTGTGAGCCCTTTTGGGACAGGGAGCCATTTAACTTTAATGTTAAATGCAAGGAGCTGGCAAGGAGTGGGAGGGGAAACAGGCAACCAAAAAAAGACCGTGCGGGGGCTGGGGTTGGGGGGAGGCTGCAGGAGGTACCGGGATGCTGGATCTGCGCAGCTGGAGGGAGCGGGAGCCCCAGACAGCCTACCTTCTTACGCTTGCTGCCTTATTCCTGCTGCTGCTGCTGCTGCCGCCTCCAATCCTCTCGCTCCGCTTCTGCTGCCACCACCATGCTGCCTGCCTGCCTGCCTCCTCACAGAAAGTGCAGGCAACGGCTGCGGGCATGCAGTACGCATGTGCAGCTGCTGAGCCAACCAGCCAATGGAGCCAGCTTCGAGTGGGCGGGGCCAGCTCAACTTCTAGGAACCGGTACTCGCGTAGTGGTGCGTAGTGGGTGCATGACATCACTGCATGTAAGGTAGGTGAGGATAGTGACTGGCCCAAGGTCACCCAGGAAGCTTCATGGCTGAACCGGAATTTTTGAGTGGGTGTTAAACCTGGGTCTCTGTGTTTCCAGTTCAGCACCTTAACCACTGTACCACCCCCTGCTCCTACCAGGTGAGAGTGCAGTTGTGCTATTCATTGTACGCATGTAAGGTCCATTCACTTAAGCAGTTTGAGGAACTCTGCACAGATTTTGACCTTCTTCCTATATTACCAAATGTATGTTGTTTTATCTTTTGCCCTATGATTACTGTTTTATTTTTGCCATGGCTTATACTGCCCAGTGTACTACTCTGGGCTTCCTGTACAGAAAGACTGTATATAACATTTTACATTAATAATAACTGTGCTGGGATAGCATGCTTGCTGCATCCCCATGCCCGGATTGTACATAGCACTAGTAATATTTGGATCACAGAAGACATGGAGTGTCTTCTTATCCAAACCCCAGCACTTTGAAGACCAGGATGTTGGCATAGGGCATCAATAGCTTAGTGGGCTTGGGTCCACTAGTGTCAAAGGTCAATTTGAGTGAGGACTCAGTACTGAAAAATATGAGCTAATAGTTGGGGAGAGAATGCATCAGAGCATATGCAGAGTGCATTCCCCTCCCTATTTGATAAATATGTGCTAGCCATAGCCAATATAACACCTTGGCAGGACTGACCCTCATCTTTGCTATTTTGGAGGAATACTGGTGCTCCCCTCAGAGAAATCAAGCTTAGTTCTGCATCCTAAAGCATCTTCTATGAAACAACTGAATTGGCCTGCACAATGTGAACCACCTTTCATCATCTTCCGTTGTTTCAGAACCAGCTCTTAGCTGCATCACTGTTTTCCGTCCTTAGGTTGCAATCCTACATGCGCTTCCTAAGGGTAAGCCCCATTGAACACAGTGGGACTTCCTTAGGTATAGTCATGCATAGGATTGTGCTGTTAGTTTCTTTCTTCAGTACTACTAATTAATATATCAGTAACAATACTATAATAGAGGGAAAAATTATTGTTGCAGAACTGTGCTCATTAACTGAGACTCCCAGCATGACGCTGCCCTGATTCTCATTGTTAGGCTCTTGTTTCCTCCATGTGAATTTTTTGAACATCAGCTAGGTTTCAGTTTAACTCTGCCTCACAGAACAAACAAAAGGAGTGAATGTGCTTGCTTATGTCACCCATTTCACAGCCTGTTGATACCTTTCTGTCCCCCCTACCAGAACCTTCATTTGAAAATGGAAAGAAAGTCCTTTGTCAGCTACCACTGGACTATTTGCTCTTTAACTAACAAATTACAGTGAAAACATCGGCTTCCTGTCCTTTCATTTAAGCCCATTGATCATGCCTCCTAGTAAACAAGGCAGTTGAGGGCTTGTGCTCCCATTTTGTGTGGCGTGTTTAAATCCTCCCAAAAGTGCTCTTGGGGTCATTCTGCTCAAATAAAACTGGAACAATGGCAGTGGGACAATTGCTGAGGAATCTGGCTGGGGTGGCTGAGGAGAATACTTTTGAGCTAAAACAGGCGCCTGGCAATAAATATTCCAAAATACAAAGGATGAAGGGAAAAAATACTCAGGTAATACTGTTTGTAGAACACAGACCTGGCCTGAGTTCATTTTAGCATATGTGCTCAGTATAGAGCCCAGAAAAGCAGCCCTTTTCCCAACACATGTTTTCTTAAGTCTGCATTTGATGTGTGGTCAGACCCTCCACGTAACTCCCCCAGCACGTAGAAAACATTTCATGTGAACTGATGCTGACTCTTGTGCAGCAATCCCATTTCCCTAGGGGGAAATTTCTCACAAAGTTGAGTATGTCACAAAATAAAGAACAAAACAATGTGGCCACCTTTGGCTTGAACCAAGATCCTGTGCTTCTCCTGATCTGGAGATAAGTGGTGGGGGGAAAAAAGCATCACATGTTGCATGTTAGATTGCTCTTAATGGAACAGGACCAAAGCCAAAATGGGATTTAATAATCTTACACAACAATAACATATGCAGGGAAGAGGTGGTATTAGGCTCACTCTTTGCTGAGGGTAGCACGGGACTGTGGGTGTTGATAATGCGTAACATTTCTCTAGTGCTTTCTAAACATGCAAAGTGCTTCATATGCATTATCTTGAAGTTGTCCTTCCTACAAACCTGCACCTGGAAGTAGGATCCACTGGACTCAATATAACTTACTTCTGAGTAGTCAAGCATAGGCTTAAACTATTATTGTCCCCACATTGCACTGTGGCTAAGAGGGAATCACTTGCCTAAAGCAAAGGAGTTAACGGTGAGGCAAGATTCAAACCCTGGACCCCCTGATTGGCAGCTTAGAATTCATTCCTATGCTTGTCTACTCATAAGGAAGTCCCATTATAGTCAATGTGGCTTACTCCCAGATAAGTATGGATAGGATTGCTGCCAGGCAGCCCAATCCTGAACTGTCCAGCCGCTCATGCGAGCAGCGGTAGCCAAGCGGCTACCGCTGCATCCTGTGTCAGCCAGGTAGCCACAGGAGGCTCCGTTTGAGAAGGGGACATTTGTCCCCTTCCCTTGCAGTAAATGCACAGGTAGGTAATGGGTCTACTCACCTCTGCACTGGCTATTTTGTCAGTGCAGAGGTGAGGGGCAGTGGTGTCATTCAAATGATTTAGGAACAGGAACTCACTTTTGATTGGTACTTGTCAGGAACCCGGAACCAGCCACGGAGCCCATCCGGAACGCCCATTCCGGTCTGTTCCCCCTGAATGACATCACTGGTGAGGGGTCTTGGTGTCAGGCCATGTGGCTTAACACAGAGATTGGGATCTGGCAGTGAGGGTCGCTGCTGGTCCCACCCTGCTCCGCCTCTCCCCCACCCAGTAACACTCTCCTGCCCCACCCGAAAAGGCTGCAACGTCAGCGACTAGTGTACTCACTACTCTCCGGTTTGCGGTGCTGCCTCTGGGAGACGCAGGGCTGGCGTTGGCCTGGCAGTCAGCCAGTGCTGGCAGTAACGGCTTACCGCTCACGCTGGAGGTGCCTTATGATGCGTTTTGTGATAATAGTGCAGGCAATATGTTCATCCTGCCCATACTGTGGTCCACTGGATTGGGCCCTTAATCCCTTTAGCCATTACACTACATCAGCTCTCTCTATACAGTGGCCAAAAACACAGACAGTGGTGTAAATGTCTAAAAATTGTGCTTGAATTTCAGACAAAAACAGATATAATCAAGAACTGGGCTTTTAACGCAAGTATCTTTTTAAGAATGTGAATGTGTCAGGCATGAAGAAAACAGCACAAATCATTCACCCAGTCAGCAGTTCTCCACCGAACCCCTCCCCCACATCATTAATGCAACAGATTGGTACAATCGGCCCATACAGTCAACTCTTTAGGTGTCACATGTTCATTTTCTCACTCTCAGCAGGGGAAAACTTGTTCACGGTTCTGCTGATAACATAATATCCCTGATGTGCCTAATGATTAATAATGTATTCATAAGGCTCCTTGTGGCTTCTGAATGTATTTCTTCTTGCATATGGTGTAAAATTCTGCCTAAGCAAAGCCCCACAGCTGAGATGGGTAAATGAAAATGAAATTGCCACCTGGTCAGTTATTTTCCTCACTCCCCACCTCCTGGCTAGGGTGTGTATGTATGTTTCTAACAACCCAGTCTCTACTAAACAATGAACATACAGACATATGCATGAATTAACACACAGAGGTTTCCTCTGCCCTGCCCATCTTCCTAAAGAGCTGACAATCTGAAATGAAGGGCAGGGGGTGGGTGTGTTTCTCCATTTTGGGGAAATGCAAGCAGTTTTGCTCTCAGACTGTGGCTCCTTCTTCACTTGCCAAACACTGTTCAAGCTTTTCTCAGCCTGATCTACAGGAGGGGGGTACACACTTCATGCAAGCTATAGGAAGCTAGAGAATGACTGGTCTGCTTGATGCAATTGGCAAAAGTTATTATCAGTACATCCAGAACTGTTTTCTGTGAGTAGTTTGAGCCCACTAATACTACAACAGTTGCAGTATTTTGCAAAGATCTTCCTAGGTCTCAGAATAAGGGCATGGAGAGTGCAATCCTGAACTGGAGTTAGGCTGGCATAAACTAAGCCAGCAAAGTTTGACCAGCACAAGGGCTACCATAACGCGTGTTTGGACTACTCTCGGAGTCAGGGAGGGTGGCTCACGTCTGTGTGCTAGCCTCTCTGACTCCAAGAGTGGTCCAAACATATTTAACAGTGGCCCTTGCACCGGCCAAACTTTGCTGGTTTAGTTTATGCCAGCCTAACTGAGTTTAGGATTGAGCCCTAAATGTCACTTCTGGTATTCACTGAAACCAGAAGTATGTTTTTTCCTGCCCATAATGGACATTCTGAGGCCCACAGAGGCCACAAGTGGTTGCACTCAACCTTTGTGTGCTTCAGAAAACCATGTGGAGGTGGATGGTTCTTGATGGAGGATACCTCCTCCAAGGTGGGTCTGTTGTTAAATAATTGTTTTTATTCAGAACTTTTTGTCCATATGCAGATTTATGTAGATATAACTCCATAATTAAAACTCATATAATTATTTCAATAAAGTAACATCTGTATATTTTTGTAAGCTTGAAATTTTCAAGATACATGGATGCTCATACTCTCTACTGCTTATATTTAGAATTAGTTCAGGTAACCTAATCACAGTTCTTGTTATTTTAATTGCTGTACCAATACAAAGCAGTAGCAATTTCAGTAATCGACTATCTCAACTGTTTTGTCAAAAAGGTATAATTGTGAACCTGATTGACTCCACAGCAGTTGAACGGCAGTGACTCCACCATACAATATCCTAAGAAACCACAAGTGCAAAAGAGTCAGCAGCAAGTAGCAGCTCTGGGAGCCATCTGGCCTCTAAGAGCACCAGTCAGGTGGTGCATTGCCTGCTCAAGGAAGCCAAAGCAAGTCATTTAGGAAGGAAGGAAAGAAGTAAATGGGCAGCTGCTGTGTCAATTGGTAGGAAGACATTTGGGGAAGGCTTAACTGGGCAAAGGTGGATGGGATGTTATATGGCCCAGGATCTTGGCTCTGGAGCAGGGGTCTCCACACTTTTCAGTACGAGGGCCACACAGCGTATATTTTACACATTTTATAGGCCGAAAAAAAATCAGTTTTATAAATGAATGACATTTAAATCAGTGACTAAGCTTTACTTGATTTTTTTTGTAATCAGCTCAATATGCTATGATTTAGAACAAAAGAGAAATGTTAAAATTGCCAAGAAACAATGTTTATGCTTAAACTGAGAAATGAAATAGAACGAGTAAATATGTCAACCTTCAGCAAATGCTCTAACAAAAAGGAAGTGTGCTGCAGGCCCAATACAATCTTGGGGTGGGCCAGATGTGGCCCCTAGATTCACTATTTAGAGACCCCTGTGTAGAGAGTGCCTTTTTGGAGAGGTGGGTGGATCAAGAGCCACAGGGTTCTGTTTGGCCGTCTCTCCAAAACGTCCTGCCTTATTTCTTTGACCTGCCCAGCCTCAGCAGGGTGATGAGCTTCCTTTGAGTCCTTCCATCATGGTCTTTCTCATCTGTGCCTTGCCTTCTTTATGGCAACTTCCTTTCCTGGTGTCCTCCTGTGCCTAGTAATGTTTACAGATTCTCAGCTGGCAGCCCAGCACCCTGAGTCATGTGCCAGGCATTTTGTGTTTGTTTTCTTTTGGGTAAGCCTGTGTACTTTACAATAGTTCCTCATTCACTCTCGGATCCATTCATATGCAAGCAGCCCTGAGCCCTTTTTGCTCTCCCTCCCTCTCTATATTCCCCAGTCTAATGCATGAACAAAAATTGGCACTCTTTTCGGGGGACTCATTAAAACCTGACTGCTGCTATCATTGGAAGGCTGGCAGTAGAATTGGGGAAGGATTTTTTTTCTTTTTACCACTGGAAAGGGAGAGAAGGATGACAGGTGGTCTAAATCCAGCCCTGAATTCCCCTTCCTTTCAAAAATTATTTCTTTTCTAGACACTTACATTCTCCTACAGAATATGGAAAAGGGAATTAGCACAAACTATAGCCTAATAAGACAATAATGCCTTTCATGTTGCTTTTCCCCTCTTGGACAGCTTCCCCGGTAGCCCTTAGGTATGCTCCAGGCAAAAATATTGTCAGGTGGAATAGAGGATTGGAGATGGTAATAGAGAAGGGAATCTCGACTTGCCCTTGATTGTCTTCCCACCCATTATGCCAAATCCCACACAGAGTACTCTCCTGCCTGCTGTTGGAGTGTCTGTGCCTGGACTCCTGTTTTCCTGTTTTTCATGCTGCCTGCATATTTTAGAAAGTAGTCCACTTCAAGAACAAAATAGACAGGTAGTTACTATCAAACATCCAACAACGGATTGATAGAAGGCTTCCTAAAGCCCTTCCTGTTTTGTGCAGATGAGAAGATAAATCTACAACAGTTCATCATTGTCTTGCATATTTTCAGGACAACTGAGTACTGTGAGCCAAATTCTATCCCATTTTTCAGTGCCAGTGTAGTTGTGCCAATGGGTGCACACTAAATCCTCTGGTAGGAGGGACAGTCATGGAGGCCTCCTCAAGGTCCACTATTTAGTGGATGTTTGTTTCCTTACCTTGGGGTTGCATTACGGCTACATCGGCACTGGAAACTTTGATATGATTGGGCCCTAAATCTGTAATGAGAACAAAGTATATTAAGCCTGTAAGGTAAAGGTAAAGGTTTCCCCAGGACCGAATGGACTAGTTGTGACCGACTATAGGGGGCGGTGCTCATCTCCGTTTCTAAGCTGATGAGCCGGTGTTTGTCTGAGGACAAGTTTCCGTGGTCATGTGGCCGGCATGACTATACGCCAAGGCTCACGGAACGCTGTCACCTTCCCACCGAAGTGGTACCTATTTATCTACTAGCATTTTTACATGCTTTTGAACTGCTAGGTTGGCAGGAGCTGGGACAAGCAATGGGAGCTCACTCACTTGCGTGGTCTTGAACTGCCAACCTTCTGGTCAGCAAGTTCAGCAACAGCCGTTTAACCCACAGTGCCACCATGTCCCTTAATCCTGTACACTTTATCATAATCATCAATTGCATTTATACAGCACAGTTCAAATATTTGAAATTCACGGTGACAATACTAATCATTATGACAGATTTGTTAATATGTGGTGATTTTTAATTGATTTTTTTTTGCTAACATTAATATAATGTTGACCTAAGTATTTTATAACTAGTTTGGTTTTGTAGTACTAATGTCAACCTATTTAAGTGTTCTCAGTTGAATAAAAAGTGTGTTCTGATTTTGATTTGTAGCTCCAGTTTTACAATTGTAATGGAAAACATGACAAAAAGGGAGGAATAAAAAGGAAGGGGAAAAAAGCATGGAAGGTTTTTGAAGAAATTTCAGAGAAAAACAAGTTTTCGAGAAGATTTTTAAAGAAGAAATGCAATCCAGAAGAGCAAGAATGCTCATTGGAAAAAAAGACTGGAAACAATGTTAAGAACACTTAGCACCCAATCCTATGCTGCTTGCCTGCCCCACGGTACAGTGGTGCCAAAATGGTTGTCTCTGTATCCTGCAAGGCAGGAGAAGCCCACTATTTAGTGGTTGAGGAACTGAGGAGGTTCCTATGTCAGGCTATTAGATAAATGGAGAGTATAAGGAAAGAGAACAAGCGCAAAACAAAGATAAGAAAGGCTGAAGGGATTTAAAGGGATTTAAAGAAATAGGAGATGGTGGAGGAAGCCAGGGAGGAAGAAAGAGTAGAGTTGTATGATAAAGTGGCAAGCTAGGGGCTCACTCTAGGAACAGCCCAGTTTGCACTAATGTTCATCCACACAGTTGTCCACAGCTGCATGATTGCATTGAAACATTTAGCAGGATGGGCCAGCTTCCAGTCAGGTATAAGAACGTCACAGAAGTTGGCTTTTTGTAAGATCAGGCTTTTCACTACCTCTTGGCACAGTGAAGTGAAGACATCATATAGAAAAAGCTGTGATTATATTTAGCAGCGGCAAGTTAGCAGGGCACGGACGTAGTGACCTGTGTGGATGCCAGCTGCAGCAGTGAACACCTCGGGGGTTAACCACAAGTTCTGTGTGCAGCTGCTGCAGCTCAATGCCCAGCATTCACGTTACAGCTCCACCAAACTGCCTTGTGACATTTTTATTCATGTCAGTGACAGAGTCACATTGTTGGAGGTGGGGGAAAAAATGTTCTCCGAGTGCCAGTCGCAGGATAGAGTTCTGTGCCCTGCCAGTTGAGAGAATTCCTGGCCATTGCTTGTTTTTTATTTATTTTATTTGTAGCCCACCCTTCCTTCCAAAAGCTCAGAGTAGCTTACATGCTTCTCCCAGGGGTGTCCTGTCCAGGTGCTGAATGGTGGTGGTGGTGGTGGTAGTTGTTTCTGTTGTTGTAGTACTGTGAATGCTGATACTAAGCATTTGTATAATGCTTCTGAGTATGCAAAGTGCATCATATACTTTATTTTGGTACATTCTTTAAAAATTACAAGCGGCACTGAACAGATTGTGACTTACTTCTGAGTAGACCTGTCTAGAATTGTGCTGTAGTACAGGAAGCTGGACTAGATGGGCATTTGGCCTGATCCAGCAGGACTCTTCTTATGTTATGTAAGATTAGCGTTGGGAGGAATCATAGTTCAGTAAGAAATCACATAGCTGGCACGTATGCAGGCATGCTGGTGTCCGCAGCGGGGTGTCCGCTGGGGTTCTGTCCCGGACCGCACCGTGGATACCTGAAGCTGTGGATACTGGGGACATATTTTTAAAGATAGGGGAACATCAGTGGTTTTTCCTGCAACAAGATAAAAAAAAGATTTGTTTAATGTTCCCCTATCTTTTCAATAGGCATCCCAGTATCTAGGTATGCATGGATAACTGAAACTGTGGATACCAAATCAGTGGATACTGGGGCAAACTTGAGGTTTGATCCTGAGACCTTGGGTCTGGGATCCCTGAGATCTTCTGCCAATCAGAGTGGTGGTACTGAGCCTTTGATATAAAGCAGTTCCTCATATGTTACAGGTGCAGTGGAGGTCCCCTTTTAACTGTCTGTCTTGGAGAGTTATAGTTCTACTAATCTAGTGCTGCTGATTTACTCCCCTGGAAATGTATACATGATTGATTACAATTTTTCAAAAAGCATCAGAACTATTCCTTCATCACCTGTTGTGTTTGGTTACATTCATGGGACTTGAGAGGTTCTTTTTACCACCTGATGATCAGTTTGATTGCAAAGAAGAGAGAATGCAGGACGAACACCCGCTCCTTCTTCAGCACCCTAATCATGTTATGAACAGTTTGACGGTACGAAGGAGGCCTTTCCCCACTGTCATCCCTCAAAGAGATGCTGTAGAACAATCTCGCTGCATTTTCAGAGTTCACAGTGCATTTGCTTTGATCCGCTGCCACATTTGCAATGTTTAAGAACATACTGATTTTTCCTTTGCTATGCCCCTCCCCTCCTCCCCAGATTTCTTTTTAAATATGCTATTATTCAATCTGTGTCATCTCATGGCAAATACTCAGAAAGACATAGGCTAGCTAGACCAATTGACTAGGAGCCCTATCCAGTAATGGCATCTAAATGATTTAGCAACAGGTACTCACTTTTGATTGGCCCTTGTGTCGGGGCCCGCCCACTGGAAGTGAGGTCATAGCTGGAACCCAGGAACCACCCCCAGGAACCACTGCGCCTCCTCGGTAGGCTGTGTGGCAGCCCGGGAGAAGGCCCGGGCCTTCCCCGGGGCCGCCGCGCGGGCTACTGATTCCCCCCCCCAGGAACTGCCACGCCTCCTCGGGAGGGAACCCCAGGCAGCCCACCTGCTCATGCTGCTGCCGCCGTCGGTCTCTCTTGCTCTGCTGCCTGCCTGCCTGCCTGGCTCTGAGAACGTGCAGGCAATTCAAACGTTGCAGGGGGCGGGGCGGAGCACCGATGGAGTCAACGAGTGGGCGGGTGAATGGGCGTGGCCAGCCCTAATCCTAGGAATGGGTACTCGCGTACCCCCGCGTACCCACTCCATGACATGTCTGGCCCTATCCTATTGTTGGTTACCACTGGTGCTGCAGCTGCAGAGCTGGCACTGGGTGTTGTTAAAATGCTATAAAGCACTTTATGACACCCAGTAAGTAAGTGGTTTTGGTGGGAAGATCTGTGCCATCCTGTGGGTGCTGCAACTTTCCTGACAATCACTGGCGGAGGTAAAGTTTGTGCTGGATGGTGGAGGGGTGTGGGGAGGGTGGGAGAGTAGAAGCCAGGGAGGAGTGTTTCTAGCAGGGGGAGGGGGGCCACTCAGGCCCAGGGGGGCAGGGATGACGGAGCAGGCCTATGCTCCAAACTAATCCCTGTGCATGGCCTGCTGGTAATACACATTGCTATTGCACTAGCTAAATAGCTGGCGCAGATCTGAGTAGCCCCACTGAGCAGGCTGTTGCTATGCGGGGTAAGGAAACAATTGTCCCCTTACCCCAAGAAGACCTCCCGCCTGCTCAAATCCAAACCTAGATACAGCATGAGCCCAGCAGATAGGATTGGTCTGCCCATGTGTAATGGAACACCAGAAGGAAATGCTAGCACTTGTTAACATCCCCCCCATGAGTGGGTGATAGTAGTAGTAGTAGTAGTAGTAGTAGTAGTAGTAGTAGTAGTAATAATACATGTATTTATATACTGCCTTTCTTAAGATCACTAGATTTCTCTAATGACTGTAACTCAAGGCGGTTTACATAGGCAGACTTTTATTCACAAACCCGAAGGTTTTTACAATTTACAGAAATGTTCTATCTTTCAAGAACAACACTCATACAGATCTTTCTTTCTGGATTTAGCCTTCTTTCTTAGCCACTCGTCTGTCTTCTGCTGGCTGATAAGAGGCTTCCCTGCTCCCACCAGAGACACAGCTGACTTCAGCACACTCCTCCTCCCACGAGGCAGCTGGAACTCAGCTTTTAATCAGCCGCAGTTTGCAATACAAGGTCTGCCGGTAGTCCCGAGCTCAGGACCTTCAGATCTTCAGCTGTTATCTTCGGGCAAACGGAGGCATTAACCCTCTCAGCTAAATTGGCTAAATCTAACTCACCCTAGCAGCCTGTGGCAAACAAACAACGCCCCCCCCCCAGCATATACTGTATATAAGGTCTCCAGATTTACTACATTGCATAAAGACTTGGATTTGAGCTACTCAAATGTTGTGTGAGTTTGGCTCATTCTTATTGGTAGTGTTGTTGTGGTCAAATGCAAGTACAAATATCCACAGCTGAAAAGATCCTATGAGTTTTGCAATGCAGATCCCTGTCTAATCATTTTGCCATTCCGAAACCGCCTGTTGTTTAAAAATGCTTAGAAGGAAGTCAGAAAGCTATGAATGTATGCATTTCTTTAAGTAATTAAAATATGCTTATCCTTTTTTAAATGCTAAATGAGCCTTTAAAATGGGTTAAATCACCAATCAAAACAGTACACAACAGGAACAATAAATTATTTTCTTTAAATTGAGGGATTAAGGTTTGGGGCTGGTGTAGGGCTGTATGAAAATATACTATTGTAGGAATAAAATAGAAGGTTTCCTTGCTAAATGGTAAATTAAGGTTTCATTTGCAGGGTATTAGTTGTAAATTAAACATATTAATAATCATTACATTCTGTTTGTTGATCATATGGCTTATTTGCTGTGTTTTGCTTTTATGCATTTCCTCCCCTTTATTATGAATGCCCTCCATTCATCTGAAGCTATATGATCTCGATTATAGCTTGCAAGATCCTAATCTGCTGATATCAAAGGCCAGAATTTATTCCCTGTTGTTTGCAGAATTATTTAACAAGGAATCTTTGTAAGTGTGAACATCATACATAAAATGACATAACACTTGGGGGAAAATAAGAACTAAGCCAATATTTCCACATCAGCTTCAAAGCTAAACATACTTCCATATACAGATGCTTTTTATTTCTCATCTGTGGCTTCTGTCCCTCCTAATTGAATCTGACACCGGAACATAAGTTCTCCTCCTCCTGATTATGTTTTGACTGGAATGTTAAATACAGCAATCCCTCATTACAAAACTCTCTTCTAAAATTGCTCATGGTTTGCAAGCATTATGCCTTGTATCTATTGAGTTATACTATAAGAGTATAGTATACTTTTTATTCATTTCTGCAGCATATTTTAATAAACAATGTGATTTGCAATACTTAGCCCAAAATCTTAGCACCAACCATGAGAGGTACACAAGGCCATTTCCCATGTTATATGATTGCAAATGCATTCATGCCACCGTGTGTCTTATGTGTTAGGAGTAGCAATCAAGCCCAGCTCCTTGGAAATATATTGTGGTTTTATGGCTATATACAAGTTAAATGTTTTGTGTTTACCCGTGAACAATGAAAGCATGAGGTAGTCCTGAGAGATAGACCAAAAGGAGGAGTGATTATAGTGGTAGGTCTCTTCCTACTCCTTTCTTGAGGGCACAATCCTAACATGGAGTTAGGCCAGCACAGTTAGGCCAGCAAAGTTTGGCTGGCACAAGAGCCACTGTAAAATGTGTCTGGACCACTCTCAGAGTCAGAGAGGATGTCTCATGTTTGTTTGCCAGCCCCTCTGATTCCGAGAGTGGCCCAAACATACTTTACGATGTCCCTTGTGCCAGCCAAACTTTGCTGACCTAACTGTTCTGGCCTAACACCAGGTTAGGATTGCGCCCTGAAATGGATTCTGCATTTGTGGTTCCCAAATATTGCTCTGAATTCTGCTTTAGAATGTAGGAGACTTGCTCAGTATTTGGATTTGGTGTTTGTTGCTGGTTTTGCTGCAACAGACGAAGGGCCGAATGAATCCTATCCAACTTTCCAGCACTGATGCAGCCACAATGCGGCAACAAGGTAAGGGAACAAAGGTTCCCTTATCTTGAGGAGGCCTCCATGACTTCCCCACCACCACAGAATGCAACACACATCCCATTGGAATGGCTACATCAGAGCTGGAATATTGGCTAGGATTTGGCCCCAAGCCTGCAATCCTATCCATATTTACCTACGAGTAAGCTCCATTTACTATAATGGGACTTACTTCTGAGTAGACATGCATAGGATTGGGTTCTATGGGGGCAATCCTAACATGCACTGGAATAGGCAGGCTGAGTTGCCTTTGCTGCAGTGTGAGATAGGACCAGGCTGGGGTGCAACTCAGAGCAGGGGATTTTATTCCCCATACAGTGATCCAGTCAGCCCTCTGGGTGGGCGCAAATCCAAGCAGCCCGTGTAATAATGGAAGGGCCAAGTTTGTGATCCAGCCTGTTCTGCCACGGCCGGCCGGAACATTTGCATTTGCATATGATTGAATGCATTTGCAATCATATAACATGGGAAATGGCCTGGGTGCTTCCCAGACCACCCTGACCTTGAGGAGGACTCCATGACTCTCCCCCCCCTCCCGTCAGGATGCAGTGCATGCCCTGCTGGCCTGGTTGCATCAGCCCTGGAATGTTGGATAGGATTGGGCTATTCTTAGATAGGGTCTCCAGATCCAAACTGGGCCAGAGTGCCTGTACCTTTAACCATTGTATAGAAAAGGGAATTTGGGCAGGTGCAGCTCATCATGGAAGGGTTTCAAATGCTGCAACTGTCAAAATTCCCTCCTCAGTACAATGGTTAAATGTATAGGCACTTTGTCCCCATTTGTATCTGGTAACCCTATTCTTAGATAATGAATGTAAAACACTTTTAACATTTTAAAGCTCTATAAAAAGATTGTATGATTATTATCAGCAAGTAATCAGACCGCACTTTGTACATACAAGACTCTCTCTGCAAATCAGTGCAAGACAGTATTACAAAAAGATTCCAAGGGATCTTGGCAGACCTTTCATTACATTCAGCCCTGTTGGGATGGTTGCTTAATATAACATGTTTCCTAATGAAACCAATATTTCTCTTATCTTTTTGCCATTTCTTGTGCCATATCATAGGATGTGTTCTGTCAATTCTGACAAACTCACCTTGTTGAACTGTGCAGCGGATGCGAGTGCTGCATGAAATTCTTGTCTTGTTCTGAGCAAAATTTATAACTCAGCTGTTGGAACTCATTTTAGCACCGAACTTCTGAAACTCCTGTAATATATTAATCAGCATGTCAGTGGGCTATTTTCCTGAATAAAGACAAGGTTGGTGAAATGGATTAGACATAGGCATTCACATAGCATTGCATAATTCAGAGAGCAGGCCTGGTGCACATGATTTGCATTAATAGCTTGCATAGAGGCAGCTTCTTACAAGTCCCTCTCATTAAACTCCATGTGGAGGACTGCAGACTGTCAATCAATTACAGCAATTTCCTTTTCCATATTTATTCCATCACTATCACTGACAGTTAACATTAAGTGACATTAATACAATACAATAGCATCTTGCAGTTCTGCAGTGCTCTCTTCATGCAGAGCATCTTGGGATACTTAATCTTCTAAGAAGGTTAAGAGAATCTGTTAAAACAAGATGGGGGAGGGAGTTGACCAGTTTTTGTCGCTGTCTGGGTACAGGCATAGAAGAGAGAAAGGAAACAAGTCTTCCAGGCTGCTTGGGATGTGATGTTTGTAGGTTCTGGAATAAGAGATGGAACGTTCCAAGTTTCAGAGAACATGTAGTAAACACTGGTTGTCAATGTCCTTTGGCCATCCGGGGAAGGGGGCTACTAGCTACATGGACTGTGCTGATTCCTTGCAAGTCTGGATGGGTAAAGCAAAGCATAGGCATGAAAGATATCTCACATGGTTATGACATCATCTCGCTCCTTAGATGCTGTGCATGCTTGTGCTGGATGTTCCCTGACCTTCTGACATCCTGGTGACGACTCAGCGCAATGCCACATTTTCAGCTTGTTGATGTGACAGACAGGTAGCCTGTTTCCCTCCTACCTACCTGGCAGTTTGGCCAAGGCTACTATCATCAGCCGCCTGGCAGCTTAGGCCCTTCCCTGATAGTATACCTCCCAGGGGCTTGTTGAGGGATTTGGGGCATGTCCAATCTGCCAAGTACAAGACAACACATCTATTTCATGTGATTATCTTTTATAGGTTTTATTGCATAGGATCCATGAGAGAGCAGCACCTGAAAGAGAAAGTAGGGTTGCCAACACCCTCTTTCCAACAGAGCAGTTGTGCCATTTCATGTGAACGGTCAGCCAAGGAACCGGTGTTAGTGAGGTCTGGCTGCACCAGTTGCTGTCTGTCATGCAGTTTGCTATCCCCCCTCCCTCCACAGAATAACTCCTATATCTGCCATCTTTGGGAAAAGGTAACAGCCAGTGTTGCTGTGTAGTTATGCCGTTCTTTCCCTGGAAGACCTGCCAATGTCTGAACAATTTCTGGAAATGTTTGTGTTTGGGACAGCTGTTATGGCTGGGATAAAGCTGATATATTAGTTTACAGTGCAGTACACATTATTTTCCATTTTAAGGTACTTAAAACAAAAGAGTCTATTGACTCTATTTGGTTTTAAGCGGTTTCCAATCCCACACTCTTGATTTGCTTCTTCAAAACTATAATCACATTTTTCAACAGAGTTCAACAGTAGCAATTCCATATACCGTGCTTAAATGTGCATTCCAATGATTACAAAATGCATTCCGATTCTCCATAAAGCTCATAGCTGATGTCCCTTTTCTCCTCCCTTTTGAAATTGAATAAAATGAGTCAATTTTAAAATATAGAGTGTGGACCAAATCCTTTAAAACCAATCTTCAGGCACTGGTCTCTATGGAGATGTCTGCTTGTATTAGGGCTCAATTTTCACTGTCACAATTCAATCACTTACTAATTCTAGAAAATCTTTGCCTTAATAATCTTTTATAAAGTTGAAAGAAAGGAAGAGCAGATTTACAGGTAGATCAGCTCCAGAGATGTCCTGAGTAGTTTTGTCATGTTCTTTTTGAAGACTTTCATTTTTCCTCATTTCAGGTACGTGTGGTAGCCATCTACATTCAAACAAGCATGAACTATTTAGCCTGCTGTTCATTATGTTTAGTTTTGCAGATGTCATATACTACTTTGAAATGATTTTCTTGTAAATGGGTAGAGATGGTCAAGGGCTTCAGCCGGCCCCTCCGAGGTCTGCACATTCGAGGCTTCAGCGGCGTCTCCCCTCCCCAGTATATTCTTGCGCCCAGGTCATGTGCCCACCCCTCCTCGTTTTGGCTCTGAATGACGGACGGGCCAGGTAAATGACCTTGGGCCCGCAGACCTATCTGGCCCGCAGGCCGTAGTTTGAGGATCCCTGATTTACACCCTATCTCCTATTGCCCTTGTGTTCAAAACACATAGTACCAGCGGGGGGGGGGGAGGGGGAGGGAAAAGAAACTCCTATACTCAGTGATGTCATGCAGGGGGTATGCGGGGGTACGCGAGTACCGGTTTCTAGGATTACAGCTGGCCCCGCCCATTCGCCCGCCCACTCGTCGACTCCGCCCTCTGCAACGTTTGAATTTCCTGCATGTTTGAGTTGCCTGCATGTTCTCAGAGCCAGGCAGGCAGGCGGGCAGCGAGCGGAGACTTTCCTTTCCTTGCCACTGAAAAATGAGTTGCTCTGGGGTTTTAACATGATGCCAGGCCTCCTTAACATGTTCTGGGGGTGCTGTGGAATACTGTTGCAACTGTTGATTCAGTTTAAAATCATCTGAGGCCTCAAAAAGGGCTTTTTTCATGTCACTTCCTGCCACGACATCACTGCTGCTTATGATGTCACTTCTGGTGGGCGGGTCCCGACATGTGCCAATCAAAAGTGAGTACCTGTTCTTAAATCATTTAGATGACACCACTGCCTATACTCCTATATAGTATACTATACTTAGCCCTATACTCCTTACCCCTTCCTCAAAATACCACTTCTAATACACTTTCACCCTTAAGTCAGCGCTCTATAACCAAATTGTGTTACAAAACTGTAGATGCAGCCCCTGGGCACCTTGGATTTTGGCCTGCAAATCTTAGATTTTAAAATCTTTGATTTTGGCCACAAATTCATTTGTCCTAAAGGGTTGTTTAGCTGTTAACCCTTGTGGGGCTTTTCCTTCCTATGCAAAGTGTTGAGCTTTTCACCACTTTATCATTAATTGCTTCATCAGCAGCTTCTGCTATTGCCCACGGGCTTTCCTTCTCTTCTCTGCCAGCCTCACTGATTTCTCTGGTGCTCCTTGTATCTCCATCTTCCTTCCTGGGTCAGGCACTTTTCCAGTCATCCTTCTTTGATATCTGTCATGATCCAAGCAGCATTAGTTGCCACAATGTCCTTCTTCAGGAGTCTCCGAAAGTTATTACAGTACTGCCAAACAGAGCTAATGTCGTCTTTTTTTTTACTTTTAATGCTCTGCTTCTGCCCTTGTCATTTATGGGCAATAGTTCAACGATCTCTTCCTTTTTTTGTACACTGGACTCATTTAAAATCCAAACCATTTTGGCTGTCATGTTTTGTGACAGTTCTTCTGTTCATTCAGCATTTCTGCCCTGGAATGCTTCTTTGTCATTGCCCATCATCTGTGCTGTCAATGTTCTCCCTTGCACCTCTAGGTTTTAACAATTGTGTAACAATTGTTGTTCACTTTTTGGAGCTTGTGTTGAAAGGTATACAAGGAGATAAATCTTCTCTTTTGATTACTTTCACTTCTTGGCTGTCTTGTGCTTCATTTCTAGTTTCAGGAATCAACAGTGCAATCCTATGCATGTGCACTCCGAAGTAAGCTCCATTGAATTTAATGGGACTTCCACCTAGGTAAGTGTGTGCTGTATAGGATTGAAGTTTAAATCTTTATCAAATTGCATCATGCCACCTGATCTTTGATACCAAGAAAGGAGGTGTTTATTTAATGCCACATAATTAGCTTTCTATCTTAACTGCCTGAAGGTCTCCTTTGTGGGAATCGACTGGGCCAAGATTTACTAGAGTAGCAGACATAAATAAATGAAGCACTAACTAGAAATGCATCTGAACTCAGGGATTGTTTGGTCATTCATCTTCTGAAGAACCGGTAAGGTGACACATCCTTTTCCAACCTCCTATGTATTATAGAGGTGGCCTTAGGGTTCTTTCACACATTACAGTTTCCCCGAGTAAAGGAAACTGCATAGGAGAATGTGTTTACCATAATGTGTGAAGTGTGGCATAATTGGTTTTTATGCGTGAACACTTGGATAAGACATTCACTGCAGGCATTGGCTACCTGATCCATTTACTCATAGCGCAAGAAACACACCATTCTTCACACATTTATGCTAAGCACATTTTCCCTCGTGGAGATTATCTTTGTATAGGAAAATGGTAATCTGTGAAACAGCTCTGAGAGTATTATATCACTGTGACTGCCCTGACAGTTTAGGAACTTGAATCTGTAAAATGCTTATCACCTTCTTTACAAATTTGCAAGCCACAGCCTATTTACTCCTATTGAAGGAGAAAGTGAGGTATGGAATGCACTTCAGTTTCTAAAGAGGAAACTGCCTACAAATATTGCATTTGAGCAACTGTTTTAAAAGAACAGAGGTGATTCCCCATTGAATACAATTACAACTATAAAGGGTAAGAGCAGAAGGTACTCAAATGCATGAATGGTTAGCAAAGAATGGCGTTTCTGAATGGTAACTGTAGGGAGAGCTTCCAAATATAATTAACCTTGTTGAAAATCCAGCATTGCTTTTTGCACCCACCATCTTTCCCTGCAGCTTTCAGAATTTTCCAAAGACTTTATTTGGTACGTGACACAATCTATTGCTAGCTAAGCTATCAGAGCTGGATATGATTGCAGTGGCTTGTTCCTGCCTGCAAAAGGGATGGTACAGTTAATTCAGCTTTGAACTTCAGGTTCAAATATTTAAATATTTGAACCAAACATTTGGCCAAATATTTAAATAGCATGTCACTATCAATGGAAAGGAATACTGGGTTACATTTTAGATACTAAGAGATTATTAGATGCATCTATATTCTAGTTCTGTTCTAGATCATTCTAGGCAGAGTTTCATAGACTATCATAAGGAATGAAGAGAAGCCTCTTCTCTGAGGAACTTGCAATTTTCAATAAAGTATGAACTGTTGGGAAGACATTTTCAGGTGTGACTCAGCATAATTTATTTATTTATTTATTTATTTGATTTGTATCCCGCCTTTCCGCC
>JAJKFI010000019.1:11862641-11910587 GCA_029204185.1 Lerista edwardsae | reverse complement strand
TTCTCTCCCTCCCTCCCTCCCTCCCTCTCTCTGGCAATGATGCTTTGATCAAGTCACGTGTACCTTTATAAGGGAAAAATCTGGATGGCTGAAAGGCTGAAACCTTAACCAAGAGAATTGATTTGATTTTGTCAAAGTAAAATTTTTAACGTTTAAGTGTTAAAATTTAAACACTTTAAAATTTGTTAAAATTTAACCTGCTTGATGTAGTGGTAAAATTTTCCTGCTTGATGGTGTCACTTCTGGCCATGACATCACTTCCAGGTTAGGTTAATGACATCACTTCTATTGGGTTCTGATGGATTATCATTCTAAAAAGTTGGTCCTAGTGCTTAAAGGTTTGAGGACCATTGCTCTAAGGGAAACAAAATGAGCCTCAGTGAATCTAGTAATATGTCTCAGATGGTGGTCAAGCACTGGACGAGCTGTCCTGTGGTGACTTGTCCTTTGAATTCACTTTTTGAATGGACTCCACAGATAGCAATTCATCTGATGACTGTGTCTGTGGTGGAGTCTGGCTGAGTCTGCCCTGTCTGCCTCTTTCCCAAATTGCTGTCTCTTAAAGAGATAAAGACTTAAGAGAAATGGGAAGTCAAAAGAGCCCAGAGGGCAAACTGTGAGAAGAGATGTGAAAAGCCAGCTGCTGTTAGAGTCACTCACCAAAAGAGAGCCTGAGTTCAATTTAGCAGTCAACGTCATGCCCGCTCTTTACTCCTGCCCTATTAAACCTACATCAATTGCATTGGCAGTGGTCTTGCCAGTGAGGGCGGGGGTAGGAAAAGGGGAATCACACATCAGATGGAAAAGCAGAAAGCAGCCAGAATATGCAAGTGGGGCAGTGGGCGTTCAGTGCTGACTCCAGGATTGGGGCTGGGGGTCATTGGCAGGGTATCGGCAGTGGACCCCCTTATCCAGGAAGCAGCAGGACCTCACACTGCCTGGGCACTCTGGGCAGTTTTGTCTGCTGTCTCTGTGACATCCTCATTCACATACGCCAGTCATCACTTGACATGGCAGTAGTGACGGCCCTGCATAGCTGAAAGCCACTACTCAGCAATTGATGTCCTGGCAGTTGCTCTTCTTTTGAATTCAGCCTGTGAATTCAACTGTGGCACTCTAGTGTTGGTTATCTCTTTGACATCGCTGCCCAGGCTTTTGCAGAGGGAAGGAGAGGGCACTTCACTGCGTTCAGTCAGAGAAACAGAGCAAATCTGGCATTCCGAAAAGCAGGCGCGTCGGGAGGGTATGGCGCCACAGGGCACGAGCCATGGGGCGCCATAAGGCAGGGGGCGCCGTTGGCGTGCCCCCTGCCCCCCCGCCAAGCCGCGCACGCCCTTTCTGCATGGGCCGCTCTGGGCGCCGCGCGACCTCTCCGTGCTCTGGGCAACTTCCCCGGAGCACGAAGAGATCACGCGGCGCCTAGAGTGGCCCGTGCAGAAAGGGCGCGCTCCAAGCATGGAGTTATAATAAACAAGCTGTGCGTCTCCCCCAGCTTCAATTGAAGCTGAGGGACATGCACGGAAGCCCCGCCCCTGCCGCTGACGTCATGACGCAAGGCGTCATGACGTCACGGCATGGGGCGCAAACACGTGCCTTGCCCTGGGCAGGGGCAAGGCACGCTATGTCTCTGGCCACATTGTCAATACAAGAAAACCACACCTCCTTAAAAAAAATTTAACAAAGGGATTTGTGTCATCGGAATACATTTCTAATACATGGGTCCACTTAATTATTTCTATCAACAGTCATGCTGTGTGTCTGAATTGTGTGTCTGAAGTGTGAACTGGCCAGCTGTACAAGTGATCTCAAAGACTAATCACTTGTGTACTGAAATATGGAGGGTGACAATTTTCCCCTAATATTTTAATGGTGTATTGTAATTTACTCCCTTAAATTCAGTTTTATGATTTTTTGTAGGCTGTTTTGGGTGCCCTTTGGGAGAAAAGCAGGATAAAAATCAGACAAATAAATAAATAGGGTGAAATCCACATACATGAATTCAAAAATGTTATGAAATAGGGAACCAATCTTTGATGATGAGATACTTGCCCTTTTGAGGGAGTCTAGAGGCTGTTGCTTCCTTATGTTGAGTATTTTTTAAAAATGCATGATAACTCTTCCCACCCCACTGAAGGGAAAGAGCTGCACCCCTGTTACTTTTCCTTCCCATAAAACCCTGCTATGCCATGTGCTAAATATAGACAATCAGTGCTAACCTTGATGCTTGGTTGGCTTAGGTAGAAGGAAAACAGTGCCAGGATGATGCATTTGGCTAAAATGATGAACAGCTTCTACCTCCACAGCCCTTGGAGAACTTCCTTTGCAGCTTAATCCTGTAATTAAAATGAATGTTAGAATAAACATATGGGAAAGGGTAGGAGGATACCACAGTGACCTCTGTGTGTGACTGAAAATTTGGAACAGCGCTGGCTAGATGCAGGGTTGGATCCACAAAGTGGAAATCTACAGTACACAGCTTTGTTGAAATACTGTGTGACCCGCCAAACCCAGTGCTGTTCTGAGGCCTTGCTGTATTGCAGTGTGGTCGGCCAGTATGGCAAACTCAGCTTAGGTAGTCCAAGGAGAAGAGAGGGCTGCATTGGTCTTCATTGCATTTGCATCAGCATTTGTGGAGGCACGCATGACATGTTCACTGGGTTGTGGTGACATCACCTACTGCAGGGGTCAGGGAACTTTTTTACGTTTTACCCCAAAATATATTTAGATACGCCGATGTTACCCCCTTGATTTGATTTTTAATACAGGTACTTACTAAAACTACCAGTGAAAGATAGGTGTCCTCTCTCTGTCCTATCTCTCTCAATGGCACAGCGACTAGTTGACTCTACTGAAGAAGCGGGAGGACTTGGAGGTGGGGCCCGGGGACACTGCGTCAGGTCCTTGTACACTACAGTACTGTAACACACATAGCCGGGCATGCGTATAGAACAGTGATGGCGAACCTTTTGGGCTTGGTGTGTCAGAAATTTGGAAAATTCGTAACTCAGCTCTGCTCGTGTGTCAATCCCCCCCACACACGCACACGCTGCAGGGCTTGTCGCCCGAGTTTAAAGAGAGAGACGGAGGCGCAGACAGTGGGCGCGTGGAGGAACAAGTCTTTGCAGGGAATCGCTTAGATTCATATGCATGCCCGGCTGCCGTCCATTACCCCCAGGAATTTCAGTTTTTACCCCATTTGGGGAAATTTACCCCTGTTCCCTGACCACTGACCACTGTTCCTGGTGGTGAACACCCTTAAAGGCAGGCATAGCCGGAGCTATTTTCGTGACGTTCTTCCTGGAATCCAATGTTAACCTAGTAACATTCTGGGGAGCTTAACTTCTCTGATGAAAGGCATCAGGGCTAAAGCCTTCCTGGAAGCCTCATCCTCTGATTTGGCAACTCTTTCTGCTGACTGAAGATGCACGGGAACCAACTATGTTTACTGAGCAGTGAAGCAAAGGCATTCTGTGGACATTTAAATGTAGGTTCTTTCTTCTCACAAGGCTGAAACCAGCGCTTGGCGCCAGTGAGTTCAAATTAAGTTTGCACAGGCTTGCAGAATTTGTGACCATTGGCCTGTCTACTGGACAACAAGACACACACATTGTGGCTTGCCAGGTCCTCCCTCCCTTGGGTTTGCAATCCCAAGGAGGCAGCAAAGCCGGAGGGTTTAATCAAACACTGGACAGCTTGGAGGATCACAACCCACACAGGCCTCTAACAGCAGGAAAATGTGTTTAGAAGGTGAATGGCAAGCCAGCTTGCCCATGCTGTATATTGCTTTTGGAAATAATTATGGAAACAAAAGTACAAGTAAACACCTAGTTTCCAAATGTGAAATCATACAGTGTTGTTTTTGGAAGCAGCCCCGAAAGTGGATCTCTTGGGAAGCCTGATAATTATGCCATCTAGTCATCAAACTGAGCAAGGCTGCTGGAGTTGTCTGGCATTTGGAATAATGCTCTTCTTTTCCCACATTCTGTTTCATCTGAGCTTTTAGACTGTTCTCTGATCTGACAGTGGGAGGCACAGTCAACAGCAAGGCATTCACCAAGGTAGTGGTTGCTGATGACATTCATTGTTCAGGGAGACATATTTCTGTCATGGACAACATTACTGGAGGGTTTCTGTTTTACTGTCATACAGTGAGAAATCAAGAATATGATTTAAACCATTTGCTGGTTTGGAAACAAGCATTGTGTCTGCCTATTTTTAATTCCTTTTTGTATCATTTTGGAGACCCTCTCTGCCTGTTGTCAGTTTTTATGGGGTTTCTTTTTATTGCAGTTGACTGAATGAGTTGGGAAAACCAAGGTAATTTCAGAATGCTCTTGACCAGATGTATTTATTTTAAATGCATGCCTTTTGTGAAAGCATTGCTAATTTAAAGCAGATGCATTAAGATAAGGATAATTCTGTGCTGTCAGGTCCTTTTTGACAATGCCAGGCCTATTCCATGTGCATAGACTCAGAGCACAATCCTAACCTGGAGTTAGGCTGGCACAGTTAGGCCAGCAATGTTTGGCTGGCACAAGGGAAATGGTAAAGTATGTTTGGACCACTCTCGGAGTCAGAGAAGCCAGCACACAGACATGCACCATCTTCCCTGACTCCTAGAGTGGTCCAAATCTGCTCTATGGTGACCTTGTTTTGGCCGAACTTTGCTGGCTGAACTGTGCTGGCCTAACTCCAGGTTAGGAGTTCGAGACTGCGTGACGGAGTGAGCTCCCGTTGCTTGTCCCAGCTCCTGCCAACCTAGCAGTTCGAAAGCACCTAAAATGCAAGTAGATAAATAGGAACCACTTTGGTGGGAAGGTAACGGCGTTCCGTGCGCTACGGCGTAGAATCATGCTGGCCACCATGATCGGACAAAAACGCCGGCTCACAGGCTTTGAAACGGAGATGAGCACCGCCCCCTACAATCGGTCACGACTAGACCATTCGGTCGTGGGGAAACCTTTACCTTTACCTTTAACTCCAGGTTAGAATTGCACCCTCAGAATAACTCAAAGAGGCGATGTTGAACCAATCCAAATTCCATTACAGAAGTCCCAGTTGTGAAAATGATAATATTGTGTAGCACCTTAAAGACTAACCAGTTTATTTTCACAGCATAAGATTTCATGAACTGTAGTACCCTTCATCAGATGCATGAAGAGCCGTCTACACTTGGCAGATTACACATATGTAACCTGCCATCACTTGGCAGGATAAAGAAAAAAAGTTGTAAAAGGTGAGGTCAGAGGGTCTTGAGATGGAAGAGGTACAGACAGTGATCATAATTGTGTAAAGTACAGTGATGATCCACCACAATGGTAATAACAGGTAAAGCTGCCTCCTTCACTATGCTGAGTTTTCATGGCAATACTGAAGCAGGAACAATGTTTCCTGTTAGAGCCATTAAAGAGCTGGTTTTGCTGCAACAGACTGGCACAGCTACCCTTCTGGAAGTTGTGAAAAGAAGTACATAGACTTAAGGCCAAACTGGCATACAGGAATAGCAGGACACGTTTATGAGACGAGTTCTGTTTACAGGAGTAGGGGGGGCTGATAAACATATGCTGTCCTTCACTTGAGGGCATCCAGTAGTGACATACATGTGTAAATGAGCCTCCAGAGAGCACTTGCCTTAAATGCGGTGCAGATCAGGAGAGCAATTCACACTTTCATCTAATAGACATTGGGTTATAAGTCGGAGTTGAGTACTGTAGCCCTGTAGCCCCAGATATGAAGTAATAGTGGCAAGCTGCACTATTGCTTCCCATTGCTAACTGGACAAGAGGCACTTTTTCCAGTGGTGTTCCTCTTATATTTAGCAGGGGGAGAGTAACTGTCCCTCTTCACCCCTGCGCAGTCTTTCTAGTGGCTGTTGCTGGCGGTCTGCCTTTTTTTAGATTGTGAGCCCTTTTGGGACAGGGAGCCATTTACCTTTATTATTACTATTTGCCTGTAAACCGCTTTGTGAACTTCGTGTTGAAAAGCGGTATATAAGTACCTGTTGATTGATTGATTGATAGTGTGTTGAGCAATCATTTGAAGAGAAATCAAGTGATGTTCATTAGTATGTTCACCGTTTCTGGCACTTTGGATCAGGCAGAGAAGACACAACAGAGGGCTCAGTGCTAATTGTTTCTACTATAGAACACGACAAAGTTCTATACATGAAATTCAGATTCTCACAGCTACATAGATGGGCTCAGTCAAGTTTTGATGCAGAGTGGTTCCCAAAGTCCTACTTGGATGTTGGGACCACTGTAAATAGCTGTGGGGCTGGAGATAATGGTGCCACAGCAATCATGGCTTTGTCAGGACACCCCAAACTGGGCCACTCCTCTTAAAGAATGGCCCAGTTTTCTTCCCAATGATGGGTCATGACCCACAATATGCAATGGGCTAATGGTAGCCACTCTCCACTTAAGGTGCATGAGTCATCTGACTCATTTGCCACCACAAATTAAAAAAAGCTGGAATATTGTGCTCCACCACTCCACCCCTGTTTATAGAAGGTTTGTAATGGCAAGCAAGCTGGTGGTGAATGTCCTGAATGCAATTCCAGTCCCAAGGAAACTGGTTTCTTCTGTGCCCTTGATCCATATGGAACTCCATGCCACCATTAGTGGAGGTGAGAGTGGCGGCGGCGAGAAGCAGGGTCTCCTCTGTGATGGTGCCCCAATTGTGGAATTTGTTCCCTTTAGCATTAAGAATGGCTCCCTCCTTGAAGGCCTTTCAGTGGGCCCCCAGGACCTGTTGTGCACCTCCCTCCATGAGGTCACCTTCTTCACTGCTGATGGGAGAGGGAGGGTCTCTCCTACTTCAAATGAATGAGACCACAATCTATTTCCCTTATGCATTTGACATTATGGATTGCCATCCATATTTTGACAAGGGATGTACAATGGGCCCTCATTATTTATGGGGTGACGTTCCAGGCAATGGGAGCTGTGCTTTTTATGAAAAATCAGAAGAGACGCTTGAAGGCCTTAGAAGGCGTTCTGATGCCTGTGAAGGCAGTGTAGATTTCTGGAGTGTCCCAGTTGGGACACCAACCCCGATATGTAATTAGAATTAATTGCATGTCTCTGTGGGTCTCAGAAAACCCTTTGGACTTGACTGGACCTCAGCTCTGGTTGGGTTTAGAGGGTCCAGGTGGAAACAGGGAGGTGGCGTTTAGCATCTGTGGATTTCCAAATCTGCAGATATCAAACCCACAGGCCCACCTTCTGTGTGTGTGTGTGTGTGTGTGTGTGTGTGTGTGTGTGTGTGTGTGTAGTGCAATACAATTTTAAATTGCAAGTGGTTACTTTTCTTACTGGGTATATGTCTGTAAATTAAAAGGCAAATTGTCCTTCAATATGTTTGGTAATGTAAGAGAACAGACTTGTGGCACTGATTGGATTTCATGGAGACCCAGGGGTATGCTTAACGGTTAGCTTGACTTAGCAGCAGCGTCTTCTGCTATGGAAACTCAGCTGCTTAATTTGAAAAGCATGAGCTTGTGCATTTTTCCATCTCGTTTGGCAAATTTCTGTTGTTCCCATCAGAAATCTTGTCGGAGAAGTCAAAATAAATTTGCTAGTAAACAAATGTCCGGATAATGTAAAGATTGAAACATGTTCCCTCACATGGTTTTTCTGGCACTGAGGAACAGGACCAGAATGCCAAAGAACCACAAGGGAAGTCACTCTCATACTATTTCTTGCCAAGCCCTAAGTGGGAATGCAGGAAGTTTTATGAGAAAGGGGTCTCTCAGGATATGAGTTAGGCCAAAGCTGCAGGCTGTGCAGTTTTCACATTTTTTCAAATAGCCCAGTATTCACAGGATGCTTTTAAGCACAGCTAAAAGGTTTACAAATACATTGTTAGTACCTTGTACCTCATGTTATGCTCCATTCCAATTCTTCTTTGCGGATTTGAGTGTCCCAGAACACCCTGGCTGTGTCTTTCACTTCAGTGGAAGATGAGCAGCTGTCTGCATTCCCGTCCTCCGTTGAAGTGAATGGGGAAACTCATACATTAAGAAGCTCTGGGTACTCTAAATAGAGGCCTTCTGCACACTGGTATTTGTGCTTAATCCCATTGACTGCTGCTTTTTCAGCATGTGGGTTTTTTTTATGGTTCACTGCACATTTAGTGTGCTATCCTAACCTGTTGTTAGGCTGGCACTGTTAAGCCTGCAAAGTTTGGCGGGCACAAGGGCCACCATAAAGTTGGACCAGTCTCGGATTCAGAGAGGCCAGCACACAGATGTGCACCATCCTCCTTGATTCCAAGAGTGGTCCAAGCTGTGCTGACCTAACTCCAGATTAGGTTTGACCTAACTCCAGATTAGGCTTGTGCCCTTAGTCACATGAAAAAAATTAGTGGTTGCAGTACAGCATTCCAGTTAGAAAATATATGATAAATATACTGTATTAATTGCACATTTCATGTTAGTGTTATTTCGTTTTTGTTTTTTATACCACTGTTTGCAGCTGAAAGTTGTAATTTGGTGAGAGTGCTGTGAAATGTCTAATAAAGATCCTTGGCTTCCTCACAGGATTATGTTTTCCAGAGGTCTCAAGGAAGGGTGGATTCAGCGGCGGCATTCAGCCGGTACGCTGGGCGGGAGGAACGGGTGAGCAGCAGCTCGCCCGTAGCTTTCTGCTCCGTTTCGCTGTCTTCCCCTTCCCCGCGGGAGGCCTCTGGCAATGAAGGGAGGTTAGCACAGGTGCAGATGGGTGTGGCTGATGAATTAAAACCTGCCCACTAATTGGCTGGCCTCAATATAAAGTTGGAGGCAGCAGCTGTGGAAGGGAGGACCTGGGAAGGTGCTGGAGGAGAACCTTGGGTAGGTACTGGGCTGCTGGCTGGACTGCCTGCCTGAAGGATGGACTGAGGAACTGGCTGAAGGACTAGATAAGGTAAGGTTGTTTTGGGAGACTATGTTGGGAATTGTTGTATGTCTCCCACGCCCCTGGAGCCACCAAGTAGAGAAGGCAGTTATGGCTTGGGCAAGCTGACTGCCTATTGTTTGTTGGCAGGGTTTGTTGGTGCTAGACTTTGGGTAGTTTGGAGCTAAGCCAGTGATGAGGGCAGTCTGGAGGAGGCTGGCCAGCCGGTTATCCCAAACAAAGCTGCTGGAAGAGAGGAGGCGCAGTGGGTGAATGAACCCACTTGCCTATCTCTGACCCTCTTGCCTATCTCTGAGGCCGCTCTGTGGGGAAACTAGTTAGCCTAGTGTGGGCATTAGTGCTCTTGGGGTGGCCCAGCAGGGAATTTGGCAGAACAGCCAGCAAGGTTTGACCGGTACAAGGGACACTATAAAGTATGTTTAGACCACTCTCGAAGTCAGAGAGACCAGCAAACAGACATGCACCATCCTCCCTGACTCCAGAAGTGGCCCAAATGCACTTTACGGTGGCCCTTGTGCCAGTCAAACTTTGCTGGTCTAACTCCATGTTAGGATTGCACTCTATGGAAAGTGGTGTTTTTTTGGAGGTGTATGTGTGTGTGATATTTTTTTCCAAAATAGCAAATTGTGGTGTTATTTCAAGTTCACATTTTTATTAATTTTAAATGCTTTAAAAGTGTACTAGATAGATGATATAGGTGATATTGTGTCAGCAGACGTAGCCACAGTATTATTTCTAATGGGAAAAGTTCCAGAAAATATGTTAACACCAGAAGGTGGTGCTTTGTGTTTTTATGCAGTGTTTAACAAAAAAACACAACCCACCCCTATCTATGGGTGCAGATGTGACCTAAGACTGCAAGCCAGAATATTCCATTGACTACAGTGCAACTTACTTCTGCACAAACATGCATAGGCTTGGGCTGCATGCCTTGCTGGAGATACAGAAACAAACAGCATCGTGTGGTTTATTGAAAAATGTAAGTTACACAAATTCACTTTTGACTATGTCAAACATATATATCTGTTGAATCTAATGGAAGACTGAGAATACGATCCCTCTAGGCAGAGTGTTTATGTTTCTTGCTGTGTAGATGCGTTTTACTGAAAGTCACTTCCTTGACTATTTCTGTCATGCTTGATCTGTCCGTATGGGAAAGTCTGTCATTAGCAGAGCACCTGTTTTCCAGTCAGAAGGACCCAAGTTAATTGAACATCCTAGAACAGGGGTGTCATATAGCTGGCTGAATAGTAAGGGCTAGGATAGGGGGCTCCTGAGGGCTTCCCTGGGCCTTATGTTTGACACCCTTGTCCTAGAAGCTCCACTTAGGACTAGATACACTCCTGTCTGAAACCCTGGTGATCTGTTTCCAGTCAGCATAGACAATACTGAGGCAGGTAGACCAGTAGCCAGAACTGGCGTAAGGCATTTTGATCCGATCATTATTGGAGCTGCTGCAGAAGGAGTTCTTCAGGGCTTCTCCCTGTTTAGTTATGTTGCAGCCCAAGTTCCTGTAAAACCAGACATCATAAATTTTCAACTTGTTTTGTTTCCTTTAGTACATAATGTTGTCTAGTACTGAAGGGAGGGATTTGTCAGTAAAGATGAAGAACAACAGATGCTTTCAGGATAGCAGTCGTTTTAATGATCATACAGTATATTAAATCTAATTACAGTGTGTTATTCCCTGAGGACTCATGTGTTTTTCCTCAAGGGACTCATTCATATGCGGTGGCCATGCTTACTTCTGTTGTCAGTCTGTTTCAGGACTGTTTCTTGAAGCCACATCGATGCACTCCTAATCTGGAGTTGGGCCGGCACAGTTAGGCCAGCAAAGTTTGGCTGGCACAAGGGACATTGTATGTTTGTATGTTTGGACCACTCTGGTGCGCCATCCTCCCTGACTCCGAGAGTAGTCCAAATGTGATTTATGGTGGCCCTTGTACTAACCAAACTTTGTTGGCTTTACTGTGCCGGCCTAACTCCAGGTTAGGATTATACCATAGAGAACTGCACTTGACTGGTAACGTTTGCTCCAGGCCTATTCAGTTTTTTCCCCATGTTTCTCCCATTGCAGCTAATGATGAAACTTGCTTACCACTGTGACACATGAGGATCTTCTTGTTGCTAAGGTCTTCAGAAGCCCTTCTCCAAGAGCCTCTCTTTTGGGAAGTTAGATGAGGAGGAATTGAGGAGATTTGGTGGGGACTTAGTTGTGATCAAATGATCTATCATATTTCTACCCCATCTTTCTCTGCCTAAGTATTACCTGCCTTGACCTCCCCCTGGTATTACCCTGTTAAATATTCCAGCACCATCAGGTCAAAACAGAATTTTAATGGACAGTTTTATTAATTTTAGTGCTGTTTGGCATTTTAACTAGTGTTTTTTTTAATTGAGACTGCATTCTGCTCTTTTGTGCATTTTATTGATATTGTATTTTATTGGATTTTAATTTTTCCTCAGTTTGCCTTGTAAGTGTCTTTGAAATTAAAAGGTGGGATATGACCAGTGATGTCATTCAGGGGGAACGGACCAGAACGGGCATTCCGGATCCTAACGGGCTCCGTGGCTGGTTCCAGGTTCCCGACAAGTGCCAATCAAAAGTGAGTTCCTGTTCCTAAATCATTTGAATGACACCACTGGATATGACTATCTTAAGTATATAAATTAAAAACCATAAAAATAGAGTCCCAGTCTTCCTACATTTTCCCAGAAAATCCAGTATGGAGGTGCTAACTGTGCCTTAGGATCCTTGTTCAATATTCCTCTGAATTTAGAATGCTTTCTTTTCAAAAACAAGGTTCTACTGAACAGTTCTTCCCTCCTCATTTTCAGAGAGAACTTCTGGGGAGGACCTATTGCTCAGTGGCAAAACATCCCAGGTTCAATCCCTGGCATCTTCACGGAGGGCAGAGAAACTCTGGGGTGATGCTGCCAGTCAGTTGTAACAATACTGATGTAACTGAGAGCACAATCCTAAGCCATATCCAGTGCACCTTAGGCATTCTGGGGAGCCTCCCTGGGGCAAGGATACGCCCTTGCCCGAGAGGAGGCTCCAGCTTCCCCATGCGATTCCTAAATAGCAGGTGCGGAGCCAAGGAAGTCGCACAGCTCGAATTGGGGTCGCGCCGTCTGTGGACAGAGACTTGGATGTGGCCTATTGGATGTGATTACTTCCTCATGTTATTATTGGGTCAAAATTGAATAATGTTTTCTGTTGGTTACTTTAATTGGACGGCAGTTAGTACAGTCGGAGCGCAATCCTAAACTGGAGTTAGGCCAGCATAGGCTAAATCAGCAAAGTTTGGCCAGCACCAGGACCACCATAAAGCACGTTTGGACTACTCTTGGAGTCAGGGAGGATGGCACACGTCTGTTTGCTGGCCTCTCTGACTCCGAGAGTGGTCCAAACATACTTTACGGTGGCCCTTGTGCTGGCCAAACTTTGCTGGCTTAGCTTATGCCGGCCTAACTCAGTTTAGGATTGCACCCTCAGAGTTAGTCACCTTTATTGGCATAAAGAGTACAGTCAATCTGCTAGGGAAACCCTAGCAGGTAGTGACTCTGCAGATACTGAATCATTGATCCTATGGGATCAATGGGGTTAAGTGCAAGGAATACTTTATCTGTCATCAGAAGAAACTTGCAGAGACCCTCAGGAAGCCAGCAGAGTGCAGGAAGTGCCAAAACATCTCTGTATGCTGCAGAGACCTTCCAGAGGCTGCAGGAAACTTCAGAATTGCATCTGCAGCCAGCATGGACCCTTAAAACATGGCCGATGAATGCTTCTGCTGGCTATTTTAAAGGGGTCAGCACTGGTCGCAGGTGCCATACTGAAGGTCCCTGCAGCCTTCGGAAGGTCTCTGCATAATGGATAAGGAGGACAGAGGTACAAAACAAGGAAAGTAGCAATTCTTCCCCATGCAGATAACTGAGGTCGCAGATAGCAAGGTCACATATAAGGAAGACTGACTGTATATACATTATATGAAAAACGAAACACCCACCTCCAACCCCCCCAGCAGCCTGATGTTTCAAATAAAATGATCACACTTAATGGAATATGAATCATGTGAGGGGCAGCACAATCCTAGAAGTCATGTAGCGCTGACGCAATGTCATTGCAGCAGCGCTACGTGCTTAGCGCCGACGCGGGGGTGCTGCTAAGCTCTGAAGCCAATGCTACTCATAGCGTCGGCTTCAGAGCGCCAACAGAGAGTCTCCCTTGTGCTGACTGAAGCCAGTCAGCAGGAGGGAGGCTTTGTGCCGAAGCGGCACAGGGATTGGTGGGAGGAACGGAGGTGGGATGTTGATGGGCTTGGGATGTGGCCGTATGGCCACATCCTTAAGCCATCTGCGAGGCCCCGATTCGGGCCACATGGTCTCTTTGGATCTGCGCCTGCTCTTTAGTGGGCGCAGATCCGAGGAGCACATAGGGGAGGCTCCAGCCTCTCCTAAACAGCGTTAGATATGACTGGCCTCACCAGTCCAGCACTGTTTAGGATTGCGCCCTGAGTTAACACAAAGCATTCCTGGGGGATGTAACGTGAAGGGTATAAGGAATGGGCAAACTCCATAAATATTACTGCAGTTTGGGAACACGCTTCTTCCACAGAGGCTGCCAAAAGGCCAGATTCTTCTGAGTTAATTCTTCTGGAACTCTTGTAGAGTTTTTGGATTTGGGAAACTAACCATCAGGTCTATGGGAAACTGAAGTGCATTTCTGGCTCTGCCTTTGATGAAGTGGTATAAGGCTAAGGGGCAGTGGAGCCTGATTCCAAACAAATCATCTTGCACATCTGTGAAACCGATCAGGGTTATTCAGAAAAAGGTTTAGATGTGCGGGACAATCTGAGTTTGCAATTAAATTACTATTAACTCCTTGCTATTTGAACATATGAAATCATTTGCCTTTTATCTAGGTCACAATTGTCTATGATCTGGCAGCAGTTCTTTGGGGCTTCAGAAGCCAGGTTGGGGGAGGTTCCCACCCTATCCGGGATCTTTGTGCAGAGTGCTCCCCTACTAAATTTCCCTATTATTAAATTCCCCACTTGCTTGCTCATAGATCTAAAGACATGGGGACTGAGGGCCCAATCCTATCCTACTTTCCAGTGCCAATGCAGCCCTGAGGTAAGGGAACAAATGAGACCCCTTGAGGAGGACTCCATGACTGACCACTCTCCCCCCCCCCCGCAAGATGCAGCACATACTCCATTAGTGAAGCTGCATCGGTGCTGGAAAGTTGGATAGGTTAGGTCCTAAAGTTATGTAGCCTCATTCTGCCTATCTTGATATTGGTGCTTCCTGCTTGGGTTCTGTATATTCCTGGTGCTGTGCTGGGATTGGCACCTGAGTTAATCTAAACCTGTCCTCCTTTGTGGCTATGGAGCTACAATGGTCACTTGGAACTCTCTTGCCCTCTGTTCTGTTTAAAATGGCCTCTTTTGCAGATGTGACGTTTTGCCATTGTTGTTGGTGTCCTATGAATCCATAGGATTCAAAATTAATGCCACTACCATTCTTTCAGCCCCATCCAGTCCCCCCCCCCCACAATGCTGGTGGATCCCCAGTTTCACAGTATTGCCCTGGTGTGAACTTCTTTTCCCTGGCATCTTGCTATGAGAATGGCTATACTAGTGTTGCCCTCCCAAAACGAGGGCAGTGTGGGTTCATTGTCCAGTGCACAAGCAACCCAATGGTGTACACCGAGAAAAAGGTGTTCAGAAGACACTGTTTATTGTTTGGTAAAGCACACAGAGAGCGTTCCCTCAGATCATGTGTAGAGTTCAAGGCAGACGCAGCTGGGTTTATATATCTTTCTAGAAAGGGTTACCAGATCCAAACTGGGACAGGGTGCCTACACCTTTAACCATTGTATGGAAGAGGGAATATGGGCAGGTGCAGCTCATCATAGATGGGTTTCAAAAGCTGCACCTGCCAAAATCTAGATCTATTTCTAAATCACATGCACACAGCAGGCAGGAGCTTTAGAAAAATTCCACTGTCTTACCCTCTCTTACTTCCCCCTTCCACCAGCCTTCCTCCCTGCCTGCTGAGTTGTTGAAGTGTCCTTACAAGATAAGAGAGTCTCAGGCATTACTGGCCTAAACTTGTTCTGTGGCTGTGTTATCTCAAGGGTCAAGACATTCGGTGAAGGAGCAAAGCTGCCTGATCATCTAAGCAAGCGAACGGTCAGCTTTACTATCATCCCTCAAACATGGAACCACTCTGGACAAGCTAGCAAGGCCCAAGACAGGGAAATTCCTTGCCACCCATAGGCTTCCGTCCTCTAGATATTGTTTGGTACCTTAGCCATGGCAATATTAGTGATTTTTTTCTAGGTGCAAGAAACAAAGGCCCAAGGGGATTAGGAGCAATCCGGTCCTGCTCACATAAGCAAAGACACACCCCCCCCGGTCTAAAATGCTTCAACAGCAACATTTTCAAATCCTATTAATAAAGGCTTCTGATTAGGCCTTTTAAATGCCTACAGATACTTAAGGTCTGTTCTCTGAAATGTATGTCCTTTGTCATCTGAGAGGGTCCTGCTGTGCTGATTCTTAGCCATACCTTGTGATCAAAACAAAATGTACATTTTAACATATAGTTACCTCGCTCCTTAACAAGGCTGCCATTGTCCACACTTTCAAAGCTTTCTTTGGCATTGCCAAATGGAAGAACCACCCAGCTCTTATACTGGACTCAAGGGAATTGCTTGTTGTGTACAAGCGAGTGCCAGTCACAGATTTTCAGGTGATTAAGAGCACAGCCCACTTCTCCTGGGAGCACTGAGCCTCGCAATCAGGCAGAAATGGGACCATTTAGCCCAGGTCATGATGATGTATGGGGATGTGATTTGAGAATGTATACTTCCATGAATTGATCCCATGTAATTCCTATTCGCTTTAGGGTATTTTATAGTTTATGTATTGCTTTGCTGTGCTGCAGGAAATCTGTTATGCTTTTCAGGATGCTGAACACGAAAGGCATATCCTCCGGCTGTGGTGGCATCTTTTTTCAACATGTGGAGAGGTTGTGGTGTGCACTGGATTTAAAAAAAAATCTCCCCGGTACTTGAGTTTACCTGCCAGCTTTACTTGTTCAGGTGCTATGTCACTTCCTGCCTTCACTTGGGAACTGAATCTGACAACTGTGCTGGCATCCATTTGATTTTTTAAAATGCTCCGAATGCTGGCATTTAGGGAATGCTGCATGACAGTGAAAGAATGACCATGTATGACAACTTACCCTGTGCTTTCTGGTCTCCAAAGCACACTCTGAATAGAAGTTAATTTTTCAAAACATGTTTTGATGGGGCATGCTACCAGTTGCCAGTATAATTAAATTAATGGTGATGGCATCTGGCCTAGGTGCCTTTAAAAGGTGCCTTTAAAAGGGGATTGGACAGAGATCTGGAGGAAAAGTCCATTGTGGGCTATAGGCCATGATGGATTGTGCAACCTCCTATCATTAATAGTAGGCTACTTCAGAATGCCAGGTGCAAGGGAGTGGCAACAGGATTCAAGCATCTTGTTGTCTCCTGGGCTCCTGGAGGCACCTGGTGGGCCGCTGTGAGATACAGGAAGCTGGACTAGATGGGCCCTTGGTCTGATCCTGCAGGGCTCTTCTTATGTTCCTATGTTAACCCCTAAAGGTCAGCCAGATTGCCGCATAGTTTGGGGGGATGTGTGACGGTGGTAGTAGCGGTCCGCTGAGCACCCTGTCCTTGATGGTAGCAGGGGCAGCAGTGGCAGAATTTACAGTTGCTTCAAGAGGTTCTTGGGCCAGGCCTGCTGACAGCTCCCACTCATAGCCACTATGCGGCACATCAGCTCTTCCAGGCACACCTAGAAACTGCTTGGGTGCTTCCACTTCTGCCTACCTCAGGCCTGAAATCCTGGAACTAGAGCCCAAGCAGTTTCCAGGTTTGGTGGTCCCAGGTCACAGGCAGTGGCAAACTCAGCTGAGGCTCCGCCCCAGCCACTGCCCACTCACTGCCCCGATGCCAGCTTCTCACCTCCCAGCGCCACTGCCGGCACGCGCCCCCCAGCATGCTATACTCCATTTTGGAGCGGTTGGAGCACAAGGGTGGGTGGAAGGCTCAATGCTGCTTGCGTTCATGATTGCGGCAGCTATGGCGGGAGGCGGGCAAGCAGCGGCTGAGCCTCCACTACCGCTATGGCCCCCTGGACCTTCCACATGGGAAGCCACTGGTCACGGGCAGGCAAAATTCATCCAGAAACCAAGCCTCAGAGCTGTTACCAGGAGTGGTCTGTCAACCACTGACATCTTAAACCCTTCTTGGCTCCACATTCTCTCTGAGGTACTGAAGTTTCTTGAGAGGGCAAGGCCTATATTGTCAATGAAGCTCTTCAACATTATAGAATGGCATTGCATCATGTGATGTGCACGTTTGACCCATTCCTTACAATTCTTTCCTCACCAATAATGGGATGGGTGAATTGCAGGAACTGCATGTATGTGGTTACAAATGCATATTCATAGACCCTATATCCACATTATATGGTGTGTGTGTGTGTGTGTGTGTAGTCATGTGCACGTGCATGGATTTCAAATATCTTAAGTGTGCAACCTGTGCAACCTTCCTTGAGAACGGATGGAGAGAAGACAAGCACAGACTCTCAGCTTTTTTCACATGTTTAGGAATAGGCAGTAAGCCTGCTCTGTTAGGATGCAACAGAGAGAATTTGTAAAGCTCACGTCTTTCTTGGGGCGCGATCCTAACCTGCCCTGGAATAGCCAGGATGCTTAGTCTGTGCTGTAGCCAGCTCATTTTAGGAGCAGGCTGGAGGATGTCTCAGGGTTAGTGAGAGTATAACTGTTCTTGTTCAGTCCAGCATAGCATCCCTCTCAATGGCTGTTAGTTGTATCCTTTTTTTAAAAAAAGGTGATAAGCCCCTTTTGGGTAAAGAACCATCTTCTCATTCCTTTTGCTTTATAAAAGAACGTTGAGAATTGGTTCAAGACGTGGTATAGAAATATTTGAAATAACAATAATTAGTTTAATTAGAATACACTTTGCATGAACCTCAGGTGCCATTGCATACCATGTTGTAAAGCATTGTTTTCTTGTGGTTTTCACAGCTTGGCTGCCCCAGGAAAGGGACATGCCCTTGTTTATTCCTTGCAGTTGCTGTAAGCTTAAAAGGACCTGGGGAATCTGTGATGGTGCTTCCCTCCGCCACTCACTGAATGGATGCAGCGAGCCTCATCTGAAAGGGGTTGTACGGGAAAGAATGAGATACAAACTGCCCAGTGTTTTTCACATTAAAGGTGCTATAGAAATGATTAATAAAGCAATAAAGATGTTTTCCTCTCTGAGCCTCTAGGATAATCAGTGTGATTGTTTGTGTGTGCGTTTATAGACAGGTCCATTTTTAAACCAGAGACTCTGATCTTATCTTCCCCAGGGTACAGTCCATTGGTTATGAAACATGCAGAGCATCTGCTGACAAATTGAAAAGCTGCTTTGATGACCCATTTTGCACAGAAAAAATAAGAGTGCTCAGCATTACCCCATAAAACATGTCTGCAGACAAACAGCATGAAAGGGGTAGGAATAATCTGTTCCAGTGAAGGTTTTCTCTCTCTGTGTGAAAGTATATACACTGAGAAAGTGATCGGGCACAAGTGCACTTCAATTCACATTTTCATGAGCTCAGGGAGCAATAAAGGTTTTAGTAGACTGGCATGTGAAGAAGCAATATAATGTTTGCAGGCCATATGATCACTTTTCAAAAATGGTGAACCAAAACACACATGCACAAAAACCTAGTACATTAATAGATTCCTATGTTTATATATGCATCACAGATATCTTTATAGCTGCTGATTGAACAAAAACATTATCTTGCAAAGCAGTCTGATAGCACACCACTGTACATGTTGAGAAACATCCTGTTGTATTCAATGGAGCTTATGCTCAGAAAAGTGTGCATAAGATTGGAGCCTAAGCTGGAGCCCAGCGTAACAGCAAGATTGGTCTGGCTCTATAGAAGGTCAGTTCCCAATATTCTGTAATACAGTTCCCAATATTCTGTAAGAGTCCCAATATTCTGTAAGAACGCTGTAATACTACAGAATACTCCCAATATTCTGTAATACTTTTATAAGGAACTAAAATAAATTTAGTTCCTTTTAAAAGATACCAATTAATAAATGTTTTCTTTGAGCACCATCCAGTTGTAGACTAAAGGTAACTCGTATGGTCTTCTATTACAAAGTCCTGGTCCAGTCACTAACCAGCCAAAGATGGACATGCTTAAGTTACATCCTCCAGCCATTTCTCAAAATGAATATATTTTAATAAGTCCACCTATATCTGTTTACCTAGATTGAGTCCTCACTAACTGTACAGGAGCACATGTGCAGTTTGCATCAGATCCACATGAATTTTATTTACTTGTTTAAAAAATGTACATCCTTTCTAAACCGCTTTGTGAACTTCGTGTTGAAAAGCGGTATATAAGTACCTGTTGGTTGGTTGGTTGGCTTTCTTCGAAAAAAAATTAGGAGCTGCGTACAATACCGGATAAAATACAGTTACATAATACTTCATGGTAATATAAACACATAATCACAATCAGCAAAGAGAGACGAAAACCATAACAAACATGGGTCCTCATGTAACAGACCAACAAATCCCTGCTGATGCAACAGAATCTTAAAATGACTCCTAACCAGCCAGCATAAAAGGACAGGTACCACTGAAAAGGCTCTCTTGTGGATCTTGTAGATCTCGTGTGATAATGGCAGAGCCTGCAAGTCAGCCTCCCTAAAGGATCTAAGTCAGCAGTTCCCAATAGTTACAGCACCGCTACCCACCTTGTTCTCCATAGTAGGTAACAATATGATGCTCATGCTTGTGGTGCTGCTGGAATGTCTTATTGGGGGATCCTGGAGGTCTTTTCCAAGTTGCGATGGGCCTTCGACTCACTCTATTTGCCTGCAGTCAGAATGGCCTGCAGAAGTTGCACCCACAATCTTGATGTTTCTCCCAGTCACTTCTGCAGACTTTTCTGAGGCCTGCAGAGGCCAATAGAGTGGGTTGCAGGTCTGGTATGACCTGGAAGAGGACTTTTTTTGGGCTTCCCAATAAGGCAGTCCATCACCACCACCAGGAACTGATTGTGGGTCCCGAGCCAATATCAGGTGGGGTCACAAAGCAGCTAGACCAGCCATATTGAAAATATGGGAAGATGAGATTCTGAAAAAGGGAAGGGCTGTATGGTCATTTTGCTTGTGTCAAGGTTGTAAACGGGCTTTTTTCTTTCTGATTCACTTTGCTATTGAAAAATGACTGAGAAATAACCTAACTTATTGCTCCATACTCAGGAAAGCAGCAGGTTCTGGCGTCACAGCGATGGCACTTTTGGCCATGATGTCACTTCTGATGGGTCCCTGACAGATTGTCATTCTAAAAAATGAGCCCCACTGCTAAAAAGTTTGAGAACCACTACCTTATTAGACATTGAAACATCACTTCCAGTTTTCCTCCAGAAACCGGAAGTAGTGGTGTTGTTGTTGGCCAGATCAGAGTCCACAGTTCCCCTCATGTTCAGAGGGTCCAAGTGACTGGTGACGGTATAGTCACCATATGATTCACTGTAGGACTTGCCATAACAAGGTCTGGGTTTTGTGTTTAAGAGTTGGGTTAAAAGTGTGCCTGTTTACCCTGCCCTGTTTCTCATAATGGCTGGAATGTTGCTCTCAGCAAGCCTGCTCCTTGAAACAAGAGGCTAATATAAGGTGCCAGCCCTGAATAGAGCTGACTAGGTAGGTTCCTGAGCCTGCAGTCGTATGCAGCAAGCTGGAGCCTTCTGTGCCTGTGGCTCGGCTGAGGTTTGGAGAGAAGCTCCAGTCTGGAAAGTTTCTTTCTAATAGCTCCAGGCAAAGATTTCCTGGTCTTTCCTTAGGCAGTAAGAGCACTTCTCTTTTGCCCCTCTGTGGGAATGTTGTGCTTTTGTTTATAGGTCAACGACTTTGACCACTATTGCTTCTGTTTTAGCAATTTCTGTAATCACTTTACACCTCTCTGAACATTTGTTCACCTTCAGACTGTGAGAACAAAATTATGGCAATTAAAGATAGTTGGTGTTGCAAGAAACCCAGGCCCTTAAATGCCCATAAGCATTTAATTATAGCCAAGAATGGGATTTTTAAAGTCCTAGATGTTGAATATGGATATGGATGCGTCAGTTATACACATACAACGCAAAATGTAAGGAGAAATACCAAGAGGTACGAGTCATCTTTCAGATAAGGAATAATAACACAACGAGAAGTTTCTTTCTTTCATACCTTTCCTGTTATTTTAACCCAACTCTGCTATTATCATTTAAAATAAATAATGCAAAGTTATTATTTTCATGTGGGTTATATTTCATTCACCCAGGAATTGCAAATAGCCCAACGCAGTGTAAATTCCCAAGTGGTGATGCAGCAGTGCTGGTGTGGGCTAAGCTGCATTCCACAGGGGAATTTTGGCTGTGGGAGGTCTCCTCAAGGTGACATTTGTCCCCTTGCCACAAGGAGCCACAACAGGTCAACTTGGACCTGTGCTAATGATATTGCCAATGTAAGTCCTAGTTGATCCATTTTTGCAGATTAGGGCTGGGAAGGGGTATAGGATATGGAATGCACAGCACCACTGATCCTGTCCCCTGCCCAAGCCTGAGCGGCCCCCATTGCCACCCTCCCCTGTCTCTTTCCACTCCCTCTCCACCCCTGTGCCAGACTTACTTGCTTTGGTGGGTGTCTGTGTGAGCTCTGGTGAACGTGGGAAGGCTCTAGCCTTCTTGTTGGCACAGCTAGACCTTGCACTGCTGCAAAGCACTTCGTGGTGCTTTTGTGCATGCTGGCAGAACATTGCGGGCCACCAGAACATGCACTTTGCTGGTGTATCTACTGGATAGGATTGGGCCAAATATGAATTATAAGACATGGTCAGAAGTTGTTTCATTTAATCAAAGCATTACCTCTTTTTTTTTCCTGGTGATTAATCATTCTGCTACCTTGGTTCAATGCTAATGGTTACAAACATTAATTAGAGCCAGCACTTCCACTTTTTAAAGGTATATTCAGTAGCTCATTTTGATTATTTTTATTCACATATTTGTGGCAGCTAAATCATAGGAATATAGCAGAGCCGAGTTCTCATTCACTTGTTCTGTGTTGTCCGTAGCGATAACACTCAGGGAGGTGCCCACTCTAGTGGGGAGGCTCTAATCATTTTCCAGCGTCCATCACAAAGTAATGGCAGGGGACAGCTGGATTCATGCAGTGTTCCATTGCAGCTGTCTGAGATTTGCTTAGAGAGAAGACATCACCATCTATTCTGTTGCTGGTTGAGTGAAACATGAAGGTGCAGTAGCACCTGTATCTCATTTGTATGACACTCAGAGTAGCATTTAATCCTTGCAACAAGTTTGTGAGGTAGGTTGGCTGGAAAGGTAGTAAGTTGTCGAAAGTCAACCAGTCAGGTTTGTCACTCATGTGGAATTTCAACCTGATTTTTCTCTGTTGTTAAACCCCACATTCTAGCCCGTGAACTGAGTTTAATTGACCCTGGTAGGTAGCCTGTATGTGTACTGATTCTATCTCCTTTCTTCCCACTCAGTGTGTCATAGTGGTAGGCGAGATGGAGATCTTGTGGCTCCAAATGGATCGTGATGGCTTAGAATTAGTCATAGAATTAGGCGAACGTTGCTGCTCTGTTCACGCTACCCACTCCTTTGTAATCACCTTGATTAAAGCAGATGAAAATGTAGTCAAGATCTAAGGAGTAGGTGATGATGTCAATGAATGATCTTGTGAAATTCTCGGAGTTGGTGAATGAGTCAATGTGCAATATCAGTGGGAGGAAATTCTATATCCAAATTTAGAAACTGAAGGAGGAATTTAGGCCAGCAAACTATAATTATCTCCATTGGAATTAGTCCCAATAGTTCTGGCACTAGTTTATTTGTATTAAAAATAGTCTCTTGTTTTATATTTGTATCCTGTACTGTATGAAGTAACTGAGATGTTTTTCCATATCACTCATAAGTTATGCAAACTGTGCCATTTACTCTTGACCTCCTCCTACAACCAGTATGCCAAACGGAGATATATTGGAAACCACAGTACTGGTCAAAACATGATCTATGGCGTTGCACCAGCATTGTTAAAAGACCTAGGGCACAATCCTAACCTGCAGTTAGGCCAGCACAGTTAGGCCAGCATAGTTCAGCTGGCACACTGCAAAGTATGTTTGGACCACTCTAAGAGTCAGAGAGGCCAGCACACAGATTTGTGCTATCCTCCCTGACTCCAAGAGTGGTCCAAACGCACTTTACAGTGGCCCTCGTGCTGGCCAAACTTTGTTGGCCTAACTGTGCCGACCTAACTCCAGATTAGGATTGTGCCCTTAGGGCCCAATCCTCCAACTTTCCAGTGCCGATACGGTTGCAATGCAACCTTAAGGTAAGGGAACAAACATTCCCTAATCTTGAGGAGGCCCCAGTGACTTCACTTTAACTGCAGGATGCAGTGCATGCCCTGTTGGAATGGCAGCATTGGTGCTGGAAAGTTGGATAGGATATGGTCCTTAGAACCCAATACTATCCATTCCAACTCTGCTGATGCAGTGTTACAAGAAAGGCATACCGCTGTATGTACGCTGTATGTGTGTATGTACACAGAGGTCTCTTCAGGATAATGCAACATATGTTTCTACAGCACAGAGGAGTCTACTGGGACTTGCACTAGCTAATTCATTGATGCATGTCGGCATGGACCTGCACCAGGGAACAAGATCTGGAAAGGGGCCGTGATTCACTGGCTGCCGCTGAACCCATCCCCTTGCTGGGCCTGATTTGCCCATCCCATGCCCATTGCCTCCTCATTCTGCCCTCCCTCACCCCATCCTGCCTCTCCCACCAATATACCTGCCTCAGTGGGTACAGGGGGAACTGGCCTTCCCGCTGGCGCTCAGGCACTCCATGCCTTCTTGTGCTGTCGAAGCGTTGTTTATGACGACCGTAAAGTAGTCAGCAGTGGTGGAACAGTCACTCTTCCAGCAGGGAAGCCCAATAGGATTGGAATGTTGGAACCAGGAGTTGGTGCACTAGGATGAGTTAGCATATTACTATTATCATAATGCTATTACATGTTATATTGCTACCATTGCCCCATGTATCATGGTGGTGTAATAAAGCCTTGTTCTGAACTTGCATGCAAGGACAAGGTGAGGAAAGCCTGTCAACACAGCATTCAATAGATATTTTGGGATTCTGTGGCTAAATGAGATGCAGAAAGTATCCAGGGGAAAGGCAGATACCCTTTGTCCTGGGCTCAGTATAGGGAACACTCTGTGCAGATTGTACAACCTACACTAGTGGCTTGGCACTGGGAGTGGAATTCAGCTGGCAACAGTTCTGAGAAGTGCCACCACAACCAGTGCAGCATCTGCAAATTAATTAAAAGAGCTGTATACCTCTTGCAAAGGGCCATAAATTTCTCACTCACATGACATATCATGGCTGTTCTCAGGTCCTTATCTGCAACCCGTTCAGTTCAAAGTGAACTGGGTAATCATGGATACAATCAGCAACGCTGTCCAAAATCATAATATCTGAAGAAAAATTGTCAGTCACCCTGTTTTTCTATTACATTTGCCCAAGCAAAAGTGAACCCTGGCGAAAGCCAACTCTGCTTGTGTGGATGACAAATATATTGCATTAGTTGTTCCTAAGATGCTACACTTAAGCCTCAACAATCACCCAGTGCTTCCTAACTGGCAGTCTCTAAGACTGAGAGACGAACAGCCCTGCCCAGCAATTTGTGAGAAATGACACTTTCTAACTGTTCAGGTTTGCCCGGATGCGATTGCTAAGTGCATAATAGGATCAGCTTGCTAAAATCATTGTTCTGTAAGTGCCATGTGATTCCCCGATTATCAAAGGAACTCTATAAAACCAAATTCCAATCTATTCAAGTGACTGTCATATGGTCAGACAAGCTGCTGTAGTATATTTATACGATCTGCAGCGCAGTGAGTTTTATGACCGTGCATGTCCCTTGTTTGTGCTTGCATGTGCCCGAAATTACGAGTGCTGTTTCAGGACTTGTGCCATCTTTTGCTTCTCTATTGTCTGTTCATTGGTAGCTGAAATTTCAAATAGTTCACAACCGGATCTTTTCTTATTTACCTATTTTTTAATCGTTATTTTAACTAACCTAGCCAGCCGCTCTTACTACTTCTCTATTTGCTTCCTCTCGGCATTTGCAACTATCCTATAAAATTTTGATTTCAATGGGCTTTCATGCAACAGTGCCCAACAGTAACTATAATTAAGGTAAGCTTGTTGGGAGGTTTGTCAAACCTCCAGTATTCAGTTAAGGTACGGTTTGACCATTTGTGCTTCTGACCACTATAAACTTACAAACTACAGTACGACAAACTCAAATAAAGACAGCTATCCCCCCTGAGTGTGCACTACCCTTTATCAGATTTGGAATGGACTATTCTGGACTTTTTAGCAGTAGTTGATACGTCAGCATTTATTCTTTATAAACACATCATAAAAAATCTCTAAAATAATGTAGCCAGAAAGAACTACATAATGCAGTTCATTAATCATGTATTGCTTTTGTCTGCTAATGTTGTACACTTTTGTGAACCATGGCTTCGAATATCAAAACCGAATATTGTAACCTTTTTCTTCAGGTTCGTGTATGTGTGTGACATGTGTGTATGTCTAACACAAAGGATCCACTAATTAACCAAGAGCCAGTGTAGGATTGTTGTGGATTTACTGCATTGGACAAAGGGCAAGTCTATAGAATTTTAAGCCAACCTATGTTTGTATTCAACCCAGATTTCTATAGGGAGCTATTTAAGAATTCTTTACTAAGGATCCTACTCATTATAGATTAGTATAGGAATTTCTATAGACAGCTTATTGCTTTACAACATTATTGGCCTCATCAGGTTAGAATTCTGTAGGTTTTTCTTAGACAAAAGGAAATGATCTATCCTTCATACTGCTAAAATGAGGCTTTAAAAGAAGTAGAATGTGTGATATTGGACTTCATACTGGTAATGATCTGAAAAGGAGAAACCTTCTTGTTACACGTCTTGCCGAAATAAAGACGGCTTAAAGAAAGTTATTGGAATAGTTCTTTGTAGGGGCCTCTTGCTTCTCCTTAAACCAGGGGTCACCAAACTCTGACCTGTGGGCTGGATCCGGCATCCACCCTGTCCTCCTCCTGAGTGAGCGGTTCTTCCATTCCACCTGGGACGATCATGAAGACCCTGACTACAGCACCCAGGGGTCTTTGCGGTGAGCCACTTCTGGGGTCTGCCACCCCAGCAAAATGCCTCACACGTGGAGTTCCGCACAGAAGCGGGTTGCTGCGAAGACCCCTGGGGGCTAAAGTCAGGGTCTTTGCGATTGTCCCGGGTGGAATGGAAGAAACCACTTGTGCCAGGGGGATGCTTTTCAGTGGTGCAGCAGTCTCCAGTTTGGACACCGCTGCCCTTTACAAGGACTACAGTTTTATACAAGTTTTTAGAACTGTCAACAAGCTTTGATTGACTTCCCATGGAGTTCATGGGTAGCCTGATCCTCTTGAGCTTACCGCCAGCACTTCAGACTTACTGCCAGCTCCAGTGCTCTGGCACCGACAGTAAGGATGCTGGGCTGGTGCTGAGGCCCAACACCAGTCAGTGCTGGGCCTCAGCGCCAAGGAGAAGCATCCACCTTCACTTCCAATGACCATGTCAACTCTACTATGATGGGCTGCCAGAGCAGTAGGTAGAGCTTGGAATTCCAGAGCCTGGAATCATTAAACAATAAATCAATCACTGCTTCAGGAAATACTGAACTGGAGTTGAGATCCCTTCTCAGTTGAGTATTGAACTGAGTAGCCTAGATCAGGGTGTCAAAGTGGGCTGAAGAGCATTCTGACACTTGCTAAGGGCTGGAAGTTACATAATTAAGCAGGAAGTGATGTCATTAAAGAGATGTGGCCAGAAATAAACTCTAGTCACACAGGAACGCATTAGCTGCAAATAACAGAAGGAAAAAAATATGCAAATCTCTACCATATTTTCAAGATATGGGGGAACCCAGTTATCACATGGGCAACCCTTTTAGCTGCGCTGCTTTTGCTAAGGCATCACTTCGCAGCTCAGGTACTCTGCAAAGTGACACCTCAGCAGAAGCGGCATAGCTGAAAGGGTGGCCCATGCAGTGGTGGGATTCAGGGGGTTCACCCAGGTTCTATAGAACTGGTTGTTAAATGGCTGGGCCCCGCCCACTCGCTTACCTCGGCTGGCTTCGGGTTTTTTTTTTGCTCCGGCTATGATGTCATAGAACCGGTTGTTAATTTATTTGAATCCCACCACTGGGCCCATGTGATACTTGGGCTCTCCCAGTGTCTTAGCAACATCTCCCACTCACTCCTTCTTGGTCTGCCCCTTAGCATTCCTTGACCTCTGAGGCCTCCTTCCCTCCTACAGCCTCAGCAGAAGCAGCACAGCTGAAAAGGCAGTGATGGGAGAGCCCAGTTAACATGTGGGCCAGATTGAGCTTCTGTGGGTCATATCTGGCCTGCAGGCCTTATGTTTGACATTCCTGGGCTAGAGGATTTCTTGGTCTGACTCCGTTTGGAATAGTCAATAATACAAATATTTTCTCTCATTTGCATTACAGTACCTAATTAGATTCCAAATAGAAAATGAGGCTGAGCTATGCTGGGGAACCAAAACTGAAAAGCTCACCATTTAAAAATGTCAGAGTATTGCCATTTTGATCATGCTACCCACTGGGGGCTTTTGATGGGTGCAAATGCAGGCTAAAAATCCAACTTGGCAATGTAAGTGAAAATGAGAGTTATGAAAATTTCAACACCTTGTCTGTTGACAGGAGTGAAACAGATTGGTGTGGAGGAAGCACAGTGCCACTTTTGTGAATCTGTGATCCCAGACATAATTCATCTTCTGTGGGTGACCCGTGAAACAGCAGTGGGGGAAAAAATGTTAATGCTCCTCTGTGATAGAACACAATTCAACAGACCACAGGCTTTGGCAGACTAGCATGGGTGTAATTCAAACTGACACCGTCCACAGAGCCGTGGATGCAGTGTGCTCATATTTCCACCGCCAAGCTGGCCCTAGAGCTCTGAAATTTATTTTACTATGGGTGCAATCCACTGGGAGCTTCTCATGTCTGAAGCTGATTGGCATTGTGCCATTGGCATTATCCATTCATTTCCCAGACATTTTGAGTGGATTGTGCCTTGCAAACATTTCCTTTAAAAAAAATTATACTGCTGTTTGGTGTCCATCCACCCCCTCCCAACCCAGGGCAGCAGGGCTGTATTATCCATTAGGCTGAGTAGGCAGAAGCCTAGGGGCTAGGGCCAGTGGTATCATCTACTCCCGCAGAGATGGAACACCGGGTGGGACTTACGTTTGATTGGCAGCCTGTCCGTTGCATTCTGCTGCCCGCCCGCCCGCCGTGTGGGGTGCCCCTGGTTGGCGCGCCCCACCACTGCTTGCCCAGGCACCCGGTGTGCACCCCTGCGGCGAGCCGGCGCCCCCTCTGAGGCCAGGGCAGCGCAGGCAAGCAGCGGAACGCTACGGACGGGCAGCCAATCAGAGCGTAAGTCCCGCCCAGCGTTCCGGCAGCTTGTTTGTAGATGACATCACTGGCTAGGGCCCATCGAGGCGGCATCAGCCTAATGCATGGGTCTCCAGATCCGGCCACTGAGGACTCCCCATTTGGTCCACCAACTCTCCAGCCAGCAGGAGACTACAGCAAGCCTGATCTTGCAAATGCTTGGGAGCTTCCATGCAATCCTGGGTCCATTTGTGACTCCCCCCCCCTTTTTGGGAACAACTCAGAAGTACCTGGCTTTTCTGTTTCTCATCCTTCAGATTTCTGTTTGTGTTTCTGCTGTTTCAGAGTGGGGGTGAGTGGGGAGCTTCCATGCAAGCCTCGATGCATTCGTGAGGAGAAGCCCACCTGTGGCTGGATTGCCTAAGGTTGGGGATTGGTTGCAAAAATGAGTGTGTGTGTGTGTGTGTGTGTGTGTGTGTGTGTGTGTGTTTTGTAACAAGGCAACACATGGGGAAAAGTGATGCATTGACTGAACTGCAGAGGCCTTATTCTCAACGGGAGAGAAGAGAACTCTGCCCACTGCCCATCCATTAGGGGCTTCCATTCAGTGTGACAGGAGGGGGCCCAAAATACCTGAAAGGGTTAATATGGCCATGCAGGGCAGCATCACATTTGATACGGATACGTTTGCTGAGTGGAAGACTATAGAAAATGTCATGCAAAGTAATAAAGTTTGGATGCCTGCAGTCTATGATGCTGGTTTTCTTTCACACACAAAAGCAGTGGTTAAGGTACAACCAGTACTAACGTGCTAACAATTATTAAGGGAAAATGCTTTGAGTGTAAGAAATTAATATAATTCAAGGTGTACAAAGGAATTTCTCCCTACAACAAATGATTTAACAGATGTATTAAACAACAAAGGCTTTCCTTTTCCACGAGTTCGCTCATTACATGAATTACAATTGTTCATTCGCCATGAACAATAACCCATGGGAAGGACCCTTGAAAAGGGAATTATTTAACATTTCTATTTGGCCTTAGGTGATTGTTACCATTTATTGGAAAATGGAAAGGTAATTACATTTTTTAAAGAGTATTATTGTCTTGGAATTGCAGGTTAACTTTAATTGTGTAATAACAATGATTTAAGCTTGGAAACTAATTCTGCAACAAAAGGCATGTATTATGGTGGAATTCACACTTGTACTTTGCTAGCAATTTACCACTGGAAGTATCCCCCACATTAAATTAAATGGACATTGGAAATGTTTCTGGATTCAGAGTTGTTATTGTTGTCCTCCATAAAACACAAAAGAGTTGAGCAGAGTATCTTTTGGAAATGCAGAAATGTCCATTGCACAGGATTTATTCACTATGCAGTTATAGCTTGCATTATTATAATTTTGTCTCACATACAAGCTCAGTTCAAAGCACTATTTAACTGTTCTGCTCCCTTTTATCCTCTTCATAACCCTGTGAGAGCAGGTGACTGGTCCAAGGATGGTGCATGTCTATTTACTGGCCTCTCTGACTCCGAGAGTGGTCCAAACATAATTTACGGTATCCCTTGTGCTGGCCAAACTTTGCTGGCCTAGATTAGGCCAGATTATGATTGCGCTCTTAGTTACCAGGATCACCAGCCTCTTGCAGGATTGGCTCCAAACCACCATGAGTGGAAAGAGAAAATGTGCTTCTCTTTCAGCATTTGTGCAAAAGTTCTCTTTAAGATGTAGAACTTCTCAAAGGCCATGCTATTGTGCCACAGTATGAGAAACAGGATGAATACTATACTACACACAGACTGTAGTATATAGGAAGTCTGATGGGCCAAGTCTGGATTTGAAAGTTCTCATGCAACACTCTTCCATCACTTGGTAAACTGGAAGAGGCTTTCTTTCTATGGACAATTTAGGATCCGAATCCTAGGAATAAGAATGGCCAAGGAAGGGCACAGCTGCTACCGCTGAATATTGCTTTTTCACCATTTCATTGAATTTTACTGGGCACGGAAATGTGGCTGCAATCCAAATTTAGGAAAGCAGAACAAACATTTCCTGCTGCTGTGAAGTTTCCCATTTCCCCTCTTCCATTAGGACAACAGAGTGCTAAGAAGAAGTTCCCATCCCTTGAGAAAAAATGATGGTTTCAAACAGCCTAACTCTGTACTGGACAATGATGGGCAGGAGTGGACAGTTAAACTGGCAAATTGCTGTAGAAGAAGTTCCCGCAACCTGGCTTGCGGGTTGGATCCGGCGCCCTTGAAAACCCTCAGCCACATGAACGGTTACTTTTTGTGGGTAGCCTGCTATCATCATCCTCGATCTCCCCCACAGTTTGCACCATCCAGCCGTTTCTACACTCTGCCACCCCAGCAGGCTCTGTGCCCAGATTTCTGGGCAGAAATCCGGCTGTTTGGCAGTGAGAACTGTGGAGGAGCACAGGGATGAAGGTAGCAGGCCCCGCTGTGGAGCGGTAAGCTCCAGTCGTGCTGGGGAGGGTTTTTTTGGCGCATAGTGGTCTGCGGTTTGGAGATTGCCATTGTAGAAGACTTGGCAATCTCAGACATTGCTGTCAGGAATATGGAATTCAGCCCCATTGGCAAGATGCACCATCATGTCTTTCAATGTTAATTTGGGATCAAAATGCTAGAATAATAAAAGAGCATGCAGTGCAGCCACTAACTTTGTGATTGGATAAGTATAGGGTTAATTTCAGTTGAGATGAGCAGCCTCAACTCTCTTTTTGAAATAGAAAGCTCATCCCTGGATGAGCAATAATCATGGAGACCGCCTTAGAACCTTTGCAGGGTCTCACTTCCCTAAGCTTGGCCGTCCTCTACATGTGAAAGGACTTTCAGGCGGGCTTGAATTCACTGCTGGATAAGTGACATGCCACAGAATTGGTTGCTGCTGCTTGCTTTGTTAATTTTTAACACTAGCCATGTCAATGGGTGGTCTCATGTGCTCTTTGTTTTTGGCTGCCACGGAGCTTGCTTTTCACTAAAACGGAGAACACTCTTAGAAACGAGCTGACACAACTAAATTGAATTTGACCCCATATGAAGATCCTAATAAATAAAGCACCTGAGCTCAGCGCAATTCTCTCTCACCTATTTAACCCTGTGGTTTTCTAAACCTGACACATGGCATTTTAAAAAGCAAAGCAGCCAGCGTTTTGAGCGACTTCCCAGCTTGGCCTTTCGATGGAGAATAGTTGGACAAGGAGTCCTCCGTATCTGGAAGGTCGTGCCTGTCTCCAGACTTCAAGAAGCAGATTTTTTTTTTTTACATTTGTTGCTTTGCTCTGTGCGGCTGAACATTGATGCTCCTGCTCAGTGTCTCCAAGTACTAAAAACAGCAGATCCGATTTATGTGTGTTTGTGATGCAAATCACGGAGTGCTTTCAAAAGGGGCCACTTTCTTTGTGGGTGTTAAAAATCATGTGAAAACTGGCTGTCAGGAAAACACCACCGCCAGCCATGCAGAGCAAAGCAGCAAGAAGGGAGGATTTCCTGGGCTACGATGGTCTCTTGCCCAAGAAACCCTGGCACTTTCTTGGCCAAGAGACCATCATACATCCAAAGATGTAGGACAAGTTTACACTCATTTGGCTTCTGCTTTCGCTCTCCCCAAGAGTTATTTGTAAGCAAATAATTGAAAAAGACTTCCCTTGCTAATTACTCTGTAGAATTTGCCAGGTCCATCTTGGCTTCAGGCAGCAAAAAGAAAAATGAGTTATGAAAGGAGCCAACGTTTCATTGTTTTTTACAGTCACATGTGACAGATCAAACTAGACGTTTCCACAACAGTAGGAAGCGTGGGACTGATGATCTGGTTATATGGCCAAAAGACAAAAACCAAGCAAAGACACACTGGAAATCTCTGCCATTCAGGAAAATGATTTGATCTGTAGTGAATTGCTTGCTTGCTTGCTTTTTTAAAGCACTCATCTTATTCTTTTTAGTAGTTCTTGAGAAGGCTGCATTGAGTTATGAAAACTGAGCAATAGTTTAAATAGAAAAGACTATAACAGAACAATACCTAGTATTTGTATAGTACTTCACATGTATTATCTTGAAGTGATCATTATGCATCACCTGGAAAGCGAGTAAGTGTTATCATCCCCATATTGCAGCTAAGAGATGAGAGGGAGTGTCATGCCTAAGATTGGTGAGTTCACAGCAGAGGCAAGATGCAAACTGGGGTGGCCCTGCTCAGGGCGCAATCCTAACCTGGAGTTAGGCCGGCACAGTTAGGCCGGCAAAGTTTGGCTGGCACAAGAGACACCGTAAAGTATGTTTGGACTACTAGCAGAGTCAGAGAGGCCAGCACACAGACATGCACCATCCTCCCTGACTCCAAGAGTGGTTGAAATGTGCTTTATGGTGGCCCTTGTGTCAGCCAAACTGTGCTGCCCTAACTCCAGGTTAGGATTGCGCCTTCAGTCTCTTAGGCTGTAATCCAATGCACAAAGTAGAGTTATACTATGAGTAAACCGTACTGAACTCAGTAGGGCAGTGTTTCTCAAACTGTGGGTTGGGTCTAACTTGATGGGTCATAACCTGATGTCTGGTACGTGGCCTAACTTCAGGTTAGGATTGTACTCTGAATGTTACTTTTTCACCTTCAGCAAACTGGAAATGGTTATAAATTTTGAAAGTTTCCTTCTCCACAATATGCAAGAGGGATGATTTTACTTTCTCAGGGTTTTCTTCAGCAACAATGACATTTCTAATCTTTGCCTGAATTTCCCCCAGTTTTCTGAAACTGAATATTGCCAGTCAGCTGAAGGCTGCATAGGAGTTGCAACCGCTCCATAATTATCCTTCTGCAGCAAGTCTGCAACCAGGCCATCTTTGTGAGTGGGCCAGAATATTCAGCTCCCCTGTCTCTGATTCAGAAATCTGTTTGGCACTACACCTGACATTATGTGATACTTTAAGGGTTCGAACATATGAAGGTCACATTGTTTAATAAATAAATATGTTGGTGTCAGGGTCATGAGAAGGGATGCCAAGGCCACTGATCCAGGACAGTAGCACCTAGTGGTCATCATGTTCATTCCCTTCTCTCCCCTATTTGGACACGCAGCTTACTGGGGAAAGGTCTTGGCAGACTGAATCCACTGCAACCAGCCCAGAAGATTACTCTAGCCAGAGGGACTTCTTGGGCAGAACCTCCCTCCTAGAACAATTTCAGGAGTCTCTATCAAAATCACTCTCACCGTAATGCCTGCAAAATGAGGAGATGTGATATTGCAATCTATTATATTGCCCAGAACCAGAAATCAGACACAGAAGAGTTTTATTCAAAGACCAATAAAAGGGAAAGGGGTTTACAAAACCAAATGAACAAGAAAAAAAGGGTTAATCACCTGCAATCATACAAACGACCGGACCGGCAAATGCGCTGAGAGGTCACCTGCTCATGTTGTTTGTCTCAGAGCTTTACTGGAAGGTTTTGGATGAGCCTGGAACAAAAGAGGCCTGTAAAGCAAAGCAGCTGAAGCGTTTAGATCAGTGTTCTTTAATCTTGGGGTTGGGACCCCAAGGGGTTTGCGAAGTCTTACTTGCGGGGTGTCGGCAACTTATGGGAATGCAAAAAGGCTGAAGACCACTGGACTAAAGCACCGCCAGGGAAAGGGGGAGGCATCTGGGGTACCTCTTCAAGTGCCAGGAGATGGTGTCCCAGGTTCTTAGCAATTGTGCCAGAAGAGCTTTCACTAGTGCCAGGCTTCTGCTCTCTCTTAACTTTTTCAGCTCTCTGTAGCAAGAATATTTGGCTACAGTGAACAGTGCTGGGAGGGCATAACAGGGGTGGGGAGTAGGTGACAGTGGTTGGGTGGAGAGAGTCCCGGTCGGGGCAGGACCGACGGTGGGTCTCCACTCTATTATTTATTGGAGTCATGGCATGAAAAAGGTTGAAGACCACTGGTTTAGACAACTCTAAAATAATACAAAAACCCTGTACTGATGATGCAAGGTCCTTATCATTGGATTGGAAGATACCAGCCCTTGGCCTAGCCTTTGGTGCGAGCAGCTGGTGGACTCCCCTGCCTGGAGCAGGTAGAAGAAGAGAGCAAACTTCTGGCCAGTTGGGTGTTTTGTCATATGCCTGGAATGACATCGTCCTGCTCTCTGATTGGAGAAGAGCTGCTGCCTGGCCACAGTCCAATCCCCTTGCAACTTGATCTCTCATTTTGGCCAGTCCTGGCTACTTTGAACCAGGTTTGCATTTCTCCCTCCTGTTTATCACTCAATCACTATCAATCACTAGCAGCTTCTATAAGATTTAACAGAAAAGCTGCAGAGGAAGGAGTGGCAATGCCCCCAAACCATGAGGGTCACACAGAATTGTGCCAAGACACATATAAAATATACTGATGTTAGGCCAGAAGAAGGTTTATTGTCCAACAGATCTCTCTAGCTTCTGGTGACTATCTTACTAGTCCTGATGTCAAGCTCCATCCCTCAAAAGTCTCCAGGAATTCTCTGCAAACTCCCAGGCTCTGGGATCTCAATTAAACTGTGTCTGTAGATTGTAACAAGCACTACAACCGGTTTTGGTTTCATTGTCAAAACTGGGCTCAGTGCTTTTTCTACAACTCTGTCTGGCTGCAGGCACAGAGATTACAGTGTTCTTTTCTGCAGAAGCCGTTAGTAAGCGTTCGGCACGCAATGCACTTCATTCGTCCCGAGACACTCTCCTCTGAACATGGAAGGTGGCCCAGGGGCTTTCCTCTTGGCTGCTAGCTTTCTGAGCCATGCTCTGTGCGCCTTCCAAAATCAGTCCAGAATTTAATGTGCAAGTCTAACCTCACAGTGGGAAGTTCATTTCAGGGAGTATGAATAGTTAGCATGTGAGAAGGGCGAATTCTTTCCGAGCACGTTCCCGACTATCTTTTATGGACATCTGGCAAAGCAGTGACCTGCTCTCCTAATATTTCCCTCTCCCGCATGTTACAAAGAGGCTGTATTTTGCAGGTGGTGAGCCATGATGTACTGGCAGAGTGAAATAAGAAGGACTAAAATTATCAATATGTTTCTATCCATAAGAATTAAAATAAAGAGCTTTCTCTTTTCCGATCAGGAAGTGTGTCTTGGCTGCTTCACACATTCATCATGTAGAGATACTACACTCAAAGTGGGATCACATCTGATTGCCTCTCATGGGCAGGAGTACTGTATTGTTGGTCCTGCCGAGTTTACCTGTGCAACTGTGCACATGAAGTCCCAATTTCCACAATGCTTCCACCCCCACTGTGACATGATCAGAGGATCACAGGATAGCAGCATCTGGCCTGCACCATACATTATATCAGGAGTGTCAAACTCATTTCATGTAGTGGGCCGAATAGCATTTGTGGCGCCTGCCAAGAGCTGAAAGTGACATCATTAAGCAGGAAGTGACATCATTAAGCAGATAATGACCAGAAATAAGCACTTTGTTCTCACATAGAAACTCATTAGTTGCAAATGACAACTCTTGTCATCCTGCAAGTCTTGTCCATAATTTCAAGATTTGAGAGAGCTCAATTATAACGGGGGCAGTTGCGTCTCTGGCCCCGGAGCCAGGACTGCAGATTGCTGCCCCTAAAACTGCCAACCCCCCCCTCGAGACTGTTAAAAAAAACAAAACCAAAATGCTCCCCTGGAGCCTCTAGAGCCACCACCTGCTAGTCATTAACTTGACATCCGCAGGCCCTCCAAAAGCATTCTAAAGTCTTTAGAAGGCCTTCAAACATTACTTCTGGTTTTGTCGGCCCTCCAAAGGCTGCAGAACAGCTTTGGAGGGCCTGCAGACACCATGCACAGCCTGCCTGGCCCTACGGACAGCTCCAGACTGTGGGGGTGGGGGTGGCTTGCAGGGCCCCTCCCACTCTGGCACCTGGGATCACATGGCCCTCTGGACCCCCTGTCAGGTACACCTCTGAATGGGGGCTGGAGAAATTGCTTCCAGGGGCCAAATCCAGCCCGCAGGCCTTATATTTGACACCCCTGAATTATTTCATAGTTACAGTGTCAGCCAGATACCTGCACAGACTCATGCACTCATACGTGTAGTTCTGGAGGACAAAGTCAGATAGTCCTCAGATTTTATTTCCTTTTATTTTAGGATGTGACATGAAAAATGAGTTCTCTGGGCAGTATTCCCCAAACATACTGGGGACTTTGGAAAAGGCACCATTTACAATACTCCCTTGATGCATAACCCAGAGAAGAGACATGTTCACATCAACCGTTTTTGGCAAGATGCTCTGATTTCTCTCAGCGATGGCCATTTATTGGCCAACTGGCCTTGCATGAACTAATTTGCTAGTCATTAACATGCAAACAGTTCCCTCAATTAACATTGCAAGAAAGAGAAGCAGAGGAATTTGCTGAATGTGACATCTGCTTCCCAAACTTGATCATGCCTTTAATATGACGTATATCACCCTCTTACTAATATTAGCTAGGATTTTCTATGCTGTGCAGCTGCTTTGTGTTTGTCTTGGATTTGTGTGATTCGTTGTTTTTGCCACTCTTACAATGCAGTCCTGTGTCCCCCATACACACTGATTTCTCATGACATCCCTGGCTCTTACACATGTGCAACTGGGTGAGCGATTGCAGCCCAGCTCTGCCTATGCCACCAGTATTGTTTTAAGTCACTGCCTTAAGAGAGCTGGATAGCAAGCAGATTGCTCCAATTTTCTTTCTGGCTTAGGGCCCTAAAATACACCAGGTGGGTGTGGTTTGAATCCAGAGCTGTAGCCCTCTGGAATGATCTTCAACCATAAAAATGACTCAAACATCCTATTTTCCTATTTGATCCAAGTCATTCAAAATATGATAGATCAGTGGTTCCCAAAGTCCTACTTCGATGTTGTAGGTAGCTGCGGGGGTGCGGACTGGGGCTGGAGAGGGCGATGTGATGCAGCGATTGCTCGCTAAGCCCCAGCTGGACTGATGGCCAAGTCCGAGTGCCCTGCCGCATAACAGATGCCCCATATGTACAACCATAACTGACGGATCCCAGCCTGTCCCCCATCCCTGGGCCACCCTGCCTGCAGGAACACCCTCCCTCTGCCCCGTTCCACCCTCCACCCTCCCAGAAATGACCTCACGCCGGCCAAACCTGGCTGGGACGGGATTGTTGTACCAGGCGGTGGCAGCAGCATTGTAGGGCCAATGCAACTGTCTGTGTCGGCCCTGCACCCGTTGCACTGTGCCCTGCACCCGTTGCAACCCTAAGGGCACATTTGCAACAACACTGGGCTGATGCAGTGCATATGCATTGGCCCAACGGGTCTTTTGGAGGGGGCTGTCAAGCTGATAGTTCTGCTGCTTGACTCCTGTAGTTCAGGGTCTTGAGATCTGACTCTTTCCTGCATGAAAAGCATTTCCGGATGATCAAAAGCAAGGAATGTTTGTACATTGGCCAAGAGAGCATCCACACGAGATACAGTTGTGTCAAAGTGACCATCTGAATGATAGTTTTACACAATGTGATGTTCCTTCCCTTGTAAGTAATGTAGAATATGTGAAGCAGCTTTTAGTTGTAGCCAATTCTTTTAGGCGTTGGGGACGGTAAGTCTTTTTTCATCCTGCCTTCTGTGTCTGCAGTATCTGGCACATCTTTTGTGTGCCAATCACTTTTCTTCTTCTCCTTTCATCTCTCTTCTTTCACTAATCCTTCCTATGCTGGTCTTCTCAGCATTTTTTTTACTCTTTTCACCCTTTTAGTTTGGACTTGCATCCCAGTGTGCTTTTGTTCTCACTTCCAATTTTTCTTAAGACAGCAGTGCCTTTATTATGCTCTCTCTTGTCAAATTATGGACACAAATGCCTTTGCAAAAGCTAACTACTTTCCACAATCTTTAATGCAACCTTTGGAAATGTGCAAACTATTCTACTACATTTCTCCAAATGGCCCTTACAACACTAATGGTTTTTTCCCCCTGTTCATTATTCCCATTTTACAGTTGAAGATGCAAATACTGAGATTTCAACGGAGGTACTTTAGTGGGTTTTTCCCCAGTGGAGCTAGTTCAGCTGTTAGCTATCAAGTACAAGCATGCCCTAGTATCTACTGGGGTTCTGTTCCAGACCCTCCTGTGGATACCTGAAACTGTGGGTATTGGGGATACCTTTTTAAAGATAGGGGAAATTCACTCGTTTTGCTGCAACAAAGTAAAAAAAGAGATTTGTTGTTCTCCCATTTTTTTAATAGGCATCCCAGTATCCATGGCATCTGTGGATAACTGAAACTGTGGATACTGAGAGTGCAATCCTATACTGCGCTGGATTAGCGAGGCAGGCCGGCCTGTGCCAAATCCAGCGCAGTATAGGCAAAGCTGGAGCCTCCCCTATGGTAAGGGCACATTTGTGCTCCTCAGATCTGCGCCTGCTAAACAGCAGGCGCAGATCCAAGGGGCCTGCACAGCCTGAATTGGGGCTGCGTGGCCTCGGGATTCAGCCTTGGATTCGGCCTTATGGCCCACCCACATCCTGCCCAGTCCCTCCCATGTCCCTCTGAGAACTGCCATCCCCCCGCCCAGTGATGTCATTCAGGGGGAACGGACCAGAACGGGCGTTCCGGATCCTAACAGGCTCCGTGGCTGGTTCCAGGTTCCCGACAAGTGCCAATCAAATGTGAGTTCCTGTTCCTAAATCATTTGAATGACACCACTGCCCCCGCCCACTTCCTCCCCCATCCAAACATAGCACCTCCCTTGCGCCGGCTGGCTTCAGCCGACACAAGGGAGATGTGGTGCAGGCACAATGGGTGCAGGCTGTCCCTGCAATGCAAGGGTGCCGCTTGGCACCCCCGCAATGGCACTAGGTGCGCAGCACCATTGTGTCAATGCTGCGCATCTTTTAGGATTGCACTGCCCATCATTGGATTCCAGGGCACGCCTGTATACAGTTACCGTGTTGATACATATGCATGGCTGGACATGCCCTTGGTCTAAGGTCAGGGCTGCTCACTGGATCACATTCGCACACATTTAAAATACAGGTCATTCATGCATATTCATCAGTTGATGACTGCCCCGTAACTTAACCTAGGATCACCTTTAGAGGGACAGTTGTTTTCCCTGCTAAATATAAAAACACATCACTTTAAAAAGTGTCTCTTTGCTTGTTAGGATAAAAATGGGTAAGGTGTGGAAAGACCATATCCTGTTTGCCTGGAGCTACTTGAAGAAAGGGTGGGAAAAATAGTTATGTAAACTAACCTAACAGCACAATCCTATACATAAGTACTCAGAAGTGAATTCCATTTAGTTCAAAAAAGCTCCTTTGAGTGTGCCTAGGATTGCAGCCTGAGAGACTTGTGCATGTATCTAAAATATCTAAAATACTGATATCTAAAATAATACATGTGTCTCAAATCTGCTGTCCTGTGATTATTTTAATACTGCATTGAAGAGAATGTGTTACTTAAGTCGGGCTTTTCAGAATTTTCTCTTGCAATTTTGTTTCATTTTTAGAATAAATTACTATTTAATAGTGCAGTAGCTTTCCATTTCTCTGGTGAATTCATTCCATAAGCCCATCTTTCACCCCTCCTCCTTCCATTACACATTTTTAAAAAGAGGGATGTAGGAATTGACAACATTTATTAGGCCTTAATTTGCAAAATTAGCTCTAGCCACCTTGGTCACCAGAATTTAATGCTCCTAATGATTTTTCTGACACATACATGTTGGTGGCACGATCTCGTTCCTGTTCATTTTTCATTTTGATACAGCCAAGTACATGATACCAGATAATGTAATGACAATGCCTATTGTGTCAGTAGATGATGCCTATTGAGGGAAGATTCTCAAGCTGTGGCTTGTAGCTGCCACCTGAGCATAGGCTGCTTGTTAAGCGGTCTCCTCTCAGAAGGCGGGAAGGCAGAATGTTTCTTCAGTAAGGTTTAGTCAAGATGCTGTCTCCATTCTGTGCTTATGCGTTCCATCAGTGCCATCACTAGCACCACGCACAAGGAAAAAAGAGCACACCCACTCCAACAATTGGCAGAATTAGGATCCTGGAAAGGGGGTGCAATAGTATAATAACAGGTGTTTTCAGCTGATTGTCAGTCACTGTTTTGGTTAGTGCCTGACTGGGGCACCCTTTGAAGCTCCACGTAAGCGGCTCTGAAATTACTAAGTGTGCAATCCTAACCTGGAGTTAGGCCGGCACAGTTAAACCAGCAACGTTTGGCTGGCACAAGGGCCACCATAACGTATGTTTGGACCACTCTCGGAGTCACGGCAGCACACGGACGTGCACCACCCTTCCTGACTCTGAGAATGGTCCAAACATACATTACGGTGGCCCTTGTGCCAGCCAAACTTTGCTGGCCTAACTGTGCTGGCCTAACTCCAGATTAGGATCGCACTCTAAGGATAAGTGGGGATATAAACATCCATCTTAAATTTTCTTAAAGTTCTCCTTCCTCCTCAGGGAAGGGGGCATAAAACATATTTTTCTCTCTTATTAGATCAGAGAACTCTTGAGTCAGCTAGTGATAAAATGCTAAGATTCCACAACCAGTAGTATAGTTCCCAAACTGTGGGTTGCAACCCAATTTTTGGTGGGTCATGAAACTGACCAGCTGATAGCTGACAAGGAAAATGAGCCCCACGGAAACTGAAATGGAGTGCGGGGTGTGTGTTTACTCGTGAGTAACCAAGCATGCCTCAGTCCACTTTGGCAGCACATATACTGTACTAAAATTGGAATGATACAGTTCACTTCAAAAGGCAGTCAAAGGGGAATGCAACACCACCAGAATGTCCTGATCCAATGAATGCGGGACACAAAAACAGTCAAGAAGGAAGACCACCCCCCTCCTTCAAGCTGATAAGAAAACTGTATGGAGCCCTATGGAATGTGAAACTGAGCCACTCATGCAGGTCTACTTGCGAGTTGGCAACTGTGCCTTGGAGGCTAGATGAAGGAGAATGCAAGTCACTAGAACAGTGGTTCTCAAACTGTGGGTCAGGGCCCACCAGTAGATAATGAGCCAATTTCAGGTGCGTTGCGAAGCGCCTGGAGTAGCCATATTGAAAATATGGAAAGATGGGATGCTGGAAAGGGGGATGGTTATGTGGTTGCTTTTCTTGTGTAAAGGCTTTTTTCTTTCTGACTCACTTTGCTGCTGGAAAATGGCTGAGAAATTATTGCTGCATTCTCAGGAAAGCAGCAGGTTGTGGAGTCACAATGACGGCACTTCGGGCCATGACATCACTTCTGGTGGGTCCGGACAGATTGTCTTTCTAAAAAGTGGATCCCGGTGTTAAAACGTTTGAGAACCACTGCACTAGAATGTTCCGATCTGAAGTCTCTTGATTGTTTTCATTGCCCCAACTGGCTTCTGTGGGGCGGGAGAGAGGAGGCCTACACAGCTTGGTTGGGACAAGTAAATGATTTCGCTTCCCTCTGGCCGTGCCACTACTATACATGCATGCACGTACGCACACCCAAGGAAAGATGGACCATAAAAGAAAAATACCTGTGAAATAGCAAACGAGAAAACCGTTCTCATGGATTTGTGCTTGTGATTATACCAGCAGAGAGAGAAAGCAAAATGAAATTGGTAAAAACCACCCAAGGAGGGCATCTTTTTTTTTTTTTTTTAATGTGCATAGTCTCTAAGTTTGGAAAGCAGCAAATACATTCCTTTTTTCATGTTCACTGCCAGGGTCTTTCATGTTGCTTGGTCTGGTGTTATTTCTCCACCCTGTCTAGTGAGAGTATCGTGTGACTAATATTCCCTTCACAAATGTCTGTTCTTTGGGAAACATAACAGGCATTTCGCTCCTCTCGCCTCCCCCCCCCGCTTGTCTCTTGTTGTGTCTCTCTTCAAAAACTCGGCTCTATCTCTTTTGCCCAGCTGCAAGCAAGCCAGAGCATCTCCTACCTGACAAAAGAAGATACCTTTGATAGCCAGGCACATCTGTAAAGTTGAAACACATGCTTGGTTCAGATACCAATGAACTTGAATTTGCATCAATTCATTAGCAAAAGCTTTCAAACCACTGCAAAAGGCAAGCCGAACTGTAAAAATAATTGGACGTAAAACACCCTCGCAGGAAGGGAGAGGGGGGAAAGGGGGGGAATTTGAGAGGAGGAATGAAGAGCAAAACAGCTTGCGCAGGGAGAACTGAGCAAGGCTTTCATCTGTAGGCCAGTCCTGGTGGGAAAGGGCATGCATTTTAAAATGGGTCTTGCGGTAGGCAGCTCTAATCATGCAGTTGGCACTATTTGCTGTGCCTGTCCAACCATGTGACATTCTCAGCCAATCAAGAAGGGAAACTGGGCTTTGTGAGGGTGACAATTGTACTAAGAGTTGGGGGAAGGTGGCTTAGCAGTACCTCTGATAGATTTGCTAGTTGCTGTCAAAAATCTCTAGATCTTGCCAAGCTTTGCAGCACTATGGAGGGATGCTGCCCAGCTGTGCCGCATACAAAGAAGGCTGATCAGAGGTCCTGGGGATGGATAGGCTGATGTTGGTGACTCGCCACTTGCAGGTTCCAGCATTTCACTTGCACCAGAGTACAGTGGCACTGAGCCAGCGGTGGACCATACTTGTCCTGAACTGTCAACTGCAATTGCACAAGATCCCCAATTCCCCAAGTGCTGAGAAGTTCCAGGGGAAGTGCTGCCTGCATTTGGCCTTCCTATGGAAGAAAAATCAATTACAATGTCTTTGCAATAGGTGCTAGACTGACGAACATACAGTTTGAGCATTGAGTGGTCCCTCTTTGGCGGTATTTCGGCGGGGGCTGAAGACCTTTTTATTTCAGCAGGCTTTTAGTTGCTGACAGGCTGGCTGGCTTTTTTTTTGCACTCTTTTTATATATTTTATGATCCTAGGAATTTGTTGTATGTTATATTTTTAATATTGTTTTTATTGTCTTAATACTGTTTTTAATTATTGTTTTTTACTGTGTTTTTTAACTTTGTAATGCCGCCTTGAGGGCCTTTGTGGCGGAAAGGCGGGGTATAAATCAAATAAATAATAAATAATAATAAATAGCAGAGCTCTCCTTACAAGAAACAAGAAGTTGCCTAACTTGCCTCAGAGAGCAGCCTAAGCCCAAAGATGCTTCAGCTTTTGACTTGCTCCTTCCCAGCTGTTCCATTTCATTGTGCCAGCCTTCAACTATGATCAGTTCTCTGTCCCATCTCAGTGGCGTAGCTAATGAAAGTGTAGCCCAGTGCAGAGAGCAAAATGATGCCCTGGAAGTGCAGGAGGTGTGGACTGATGGTTGAGTTGCTGGTACTGCCTGAAGCTAAGCAGGAGAATCTGTGGTTTGCTTTTGGATGGGAGACGGATGCCAGGTTGCAGGAGAGCGTGTGAGAGGGGCAGCCGGCAAAAGAACGGAATACGACCTTGAGTACCTGTCCAGGCTTGACTTGCGATTGCCTGCTGAAGCTTGATGGCATGCAGCCAAAGGAGAGAATCACACTGTGAAGGCTACATCTGGGACTGAGGATTGGCGGATGACAAGAATACTGTATATTTGTAAAAACACCATTGGAAAAAATGGTGGTTTAGACTAGCCTGCTCATGTAAGCCGCCTTGGGCATTTGCTTTGGCATGGGAAAGGTGGGGTATAAATGCTTCAAATAAATAAATAAATAAATGGGGGGGGGTGGCCATAACTTTTGATAGACTCAAGATATTACACTCTGATTTCTTCCATTGCATTCTGCATGAAATTAACTTTCCAATGATTTATAACATGATGGTATTATTCATAATTACCAATGTTTTTACAATTTTGACCACTAGTATCAAACTCAGCTTGTTGCCCCCTAAAGCTTGTTGCCTGATGCAATTGCACGCCTATACCCCCTTAGCTATGCCTCTGGTCCATCTCAATCAAATATGGCTAGAAAACATCTTCCTTGTTTTGTTGTATTATCATATCGGCATTCTGGGGAGGAGGGAGGATAAGTCTCCTTTGAGTACTTAGTCCATCTCCACCTACGGCTTTCCATCTTCCATGTAAGGATAGTCCTGGACAAGGGCAGGTCAAGCCAATCTGGCACCTGAGATGGCACTAAAATTTGCTGCCACCTGCCAGCATGCATGCAAGAGCCAGCACAGACCCCTGTACCAGTATGTCATTGCCAGCATAAGTGCCTGTACTCTCAGGTTAGTACTAGGTAGCACCCACAGCTGTGACTTTGTTCCAAAAGTGGGTTCACAGTACTACTTTGGGGGATCATGACCTATGCTCATGGCATGCCAGAATAGTTTGAAGTGCATGTATAATGTGGTTGTCTGAAAATTCTGCCATGCACAGATCATTGCACTCAGCTGCAACACAATAGGGTGCAGTTCTATGGTGCAGTGGGATCACCCCCAAGAGGAAATACTGCCTTTGTCCTTGGGGAAATCAGTGGCCGAATATAAAAAAACCCCAGCGTTGTACAGGTTGCTTCAAACAGGTATACGAACATGCACTGAATGTCAGTCAATTTTGTGATCTTTACATCAACCTCCTGAGAAATCCACGGGGCAGGATGGAGTGTGTTTGCAGATCATTTTTCCTCTGTTTCAGGCTCTTTTGTCTGCCTTCCACTCACTTATCAATGGTGGGAGCTGTTTGGAAAGTTCTTTGAACAAGGGCTTTCAAAGGGCTGAGCTGCTCTGTTCTTCAAACAGCTTCATAAAGCGATTTGGATGCAAAGCATCAATACATGTCAGCATTCCCAAGTTATCATTCATCTCTTTGTAGTTTTATTAGGAAATAATATAGCCCCCCCCACTCCCAGTATGGGTCGTAGGGTTGTTCCAATGTTTGAGGTTTGATCTGCCCACCAAAAGGTCTGCTACAAAACAACTCTTTCACCAGCTGTGGGTTAAGAGAGACATAATTGAAAAAAGCTCCAGATTTGATTTTCTGATTCCAATTTGCCTTCTGTCTCCTTTCATCCTTTTGGAAATATACAGAAAAAGTAAATGCTCTTTTCTGACTTCATGGTTTGCTTTGCTCTTCCACCCCAGCACAATGTCTTCTCTAGTGGCTGTTGCTGGGGGGGGGGGGTCTGCATTTTTTTAGACTGTGAGCCCTTTTGCGACAGGGAGCCATTTAACTTTATTTTTACATGTAAACCGCTTTGTGAACTTCTTGTTGAAAAGCAGTATATAAATACTCATTGATTGATTGATGATTGATTGATTGATTGATTGGATTGATTGATTGATTTGTCAGGCATTTTGGGTTTTTACTACAGATTTTGTCAGGGCCAGGCAAGCCGTGAAACTGACTGCTGCGCTGGCCTCTGGCAGTGGAATAGCAGGGGGTGTCCACATCTACCCAGCCAAACAATTTCACTGCATTTCCTCCTCCTCCTCCTCCCTTTCCCTGAATTGGAAAAGGAAGAGGAGGAGCAAACCAAGAGAAGAAGTGTATGGGGGGAGTATGGTGAGTTAGAACTATGTTTCTCAACCTGTGGGTGGAGACCCACTAGGTGGGTCACAAACCAATTTCAGGTGGTTCATGTAGCATTACTAGGGCAGGCATAATAGAAAATATGGGAAGATGGGACAGTGGAAAGGGGGAAGATGCGTGGTCATTTTGCTCATGTCAGCATTGTAAAAAGCCTTCCCCCCTTTTCTGATTCATTTTGCTATTGGAAAATGATTGATAAATAACCCAATTTACTGCTGCCTTCTCAGGAAAGCAGCAGGCTCTGGCGTCACAACGACGGCACCTCCAGCCATGACATCACTTCCAGCGGTTTCCAGACAGATTGTCATCCTGAAAAGTGGGTCCTGGTGCAAAAAATCCGAGAACCACTGGGTTAGAGCATCTCTGACACTCAAGCTGGAGACCACTGCTACGGGGGAAATGTTTGGCAAACGACGCTTCACGTTCTGCTGGGGAAGCTGCAAAAGACCCCTTCTACAATCCCCAGGGCTCTTCACTGTCTGCAAAGGCCCCTGGAAGCTGTAGTAGAGGTCTTTCATGGCTTTCCCAGCAGAAGGTGAAGCCTATTCATGCCGGGGAAGGATCAGAGAAGCACCAGATCTGGCCCACAGGCTGGAGTTTGGAGCCCCCTGCTTTAGCCCAGCAGTCTTTAGCCCGGCCTGCGAGGTGGATCCAGAGACTGCTGTTTCCCTCCGCTCAGTGACCCGCGCTTACTGTTTTGCCAGGGAGCACTGGGAAGGTTGCGATTACAGCCCCCAGTGTTGCCATGGCCAGCTGCTTCTTGCTTCTGTCGCCTCAGCAGGCGGTGCATGCTGTGCTCTGGGAGGACGGCTGGCTGCGGTGACACTTGGCGGCTATAGTCAAGGGTTTCCCAATGCTCCCCAGCGGAACAAAAAGTGCTGGTTGAGCCGGGGAGCCTTTTCTGACTTCATGTTTCAGTTTGGAGACGGCTGCTCTAGCCTATCACTCTCCTCTCCTCCAGACTTCCTCTCTTGCTTTGTTCCCCGCTCTCTTTTCAATCCAGTTTGTGGGCGGAACAGAGACTAGTACGTCACCAGGTTTGAGACGGCAGCTTCTGGAATGCTGCCTCAGGGGCCAGAAGATCTTGGGACAGTCACGGATTTTGTATGATTGCTCCATGAGAATAGAAAATCATCTGTAAACTTACTCCTCCTCCCTCATTGTCAAATAAATTGTTTATATATATACAATATATATGTATCCTAAGCAGAGGCGGATCTAGGGGGGGGGCAAATCTGTAAGTTTTGCAAGAAGCCTTACCTTGCAGTGGAAAACACTCCTCTTCTGCACTGTTCTGGCCAATCCTCACAGGGAACAGCAACATCTTGGCTTTGCTTACTGGCTACAGCAGCAAGGGAGAGGAGGGATTTACATGACAGGGTAAGGCTTCTTGCAAAACTTACAGATTTGCCCCCCCTTAGATCCGCCTCTGATCCTAAGCTGTCATCCTTTGGAATATTGCACAGGAAATCTTTGATAGATTCAACTTGCTTCCTTCAGGATTTGATCACAAGGCAGTTCCAGATTGTTTCCCCATACAAAAATTATCCTTACCATTTGGCAGGACGATACACACGACCAAAGTAGCCTGGGGTGAGACAGCTCAGTTTCAGGTCATGAACATTTTCCGAAGAAAACTTCCTTGCACTGGTTATCACTTAGACATCTAGTAATTGTATCATAGCTGCACGCAGATTTAAATGTTCAGTACAGTTTCTAGTAGAACCAAACTGACATAGCGATCTGTAGCTTTTGAGGGACGTTGCTAAGGGACCGAAAGCATCTTCATAAACAAGAGCGCTTCAGGTTTTTCATGGTGATACATCACAAAATGATGTGCTTCATTCCATATTTTCAATGAAAGATTTCTGTTCCTGGGATTTACATATTTGAGGTATTTACCTTTTTATTATCAATCAATCAATCAATCAATCAATCAATCAATCAATCAATCAATCAATCAATCA
>JAJKFI010000019.1:11851575-11862631 GCA_029204185.1 Lerista edwardsae | reverse complement strand
TCAATCAATCAATCAATCAATCAATCAATCAATCAATCAATCAATCACTAGTATTTGTATACCGCTTTTCAACACAAAGTTCACAAAGGCAAATAATAACAGGCAAATAATAACATTAAAGTTAAATGGCTCCCTGTCCCAAAAGGGCTCACAATCTAAAAGAATGGAGGACACCACCAGCAACAGCCACGAGAAAGACACTGTGCTGGGGTGAAGAGGGACAATTGCTCTCCCCCTGCTAAATATAAGAGGACACCACTTGAAAAAGTGCCTCTTGCCCAGTTTTATTATTGTAGTCTTTCAGTACTTTTTTTCTTTTAACAACTTGGGTTCTTCAGTGTGTGTGCGCAAGTGTGCGTGCGTGTTAGACTCTCCCTTCCTTCCCAGTTTATTTTGATGGCTCTCAGCAGGAGATCTGTCTTTTCTAATTTAATAAATCAATATGTGTGTTCAGTGGAAAAACGGCATGCTTTCTCCCCTCTTTCAGGTGAGGGGTTAAGTATCTATTCGGAATTGTTCTTGTTAAGGGAATTTCCTCCAGACCTGGATGCTATAGTTACAAAGCACATTTGAAAGTCTCCTGTAGCTATTGCGCTTCTATATACATGCTGCTGACATTATAATAATAAAAAAAACTTTTTGAGTTAAATCACTCACCTCTCAGATGGGCCATTTATATTCCCCTCGGCTAGTAGGGCTCCTTTGATTACGTAATGACAGCTGGGTAGATATATGGACTATGGCAATGGGCTGGCAGCCACTTCATTGTCAATTTCGCTTTGTTCTGCTTAGAAAGGCAAAGCACAATGGAGAGGGTTTGATCCACATGTCAGACATATGAGACACAAAAGGATGATGGGAGCTGACTGCACTGCACAATCAAAGTGTCACCAGGAATTGCTGTGTTTCAGCCGTACGTAACAACGGCCGGGTGGCCAGCGGTTGTGTCAGTCATAATTAGACGTTAGCACTTAAAATCACAGTGCAGTCCCATTGCTACCTCGATTGATGGACAGAGAAACAACTGTAGCAGAGAGGACAGTTTCATTATCACCTTCTGGAAGTCCCATGGATTAACCCAAATATTAACCCTTTGGCTGATGGCAGTTTTCCAATGCTTAGGTCTGTCCTCCATGCAGTCAAACTGCTGTTTCTCTTTTAAAATTACACCGTACCATTTTAGGGGATCTTTCATTTGGTGCTGTTTATCATAGGACATATTTCTTATATTTATTATCATATATCATATTTATTAGGGACGTGGTGGCGCAGCGGGTTAAACTGCTGCTGCTGGGTTTTCCGACCAGAAGTTTGGGACAGAGTGAGCTCCGGTTGCTTGTCCCAGCTCCTGCCAACCTAGCAGTTTGAAAGCACCTAAATGCAAGTAGATAAATAGGGACCACTTCGGTGGGAAGGAAACGGCGTTCCGTGCGCTATGGCATAGAGTCATGCCGGCCACATGACCACGGAAGCTTGTCCTTGGAAGGAAACGCTGGCTCTACAGGCTTTGAAACGGAGATGAGCACCACCCCCTACAGTCGGTCACGACTAGACCATTCGGTCGTGCGGAAACCTTTACCTTTTTATCATAGGACAATCTAGCTCCCAAACATGGAAGGCGATTTGGAGCATTACTCTTACATGCATATCACATCACTTTATTAGGTACCAAACTACATATTTATTTAGAGTGGGGGGGTCACTGAAATATATTGCCATTATTCCTGTTTTCAGGTGAAGATCTGGGATATTATCCAAGGCTACTTGGATATGTCATACATAGAGGATAACATATTTGAACCAATGTGTTCCAAACACAAAACTGCATGACATTGCATGATTTTTTGTCTCCTCTTGTATACTCATGGCCACCCACAGAACACCACTTTAGTTGTCTCTCCAGTCTACTTCCTGAGAGCAAACTGGAATAGATTCAGAACAGCAACACTGCTTTTCCTTCAGCACTTCTGGAGGAAGAAAGAAAAAGAAACGCATGCTTTGCGGCTGCCTCCTTGCCCTCTCAGTGGCTTAAAAAAGCAGCTGGGAAGAGAGGCTCCCTTTCCTTCAACTGCAGCACCACCTCCTTCCCCTTCTTGCCCATGCTCCTATTTGCTCCTATTTAAAATAAAGACGAAAAGCAGAGCATGCTGGGAGCAGTCCCACCATGCACCACACTTCCTGTTTATTTTAAACAGGACTATGTGGCTGTGGTGATCCTGCCTGTGTTCTTGAGGGGGCAAATGCCCCTGAGTGCCATGCCAGTCAGGGGAGTGGCACAGAGGAGGATGGCACTGATGGTGGCAAGCAGTGTTTGGCCTGCCTGCTCACCCCTGCATCCATACTGCTCCAAAATGGAGTGTTCTTGGACGCTGGGGGTATGGCTGGGCTGTGCAGGGGGAGGGGAGGCAGCGTTTGGGGCGGCAATCTGAATCAGCCAGGTCCGCAAATACCATGTGGAGGAAGGGTGAGCTAGCAGCAGTGGAGTTGTAGGTAAGTGGATGGGGCTGACTTTGCCTTGCTTTGCATGCCCTGGCTGCTTTCTTAAATGGTGGCCTGGTGGTGGGGTACATGCCAGGTTTCTTTCATCTTGTGGAAAGAGGTACACACAGAAATGGCCAATCTGCCCTCATTCAGGTGACAGATCAGCACTGGCTATTTCCATGTATAAGGTGCTTTATACAAAGCTGCAATGGTTAAGACTTGGGCACCTTGACAAACACCTTAGTGACATCAAGATTAGCTACTGTCACACAGTGGTTCCCAAACTATGGTTGGGGCCCGCCAGTGGGTGGCAACCTGATTTTTGATGAGTTGAGAAACTGGCAAGCTGATAGCTGACAAGGAAAATGTATTGAGCCTTAAGAAACTGAAAAGAGCAGCACGTGTCTACTCACAAGTAGCCAAATGTGCCCTGACACTTATTGAAGGCCAGGTGAAGGAGAATGCAAGGCCACCAGAATGGTCCTGATCCGATGAGCGCAGAGCTCAACAAGAACTCAACAAAACATAGTAAAAAGGATAAAAACAGAGGCTTTGAATGGCTGGTAGTGCCACGTTTTTTTAATCTCGTAAAGCTAGGTGGGTCCCAACAGAGTGTCACTTTAAAAAGACCCAGTGCTAAAATGTTTGAGAGCCACTGATGTGATGGTTGTACAGCTTAGGCGAGGTTATAAATGTAATAGTGATTTGTATTTATTTAGCAGATTTCTATCCCACCTTTCTCTCCAAGGTTGGAGGCCCAGGGCAACTTGCAATTTAGAAAATGTGTGAGCTGAAGCCTACTTCTGCAAGCAGGGAGCCTCCCTGGACCAGGGTAGTTGTGTAAAAGTGTATTTCGACTCCATGTCAGTCTCTCTTCAATGACCATTTCAGAAATGTTCGGTCTGTAATTCAAATAAATGTAGCAGCTCTGACCTTCACCCTGGGAGCTGCAGACCCAGTTGTGTTATTTGGGATGGATTTCATGCAAGGAGGAATGGTTCTGAAAGCCAGCTAGTTCAGCTGGGCTGCACAGGCCTGGCCAAGTGGCCATATGGGATTTATTACCGCACGCAGTTCTGCTATTGGGATAGGTGGAATACAATCCAGCAGCCTGCTTTTTACAGTGTCTTTACGGGGGGAAAGGAATTCAAATGTGGTTTGGCTAGCAAAATAAGCAGATGAAATCTCTGCATGCACAGATCTTGTTCAATAGAAAAATGCCATTTTCACTCTGTTGCTTTTTAGGTACCTCAAATGGCATTTTTAAAATATATGATTGGCTATTATTCTAGAATAACAGCGTTTTAATTAGCTTCAGCTTCTATTTTGTTTATGCATTCAAAGGGTGGATCAGAGGCCAACGGTGGGTTGAAAGGAGGAAAAAAAAAGTGCCCCTGATAAAACAAGGGCTCTTGGCTGACCTCTTTCATCTCGAGAAAAGTAATCATTATAAAAAGTAGGTGAGTTATTTTCTCTGGTAGATGCAGGTGGAAAGAGTGAAGAGTTCGCTGAAAGCAAAGGCGGCTTGAGAATGACTCAAAAAGCAACAATAGCGTGTGCAGGAAGCACCTTTGCTTCTTCCAGCGGTCTTCAACAATGTTTGTGCCATGACTCCAATAAATAAATAATGGGACTGGGGACCTGCTGTCGATCCCACCCTCCCTCCCAGGATCATATCTGGCCACTCCCATCATTGCTTATTCCCCACTGCTGTTATGCCTTCCCAGCACTGTTCACTGTAGCCAAATATTCTTGTTAGAGAGAGCAAAAAAAAAAAAAAATTACCATGAAGCCTAACACTAGTGAAAGCTATCTTAGCGCAATTGCTAAGAACCTGAGCAGGACTAGGACACAACCTCCTGGTACCTGAAGGGGTCCACCAGATGCCTCCCCCTTTATCTGCTGGTGCTCTTGTCTGCTGGTGCTCTATACCCTATACCACACTTCATTAGAACACCCTTTATTCTAAATCATTGGTCCACTCAGCACTGTTCACAACTTGGTGTATGTATAGATGGGCAGCATAGGTAGGGTGGGTTTGCCAGAGAATGGGCTAAGGTACTGCAGTCTCCCATATACCCCATCCTTTGATGGTTGTCCTTACGATTAGCTGCCATGCTGGTGTGGTGGGGCTTCTTGGTGTGGTACAGCTATTGCTACTTGGTGTGATGTGGCTATTGCTAATTGGTGCAGTGTGGCAGTTGATGTGGCTGGGAATTAATGATGGATGGTCTTCGATCATTGTTTTTGGTCTTTAATCAAAACCCAATTAAAATGTGGGTCATAATTGCATCGGGGAGTTGTTCTTGGGCGCGGCGAATTCTGCAGAGGGAGGTATGGGGTTCTCACACCTTCTGGAAGGCTAGCAGTACCCCCAGATATGTTGAAACTCTTTTTTTTTTTCATGGTGATGGCATGATCCTGGAGGTGCTGTTGCTGCTGTCCAGTCCTGTCCCCACAAATACTTACAGTGGTCCCAACCTTCATGTAAAGGTTGAGAACTACTGTCCTCAGTAGCGCCAACTCCATGAGTGCTGGTATGCTGTTAGCACCCCCAATAATTGGTTTTAGGCCAATTGGCACTGGGCCTCGCTCTTAAGGGGGCAACGTGCTAGTGGGGCCCACCCTTATTTCTTCTGGCTGACTGTTTTTGCACTTAGAGTGCATTTTTCCCCCGGCCACCATTTTCCCTTTAAATATGAGCCATGTTTGGCAATGGAGCTGAAGTGGGCTCCTTCTCTTGCTTTGTTTATAACATACTGGCTTGAGATTCCTCTGCTTTGCGGCTGCTCTTAGGTGAGTGTTTGCACAATCCAGGAAGGTTCCCTGCCCCTTCTCCTCCATTGATTCTGAGATCTCTATTCTCCATGTTAATTTGCTGCTGGTGGTGTGAGTTTGAGTCTTCCCCTCATTGGTTCCTAGATCCTTAACTTAGTGCTGTTGGATGTTTATGTTGCTGCTGCAATAGAATGTTTATGTTGCTCCAGGAAGTTTTCCTCTCCCCCCTTCTGATATCCCTGTTCCGTGTAAACTTATCGCTGCTAGTTTGAGGTTTGAACCTTCTTTAATCCAAAAATCCTTGCTGGCCTCTCTTGCCAAATTCAACCTCATCAGGAGCTCCGAGCTCCTGCTCTACTTATAATGGGTAGACCTGAGCTCCCGGCGGGACACGTTCACTTTTGGACTGGCTTTGGAGTCGTTTGAAAAGAGATCCCCCCCCCGTTTTCCCTCCATTTTTTTTATAGTGGCTTGGACTGTCGATCTTTCCCTCCATTTTTGAATGTGCGTACTGCTGTGTGGGTGTGGCTACATGGCTACTTCAGGGGCGTGGCTACATGGCTATGTCAGGGGCGTGGCTACTCAGCACCCCTAATGTTGAGATCAAGTCATCACCCCCGACTGTCCTATTTGTTGGAGCTTTAATTGTTAGACAACTTGCATTATTTGTTTTGTTTTCATTTTTAATAGTGTTATAGTACTATTTCACTATTTAAAAAATTAAAATAAAAAATGAGAGAACATTAGTAAAGCCTCCTTCCCCCGCCTACCTCTGTGGTAGTAGAAATACCAATTCAATTCAATTCAATTCAATTCCACCTTTATTGGCATGAGATAAAAACAAACAAGAAACAGAATTTTACAAAATATATGGTCATAGCCTAAAACAAGGATTAATTATGCAGTGTTGGAACGAGACACATTAACTTGGACTATTTTTTGTAAAAACAAAGCCAATTGGATTATGGCCTTTCTATCGCTCAATGTAAATAAAGTTTTCAGCAAATGGGGGTTCTCTTTCAAATCCCACGAGTGCATAATGGGGTGTAAGTGTTTCTCTCTAATGTCAGAGTGAATAGGGCAATGCAGTAGAAATACCATTGAGCTGTTAAGAGACTTGCTCAGTATGCAGACCAAAGTACACTCTACTTTCTACTCTCTCTCTCTCTCTCTCTCTCTCTCTCTCTCTCTCTCTCTCTCTCTGAAATAAAGCTTTGTGAAATTAGGGAAGCCTTGTGGGGGGAGATGTGAGGGACGCCACTAAGGAGATCCAGAGTATTTTAAGTTCAATTATTCAAATTAAGGGACACAAGTTACTTACAAAATTTGGCATGCAGTATTTTGTTGTTGCCTTTTAAAATAAGATTGGCTCAAAAACATCATTAGCCGTTGTTAATTACACCACTTTACATTAATAGCAACAACTCTCCAAACCATATTTGATGAATTTCTGGTGTACATTTACAGTTCCTAGAAAAACATTTTATAAATGATGGCATAAATGATTTGCGGCCTGATCCTATCATGGTTTGGGCCGGCGTGTGGAGGGGGCTTTACAATAGCAGAACATAGTTCTGCTGTCATAAAATGGCCTCAGGCAGCAGCCATTTTAAGTGTGCTGCCACACCCGGTGGCAGTGCTGGAGGCCCACAAAGGTAGGTTCAACAGTAGTGGGGGAGGAAAGAGGCAGGGAGAGGGTGTGATGGGGAAGTGAAAGGGGTACAGAGGCGGGGCGGGGATAGGCAGACCAGGAGAAGTATTGGCGCCACTCATTTATCTTGTTTCTTGTATCTATTTTCACAATTCTTTTTCATTTTTTGTATCTACACCGCTATGTTTTTGGTTTGTGTCATATTCTTCTCATCATATGGAAAATAAAAAATTGTCTTAATTTTAAAAAGTTTATATTTGAATACAGAAAAAAGAATAAAGGAAAGAAAAGGCACTACAGTCACAAACCAACAAATGCTTAGCCCACTTTAATTAACTGACTGCACCGAGTTGTGGCAATTAGAGGTTTTACAAAATTAGAGATTAAAGCTGCAATCCAACACACCCTTAGCCCACTGAAATTAATTGACTCTTTGCTGGGTTGTGGCATACATGCAAAAACAATTAAATGTATAATATGAATTTGATTTTGCGCAGGCAAAGTTAAATTTCTCATTATGGTATGACCCTTAAGCATTTCTAAACCTAGTTGTTCTCAAGTCTGAGACATCTCACTGAATCTGAGCAAAGTTATAAATATCTGATTCGGTAACGGATTGGTTAGGAATTTTAGGTTAAATAAATAACACGTAAATAAACATAGAATCTGCTGTGGAGATTTTCATGTTGTATTTCAAGGTGAACCAGATTGGGATATCAAATCAGACTTCTGCAATGATGGACTTTTCGCCACTTCTGCAGTGGCTGATTACTTGCACTCATTTTATTTGAATAATGTCTAGAAGTTCTAATTAGCAATGGCTAATCTGCCCACAGAAGTTTAATATTGATTTCACCTCCTGTAAACTAATCTAATTGCCCTCCTTACCATGTGATAGGGTGGGTCTGGGAACCTATGCGAATGATTGCAATGTTAGCTATCATGTTGTTAGATGGCCTTGTCTGTTGACCATATGAAGCCATGACGCGGAATAAAAGATAATAATTGTCTTCCATAATGACTTTGGTCTGAGCCTGAGTAAGTATGTGACATATATAGCCCAGTCCACACCTGCTGCAGAATCAGATTGTACCACACTGAAGAATGGTAGAATGGATTGTACCACTTCAGCGTGCAGCTGGGAATCACATTGTTGAACGGTCGCTTTGTTGTTGTTGTTTTAAACCCTCCCTGCATGTTGAAAATAACGTGGGAGTAAGCAGGCTGGGCCAGAGCATTTCTCCCTGATGTTATGACGTCTAACAGCCCAACCCAGAACTGCTTGGCTGTCACAGGCGCAGTGGTAGCCAAAAGGCTACTGCTGCATTCAGCGGCAGCGAGGCAGCTGCTCAAGTCTCCTCGGGAGAAGGGGACATTCAGCCCCTTCCTCCGGAGAATGCTATTTTGCTGGCGGTGAATCAAGCAACTCTGTATTGGGTTACCCAAGGCACTGCCGGGGATAAGAACCAGCAGTGGAGCCACCTCTGGGTGCTTTATGGCACCTTTGTGACACTTTTAGCCGCCAGTATGCACGTACTGCTGGTGATATGGCCTTCAGGACTCGGCCCTAATATGGGGGAGCATGAAAAAATACCCCTGCAGTCTAAAATGGTATATGGTGCATTCTGCTGCCTCTGAAGAATGGTACTAAAGCTCTAATGCAGTTCCATCTCCAGATCAAATATTAGCTTTCCTGACAGGCTATGAATGTTTCTAGGTCAGGGCTGTATTTTTTCCCTATGCAAAAGGCCCCAGAAAGTATTCCATAATTCCAATCCTGTTCTTAATTGACATTACCAACATAAAATGGAACTTTTGTTTTCCTTTGTTTCTCAGTTCTGGAAGTTTAAGTAGTGGTGGAACTTTGAGCATTCAGACCTCTCTCTCTGGTTCTCTACCTTCTTTGATTCCGCCAAATCTTCTTTGATTTTCCTTGTTCCCCTGCCTGTTTGCCAACTCCAGTATCCTACTTCCTTTACTTTGATCTCAGCCTGAAAGCAACTCAGTCATGGATGGCTATTTTCTGGGTGATGCTTTTTATCTTGGGTCAATGGCTGTAGAGCAAGGTTTAAAAAACCAACCTGTTTGTTTAAAGGGGGTGGACGTTTAGTGGTGATGGTGTTGCTAAGCACCTGGAAGTAGCCTGCATGATGCTTGGATTCAGAGGTGAAGCCTCCCATCCAGTTTGCCATGCGCTGGACGGCATTTGGAATGGCAGAGCTGGCTGCTCAAGCTCAGGGAGTCCCTGTGCTACACAGTGCTTCTGGCACTTCCCTATCCTGTGCATGGTGACCAGCGGCAACTCTACAGGGAGGGCAGAGCTCTAAGTTTTGCAAGGAGCCTTACCCTGTCATGTAAATCCTTCCTCTGCCTTGCTGCTGTAGCCAGTAAGCAACGTCAAGATGTTGCTTCTCCGTGTGAGGATTGGCTAAAACGGTGCAGGAAAGGAGTGATTTCCACTGCAAGGTAAGCCTCCTTGCAAAACTTAGAGCTCTGCCCTCCCTGTAGAGACACCATTGATGGTGACTCAGGTGGGAGGCTTTGCTTCCCAAGCCGAGCTCTGGACAGGCCAGACTTTGTCTGGTGTGCCAGATGATTTTGGCTGGTGGGCTAGATCTGGCCCACGGGCTGTAGGTTGCCGCTCCACTCCAAGCCTGGGGGTTTGAACATCAAATTAAGCTAACAAAACTTGCAGCAAAAAATTATCTCCAATTGCAGATAGTTACCTAAAATCACAGGGCCGATGACAATAACAAAGGCTTTGAAACAGGCTATTTAAAAAAAGAATTCTGTGTATTACATTGAAACTCTGCCAGGAAAAGTTCTCATCCTGAAAGGCAACCGTATCTTTCCAGTAATGGGCAGGCCCCTCATTTTTGCAAGATGCGTATCTGAGACTGTCAAAATGCAAGCTGCTTGAGATGACTTTTCTTTTTAACTATCCAGAAGACCAAACTTGATTTTGTTTGAAATCATTTCCTACATGACGGAAACAATTAGTCAATGTGATATTCTTATTTTTTAATTTTTTTAAGGGGCGGGGGTTTGAATATTGATAACTGGGTTACAACAAGGCCAATGGAATGTTTTCATTGACAATTTCAGTCAAAGAGTTTCCGCCCTTGATTTTATTAAAGATCAGCAGGATTGTTGTCAGTTTGAGTTATTTCTTTGCAAGCGAAGAGAAAGAATGTTAGACAAAAAAATGTAAGACAGCAGAAAAGCAATGATGTAGTAGTGTTTATTATTATTATTATTATTATTATTATTATTATTATTATTATTATTATTATTCATGAGCTCCCCTTGTTGTGTGATAAAGTTTACCAGCTATGTTCTAACCTGGGGAATTTCAGAAAGGTACTGGATAGGGACAAACTTGCTCCACTTTCCAGCAAGATATTTTCAAATTGGGCTATACTCAGGGGAGGGGGTTGGGGGGGGGGGCTTATTTTCATCAGTGCTATTTCAGGCTCACCACCCTCCTTATGTTCTCCAGTGGTCACCCCTGCTTCATGACCACATAAAAACATAAAACTGCCTTCTGGGCGTTAAAATATTTGATTAAAAACACAAAATACCATTTTTTTGGTGTTTAAGATATTTTTCAGAAATTTTCCAGAGTGCTTTTCCAATTAGAAATAATACTGTGGCTGCATCTGCTGACACTATTTCACCTCTATCATCTGCCTAGTACACTTTTAATGCATTTAAAATTAATAAAAATGAGAACTTGAAATGAGAATGTAAAATAGAAACACACTGCAATTTGCTATTTGAGGAGGCAATCCTAAACTGAGTTAGGCCAGCATAAGCTAAGCCAGCAAAGTTTGGCCAGCACAAGGGCCACCGTAAAGTGTGTTTGGAACACTCTCGGAGTCAGAGAGGCCAGCACACAGATGTGACCTATCCTCCTTGACTCCGAGAGTAGTCCAAACATGCTTTATGGTGGCCTTTGGGCTGGCCAAACTTTGCTGGTTTCGTTTATGCTGGCCTAACTCATGTTTTGGACTGCGCTCTGAATCAAGAAATTTTGGAACAGACTGTAGGCTGCCTGGAGATGGAAAAAATTGTTAAGGGTTGGGGGTTTTTTCACCAGAATGGCGGTGGCGCGCCCAATGGCGCGTCGCCGCGTTTGCCCGCCCC
>JAJKFI010000019.1:11839099-11851565 GCA_029204185.1 Lerista edwardsae | reverse complement strand
CAGTTACCATAGCTCTGCCTCGTGTGGTCTTTCAGGGTGGCGGGTAAGTGATGTTTTTATTGCCTTATAAGGCATTATGAGGCCTGGGGACGCCCTCTGGCCTCATTTTGCCTTATATGGTAGTAAAAATGTCACTTCCATTTTTTGCCGTAAGAATGGTTTTTTTGCCCATCTCGGGCATTCTAAGGAAGGAGGGCTTCCCTGGGCCTCATAATGCCTTATAAGGCAATAAAAATGTCACTTTTGGTGAAAAACTCCACTGGCCTAAGGAAACCTTACCAGCTCTGGTTGGGTTTGGGGGGTCCAGGTGGCCCATCCCAGGGGATAGGGCTCAGCACCTGCGGAAGACAGTATCTGCAAATGCCAAACCCATGGATAATGAGGGCCTTCTGTATATCAGAAGGCTTGTGCTTGCAAGCATGGTTATGCCAAGGTGTGGACCCGGAATGTGCCAGGTCTTACTGGAAGGTGGCACACACATTAGTGCAACTCTCCCTTCCAATCAATGGCCCTTTATTGGCATGATTCTGATTAAAGGGAGCCATGCCTCACCCCCTCCAGGGCACAGTCAGTCAATCAATCAAACAGAATTTACATACCGCTTTTCAACAACAGGAAGTTCACAAAGCGGTTTACAGGCAAAAAATAAAGTTAAATGGCTCCCTGTCCCAATAGGGCTCGCAATCTAAAAAAATGCAGAACACCATTAGCAGCAGCTACTAGAAAAGATACTGCGCAGGGGTGAAGAGAGACAATGACTCCCCCCCCCCCCCCGCTAAACATAAGAGGAACACCACTTGGAAAAGTGTCTCTGGCCCAGTTAGCAGGGGTACTTTTCAGGCTGACTTTCAGGCCTGTCAGCGAAGGAACCAAGATGGAGTTCAGAGAGACTGCTTTGGAAAATGAGGTCATTGGCAACAACCCTTAAGTAAACGTGTTATTTTAAAGTTTCAGCAGCACATCTGAAGCTTCCTCCTGTATCCTCTAAAGCTTTTCTTAGATTTTTAAAAATCTTTGTAAGTAAAAGGATTCTGGCAACTTCCTGTCCTGGCAAACAGAGCCACGTCCTTAGTGACTGTCTTGAATCCACCTTTGCCTACGCCTGTCCATGTGAAGGCTGGGCTGTTGCCCGGACTGTCTCTACTGCCTGACATTCTGCCTCCTGTGCCCTTGAGCCTGTCCAAATCCATCCCCATCTGCATGCAACGCAGGGCTCTCCCTCTTTCCTGCAGAGCCACGCATGACTCAGCCTCCTGTATGTCCTTGTCTCCTTTCTGCTCTGTTAGTCATACCAGCCTCATCTGCCCACTTGTCAGAATCTGGCACAAATGACTCTGAGTCTCCTTTCATGATGACATCTCTGAGAGTTTTCACTACACTTATTTGCAAAGCTAATCCCCTTTCCGCATTCATATACGTAGTAAAGATTCACTTCATCTGTCATATTTATACGAAAAGTCTAGATTGACTTTAGCCTAATCTGGGAAATTGAATTCCCCAGAGCAGCCTTCCTTCCATGAAGGTTCGTTTTGTTCTTACGTTCCCAAGGTTGCAATATGTCTCATCATACAGTACTCCAGGTTAGTAATGCCAACCATCCACCTCATTAAGGACAGAAGAATTCTCTTAATACATTGGACCAAGGTCCATAAAATCCAATGTTTATGTTCTAGAATATAACATAATCTCCAAAATAATGAAAGCAGGGGATGATGATGATGATGATGATGATGATGATGATGATGATGCTAGTTGTCCCCAACATGTGGTACTGAGATTATTTTGCCTCTGGTCATAGAGATTCTGATTAACTGATGTGGTTAATTGCCATTTATATACATGATGAAGATGTCTCCTTTGAAAAAATTACACACCTGGTCCCAACCATCACTAGCATGGGTTTTCATGGGATTTGAATCCATGCCTACCTATTGGAGTGAGACCAATAGGCTTTCCCCTCTCAGTCCCAACCCCTGGGAGAAGTTAAGGGTTATTTCAATTTCTTGAGGTTTTCTTCTGCTCTTCCAGTGATCGTTTTACCTAGCCCACATTCTACACCTCTTGTTTCCCCTGTTACTGTAGAAGGTGTGTGTATGGTTCAGAGGAGGCCAATAACTCCTAGCACACAGTCTGAGTCAAAAGTGTGAAGAACAGCTGGAAAAGTATAATTGAGAACTTTAGTGAAGCCCACTTGGAACCCTCTCCTGAACTTATCATTTAAACATTATGACAGAAATTTCAAGGATACTCAAGGTTGAATGATACTACCTTTTTCTGCTTCTACCTTTTTCCTTTTTTCCTTAAGCCTTAGAAAAGTGATTAGCCAACTGCGCTCTCATGAGCTGTAGCATAGCAGGAGGGGAGCAAAATAGTAAGTACTGCAGGTGTCACAATGCGCCGTGTAAGCGACCCCTCCCACTTACCATTGGAGCCATTTTGGGCAGTGATGGCAATGCACAGGAGATGCTGTTTGGTTCGGCGAGTGCCTGTGCATTGCCATTGCTGCCCGAAGTGGCTCTGATGGTGCGTGGGAGGGCCCACTTACACTGCGATACTACAGTACAAACCTCTAGTACAACATCACTGGCCATGACTCATTCATTGAATGTGGAGCTTTGTAGCCTCACCAGGCTGCCAGCATGAGGAACAGACAACCATGCAGCAGAGTAGCTTACATTGTAGCTTCAAGATGAAGTGTTTCTATAGGCACTGAATAGTGACAATGTTCTATTCAAGTATTTGGGAACCATTGTTGGTGGCACCTTCTGATTTACAAAAAAAAATATTTTCATTCTCTGGAACACATTTTGTGGGGAAAGAACTGATTAAAGAGACAGGTAATGTGCTAAGAATGTTGGTTTTAGGGTGGTAGTTGGCTTTCTGGTCTATTTCCCCCCAGGCATGCTGTATTAATTCCTGCAGAAGAAGGCCAGTTGAGGTCCAACCATTTTGTGGGATGGGGCAAATGCCCTGGGTGCAGTGGAGTGAAAGGAGGGTGGCAACGAGGTGACTCACCCCTTGGAGAAGTAGGCAGTTTTGGCACTCCGCCCTCCCTTGCCATCGTATGGCCCTGAAATGGAGCCTGGCATGGTGTTGGGGCAGAGCAGAGCGATGCATGGGGGTAGAAAAACCGTAGAAAGGGCAGACCTCCTCCTTCTCTGTTCTTGGGCAGCAACGGAAGAAGGCTGAGGGAACTAGGCTACAGCTATGAAAACTAATGTATTAATCAAAAGGAACATATAAAAGAGACAAAACATAGCCCGTTCCAAAAAGTCCATTATTTGCGTAGGCCTTCATGAGAAATTGCATGGCAGCTGCAGTGTGAATACTTCAGGGGAAACCATTTCACAACAAACTGGAGGAAGACCAATATTAATGGAAGCTTCTAAAATATGGAATGGTCTGTCAGAGAAAATGATAGAGAAATGTATAGTTGGACCAAAATGAAAGAAATGAAAGAAACTGCTATTATTGTTGTTATATCAAGGAACTGAGTGCTTGGTTTGATTTCCTGTTCTCGGGACAGCAGGAGCTGAGAAGACTGTGTGGGAGGAAGTGTCTTGAATTGCTCATTAATATGAGTCGCTTTGAAGATCACTTTATAGTCCTTTACTGTATAGTTCTTTATAGGTCATTATAGTTCATTCATGTAATGATTCCAGAGCACCGAATCACAGTAATTTGACAAGGCAATGCAGTGCAAATGTTGTCATGCCAGCTGTGCTGATAGGTTATGACCCACTTCAAATTGTTGTGGGCTTGTGAGCAAATCAGTGTGGACTATTGAATCAAGATGACTGAACTGGGATTGAAAGATGAGAGCTCAAGCCCTAGTTTGAGTCTGCCACAGAGTCAGGGGTCTCGACCAGACAGCTAAAATCAGAGTGTCTAGTCTTCTCAAGGGTGAAGAAGCCACACTGTTGCCAATGAAAACAAATTCCACATTGGGGGTGCCAGTAAAGGCTCTAAATGTGTGGTTTTTTTTAGGACTTGCTGGTGCGGACACTTTTCACAAGAGCAGGCTAATCCACCTGGGTACAATCCATGTACAAAAACCCATTTGTGTCTCTCCATCAACAACTAAGCCATGCCAAAAAACCTCAAGAAAGAAACATGGTTGTGCTTTGTATTTCATGACAACAGCCTCCATTTCCAAGCAAGTTGTCTATTCACATATGAAAGCATGTCACTATTTAGGCAAATCCCCATTGTTCATCAGCACTGAACTTTGCTCTTTGGGAGAGGATTTCAACAAATGTATCACGTGCATATTCCCCCCCCCCTTTAAAATAATTACAGAGACAGACAGCTCAACGTTTGAAATAACTTTGAACTTTCTCACACAGTGGTTGTATACTTTGAAACATTAATCTGATGCACATATACCTTGAGGATATTAGAATCCCCCCCCCCACATTTTTAGAATGTCAATTGTAGCACATAGTTTTATGGTATGCCTTTTAGCTGGCATGGTATGCCCAGAGGACAAAATGAAATACAAAGTGAATAAAAAGGGATGCCTTCTTTTGTCTCAACCAACTCTATAGGGCCAGTTGCGAACCTACATTGGGCGAGGGGGGGGGGCAAAGCCTTGGGCGCTGGAAGGGGCTCCTGGGGCGGATGGAAGGCTGCAGCAGGGCAGTTTGCATTGCAGTGAGGTGTGGAGTTTTGGCTGTCCCACTCGCCCCTGCCCTTGTACGGCTCCAAAATGGTGCCTAGCTAGGCGTGGGGGGGCACAGCAGAACCGTGCACAGGGACGGGGAACGAGCAGAGGAGGCGGACCGCCTTTGCCTCTGTCCCCCAGCAGGCCATTTGGTGGGTCCACAACTGTGTAGGTCAATGGTTATCAAAGTTTTTAGCACCACATTTTAGAATGACAATTGGTTGGGACCCACCAGAAGTGATGTCATGGCCAGAAGTGCTGTCATTGTGACTGCCAGAGCCTGCTGCTTTCTTAAGAATGCAGCAATAAATAACCCAATTTATTGCTCAGCCATTTCCCAATAGCAAAGTGAATCAGAAAGAAAAACAAGCCTATTTACAACCTTGACACATGGCCCTCCTCCTGCCCAGTTGTTCTCATAAAATCTTCTCATATTTTCAATGATGGCTGCCCTAGGTGCTACGCAACCCACTGAAATTGGCTCAAGACCCAGTGGGTCTCAATCCACAGTTTGAGAAACACCACTCTAGCCAGAACATTCGCATTCCCTGGTGTGGCTCAGGATGCTCAAATGGAGAGTGAAGACGGAACAGTCCCAGCGTGCTCCTGAATCGCCCTCCCAACAGCAGCATCCAAAATCCCTTTTCAGTGTCCCATCTTCCCATATTTTCAGTATAGCTGTGCTAGGTATACATGTGAAATTGGTTCATGACCCACTGGAGGGTCTCAACCCACAGTTAGGGAGGTGCTCCTGCAACATGGCACAGGTCTATAAATCTAGCCTCTGTGTTGTCTCAGCAAATGCAAGGTTTTATTTGCTAGAAGTCCTTATGTCGCAGTACATTGCTGAAGGAGTGGGACACCACCATGGATGTCTCTTTGCTTTGTTGTTGATAGATTTAGTAGCCCCAGCTGGTCTGGTCTTAGGAGAGCTGCCAAAATGCATAGGATTGCACACATCTGTCAACTACATCAGTCATCCGAATGCCAAATCAGAGCTTGGAACATTGTAGGGATTTTTGACACTCCCTCTGGGAGTCTGGATCCATAAACCAATGAGTGGACTACAATGACGCATACATACAGTATTCTCATGGGTGATGTGCTCCTGCTTTATTAATGCTCCTGCCATGTAAGGGAAAACAGGTATCCATTTTACTCATATGGTACCCATATGGTAATACCAGAGAGCATCTTCATCAATTGTAATAAAAACAAGGCAGTCTGAGAATATAATTTAAACAGTGTATGTGTTTGACTCCCAAACTGCATGCAAGCACAAAAGCTGTGCATTCCAATATTGACCTTTAAGGCCCCAAGGAACCTTGGGCCAATGTATCCGAAGACATACTCCTTTCACATAGACACCTTCATACTTTGAGATCTACCAGAGAGGCTTTTAAAACTTCTGAATAGATGGTTCATGTCAAGGAGCAGCCTGGTGTAGGGGCAATCACCCACATGGGGGGATAAATGAGACAAACCAGCCAGACTTCCGGACAACGTGTCAAGCAACGTTGGCTCTATGACCTTGCAATGGTGAGAGAAACATGATCGGGCAACCCTATTGATGGGGTGGTGCTCCATTGGGCTTTTCCCTGAGGTCGAAGGGCGATGGAGCAGGCTGTGGTAGCTGCATCTCAAACACCAATGAGGAGACTAACTCTGACTGGCTGGCAGCAGAGAAGAAAGGTGGGATTCTGAGGATGTGCCTGAATGGGAGGAGTGACAGGAACAAATCAGGCTCCCCTGGCCCCAGGGACCAGGCCTCAGGAGGGTGTTGGGGGCCCAGTGGTGTGTGTGGGGTGACTGGAGTGATGTGCTTCCCAGGCTTGTTGTGGGGGGCACAGCAAGTGGGGTTTACCTGCCCTCTCTTGGCCCCAAACGGCTCCAAAAATGGAGCCATTCTAGAAGTATGTGTGTGTGTGTGTGTGGTGTGTCTGGCACAGGATGGGTATGATGTGATATGTGTGTGTGTGGAGGGGGGGACGGGTGATTTTCCACGTCATCACATCAACCAGCTCCTGGAGCTAAGAAGCTTCCGTACACCGTTGGTTTGCTTATATTTAGCAAGGGGAGGGAAGAAACCATTCCTATTCAGCTCAACCCAGTGTCCCTCCCAGTGCCTGTTTGCCACACAGGCCCAGCAGTGAGATGCAGTGAAGCGCTCTGTACCCATTGCTGCCTCCACAGCTTTCTCACCTTGCCTTCACCATGACTTCCATGCAGGTCTCAGAATCATTTGAACTGGGATGAAGCCATGAGCCGACCTTTACAGAGACATTCAAGCATTTTGTTCCAGTGATCTCTGAGCAGGCCCTACCTGGCTGGTGTCATCACCTCTGCCCATGTGCAATACTTATGGCACAATCCTTACCAACTTTCCAGCTCTGACATAGCTGTGCCAATGGGGCATTTGCTGCATTCTGCAGGTAGGAGGGCAATCACAGAGGCTTCCTCAAGGTAAGGGATTGTTCCCTTACCTTGGAGCTGCATTGCCCTTGCCCTGGTGCTGGAAGATTGGTTAGGATTGAGCCCTTAGTCATTCTAAGCAATTCTGTAGTCCTGCTGGTGGCTTTGGTTGCAGCCAAGGCAAGGCCTGGTGAAGATATGAACTGGATTTGTCCTATCAAAAATTTAAAAACCTGGAGCAAAATAAATCCACAGTGCCTGTTCTAAAAGCTTTCATATTGCAACATGGACCAAAGGGAAGAAAAAGAAACCCTGGCCAATAAATAAGCAATGATTTGCATATTTTAATTAAAATATTTGCCCATTTGAAATTGCGTTTTGCTCAGCAGTGTTGCTAGGCTAGATATGAAAAGGTCTGGGCGTGAAACAAAATGGTCAGGCTGGATTAAACCAGTCAGAAGAAGGCAGCTCTCCGTTTTGCTGTGGTTCTGTAGAAGAAGGAACCGTTCCTTAAAAAGCAGTGGGATTTTTCTTTCGCATTTGCAAAGCATTGTGTTTTGCTAAAAAATGAACTTGATATATAAACATCAGATGCTGTCAGAAGTGAACCCAGGGGAAAACCTTGCTCTGAAGACCATGAAGAAATGGTTGAATTGCTTGTCTCGTTCAAAAGACTGCCTGAGCACCTAGAGTTTCACACTAGCAAGCTAGAAATGGCAGTATTTATGATGATGTAAAGGCACTCTAATGATGTGTTCGACTTAATGCAGTCTGTTGTAAAGAACTCTAACAGCCGATACTAAACATTTTGGCTTGGATTCCAACTTCTGTCGCACATGGAACAGAATTGCTCTGGGGAAAAGGACTTTTTTTGCCTCTCCCTTTCCTCTGCCCCCAAATTCCACTTTGTGGAAGATTATTAGGAGACTTCCCTAGAACAGAGCCGTACACAACACCGAGGGCAGCAGCAAGAAAAGCGAGATCAGTAAACATCACTGCCCCCTGGCACAAAAAGAAGTGCCTTCCATTCGTGCAAGAGTAACTTAGGAACTTCCAACAATGGCATGGAGCATAACCACAACCACAATAACAACAGCTACCCTTACCATTTGTATAGCACTTTTTTTGTGATCAAAGCATTTCATGCATATTAGCTAATTCTTTCAACAATCGTAAAGAATTATCATCACCCCCTTATTACAAATGGGATTCTGCGACTGGGAGGGGGCGGCTTCCAAGGGCCAGTTCAGATGACCTTTTCCTATTCAGTTGGCCCGGCACAGTGAAAGAGTCATCTTGTGCCCCCCCCCCACTCATATCTGGGCAATTCCTTAATTGAATTGGCAGAGGTTTGGATGAAGCTGCCTTTTACACAAGCTCCAGTATTTGGAACGCACAAAGAGAAGTATTTCAGATGAACCTCCCCATTTAATTGACGAAATGTGCCTGGGTATTAAGCGAGAGACCAGCCTAACTCATGCATGCACCATGAGTGCACAATCTAGATCGTCACGTGGGGCAAGTGTCAGACCCAAAGTATCAAGTCAGCCCTTAGTGAGTTCATTGCAGATGAATGATTTGAACCAAGGAAGTCCTGATTCCCAGCTCAGTTTCTTGACCACTGTATGACACCTATTACTGATTTCAGTGGGCAATGACTCCCATGTCTTAGGTATACAACAAAGACACACTGTGCAATGGTGGGGGTGCCTTCCTGTTGTAGATAGGCATATTTTGGCTTTTTCTATTGACATGACTGAAGAATATATAGAAACATTGTTGGTAGTAGTGATACCCAGTTCCTTTGGGAACTACAGCAGTATGAGAATAACAGCAGGAGCATACACAGGGCTTTAACTGAACTTATATGTTAAGAACCTAAGAAGATATCTGGTGGATCAAGCCAAAAAGCCATCAGTTCCAGTATTCTGTTTCCAAGTGCCCAGCCATGTGCTTCCAGGAAGCTGATGAGCAAGGCAGGAAGTCAGTCACCCGGCTATTACCCCTTCCAATATTTGGTAGTCAATTGCAGACTACCCTGAGCATGGGAGCTCCACTCAGCCATGGTGGCTAATTGCCACTGAGAGACCGCGCTTCTTTCATGAATTTGATCGATCCCCTTTATAAATGCTTTGCAGTTATGGAAATACAAACAATAATGATGTCAAAAAGCATCCTGATAAATTTTCTGTTCTGCTAGGATTCCCTTTATCCATGGAACGCTTGAGACCTATTTCGGGAAATTTATTCAGCCAGACAATAGTTTTTCAAGGCGCAATCCTAACCTGGAGTTAGGCCAGCACAGTTAGGCCAGCAAAGTTTGGCTAGCACAAGGGACACCGTAAAGCGTGTTTGGACCACTCTCGGAGTCAGGGAGGAGGGCGCACACTTTACAGTGTCCCTTGTGTTGGCCAAACTTTGCTGGCCTAACTGTGCCGGCCTGACTCCAGGTTAGGATTGCGCTCAGTCTCTATAACTATGCGCTGTTTATGAGTGAACACCATGGCTTTCTGAGCATCAATCAGCCTGCTTTTTGACTGAGAAACTGTGCCTATTCCATGGATCCTCTGACATAGCATTTGGAAGAAACAAAAGAAAAACGATTAGCACTTAGCTTTATCTAATAAGAACATTTGGAAACTGTGCCTTTGGATCTGTTCAGCGAGTGTTTCTTCTTTGCATTGTTCCGTGTTCCTTGCATGGCATGGAGTGTCTGTTTTCTGCTTTCAAACAGTACGTATCTCAGTTGAGGTTTTCAGGTCAAATACCCTCTCTGGGAGGCTCTTCCTTCCTTCCACAAGGCAACATCTGCCCATCAGTCTCTCTGCCTTCCCTCTATGGTGTGACATGGATGAGTGGATGCATCTGATGCCAGGCCCTCCAGGCACTCTCTTCCTTTGGCTCACAGCGGGATGCCAATGGCTTGTTACCTTTGTTTGTTTCTAGCTGGAGCTCTGAAAGTGGGTGAACAAAGACAGCAGTAATAACAGGAGAGTGTTGCTTATTGGTGCTCTTGTGAGAGTAAAATAAATCCAGTGATTGAAAGCATTGGAAGCAGTGATTGAAGTATGAAGGGGGGCCCCTTAATGAAATCCACAAATCCCACTTTCTGTCTCCCCCCCCAACAATTTAGTCGTAGCAGTAACCCCCCATATCCTTCAATACCCTATCCCCAGTGCCCCAAAGGGAGCCATTACAAAAAAATGAGGAAGGCAAAAAATGACTTGTGGCAACTCTTGTAATTCAAGCAGTGATTGGATGGGTCAATGAAACTAGATGGCTTTGAGAGGGTCAATGGAAGAACAGCAGCTGTTTCTTCACCCTACATGTGTTCCCACAAGTGGCGATCTTTTTGCACCTGCTATGGTCTAATGCAGAGGCCACTGCTGCAGCAGAAAGGTGTCCCCGGCGTGAACTGCACTTTCCACTCCATCGGGAGCACTTCCAAAGACTACAGCCCCCAGGGATCTTTGCGGTTAGCCACATCCAGGGTCTGCTGTCCCAGCATGCCTTGTGCATGGAGTTTCACACAGAAGCAGCTGGCAGCAGGGACCTCTGGATGCTGCAGTCGGGGTCCTTGGAAGCATCCTGGCAGAACGGTAAGAGCTGTTCACGCCAGGGAAGAATCAGGTGGGTGCCGGATCAGGCCCATAGGTTGGAGTGTGGCAACCCTGGTCTAATAAATGAGCAGCCCAATCCTACCCTGAGTTGGTGCAGCTAGGCTGCATGGCCTGAGTAATATTCAGCACAGGTTCGGGTGTGGCTGGAGGCATCCTTGGGGTAAGGGGATATTTTTACCCTTATCTGAAGTAACACCCTAGCCTGCCCTATGGAGCTACAGCAACAGCACACTGGATGGTGCAGGAAGGTGGTTAGGATATGGCAGAGGAGGCTGCCACCAATCTGGTCCCCGTCCCAGGCCTGACCCACCCTGTTCCACCCTCCCCCACCCAAAAATGCCCCTTCCCACTGCCAAAATGCCCTCCCACCACCCTTGGGACTGTGTTGGCAGGTTGGTGCAGGCTGTCCCAACAACTCCGCCAAATCTTGAGTTGCTGCAAACGTGCCTTATGGCCCGTTTGAGACACTCAAGGCCAGTGGTCTCCAAAATGGAGACAGCTATGTCATGAAAAATCCCTCCCCATCCCTTTAGCAACAATATATGGATTTGTTGCAAGTTGAACACGAGGACAGAAACACACAGAATTGTAGCATCACTAATAGCTGGTGTGTTGTTAAGGTTGAGACTTAGATCTGTATAGCCTTAATGTATGAACTGCTGAGCTGAGCCAAGTGTCTCACATGTGATCTGGTCATTATTATTAGACTGCCATTACACCAGAAAAAAAACACTTAGTACTATGCCTGACACAGCCAGCCTAGCCATGCAGCAACCTAATGAATCAAGTATCAGCGGCAGTTGGCAAGAAGTGAGGGGGTGGCAGATTTGGAGTGCCCTTCACCCTGAGTCTCCTACTGCCTCCAACCCACCACAGACATGAGCCTCATTGCTCTGCTTCCCACTCACTTGAGCAGGAAGTGGATCACCCACTTCCTTATTGAGCTCCATCACATGGTTTTCCCATGAAGTGCGGAAGCTGGCAGTGATGCAGCCAGCTACAAGCTTTTGTTTTCCTGCAATGTCCCCTGTACCGCATGACTGGGGTGCCACATTGGGGCATTGTGGGTAAAAAGATGGCGGCCAGTGGAAAGAGTTCCACTACTGCTAACACTCCACTGCCTTGGTGGGCCTCTTAAACTCTAAAGAAGCTTATTCAAGGACACCTTCCTGAGGGCCCCCTTAAATCTTGTAATGAATCATGTGTGATCATTATGTAATCGAGATGAAAAATCAATGTATGCGTGAAATGGCCCTTTATCCATCTTTGTGGCAACAGACAAACATAAATACTCCACTGGAATCAGGCTAGTCACCAGTCCAAGCGGAACAATATAGGTTGTTATTAGCATAGCATATCTGAGATTCTTTATAATCTTATCCACTCCCCAAACAATCCTTCAAGGCCTGTTTTCACAGATTGGTAATGGGAGAGTAAGAAGTAATGCTTGGGCCAAAACGGTGCTTGTCTGAGCAGCGATTTACAGGATTACGTTTCTGTGGAGTTGTCTAGTCACCTAACGCCCAATTTTGCTTTCCTCCTCAGTGCCAACATTGTGCTATAGTCTCATTCCACATTTGTGAGCAGAGACATGTAGCAGCCTTGGTCAGGTCTGATTCAGTGACAGCAGGAGAAAAATACAAAGAAATTATTACCTCTCCGTCAATTGACCTTGATGCCACTTGTGCGGGGAGGGGAGGGGGAAAGACAACGTTGACATTAAGAATTGTGCTTATGTGTGTTTATTTTTTTAATTGAGATTTTTCAGCAG
>JAJKFI010000019.1:11828652-11839089 GCA_029204185.1 Lerista edwardsae | reverse complement strand
AGAGCCCAATTAAATGGCCTGATGCAATGGGATTAATTGCTGCTAATATGTAAAAGACTGCTGGCAGCAAACACACACACACACACACACACACACAAAGAAGCACCAGAAGAGCAACAACAGTATGTCAAGGCTTACAAAAAACCACAACAAACGCACCATGAAACTGAAAGATGGTGGTTGGGAAAGAGCTAGTGGCAAGATTGCTGGAGTGTGAAAGCCTCGTGAAATCTCCTGCTCAGAAGCATGCTGTGGTATTATGATTGGATTCTTGGCTTGCAGAGTGGCCCAGAATCCTGTGTCTCTTTGGCATCTGAGATGTAATGAGGTATCAGTATTAAAGTAATGTGAGATTGGAGGCTGAGTGGTGCATATGCATTCATGGGGTATCTGCTAATCATGAGAACCATTTGATGGGGGGAAAAATGTTAGCTAGTTAGCTATCTCTGAATGGCCGAAGATCTGTGGCTTTGTATCTGGGATGGGTAAGATGTAAACCTAGCCTGATTCATTTGTGTATATTTGTTCTTTCATGACTGCAGCATCCAGGGACGACTTACATGTGTGAAGAGACTTGTCATAAATATGAGACTGAAGATAGAGCTTAAAGGCACAATCGTAAACTGAGTTAGGCCAGCATAAGCTAAGCTAGCAAAGTTTGGCCAGCACAAGGGACATTGTAAAGTATGTTTGGACCACTCTTGGAGTCCGAGAGGCCAGCACACAGATGTGCGCCCTCCTCCCTGACTCCGAAAGTGGTCCAAACGCACTTTATGGTGGCCCTTGTGCTGGCCAAATTTTGCTGGCTTAGCCTATGCCGGCCTAACTCCAGTTTAGGATTGCGCTCTAAATATCATTTTGCACAGGGTACTTTGCAGTGGCATCAGTTCACTCATTCAGCCACTAGCAATCTCAACCATAGAGATGTATGTGAATGCCTGCATGAACCACTCTTTGAGGTGTCCGTTTTGCAGCATTCTCTGAGACTCTGGTTGCATGACTGACTTCTTACAACTGTTACAACGGTGCGTGCGCGTGGCAGGGCTGAGGAGAGGGAGGGCAAAATCTGGGGGGAGGGGTGTGCTTCCAGGGGGCCTAGGCCATGACAAAACAAATTTAAGAAGGTCCCAGTCAGGCATCTTGCCCCAGGCCCAGTGCTAGCTCTCAGTGGCCCTGGTGCCTGGAGCCATTTTCTGGGTCCATTCCTCCACGTACTATAATTCCAAAATTCAAATACAGAAATGTAACCTCAGGAACTACAGTACCTTCTTCCATATGAGGAAGAACCTTCCTGACTCCATATAGACCACCTAGGAAGGTTCTCTTTCTTGTATGTTCCACTGTCTTCTGAGGTTTTGTAGGAGGTGGCATTGGTTGAAGGGAGGCAAGGGCTTCTCTGGGTGACCCCCACTCTGTGGAACCTCCTACCATGTGTGATGCCTTCCTTGCCTACATTTTATGATAAACTGAAAGTGTGATTGTTTTTGTAGGATTTGTTTGAGCTCTCTCACTACCATTTCCCTCCTCTTTTTATATATATTGGTTGTTATATCTATTGCTGCTATTTTGTTTTTCTCATTTTTTTTAATGTTCTTGCTGTAAGCCACCTCATGTCCGTATGGAGAAAGGTAGGATATAATGTAATGAACAAATTACCATTAAATGGTCCATTATTTTAATGTCTGCCTGTAGGCCAAAAAACATTCAGAGCGCAATCCTATACCTGCATTGTGCCGGCGCTACGCTCTTACGCTGGTCCAGCGCTGTTGCAAACGTGCTCTCAAGCGCATCTGCGCTGGCTAGTCGGGCACTGGACCGGCGCAAGCAGCAGCGTCAGCACATGGGCCCGTTGCGCCTGTCAGCAGCACCGGCCTTGCACTGGTTGAGCATTGGAGGAATTCGATCGGCGCAGGGCCTCGCCAAAGGCATTCCAGAGGCGTGCCAGGGGCGTAACTGGGCGGTGCAGTGGGCTCCTGCTGGGCTTAGGATATGGCCCTGCTATGTTGGCCTTACTGTGTCAGCCTTAGGATTGCGCTGCCCGAATGATGCATTCTGTTTGCCTTAGGAGTGACATACGGACCTGATCTTGGAGCAACTGTAATGGAATGAAAGTCTTTGCCACAGAAGCCTGTCATGGAGTCTGGATATACCACATTGTTTAATATTTGTTTCATATAGTGAAACAGTGCTGCTTTCGGGAGGTGCCAGCCTCCCCTATGGACTCCTGGGATCAGGCGCAGAACTGAGGAGACCATGCGGCCCGAATTGGGGTCGCCCGGCCTGGGAAACAGGCCAAGGATTCGCCTTTATGGCCGGCCTGCCCACCACCCATCCAAAGAATGCTGTCCCCGCACCCACTCCCTCCTTCCCTCCCTCCCACCTCATCCCTCCTCTGTGCCAGCTGGCTTTGGCGCAGAGGACATGCAGCACGGGTGCACTGACACAGCGGTGCCACTTGGTACCCCCACGTCAGTGCTACATGCTTTGCATCGACACTACCATGTACCATGTACCATGTAGTGTCGATGCAAAGGGTCGCCCAGGATTGCACTCTCAGATGTCAAGGAAAAGGCTGAGGTAGGGTCCTTTTCACTGATGTCTAGCTTTCTATGTGGAGACGTTTGTGTGGGGAGGAAATCTTTTGCATGGGGAAATATTGAGTCTCTACTTGCAATCTGACAGTACAACACAGACACAAACCTTGGCAAGAATGAGGCCAGAAGAGACCTCATTAAGCAGGGGGGTTGAACTACAATCAGCATTAAGGCCTTGTAATGGCCTCTTCTCTGCAAATGCTTGCTGAGGAATGAATCTCTCTCCCCTTCCTCCACCTAATCATGTGGTTGGCAGGTCCAAGCATATGTTCACATGTTTCTTTTTTTTGGGGGGGGGAGGGGGGAAATGGAGCTGTCACTTTAATAATTTCCAGACAATAATATTCACTTTCAGCGTATTCCTATTAGGCAGGGATGAGACGAGGGGTGGAGAGAGAAGGGGGAGCAGTAACATTATCAGCAGGCGCACTCAGAAGCTGCCTTAGAAACATTTTTCAAATGGCCAGAACTTTGAAAATATCTTTCAAAAAGTTCAAAAAGAACTTTTTGAAAGGAGTATCAGGCCGAGAAATGTACACGGTGGGGGGCATATGTTAATGTCTCTAAGCCATCATCTTTCCTAAGGGCTGTCTAAGAGATAGCATGCAGCTCATGTAACATTAGGAATGTGGTGGCGCTGTAGGTTAAACCACTGAGTTGAGCTTGTTGACCGGAAGGTTGGCAGTTTGAGACTGCATGACGGACTGAGCTCCCGTTGCTTGTCCCAGCTCCTGCCAACCTAGCAGTTCAAAAGCATGTAAAAATGCGAGTAGATAAATAGGGACCACTTCGGTGGGAAGGTAACAGTGTTCTGTGTGCTACGGCGTATAGTCCTGCTGGCCACATGACCATGGAAGCTTGTCCTTGGACAAAATACTGGCTCTTCGGCTTAGAAATGGTGATGAGCATTTCCCCCTACAGTCGGTCACGACTAGACCATTCGGTCGTGGGGAAACCTTTACCTTTTACATGTTACATTAAGGCTCCAGTCCTGTGCCAATTTACCAATGGGAAGAAGTGCAGTTGAGCACAGTATAAAGGGCAGCCCAATCCTAACCAGCGCTGGTGCACTGGGGCTGTTCAGCCCATGCTACATCCAGCGCTGGGAAGGAACAAGCTGGAGGTATTCTCTGGGTAAGGGGAGGTATTCTCTGGGTATTCTCTGCTCATTGGGGCTACTCAGATCCGTACCTGTAAAATGACAAGTCCAAGATGCCTCATGTCAGGCTTTCCAGCTCAGGAGGGGGAATACGATTTGACATGCCCCTGTGCTGCCAATCCCACCCCCCTCCTGGGCTCAATCTGCCCCACCTTTGCCCTCCCCCCATCCCATTGCTACATCATGAGAAAGGCTGGGCTGGAAGATTCACAAGCTGGAATCAAGATTGCTGGGAGAAATATCAACAACCTCAGATATGCAGACGATACCACTCGAATGGCAGAAAGTGAGGAAGACCTAAAGAACCTTCTGATGAGGGTGAAAGAGGAAAGTGCCAAAATTAGCTTGAAGCTCAACATTAAAAAAACTAAGATCATGGCAACCACTCCCATCACTTCCTGGCAAATAGAGGGGAAGAAATGGAAGCAGTGACAGACTTTATTTTCCTGGGCTCCAAGATCACCGCAGATGGTGACTGCAGCCATGAAATTAAAAGACGTTTACTTCTTGGGAGGAAAGCTATGGCAAACCTCAACAACTTAATAAAAAGCCGAGACATCACCCTGCCAACAAAGGTTCGCATAGTCAAAGCGATGGTTTTCCCAGTAGCAATGTATGGCTGTGAGAGCTGGACCATAAGAAAGGCAGAGCGCTGAAGAATAGATGCTTTTGAATTATGGTGTTGGAGAAGACTCTTGCGAGTCCCCTGGACTGCAAGGAGATCCAATCGGTCAATCCTACAGGAAGTCAAGCCTGATTGCTCCCTGGAAGGACAAATGCTGAAGCTGAAGCTCCAATACTTTGGCCACCTGATGAGAAGAGAGGACTCTTTAGAAAAGACCCTCATACTGGGAAAGATTGAAGGCAAAAGGAGAAGGGGGTGGCAGAGGATGAGATGGGTAGACAGTGTCACCGAAGCGATGAACATGAAATTGGGCGAGTTCCGGAAGCTAGTGGAGGACAGGGAGGCCTGGCATGCTGTGGTCCATGAGGTTGCGAAGAGTCCGACACGACTTAACGACTGAACAACAACTAAACATCCCATTGCAGAGTGTAATGACAATCTCGTGCACTTCAATGTTTACTGTTACACACTGGAGGAGATAGGAAGTGAAACACCAGTTAATCAGGGTTGCAATATTTTTGCAACCCTCTTTCTGGCCATTTAATGACTACCAAAAAAAGAAAAAAAAAGAGAGATGAAAAGCAGGCTGCTGTTTTCTATTCCTTCTTCCTCATTTTCTGTGACTGTGGTTGTTTTGGACATTTTTTTTCAGTTCTGCACATATTGAGCTTTATTTCTGTAGATGAAACTACACTTTTATCTTTCACTAGTTAGTATTCGGACTCCAAAACATGCAGAATTCATGTGTCGTCTATTTACTGAAACTTTCAGCTTGGATACTCAATAACTTTAAAAATATCTTGCTCACAGTTCTCATTCTTCTTGGCTGTCATAATGGGTTGTGACGGACTGTGATGAAACAAAAGGATCCAGGAATAATGAAGCAACCTTGAATACTCTTTATAGGATCTGAAATCTCTTTACAGCTAAATCATACTCACAAAGCCCATGCAAACTATCATTTTGATAAATTATAAAAGCAGGCTGGGGCCTAGCTGAAGAATCCACTTGAATATGGACTAGATGAAACACAGAAATAGAAGCTCAGAGTCCAAATTTCATCACGAGGCAGGAGGGGCTTGATTCCATGCAGAGGCCAGTGCAGCAAGTGGGACTTTGGTGTGGCCTGCCCATCCCTGGGTCAGTAAGTGCCAAACTTTGCACATGAAAGCAGTTGGTATCATCACGTTGCCACCATCTGAGTGCTATGCTCTGTGTGGGGCATCGGGGCCATACTTGCCACTGCCACCATTCCTCCCAGAGAGTAAAGGAAGAACTGCAAAAACACCTGCCATCAGGCCCCACAGTTGCTCTCCATGCAGAAGCAGAGGCTGATGCATGTGATCCCAACCTTAAAGGAATGGTTGGGAAGGAGAAGATGGTGCAAATGGGGGGGGGGTTTCTATATGGGCTTTTGTGCGGAGCATTATCATTGTATGTTAGGTACATGCGGGCATCATGGGGGAGCCTGCACTACACAAAGAACATTGCTAGCCTGGTAAATGTGCAAAACAGACCTTAAACAGCAAACAAACATTTAGAATGCATACACTGTTCAAACAGTTTCAGCCATCCAGAGCCAGGCATGCACCATTATGTTTTTTCTCTCTAAATTGTGGGGAGGAAGGCAAGCTGCTGTGCCATTCATTTCAGCGTGGGTGAGTCAAAGGAGCAACCTATGAGCAGAGGCAGATCTAAGGGAGGGCAAAGCTCTAAGTTTTGCAAGAAGCCTTACCTTGCCGTGGAAATCACTCCTCTCCTGCACCGTTTTAGCCAATCCTCACAGGGAAAGGCAACATCTTGGCATTGCTTACTGGCTACAGCAGCAAGGGAGAGGAGGGATTTACATGACAGGGTAAGGCTTCTTGCAACACTTAGAGCTTTGCCCTCCCTGTAGATCTGCCTCTGCCTATGAGATGGTTTTAATTTGCAAATTGGGCTGAGGACACTACCTCAGGCCTCCCAGAGCGAGATTAATTCCATCAGAAGACAACTGTATTTGCCTCAAGTCTCAGGACTGCAGGCATTCCATGTCATTCCCAAGAAGCCCTTCTCCAGCCTCGCTGAAGCAGAAAGCTGCACCCTAAATACGACTTAGCATTTAGTCGCACTGAATTTAGGCCTCCAAAGGCCTGGGAGTGCGCTGTCACACTGAGAACGCACCTGGAGTTAGGCTGGCCCAAGTCACTTGAGCCGGCCCAGAAGTATTACAAATACACCATAAAGTGTGTTTGGCCCACTCTCGGAGTCAGGGAGGCAGTTAGCAGAAGATTGTGGAGCAAATGGAGGAGCCTGAGGCAGCACTATGGACTGAATCAATCAGCTAGGTCACTTGCTTCTCTAGTAACCACATCAATGTTTCAAAAACACAACACGCTGAAGACAGCAGCAGTGTGGGTTTTTTCTTCTTTTTCCCCCATGTGGATACTATGGAGCAGTTATCCGTGGATAATAAGGCTCAACTTGTGTAGGCACTCTGTCCTCCACTTTATCCAGGCACCCTGCATATCCTCACCAAGAGATTGATGAATAAAACATGTGTGGCCCAAGACCTTTGGGCACATGAGTCCAAATGCCACCCCTGCACCTCTTCCCTGCTACCTCACCTGTCACCCTCTTCTTTTTCAGTGGTGGCAGTGCATCATGACCAGCTCTGTCCTCCTCCATGCTCACTGCATTTGGAAAGTAAAAGGAAAGTGCAGAGGAAGTGTGGGGCTATCTCTTCTGCTCCATTCCCCGGAGCATGGGTGGATCAATAGCAGTTGCCAAGTCGACTTTGTTGTTGTTCAGTCGCTAAGTCGTGTCCGACTCTTCATGACCCCATGGACCACAGCACGCCAGGCCTCCCTGTCCTCCACTAGCTTCCGGAGTTCGCCCAATTTCATGTTCATTGCTTCGGTGACACTATCTACCCATCTCATCCTCTGCCGCCCCCTTCTCCTTTTGCCTTCAATCTTTCCCAGCATGAGGGTCTTTTCTAAAGAGTCCTCTCTTCTCATGAGGTGGCCAAAGTACTTGAGCTGCAGCTTCAGGATTTGTCCTTCCAGGGAGCAATCAGGCTTGACTTCCTGTAGGATTGACCGATTGGATCTCCTTGCAGTCCAGGGGACTCTCAAGAGTCTTCTCCAACACCATAACTCAAAAGCATCTATTCTTCGGCGCTCTGCCTTTCTTATGGTCCAGCTCTCACAGCCATACATTGCTACTGGGAAAACCATCGCTTTGACTATGCGAACCTTTGTTGGCAGGGTGATGTCTCGGCTTTTTATTAAGTTGTCTAGGTTCTCCATAGCTTTCCTCCCAAGAAGTAAACGTCTTTTAATTTCATGGCTACAGTCACCGTCTGCGGTGATCTTGGAGCCCAGGAAAATAAAGTCTGTCACTCCTTCCATTAATTCCCCTTCTATTGGCCAAGAAGTGATGGGAGTGGTTGCCATAACCTTAGTTTTTTTAATGTTGAGCTTCAAGCTAATTTTGGCACTTTCCTCTTTCACCCTCATCAGAAGGTTCTTTAGGTCTTCCTCACTTTCTGCCATTAGAGTGGTATCGTCTGCATATCTGAGGTTGTTGATATTTCTCCCAGCAATCTTCATTCCAGCTTGTGAATCATCCAGCCCTGCCTTCCTCATGATGTATTCTGCATATAAGTTAAATAAGCAGGGTGACAGGATACAGCCTTGTCGTACTCCTTTCCCAATTTGAAACCAGTCGGATGTTCCATGACCAGTTCTAACTGTAGCTTTCTGTCGACTTTACTTCTTTACTTTTACTTTTGTCTACCTTTACTTCTGTCTCCCTGTGGCAAAGAAATTCATTGACCAAATTTCTACCTCTCTCCATCACTCCCCTGATCTCCTATTTCATTTTTTCCTCACTCTCAGTCCAAGAAATTCAAGGTGGCATCCAAGGCACCCATTTTATCCTCACAATAACCCTTTGAGTTAGGCTAACCCCAGGGTGTTTGCTCTTCTAAATGCATTCTTCAAAAATTCTCCTACAGTGGTTTCTCAACAGTTCAAAATGAGTCTCGCTGGTATATGAAAGAACTGGCTTAATGTTCATGAACACTTTCAGGCACGTTGCAGCCATTACCTCATTTGGAAATTTATGTATAATTATTTGTTGCATACATTTGTACCCCCCCCCCTTTCCACAATATATAATATTCAAAGACAGCTTATAGGGTTTAAAGCAAAATGAATATAAAACTAAAACATACGATAAGATAATCGTATCATAGATAATCATAGAACTGCATAAAAAATGACACAAAAATCAAGAGAGCAAAGCATCAATTCAGAAAAGCAATTTACAGCCAACCCTTAACAAGCGCCCACAAAGACAAAAGCAAACACAATATACAACACAAATATAACAAAAGGAATTTAAATGCTTGCCTATACGAAAACGCTTCAATAGATGCTGAAAGAAAAACCAAAGGGTGTCACAAATATTAAATAATGCACATTTCGAGAGCTAGCTGGGTTGGCATAGAGGCACACACCAGCTTGGTGTACCAGATCCCAACCAATCAAGGAAGGAGCCACTGCTGAAAGCGAAACAAAAGAGGTGTGATATGCTCCACAACACTAGTCCAGGTCAAATGAGTCAGGGGCAGCACTTTAAACAAGCTGAAGTTTCCAAAAATATTTAAAGGGCAGCCTCACACACACACACACACACACACACACACACACACACACACACACACGACATTGCAATAATCTAATGTTAATCTAATGATATAACCAGGCCAGTGTAGCTTTTACATGAATTCACATTCAATCCAATGAAAGTAACGTATTTCAGACGTATGAAAATGGCCAGGTTGCCTGCTAGGAAGTTCAAGGAAGAGATAGAAACTTGTCTTTACCTTCATCCAACTACATACTTGGGACTAAGGAAGTTTACAGCCCAATCTTAAACTGTGCTTAAGCCAGGCCACGTAACCTGTACTGCATCTAATGTTACTTAAGAGGTGGCTAGAGATCTCCTAAGGTTAAGGGGATCTTTCCCCCCTAACTCTGAGTAAATCCCCTGCTGTCCCTATGAGGCTTCTTGGATCTGCACCAGATATTTGCCCATCACCAGGACTATCATCTTGTTGGTTATGGCGGCAGTGATGTTGAAGGTGGGGGCCCTGCCCGAGGTCTTGGTCCGCAGGTCCATGGTGCACTCGCCGTCCATGTGCAGGCTGTCTTGGATGATGGAGCACTTCTCCCCGCCCAGCGTCAGTCAGTACTAGGCTTGTATTCAGACCAGTGCTAGTTATTTTGCTATGGAGCTTACTGGATGACCTCAGACAAGGCCCCCTCTGGCCCCATGCATGCAATCTGCATTCCTGCAGCAAAGTCCTCTGCTGAAGAAATAGTCTGCTTTGAGAACTGAGTAGCAGTTTAATTATTTGGCAGTGGAAAGAGCTTCACTGAAAAAAAAAGCCAGCAAACATTTGACTGTGTGCATGATATTTATTGCATACCCCCCCCCCCAAGATATTTTTATTTGGATCCGGGTCATATTCTCTTTGGTATGGTTTCTGGCATCTCCCTGGAACTGTCAGTATTAAGGTGGGTGAAAACTCCAGAAAAAAATTGCATTGCTATGGTTGTTGTCCCGCCCCCCGCCCCGCCCAGCCATTGTCTCATTTAAAAGAAAAAGGAAAAATATTGGCTTAAGTAGCAGAGGTACCTGTGCACTCAAGTCTAGGACAGAGAGAAGCATCCTGTGGCTCAAAAGACTGATGTTATTGCAGGCACCTCAAAGAGGAAGTTGAATTAGAACAGACACCAGGCAGTCTCCTGTTACAACTGTCTGCATTCCTATTGATCTGAGGGTTTAGTCTGCGATCTGGCTTTATCATCCAGTGGCAGCATGATTGCCATCTATTCTCTCTCATCCTCCTAACCTGGAAAGTACTTAGAGGGTTGTTATCAAAAGAGTCATGGCCTAAAAAAAGAACATACCTCAGAAGAAACAGTCACTCAGTACCTTTGAAGAAAGTTCCTTGACACTTTTCCTATTTAATTAAACACACACACACACACACACACACACACACA
>JAJKFI010000019.1:11799575-11828642 GCA_029204185.1 Lerista edwardsae | reverse complement strand
TGTGTGTGTGTGTGTGTGTGTGTGTGTGTGTGTGTGTACAGATTCTGGCCTTGTTAACATCAGAACTAAAAGGAAGACTGGCGTGGGAGAAGATTTATTGCATGGAATTATCTCCCCCTTCTAGAAAACACCTCGTCATGTGGATTCTTCATGTTACGTTTTTTGATTGTTTTGTAAATGAGAAAGTCTGGCTTCATTGGGCGAACTTGATGAAAGGGATAACCTCAAGATCTCTACGGGGGTTTTCTACATGCTATTTCATTCCCCCCTCTTTTATATTATCATGCTGTAGCAATGAAGGATGTAATTTTAACAGTATGATCCTTTGCTAATATAAACTGGTGACTGCTGCAGCAGCGATATTGCTGATTCTTAAGAGAGTGTTTATTTTTAACAGTGGAAATGTGCCTTCACTTGATGCTTGCAATGCTGTAACCATATTGACCCAGCCTCTAGTAACTGAAGCAAGGCATGTATCAAGTGTTGTTTGATGGAGAGAGAAAAGGCAAAGAGAGGGAGTATGTTTGTGAATTGTGCAAAGGGGGGGGGGAAGTGTCATCAGAGGATTGTAGCCAGAACAGAAATCCAGTTTAGAATGAGTTGGATGTGGCCAGGGCCGGCTGAAGCTATTAGGCTGCCTGGGACAGCACATAATTCCACCCACTGCCACCACTTCTGGATGAAGAGCTCTGTGACAAAACAACTGAAGGAGGCTGCTTTATCACAGCCTATGGGTGGCCCAGGATTACACCCGGGTAATAGGAGAGGGTATAGACAGGCTCCAGCTTTTGGGCCAGATGCAGACCTCCGTCCCCATCCCAGGTGGCCCCAATTCTGCCACTTGGAATTGCTCCGCCTTTTTCAGTGGCATGGCTCCAAATAGCCCCATCCAGGTGGCTGCCATCTACCTGGGGGAAGGGAATTATTTTTCCTGGGTAGTGCAGCAGCACATCCAAGCCCCGGGCTGGATATGGGGCAGGTGTGTTGGCCTGCCTATTCCAGCCTGAGGTTTGGATTGCGCTGTCAGGGGTATTACTTAAGATGGCAATATAATGGGAGAGGAACAGGGGCTGAACCTAACATTTATGTCCAAAGCTGTTTCATATATTGTCTCAGTAATCCTCACAGTAGCCCTAAGAGAGGTTGGTGTTATTATTTCCAATGTGCAGATTCTGTGGCGCACTTCCTACAGCTCAGTCCTAACCCTGTGCCAGTACAGCCAGCTCTGATCCGCACCCTGTGTCGGCTCTAGTTCCAGTTAGGATTGGGCTGTCCGTGTGCTGACGAATACCAGTTCAGACCATTGTTTCATTTAGCACAATCCTGTCTACATTGGCAGTGGCTGTTCCAAGATCAGACATTTTCTGTCCCTACCTGTAGATTTTCTAGACATTTTCTCACCTGAAGATTCCAAGGGCAATCTTAACTTTCAGAATCAATCAAGACCAAAGAGCTCGATGTCTGAGGGAGAAGTATCTATCCAGTGGTGTCATTCAAATGATTTAGGAACAGGAACTCACTTTTGAGTTCAAATTCAAATGTTGAAAAAACACACCAAAAAACCCCCCAGAAGCAGCCACGGAGCCCGTTAGGATCCGGAACGCCCGTTCTGGTCCATTTCCCCTGAATGACATCACTGTATCTATCTCTTCCTTTATATTTTCGAATGCTGGCAAGTGTGTCCTACTAAAGCCATTTCTATCCATGTATTTGCTTGCATCAATAGAATTAATAGCACGCACTGCGTATGGGGGTCCCACTATCTCAAAATCCACCATTTTCAGGTATTTTTGCCAATACATGCATTGGTTAGCTCTGCAAGCAGTCAAGAAATGAGAGCTGTGACCAGTGGCATAGCTAAAGAAATGCAGGGGGAGCAATTGCACCAGTCAACAGGCTTAAGGGGAGCAAAAAGCTGTTATACATAATGAAGCCAGGGATGGGGAAATGGGCAGAAGTGGGGTCAGACTGAGCCTTTAGGCCAATTCCTAAAGTCTTGTTATATTAACAAGGAGCATCTGGTGCTTATCTACTGCAGCTGGATTTACCTTGCACAATTTCCTGATGCTATCAGGAAAGTGCCATAAGAACAAAGTTTTTAAATTTTAACCATTGATTTTGCACAGTCAATTTGGGGGGGGGGGTTAGATCTGTCTAACAATTTGCTATCTTGTTCACCAAAACCTTTGCACATGTAACATGTTGTCTTGCTATCCTACCCTTGGCTCCACCAAGGCCCAGGCAAATGGGACAATTTAGTGTGCATCTGCCAGACTCTGAAATTAATCCATTTGGAGTAAACTGGAGTGTAAAGGCCTTGAAGAGGCACCCTACCCTGGTAGCCAGACAAGCCCTATTTGACCCTACTTTGATCCTGCTGTAGCCTTGTGTGTCCACCCAAACAAAAGTGATAAAATCAGACATCACCCTCCCACCTAGACTCAACCTTTCATTGGTGTAACTAATTGTGTAAAAACACGGTATTTGTGGCCTTCAGATATGCAAGTAAGGGCGCAATCCTACCCAGCGCCGGCCAGCCAGCGCCATATCCAGTGCTAGGTAGGTGGAGGCTGGAGCCTCCCTGCAGCAAGGAAGCGTGCGCTCCCTTACCGTAGGGGCGGCTCCAGCCTCCCCTATGTGCTCCTATGTGCTAAAGAGCGGGCGCAGATCCAAGGAGACCGCGCAGCCCGAATCGGGGCCACAGGCCCCCCGATGGGTTTAGAATGTAGCCATATGGCCACCTCTTAAGCCCGCCCATGTCCCGCCCCGCCTCCCTCCCTCCAATCCCCGTGCTGCCTTGGCACAGAACCTCCCTTGTGCCTACCGGCTTTGGTTGGCGCGAGAGAGGCTCAGCGCGGACGCAGAAGGGCCAGCGCTGCCTGCACTCCCGCGTCGGCGCTAAGGGCGCAGTGTCAGAGCAACCCCGTTGCGCTGACACTGTGCGAGGTTTAGGATTGTGCTGCCCATGTGAGGCAAGGAATGGTTAATTGGCCAATAACTGTCCTATCGTTCGGTCCAAACTACTTCCTTCACAATCCTGTCCTGGCCATCTTTCTGAACCACCAACCATTTATAGACTTCAGCAAGTTGTATCAAGTTGTTGGGAGATGATTCCTCGGGGGAAATGGAAAAAATAAGAAATTATTTTTCATTACTAGCTGTTGGCTGGCAGACTTTTACATTTTACAACCACAGCTGCTGCTGAAAAGGGAGTATTAAATCATTCCTAGACATTTTTTATTTATGTATGCTGAAAACAGCTGAAAAGCAACAAAACCTAGCAAATTATTAAGGTATTGTTTTGCCGCCTGACTTGCTGTGTTATTTGAAATAACTGTGTGGGACAAAACTGAATTAGGAAACATTATCTTTCATAGAATGGAGACATGTCTCAACCTTGAAATCTGCCAGAAGTTTAGCATCTGGGTAAACCTAGGTACATAGGTTCTTCCTTTATTTGCATTTAGTATGCCAAATTAATGTTTTTATGTGTTCAGGATGGTTTGCTTTAAAAACAATCCAAAGCATGCCAGTACGTTGACAGAAAATAAATTTCTTTCATTACTACTGCTACACATTGATATCTTTTCTTTCAGTGCCATAGATTATTTTCATTGCCATAAGTTACTCATAATGCTTTTCATATGTGTGACTCAATAGGATGACTCTCGTGATCTAGGAAATAAAATAAAAGATACATATTTGTGATTATTGCTAGTGTCATGCACGTTATCACCTGACACTCAGAGAACAGACTGAAGAAACATCTGTTCCGCACATTTGCGCCAAACTTCAGGCCAAACTTCACTTCATGTTAATTGTGTCATTGGAACTAATAGGCATCCTTTTTGTTTGGTAGACGTGGGGGGCAAAATTGGGACTGCAGTGAGAGGGAGACTTTTGTCCCTGCCATAGCCCTGAGGGTGCAATCCTAACCTGGAGTTAGGCCGGCACAAATTAAGCCAGCAAAGTTTGGCCAGCACAAGGGCCACCAAAAAGTGCATTTGGACCACGCACTGAGTCAGGGAGGATGGCGCCCATCTGTGTGCTGGCCTCTCTGACTCTGAGAGTGGGCTAAACATACTTTACGGTGTCTCTTGTGCCAGCCAAACTTTGCTAGTTTAATTTGTGCCGGCCTAACTCCAGGTTAGGATTGCACTCTGATTGCGCCTAAACAGCAGGCGCAGATCCAAGGAGACCCTACAGCCCGAATCAGGGCTGCGTGGACTCCCAGACAGGCTTAGGATTCGGCCATAAGTCCATAAGAGCCCGCCCTCCCCCTGCCCACAATCTCCCTCCCACCACCAACCCCCATCCCAGAGTGGAACGGAGCCTCCCTTGGGCTGACCGGCTTTGGTCGGCACGAGGGAGGTTTGCTGTCGGCACTCTCAGGCTGACACTACTCATAGTGTTGGCCTGAGAGCACTAGTGCCGACGTGGAGGCGCTGATTGGCGCCCTCGCGTCAGCACTACTGATGACGCGTTGATGTTACCATGTAGCGTCAATGCTACTACGTAGCATCGACACTAAGGGCATGCTAGGATTGTGCTGTGAGTTAGGTTGGGCTGCTCATGGCTGGGATTAAAGCTCCCAATAGCGTTTTGGAGTTTGCAAAAGCTTTCGCAAAAAATTCACCCCATTTTGGCTTAATGCAACTACTGGCAACAACTAGAACGATCATGTATATTACATGGGATTTGATGAGAGAGGTGCCTCTGTAACTGCTTCTGTGCGCTTTGATGACCTCCTTTAGTGATGACAGTGTGACATAGCAGTGGAGAGAGTGCTGCCCTGGAGAAACCTGGCTTCATATTTCTGCTGAGGCACAATGCTTGGACCAGTCATGATTGCGCCAATCAGCCTACTTCCAGAGTTGCTATGAGGATAAAATAGGAAAACCCCATGACCTACTTAGAGGAAGGCTAAAATACAAATGTGATAAACAATAACAAATGGGTCAAAAATGTCAAAGCTTAATTTCAGAACAGGGTTTAACATGCAGCCCTACGTTGGTTTGTGGCCAACTTTGCTTGATTATATCTTACCGTGCTAGGATTTCACCTCTTGGCAATTCATATACACTTCAGTTGCTAAACGGACACTGCCAAGTCTGGTAGGCCTAAAATTAGATCTGCCAGCTGTGTTTTGGTTTGCAAGCACAAGCATGTCTACAATATCTTGGAAAGACTCTGCTGTTGAAATTTACAAAAAATCTGTACTCTGTGCAGCGCAGAGAGAATGCATGATTTTCTTTCTTTCTAGAATAGTTTCTTAGCTCAATCCCTCTACAAGTGATTTCTGCCTTTGTTCCTTCTGCCATCACTACCACCATCATCATCAATAACATTTTAATTTACCTAAGTTCAAGGAAATGAATTCCATTTCATTTAAGCTGAAAGCAGGACATTAATTTATTTGAATGTTGTATAAGGCCACACTTGTAATTATTTAGACAAGTTACCAGCCTGCAAAAAAGACTTTAAAAATTTTTTTGTGCTGTGACTCTGAGGGCAGAGACACAGCACATTATTGACATCAATAATGTGCTCATATAATGTCATCAGCACATTATTCATATAATGTCATCAGCACATTATTCCCAGTGGGGCTTCATTCTTTTAAAAAACATTTTGTGCCATGCCTCTGCGTGCAGTAATGGCTTAAGATACCATTGGCTCAATTGGCTCAAATGCTGCTGAAAGGTCCAACTCAGCTAACAAGGACACACTCCCCTGGCATAGGTCAGAGTGCAGCTTCATCTACCAGCCCAGCAGAAATCAGGTGGCACAAGGAGCCAATGAAGGCCATCTGCAGACTTAAACCTGCAGACTTTGGCCTAGCCACAGTCTGAGCTGCTCATAGATTCCTTGCTTGATTCCAGGTCAACTACCCTAATATATTGGTAATATCTAGAGCAGTGGTTTTCAACCTTTTTCTTCTCATGGCACACTGGCAAGGCACTTAAATGGTCAAAACACACCATCATTTTTTTGACAATTGACAAAGCACACTGTGCTGCCAGCGGTGGTGGGGACACTCACATCCCCCAATGGCCCTACAAGTATATGACCCTCTCCCACATTCATGCAGCATGCCTGAAGACCATGGCACAATGGTTGAAAATGGCTGGTCTCCCTTTGGCTCCATTAGGAATGGGGTTGGCATAATCAGAAGATGCTCAGGAAAGGTGTTTAACAGTCCTAGAAGTTGATTGATTGATTGATTTATTGATTGATTGATTGATTATAATTTTTTATGCATGTGGGTTGGTGGTGTTACATACCCGGGCACCTTATTATATTGTACCATGGAAACTGTGATTTTTGTCCACCAGCGAGGATGGATCACAGCTTGAAAATTCAACTACATCCCTTCGCAAAACAAACTTACCCAGGAACAAGAGTAGGTTTCAGATCTGGATGAGGGACTAGACAGCAACCATGTAAAAGAGTTGCAACCCCCCCCCCCCCAAAAAAAAACAACCCAAGTGAGAGAATTCACCTAAACAGGGATTATATCAAACAAAAGGCTCCTTGGTTGGTTGATTTGGTCACACCATACACCACAATTAATTAGAGTCTATAAAGCAGCTGGTTTTGTAGTTTCACATTAATCATGGGAATTTCAGCAAAAGTAAGGGCTTTAACATTAATTAAGTTTGTTGCATGCACCTGCAATGCAGCTGGCTATGTAGTTGATGTAATATTACAGTAGTCAACAAAAGTGTTTCTTTTCCCCTCCCTGCTCCTGAAACTCACACCCTGTGAAGTGAGAATTTGCCGACAAGGCTTCTGTCCATTATATCTGACAAGGCATTGCCTCAGTATATCTCTTTAGGGCTGGACACACACTAGAACATTTTACTTCAGGTCTCACTTGTAAACACAATTCTCTGTGAGAAGTGCAGGATTGGGCTGTCATGCAGACACATTTGAAGCAGTGGAAAGGAGTGCTGCTGTCGCAAAATGGCCAGGGACTTTCTTCGGCGGCTGTTTTGGGAGTTCTTCCTCAAGAAGAAGCACTGGTCCCTGTCTGTCACCAGACCCCACTGTGGCCACTGAAGCAGGTAAGGCAGGGATGGGGAAGCTGCTGGAGGGGATGGATCTGTTGGCAATGGCATGTCCTGGATCCTATCCCTTCCATCAGAAGCCTCCCTTCCCCTTTCTCTCTTCAGACACGCACTAGCTAAACAGCTGGCACAAGTCCAATAAAACCCATTGCAAAGTGGGAGGCTTACAGAGGGGAAAGGAAATGTAAATCTCCTTACCCCTCCAAAGCCCCCCCCCCCAATCAGTGGTGGCATCTAAATGATTTAAGAACAGGAACTCACTTTTGATTGGCACGTGTCAGGATCTGCCCACCGGAAGTGATGTCATAAGCCGGAGGCTGGCGGAGCGCAGGTGTAACTGCGGCTGGTTCCTATGGGTAGACCTGGGCTCCGGAGGCTGGCGGAGCCCAGGTGTACCTGTGGCTGGTTCCTAGCCAGTGACGACGTCAGCAACGAGTGTGTGGAGCCAGCCGGTTCTGTACAGCGCCTGGCGCCTACAGAACAGAAAGCGAAGAATTCCCCCCACCCCAATTGCAGCTCCAATAGCAATGGGGACAGTCTCCCAAAGAAGCCTCACACCCAGAGCGCCAGTGAAATGCTCTGGACTGGAGAGACAGCGGTGAAAGCCTTTCCTTGGTCTTCGCGGCTAGGCGAGGTGGAGTTATTCAAAATTGCCAGGGAAGTTGAAAACTGGCACGGGGCAGCAGCCTTGAAGCCGAGGCTGGCTGAGCAGAATGAGGCAGGAACCTGTGGAAGGGGCTGAGGGGCGGCACCACTCCGGATGGCACCCTTGGGCGCTTCCCCACACCAAAGCCCGCTTACGCCTGGCACGTCAGGAGGGCAGCTTCAAAAAGTCCCAGCTCCCCTCCGTCCCCTCTGGGGCCCCCCTCGATTCACCACCACATCCCCAGGATGCCCCTTCTCCCCAGTGGGCTGCAGACTCACCAGAGCAGCTGCTGACTCCACATGTGTGGCTGGAGGGAGCGAGGAAGGGGGCTCTGCAGGATGGTACTTCCCCACTGCAGCCCTTCCCCCTTCGCCCCTCTAGGAATCCGGAGTCGCTCCCTTTAACCCTCTGAGTGCCGGTCAACCAAGAAGAAAAGCTCTTTGCAGAGGAATCGGGAGGGGGAGGAGGAGGAAGCGCCGTGGAGTGAAGTGGGCGGAGTCAGCCCTAATTTTAACAAGTGGAACTGAGTTCCCCCGCGTTCCCCCTACATGACATCACTGCCCCCAATCCACCACCCTCTGCTGAATGCAGCACACTCCGTTTCAGCTACATTAGTGGGGAGGGATGAGGGTAGGATTTGGGCCTTAGAGACTGAAGTGAGTGGTCAATTCCAAAAACTTTCTAGTACAAGTCTTGAATGAATGTGACGAGCCTTGAATGAATGACTGAGAAGTATTTTAAGGTTTCTACTCCCTAAGTCATTGGTTAACAACCTGGGGGCCACCCCCCCCCTCCAGGGGGTTGCAAGCCAATTTCAATTTGCGGAGCTATTTTGAAAAGCTGGGCATTACCATCTTGAAAGCTTCTTTTGAACAACAATCTGCTGCCATCTTTAAAGGCAGAGCTTAAGAACATGTTTGACAGACAGGCAGTCAGACAGGCAGACTGTAATTGTGTAGCTGAAGGGGGTCACAGGGACCTCATGACCCTGGGTGGCACTGCCCCCCTTGCTTACAATCTCAACTGTGCCGTGCCAAGGAAGGCTCAGGGAACAGGTCGAACCTGCTGCCTCAGAGCCTTCCTCAGTGTGGTGTGGCTAAAGTGAAGTTCTCTGACTTGCCAAGAAAGGGTCTGGGGGCAGGCAGGACCCACCCCAGACACTTCTTTGGCGCAACCGATTGGCCACACCAGAAATAATTGTGGTGATGTCATCATGTCATTGCAATTACCTCTGGGTCAGGACAGGGGGCGTCAGGCCAACCAGTATGGCCCAGGCAGCGCACTGGTCGGCTATGCCACTTGGTTAGTGAGAACCTGTGTTAGCGGTTATTTTTGGAGTGATCATTTGTGATTGTTTGGTGGTGAGTGTGTGCTTTCTTTACTACCTTTATGAAAGATATCATCCTCCTTGTGCCAGCTGGTGCCCCTTTGCAAAATTAAACTACTTTAGCAAAACTTAGCAATTGGGGATTTCTGACTATGGACAGGTCTTTTCTATTATACTGCCACTTCCTCAATGCTTCTGGCTCTGGGGGAAACTAACCATGTTTTTATTGGCGTATGTGTATGTGCATCCGTGTGTGCGTGTGTGCACATGCATGCACATGGTGAAGTCTCTCCTGGGTCTCTCTCCAAGTGGACATGCCATGCCTTCTGAATGTAATACTCTGAAGACTATATAAAATTTGCATTTACCACCATGATCAGCAATGGCATGTGTGATGTTGCCATCAATGCTGAATCAATTACTGAATTATACCTCAAAACCCAAACCTCACTTAGGGATAAAGCATTCGGAACATTCTAAAAAGAATGTGGAGTTCTTTCGATTTTCAAAAAGTGTGATTTATTGAAAACAGTGACTCCTGTTTAATGTCATCGGTTTGGGGCCTACCAGCACAATGACATCACTTCCTGCTTAATAACATCACTTGGCCCTAGGTTCCCTTAGGAAAGGCCACAACCTAAAAAAGGAGGACCCAGTGCAGAAGAAGGGAAACCCGTGAAAGTGTGCCTGCAGTGCAAGTGGGCAGAAGGCAGGTTAGTGCAATTGCTCTTGGTGCACTACAAAACCCTTTTGAAGCAAAGAGTATAGATTGCTGAAAATCCAGCTTCTGACATTTTAGTATCTAAATGTGAGACTCTGCAAGAAGGAATTGAGGCCTATTCGATGTCTGTCCTTAAGGACAAAATTATTGTATTATTATTAAGAATAGTACTTATATATCCTAAGGCAAACTCTGTAAAGATTATTAGCCTAGGCTACTGGCATGCAAATACATGATCAAATCTTAGTTTACGGGCATGCAGTCCCTTGCCAACATCAGTGTTTCTATGCAGATTCCAGACAGGAGAGACTGAGGGCTCAATCCTGAGCCTGTTATTGCCAGTGGTACACAAGTGTCATAAATTTGCTGCAAAGCACTCGGAGAGGAGAGAGCTGGGCCAGTGCTGGACCAGTGCCAGTTGCAGCTGGACTTCAGCATCAGAGAGGACACTGCGTTGCTGCCGGGGGTAAACGACACTGCTGGACGGCAGTGCAATTTGTTTGGCTGTGAGGAAGGCTTGGGGAGGGAGTGTGGAGGGCAGAACTGTGTAGGGGGACGGATGAGGGGGCCTGTGAGGGGGCAGGGATAGGCAGCCTCTGCCACCAAATCCAAACCCCCCTTGCGATCTGGGCAGCCCAACATGGGTCTTCTCGGCTTTGTGCTCACTCAAATGCGGGTGTAGAACTGAGGAGACCCATTGCCACTGAAGTAGTGTTACCTGGGGTAAGGGAGCAAACACCCCCTTATCTGAGGAGACACCTGTGGTAACCTTGGTGGCCTCAGGATCCAGCAGTTTCCATTTTGGTGCTGCTGGAGCCCTGGGCGCATCTGAGTTCAGGATTGAGCTGCAGCCTGTAACTACTTTTTAACATTTTTTTTTACAGTTACCATTTTGAAGTGATATTTGAACTATAAATATTCAGTAACCACACAACAAAGTCTTCACTCAGATGTGAGCTGTATGTAGTTTTTGATTTTAGAAGAGCAATTATCCATACACGGGGCAGCCAACATGCAGTGTCCATCTTGTTGGGCCGTAGAAGTGGATTGCACATGGCATCAAATCAACGACCGGCCTGCTTTTGCTGTATACCAGGGGTCGCCAAAGTCGAACCTGTGGCCTGGACTAGGCATCCACCCTGACCTTCCCCCGAGTAAGTGGCCTCTTCCGTTCTGTCCAGGACGAATGTGAAGTCCCAGACTACTGCTCCCAGGGGTCTTAGCCACATTTGTCCTGGGTGGAACGGAAGAAGCTGCTCACTCTGGGGACACTTTTCAATGGTGCTTTGGTCTCCAGTTTGGAGACAGCTGCTGTATACCAACTGTTCTAGATACATAAACAGGCATCCTGTGCCATTGAAGAGATTCACAGCGCCATCCTAAGGATTGCGCACTTAGCGCTGACGCGGGGGCACCAATCGGCACCCCTGCATTGGCACTAAGGCAACAGGACTGGCGCTGCTGGCAGTGCTGGTTTTGTTGCGCCAGTGCAGCACCTTCCTTGGGTCGGCCAAAGCCGGCCAGCGCGAGGGAGGCGCCATGGTGGGGCAGCACGGGGATTGGTGGGAGGGAGGGAGGGAGAATGTGGGCGGGACTTGGGCGGGGTTGGGAGGTGGCCATATGGCCACATCCTAAACCTGTCCACGAGGCTGTGAGGCCCTGATTCAGGCTGCATGGTCTCCTTGAATCTGCGGCAGCTCTTTAGCAGGTGCAGATCCGAGGAGCGCATAGGGGAGGCTGGAGCCTCCCCTACGGTAAGGGAGTGCACGCTCCCTTGCCGCGGGAGGCTCCAGCCTCCCCCCACCCAGCATTGGATATGGCGCTGTCCGGTTGGCCTTGCCATTCTGGCGCTGGGTAGGATTGTGGCGCCCTTTGAGTGGATTAGTAGGAGGATGACATTTCTAGTTAAATGTGACTACGCACTTTTTTTTGCTGTCTCCTATGTGTTGCCCAGTTTGCAACTGTGTGTCTTTGCTTTCCCTTATTTACTTGCTTGCTTACATCCCTTCTCTGTAGGCTGCAGCTATGTTGTCTGCTCCCAGCATTTGCCAGCTTAACCAAGTATCTTGTAAGGAAATCATTTCTAATAAAGTTGGTATGGTGGGGTTTATCATTTTATAAGTGCAGGTCAGGATTTAGTTCACCATGTTAAACTCTCCTTGCTGCATGTGATTTTTCAAGCTTTGTCAAGAACAAAAAGTTCCAAGGATGTGTAGAGTATAGCTGCTTGGTTACCATGGCGACACTGCTAGTTAGGCTATGGAAATTCTGAAAAGGCCAGAGGATGACTGACAATACAAGGCCTTAGCGGCTGATCTGAGGAACCAGACTGAATTAATGAGGTTTTTCACAGAGAGTTATTAGCGAGACTAGCACGTATGGCACTTAGGCCTGCGTTCGTTTTCTCAGCTGCAGTCTTGGAAAGCCGGCTTGGAAAGATTTAATTGCTGTTTTTAAGCCCCTTAAGATTATTTTAACCTATAACATTTAAAGGATGTAATGAAAAGCAGGCTTGTTTGCTTTTAAAAATAAATAAATAAAATTCTGTTACTATTACTCCTGCGTTGTTTTTGTTTCTTTTTCTTGTCTCTTTTTTTTGGGGGGGGGGAAGTGACAGTTGCTCTTTATCTGTTCAGAGATTGGAAATTCACTAGTACTTATTATATTGAGCAGTTAATTCCCACATGCTGAGAACACATTACTGTTCAAAGTAGGTTATCTAGAGTTCTATTTAGAATCAAATGAGAGATACCACATCAATGGCTTTAGATTTCCTAAGGCTGTATTAATTTATTACTTGCTAATACAAACTGTTAATTCTGGCCTGAAATACTTGGCTCATGTATCTATGAGATGCTACTTTTTTTTTTTTAATGGCTTACTTTTTTTTTCTTTCACCACATATTAAATTATGACACTTTCCATATGTCAGCTCTTATTTTTCAGTCAGGACCCCGGCTAGAAAAAAGAAAAACACCACCCAAATTTTGATGAATCTGCTCTGGAGTATTCTTTTGAAAAAAAATCTTAATAGTCCAAGCCTATGCGTACCCACTTAGAAGTAAGGTCCATTTACTTTAATAGGACTTGCTCCCAGCTAAATGTGTATAGGATTGCAGCCTCCTAAGCTTGTAATTCATTTTGTTGAAAGTGGTCAAGCTAGTTTATAAACCAGTTCTGGAAGGATCACAAATCTGCTGTCCAGCAATGGTTTTTAAAAAATGAGACACTGCGATCAGGGAAAAACTATTATTCACCAGTTGAAACTTCCATGGGAATGAGAAAAAACTTGTGATGTCCTCATCACCATGATTCTGTTTCTAAACTATGTAGAAGAAGGAGAAATGATTAGCCAAATACCTAAATATAGAATACAATTCTGAATATTGAGAATCAAACCTTATGCAGACTCAAAGCTTTGGTTCATCTAACAATGGCTCCTTCCCAAAGGGTTGCAGTGCTGGAAATGAATAATAGAAAAATAAAAATATTGCCAGTTGGCACTTCAAGAACTTTATTTATTTTTACATCTTTAACCTTCTCTTTTCCCTTTTGCTCTCAGAGCCCAATTCTAAGGGCTCTAGCGCAGGCAGGACGTTGCTAACATGCTGTAATGCACTTTCCCACTGGCGGTAGCAGTGTAGCGCCAGAGCTGAGGCAGCACCAGGCAGTGCTGCGCCTCAGTGCCAGGAGAGTGATACTGAGGCACAGGAGGTGGGGAGTATCATCGCTGGCCACAGCTACAGGTTATCGAAGATGGGGGGAGGTGGGGAATGGGTGGAACGGGAGCGGAGGGAGGGAGGATAATAATACGGACCTTGTCCCACGGAGACCTGCGGCAGCTACCTTAGTTCTATAGGATATAAAGGTAAAGGTTTCCCCACGACCGGATGGTCTAGTCGTGACCGACTGTAGGGGGCGGTGCTCATCTCCGTTTCAAAGCCTGTAGAGCCAGCGTTTTGTCCAAGGACAAGCTTCCATGGTCATGTGGCCGGCATGACTCTACGCCATTGCTCAAGGAACACCGTAACCTTCCCACCAAAGTGGTCCCTATTTATCTACTTGCATTTAGGTGCTTTCGAACTGCTAGGTTGGCAGGAGCTGGGACAAGCAACGGAAGCTCACTCCATCACGCAGTCTTGAACTCCCAACCTTGCGGTCGGAAAGCCCAGCAACCCGCTGCGCCACCACGTCCCTTTATAGGATATAGCGCTAGCTATTTCAGCGCCTTTGAAGCCCTGGGCACTAGGCAAGCATAGGATTAGGCTGCCCCCTCTCACTCCTTCCAGTTTATCAACTGTGAGCTAAATCAGGATGGTGGGGACAGGGACAGAAAGCAACCAGGGAGCTCACCTAGTTAGCATCATGGCTCCTTATCAGTTGGACATTCTATCAGCTGGCAGCAGGGGGAGGTGATTTATTATTTTTATTTGAAATAATTTTAGCCTGATTTATCCAAAGCTCAAAGTTGTATACAACATAATAGAAACATAATTTAAAACACCTAAAAGCAAAATATATAAAGTGCAATGCAAATAGGCGAGAAGCATTAAAACCGTCTAACATTGAATCTGAGTCCCACAGGAGTGGATTAAAACATCTAAGAGCAGCAGGATAAAAACCATAAAAGCAGCACTAAGTAAAACCAAACTTATAAACAGTGACTAGAAAGGAGTAACCAGGAGGATAATCCAGGTTTCTTAGTTATAAGTGTGTGCGTTTCTTGCAATTTTTTTTGTAAGCTAGGAAGGGCAACGTTAGTAAAATATGAACAACTTAAAATTGTTGACAGTGGTATATCTTTGACTGATTGGGGCAGAATGTCCTTCTCATATTGCTTCATTAATTTATTTCAAAAATTGACTGTGACTGTGCTGCTATTTTTACATACCCAGAATCTGAATAGCTTTGGATGTTGTCATATGTTGTGTTAGAATGCTGAGAGAGAGATTTGCTTTCAACATACAACTCAGCCCCATATCTGCTGAAATCAGCAGCCACAGAATAGTGAAATGACATACCAGGGAATTGCTGCTACTTGCAAGCGTGTGTGTGTGTGTGTGTGTGTGTGTCTGTATCATCCATATGTTTCTGAGAGATGTGAAACCATAACATGGCTTCTGAGTAATCCACAACAAAAGCACATGCAAACAGCATTCCTCAGATTCCTGTACAGTAGACTAATCCACTTAACCTCACTGTGAGCTTCTCCCGCTGGAATTTCACAGTTAGTTTTGATTTGGTAGTTTGTAAAATTTCTGGGGTGTGTGTGCGTGTGCGTGTGCGTGTGCCTGTGTGTGTGTGTGTGTGTGTGTGTGTGTGTGTGTGAGAGAGAGAGAGAGAGAGAGAGAGAGAGAGATATCTTTATTTTCTACCCCACCCCACCAATTTTGTCAGAAGGGATTTTTTTCTAAGCTCGTACACATGTTTTAAACACTAGGTTGCTGAGGTCTTTTTACATATTTTGCCAGCTCTTCCAAAGCATTCTCTTGCCATATGGCTATATTTCTGTTCCCAGAAATAATGTGTTCTTTAAAAAAAAAAAAGTCATACTGTCAGTTTCCATTATCTCTTTTAAAAAAAGAAAGACTACTCTGATCAAAATATTTGGCTGTGATTTTCTTTTTCTTTTGTATTAGCAAATGACAAATATGAGAGAAATGTTACATGGGTAATGGGGCAATTGTTTTAAACTAATAAATTAAAATGATATGTAGAGCTCTGACTGCAGTGCAAAGGCATCAATGAGTCACAAGTGCATAGATTAATGAGACCCTGGATATATTCAACTGGTAAACTTTAGATCTGTGATGCTCTTGGACTTCTGATATATTTTTTAAAAATCATTCATTTTTGTAATGCTTCCTACCCACCAGCTTCCTACTCATACTTGAGTAGGTGGTACTTGAGGTGGTGTCAGGTGGTACTCACTGGATTCCCTAGGCAGCAAGACCAACAATGCAACATGACAGGCAGCAGTAGAAGACTCCACTTGGTGCAAGAGCTCCAGCATGCACTTTTCCCTCACTTGAAAAAGCCCTTCTTACCCTGTTGGGGTGATGGTGGAAAAATTTTTTTTAATCAAACTATAAGCCAGTGAACCCTACTACATTTTGCAAGGGAAAATTAAAACTTCTTAGGACCAAATCCTACCCAATTTTCCAGCCCTGATGTAGCTGTCCCATTTGGGTGTGTGAGGCATTCTGTGGTGGAGAGGGAGTCAGGGAGGCCTTCTCAAAGTAAGGGAGCATTAATTTTGTTTGCTTATCTTGGGGCTGCATTGTAGCTGCATCAGCACCAGAACCTTGGATAGGAATGGGCCCTTTAGTCATCAACCAGTTTTCAGCTTCCTGACTCCAAATTTCCTTATCATTTGCATCCTGGACTTGCCTGCTGAGCCTTGCCAAACAAAACAGGTAGCTTCATACTATCTGTCTCTGTCAGAGCTGGGCACTCTTTACTTTTTAAGCTCAGGCATAACAATTTCCTGGCTGTAAAGAGGAAAATATATGCATGTAGTACACACAAGACAGTGCTATTAAAAAAAAAACCACAATTCAAATGTGGATATTTATTGTACCCAAATTTAAAATGTAATATATGCACAGGTAGTCATGTACCCATTTGTCCATCATTTGCTCCTGATCTTGCACATGAAACATATTCATATACCTGCACATGCACGTGTATCCATGTACAAATCTGCACGCATTCACATAGAGGTGAGCTGTCTACTTACTGCTTGTGGTTGGCTGGCCACCAAATTCACTAATACATATTCACTAATATACAATACTAATTAACTGGTACACAAACTGGTACACTGGTAACATAGTGAAACCTGCTGCTGATTTACCTGCAGGTCAGTGGAAAAGCTTAAATAAGTGTTTTCTGCAGCTTTGTGTTTCCACATTTATTCATGGTGTAGAGGACTCAAACCCAGAGAGTCTGTGTTGAAAGTTGTGTCCATCCATTTCACTTTTTATTACATGTTATTGAAGTGGGTCTCATGGGAAGGCAGTGCTCATTTGACTCTTAATTTTTAAAATATCCTCTGAGATGCTTTGAAAAGTTTACAATCATCAAACTTTATACGTATAGTAAAATGTTAACCTTTCGCCCATCCGCACACATAACTGCACCAATGCACAATTGCAGGCCCCATAAAATTGCTTTAGGGTAACCATAGATAAGAGTGCCAGCTGGTAAAAATTGACGAGGCCAAGACTGAGGCTCAGTCAATCATCAACTAGTGACTGAATACACAAGAAAATAAACCAACAAATAGCCACAGCTGATCAAAAGATGTAGGAATAGGCCTGGGTTGGTAGGAAGCATGGAATGGTAAATGAAAGTTTTCAGTAATATGCTAAGATGTAAAGAAGTTGTACTTTGATCCAGAACAACTTTGAACACATTATTAGGAGTGGTGTTTTTTGTTTTGGTGGTTAAAATACCTGAATAAAAACACAAAACATAGCATTTTGGTGTTTTAAGACATTTTCCAGAAATTAAAATAGACTACATTTCCAATGAGAAATAATACTGTGGCTGCATTTGCTATATCACTTATCTAGTACACTTTTAAAGCATTTAACATTAATAAAAATGAGAACTTGGAATGAGAATGTAGAATAAAAACACATAACATCCCAATTTGCTATTTTATTGATCAAGAAATTTTGGAAAAAAATGTCACCAAAAAACACACCAATACACATTATTCATTGACAAACACAATCAGACTTCTTGAGTTCACCAACACATTTACTTTTTACACTTTTTACATACAGTATACACTACTTTAAAATGTGGATTACCCCTAAGGATCCTCATTCCTAGTCATATAAGAGTTTGAAATGAGATATGTTATCAAGTCCTGTTAAAAAGCAAACAAACTCCAAACTTTGATCAGGTACACATGCAAGATGTTTGAAAAGTGTAAAGTATCCGGTAGACATCCTGCTTGAAGCGGGGATGGAGGGTGTGTAGGGTAGAGGAAATCAGGATTGGCTTTGGTGCAAGTATGTGCACATGTCATTTAAAGACAAAGTGAAAGAGAAGCTGATCTCGTGTTGCAGCAGAAAAAACTATCGCAGGCACATCTCTATACTTCCATATTCCATCTGTTGCTCTATTCCATCTCTCTGCTGCAATTAGTAAAATTGCAGTTGAAAATTATCCGAAAGAAAAATTAGAATGATCAGAACTAATGGAAAGCTAGCAGGAAGAATTAAGGTCATTGGGAAATACTTGCACAGCATAAGGAGATGCTAAACTAAACGGCATCTGAACTTTGTGTTCAATAAGCAGATTATTTTAGACTAGACCAAGAGTCTCTAAACTATGGGGCCACATCTGGCCTGCCACAAGATTTTATTCAGCACGCAGCTATGTATTTTTGTCAGAGCATTTGCTGTTTGACATTTTTATTCATTATATATCATTTCTCAATTTAAGCACAGCATTGTTTCTTTGTCACATTACTCTTTTATTTTGAATCATATCATGCTGATTACAAAAAAGATCCAAGTCAAACATTCATTCATTTAAATTTCATTTATGTATAATACTGATTTTTTTGGCCCCCCAAAATGTGTAAAAAAAAATGATGTGGCCCTCGCACTGAAAAGTTTGGAGACCCCTGAACTTGGCTGACTCAAAAGCAGCTACGTCCTGAGGACTAACGGCACCTGAGGCAGGCTGAAGTGGTGATATGGCAACGTGACCCTCTCTGTCATCATGTTACCCCTGTGCCTGTGCACTGCACTCTCCCCTGCTTTTGGAGCCAAATGGGGCATACTGCCACTACTGCCAACTGTCATGATAAGTCCACACCCGGTACCCCGCCTCAACTGGCACTCGACAGATGTTCCCACTCACTACACACTGGATGCACCACTGCTCAAAAGCAACATATGTATACAGGCATGCCCTGGTATCTGCGGGGGTTCCGATTCAGTCCTCCCTGTGGATACTTGAAACTGTGGATACTAGGGGAACATCAGTGGTTTTGCTGCAACAAGGTAAAAAAACAGATTTGTTAAATGCTTCCTTATCTTTTTAAAAAGCGTCCCAGTATCCATGCTATCCATATATAAACTGAAGCGGTGGATACTGAACCAGTGGATGCTGGGGGGTGGCTGTATGTTAAGGGCTATGCTTGAAGCCTGGGAAGAAACTTGGAAACTACTGTAAAGATTCGATTCAAAGGTGGTCTTTTGACTGTAGCAATTTATAAGTTAAATTTATAAAAAGACAGAAGTTAAACCCAACTCATCCTAGGAAGCCAGGATTGTAGATCACATGAACCAGCAATAAAACAAAATGCTGAATGCCTCTAAACAAAACCCAAATAACCTTAGCCTCAAATAAATACACTATGAAATAATACTTGCTGTTCCATGTAAAGAGTAATTAAAATATAGCCAATTCACTAATATATGGAGAAGAAAAAAATAGAGAAATATAAAATGGAATATGAGAATTGAATCCAACCAAAGTTAAACACTTTTAAATCTCATTGTCTCAGTGAAAAGTTATTTAAAAGGCGCAAAAGGCGGGGTAAAAATCAAATAAATAATAATAATAATAATAATAATAATAATAATAATTCTCTCCCATTGAAATCAGTGACACCTTTAAAGCTGCAAGTCTATATAAACATATTTGCACATAAGTCCCATAGAATACTAGGCGTTAAGGAGTGAGTAAACATGCCCGAGATTGCACTATGTAGTATTTGACTTTGGATGAATTACCCTGGATGTTCATATCTTGCAGAACTTGCATTCAGTATAGAATAGTAGTAGACGTTATCAGTCCCCCTAGCACTAGATTTTACTTTCCATATTAGACAGGATCAGTTGTTTACAATGGGAAATATAGGCCAATTCTAGTTTATTATGTAGGAAGTCACTAGGGTTTCCAGATGGCCAGAAGAAAGTCCATGCTTTATAACAGCAGTTTGTTCTGCACAAATCAGATAATGTGTTTCGTGCCATAGGGATGCGCAGTAATCGCTGCAGGTCAAGCTGTTATTAAAGGCATGGTGCTCTCAGGTGCTGTTTAAAATGTTCACAAATCTAGAAGCAATGGTGGACTGGACCACTTGCCTTCCACCTGGGACCTTGGCAGAGAGTATTCCAAATTCAGTGTTCAATATCCATTATCACTCCTTTTAAATGACAATACATTTTCATGGATAATTGATAAGGCAAACATACAATCAATGCATATTTTGATTTTTTTTCCTTATTCAGCCCCCAATGACAGTTCATTCTCCATTTCCGAGGCAGACATTAGTAATAGCTAAACGTGTTCAGACTTAAAGCAGAAGCATCCATCATCTTTGTTCTGAAGTCACATGATGACTTAAGTCTCATGAAAGACATTTGCCAAAGATGATCATAAAAGATGGTGCGTGTGTGTTGCATGCACGTGTGTGCATGTGTATGTGTTTAAGCTGATCTAAGAATAGCCACAAAGTTACAAAGCACATTGGTCAATGAATCATGCTATCAGATATTTCTGCATATTAAAGGACATATATATATAACCTAATGTTTCCAATGGCCACCAAGATCATGGATCAACCACTCCACTATAAGGCAGCTTCTGCTTCTTGTTCTCTACTGCCAGAGCAAAAGCAAAACCATTTGATGTGTGTCACATGGCAGTGGAATGAAATTTGCAGATAACAGAGTGTGGTGTGGCTTTGCTCATGGTGATCTGGGACTGTAGGGGTCTCTTCTCTCCCCGAAGGGCAGCTCTGCTTCAAAGAGGTTATGGTGGGACATTGCTTCAGGTTAGAGTAGAGTAAGTGGGCCAGACCCAGGCAAGACTCCAAGGTTAGCTTTATTGGCAGGTAAATTTTAAGCAAATGGTGAAGTTGGATTCCCTTAAGACAAAACAAGGTGGTCCTCAAGCCTGATGAATTTCTTCACTTGTGGTCATCTTGGGCCCTTGGACAGCTTTTTATGCTGTTGTATATGGAAGCGTGCCTTCTCCCCAAGGGGAGGGGTTGATGTGGATACCATAAAGCCCAATGAGCTGCTGCTGTAGGAATAGGGTAAGGAGTCCTCCCATCTCATGGGCAGGTGGCACCTCTGCATTCATTCCCATATTGTCCATGCCAGTCATCTTCGAAGGCCATTTCCAGCAGTGGCCCTGTTGTGCACAACTGCGCCTAACATTTTTCAATGCCAGAAAGGCCACTGCGCCACCGGAACGTGAGGTCTGATGGCACAGAGGCCTGTTAGAATTGAGCCCTACTGTGATACAAGGGGATAGAGCTGGAATTGAACATCAGCAACGGCTCTGATGTCAGCGGTCCATGCTGGGCTCCTCTGAGCAGTCACATCCCTGTGCGGTGCTGAAATAGCAGTTCCTGCCTCTGCCACCAACTACTCTGCAACACCCTCCCGTAAGGATGTTAAATCCCCTTTCCCTTGCAGCAGAAAAAATATCTGATACCCCTCTAGCAAAGCACCACATGAAGCTCTTCAGCACAACATGGGAAAAGATTTCTGCAAGCTCTGGGAGAGATGCTGCAGAACATATTCCATGTGGTCCAATCACAGCGAAGCATTGTTAAGTCATATTTATTTCAATGTGCTTAACACTACAAGCTATTGACGAAAATCCCATTGAAGTCAATGGGATGTGCCTCCAAGTAAATAGTAATATGACCAGGCAGCGTATTACCTCCCATTGAAATCAGTGGGACTGAAAGGGGCTAAATTTGGACTGGATTGTGAGATGGAGCTGTTGCCTTGCCTGAAAAAGCTAAGCAAGATCTGTTGTGTGAATGGGAGACAGTCAGCCTAATCCTATGGTTCCCGGTGCCCACGGCTCCAGGGGCACTGAAATAGCTACTGCTGAATCCTATGGGTGCCAGGATAGCTCCAGAGGTCTCCTTGGAATATTGGACCATTTGCTCCCTTACCCCAGGTGGACTGCAGCTGGCAACAATGTGTCTTCTTGGCTCTGCACCCACTATTGAGTAGGCACAGAGTTGAAGAGGCCATGTTAGGTTGCCCTGCCTAGGAGGGAGCACAGGATATGGTGGTAGAGGCTGCCCCCATCTCTGCTCCCCTCCCGGGCCCAATCCCTCCCTCCCCCACCCTGTTCCACCCACTCCCAACCTCCTCCACCTTGAAAAGCCGCATGCTGAGTGGCAGTACTACTTACCACCGTCAGCTCTGCAGCATCCCCCAAGTGGCGCCGGTCCCAGCACTGGCACTCCTTGCTCTCTGGGAGCCACAAATGTGCTTTACGGCATGTTCAGGACAACCAGAGCCAGCCAGGGTGGTATGTGCATACCGCCGGCATTACAGAGCTCAGGATTGAAGAATGGATTGATGTTCAGCCTACCTATGTAAACCACCTTGAGTCCTGAGAAAAGCAGTATTGTGTATAAATATTGCAATTATAAATATTGTAATAAGTTCTACTTGAATGGAAACGTTTAAAAAAAAGTTTAGTGAATGGAAGAATATTTCCAAATTTAGTGGGTTACTTTTTGGGGGGGGGGCATGTATGCCACCCTGTAGTGATGCCTGTGATTAGACAACTGGTTGCATCAGTCACTTTGGATCCTTTATAATCACGGTCTTGTTTCTGCGAAGTCGACCACACAGGGACCAAGAACCAGAAAACACAGCATGGTGTGAGAAGATATACGTCCTGTAATAGCAGGGCCTTCCTCCTGGGCTTGGTCATCTATCATATAAATATTTTAGAACCTGAGTTCATGTGCTGGCTGCCAGAAAGATTTTCTGGCTGCTCTCCCAAACTGACGAAATGCTCTCTGTGACTGGGCCATTTATTACCCACACTGAATGATGCGCAGGAATCAGACTTGGAAAAGTGGAGGAATACTTCCTTGCTGCTCTTCTGCTCTGCGCAGCCTATGACATCATGGAGGAAGGCCACTGAGACGATGTGTGCATACACACCCCATGTGCCTTCCCTCCCTCCCTCCTCTTGCTTTCTTCCCCCTCCCTTCCCTCTCCGCCTTTCTGCTAGCAGTTTGTCAAACTGTCTTGCCTTTATCTCATCTTGCACACACTTTGCAAATAAGCACAGGATGATTGATGTGTGGCTTTTTTTTAAAAGTCTGGGCTAAATAAAGCAACCCTCCTCACCCAAGCATTTTGTGCAGGTGTAGGAGGAAACCCATCCATCCTTGTGTGCAGTGTCTTAAAAGTGTTATATCAGCAAACACAGCACAAACCAGGGGTGAAGGGAAAGCGGAGCCATTTCTAGATACACAAAAGACCTCCAAAGATTGCTTCTCCCCGCCACCTCTCCACTTCGTTAACCTGATTGTGGCACCCCTAAGGAATTCCCAAAAGCCCCCTGATCCCCTCAGCACTTTGCAAAACTTCACATCCCTTTGGAAGACACACACACACACCGCCCAATCAGCAAAAACCTTGCCAGCCTAATAGTGTCCAAATGCCGCCAAGTGGCGATTACAGAAACCTGTTAAAAGTTTACTGCTTGCCTGAGCTGGTGAACATTGTAAATCAGCAGATGATGAACATGAAACATGTCATATTGAGTCATGTGGGAACCGACAAGAAAGGCTGAACTTTATACATTATTATCATTATTACTTTCCTTCAGTAAGGATTAAGGAGCGGCTCCTAATTTGTGGTGTACAAGGCAGGGGAAGGGAGAGATCAGGAAGGCAGAATGAGAAAGTTAGGCTTGGAATGTTAACTAATGTTGGCAAGTCTAAATGGTCACAAGTCAGCAGCAAAGGGAATTTCCTCTCTTTGTATTGTGGCTATGTTGCAAAGTTTAAAACAGTTTCTCCCTGAATTTATGTTTGGTACCTCCATCCATGTCAAAGTGCTGACAAAGTGCTGCACTCCATATGCCAGCAAATTTGGAAAACCCAGCAGTGGCCACAAGACTGGAAAAGATCAGTTTACATTCCAATCCCAAAGAAGGGCAATGCCAAAGATTGTTCGAACTACCGCACCATTAAACTCATTTCACATGCTAGCAAGGTGATGCTCAAAATCCTACAAGCTAGGCTTCAGCAGTATGTGAATCGAGAACTACCAGATGTACAAGCTGGCTTCCAAAGAGGCAGAGGAACTAGAGATCAAATTGCCAACATTCGCTGGATCATGAAGAAAGCAAGAGAGTTCTAGAAAAACATCTACCTCTGCTTCATTGACTACACTAAAGCCTTTGAGTGTGTGGATCGCAACAAACTGTGGCAAGTTCTTGAAGAGATGGGAGTACCAGACCACCTTATCTGTCTTCTGAGAAACCTGTATGCGGGTCAGGAAGCAACAGTTAGAACTGGACATGGAACAACCGACTGGTTTCAAATTGGGAAAGGAGTACGACAAGGCTGTATACTGTCACCCTGCTTATTTAACTTATATGCAGAGTATATCATGAGGAAGGCAGGGTTGGATGATTCACAAGCTGGAATCAAGATTGCTGGGAGAAATATCAACAACCTCAGATATGCAGACGATACCACTCGAATGGCAGAAAGTGAGGAAGACCTCAAGAACCTTCTGATGAGGGTGAAAGAGGAGAGTGCCAACATTGGCTTGAAGCTCAACATTAAAAAAAAACTAAGATCATGGCAACCACTCCCATCACTTCCTGGCAAATAGAAGGGGAAGAAATGGAAGCAGTGACAGACTTTGTCTTCCTGGGCTCCAAGATCACCACAGATGGTGACTGCAGCCATGAAATTAAAAGACGTTTTCTTCTTAGGAAGAAAGCTATGGTGAACCTAGACAACTTAATAAAAAGCCGAGACATCACCCTGCCAACAAAGGTTCGCCTAGTCAAAGCAATGGTTTTCCCAGTAGCAATGTATGGCTGTGAGAGCTGGACCATAAGAAATGCGGAGCGCAGAAGAATAGATGCTTTTGAGTTATGGTGTTGGAGAAGACTCTTGAGAGTCCCCTGGACTGAAAGGAGATCCAATCGGTCAATCCTACAGGAAGCCAAGCCTGATTGCTCCCTGGAAGGACAAATCCTGAAGCTGAAGCTCAAATACTTTGGCCACCTCATGAGGAGAGAGGACTCTTTAGAAAAGACCCTCATGCTGGGAAAGATTGAAGGCAAAAGGAGAAGGGGGTGGCAGAGGATGAGATGGGTAGATAGTGTCACCGAAACAATGAACATGAAATTGGGCAAACTCCGGAAGCTAGTGGAGGACAGGGAGGCCTGGCATACTGTGGTCCATGGGGTCGCGAAGAGTCGGACACAACTCAGCGACTGAACAACACAACAACAACTTCCGTCCATCAAATCCCTCTAGGATGGTAATACTGAAATGAGTACTTTTGCTCCACCAAGCATTGTATCCTCTGTGTATTGCCCAGCACTTTTCTTGTTAAGTACATATTATTGTAGCTAAAAGGGACAAGAATGATTATCATGAAAGTCTCTGACTTCTATTTAATAGGTATATTGTCATTTCTCAAAGTTCCTTGTTTGCACACACTTGGATTACCAGTGCTCACCCACTAAATTTTTACTGGATTGATATTTTATGGTAGATGAATAGCTTTGATACGGATGCTAACAACATTTCTAGTTGTAATTATTTTTTCCACTCTGACATTTAGTGGTGAAGATTACATGTCACAGTGTGCGATATATGTTTTTTAATGACGCATGTCAGCAACTTCATGGAAAGAATATCTACACTGCCTTCTCTCCATTACTTAAATCTATATATATAAAAGAGAATGTTTGTACGTTTGTGTGTACGTAGTATGTTCCGCATAGACTCCGCAACGCCTGGACCAATCAACACGAAACTTGGCACACATACACCTTGTGGCCTGGCGACAAACACTGCGGGGGTCACACACCCCTAGGACCCCCCTGGGGGTGCAGGGGGGGTTGAAATGTAAACATGATCGCAAACAGCTGACATCGGTGTCGAATCCGTCGTTTCCGGGGTCACCGAGATGAGCGGTGATGCCCCCGACGCCGTTTGACTCTGGGTTTGGCCCCCCCTTGGCGTGGGGGGGGCGAGAAGGAGTGCAAAACAAACCGTCCTCCATGCCCTCCTGGAACGCCTGGAGTGATTGACGTCAAACTTGGCATGCGTGTGCCTTGCAGTCTGGCGACAAATACTGTAGGGGTCAGACCCCCCTAACGCCCCCAGGGGTGGGGGTATGCAGGGCCCCCCACATAAAAACGGTTGGAAATGGCTGAAATCGGTGTCAAATCTATAGTTTCTGGGGTCACCAGGATGAGCGGCGACGCTCTCGACGCCATTGGAGTCCAGGTTTGCCCCCCCTCGGTGCGGGGGGCGAGAAGGGGTGCAAACAAAACATCCACCATGCCCCGCTGGAATGCCTGGACCGATTGGCACCACACTCGGCATGTGGCTACCTGCCGGCCTGGGGACAAACACTGTGAGGGTCAGGGCCCCCTAACACCCCCGGGGGTGGGGGTATGCAGTGGGCCCCACGTGAAAATGGTCCAACACGTCCACTGTGACCCGTTGGAATGCCTGGAGCAATTGACACCAGTATACTTTACGGTTTGGGGACAAACACTACGGGGGGTCACACCCTCCTAGCGCCCCCAGGAGAGGGGTTGCACAGCAGGCCCCATGTGAAAATGGTCAAAAACGGCCGAAATCGGTGTCACATCCGTCATTTCTGGGGTCACCGAGATGAATCCACATTCGCACTTGGGATAATTTGTTGCCCGGGCAACACCGGGTAAAAAACGCTAATGTACAATATATCTCACCTTTCTTCAGAAGGCAGCAGCTCACAACTAGCAGCTACTCCTATGTTAGTTCATACCTTTGTCATTGGGTCAACCAGGTTGGCCATGTTGAGTACTGGTAGGAATTTCAGGCATCCCAAAGAATCCGGTCACTTCCTGAGACACCCAAGTACTCTGGAACAGCAGCAAATTCTCCTTTGTACTGCCACTAAGGAGAATGCTTTTTCATCTGCCATGCACTTTTTGGGATGGTAGCCCACTGGGGAGCATGCAGTGTCACCCCCTCAGCCTGGGGCTGACACTGGCCTATTTTTTGTCCATTAAGTATGGACATTTGTAGTGTGCTAGTCCCATAAGCTTAGCTTCACACTTGGCCCTGTAAAAAGAGCAGAAAGAAGAAGCTGGCAGAGGTTGTCAGAACCTCTTTCATATCATTTCTTTATTCTGCTTAAACCGAACTAGTGATGCCACTGAAGTTTGGAAAGAAATGGGCTTGGAATTTAAATTTTCCCATTCATCATGACCAGAAAAAGCTTCCATGGGCAAGCTGAGAAAAGCTTCCATGCTCTAAAATTCTTTCTGTGCTTTGAATGCAAAACAAGGCAACGTATTGTGAGTGTGGGTGCCAAATGTGTACCTGTCCTGTCCACAGTCATCATATTCGGCACACCTAGTCAGCAGTCATTGTTGACACAAGCTCAGCAGTTGATTACTTTAGCTGCTACTCACATCAAAACTGTCATAGATTTCTGAATTCTGCTATGATTTTTTTAATGGGAATTTTTACAGTCATGTTTACAGAATGTTTAAGTGGCGGAATATGATGGCACTGCCAACCTAGCAATTCGAAAGCATGTAAAAATGCAAGTAGATAAATACTTCCCACCACTTGGGGCGGAAGGTAACGGCATTCCGTGCGCTACGGCATATAGTCATGCCAGCCACATGACCACGGAAGCTTGTCCACAGACAAACCCTGGGTCTTCGGCTTAGAAATGGAGATGAGCACTGCCCCCTATAGTCGGTCACGATTAAACCATTCGGTCATGGGGAAACCTTTACCTTTATAGAACAAAACCACAATATCTGAACAATTGATTCAGGCTACAATCCTATGGACACTTACCTGGGAGTAAGTCCTATTGAACACAGCGGGATTTACTTCTGAGTATACATGCGAGAATATGAAACATAAGACGAGCCCTGCTGGATCAGGCCAAAGGCCCATCTAGTCCACCTTCCTGTATCTCACACTGGCCCACCAGATGCCTCAGGGAGCACACATGACAACAAGATGCCCGCATCCTGTTGCTACTGCTCTGCACCTGGCATTCTGAAGTAAGCCTATTACTAATGTAAGGAGGTTGCACAACCCATCATGTCCTATAGCCCATGATGGACTTTTCCTCCAGAATCTGTCCAATCCCCTTTTAAAGGCACCTAGACCAGGTATGCCCCAAGGTCACACAACACATAAATGAGACCCTTAACCAATTCACAGTAGGAAATTCTTGCCTTGAATAATAAACCAAAGTCTGAAAGTATAACATTGGCATTTCCGTGCCAACAAAGGCATGCAGGTGCATGTGAAATGGAACAGCCAATCTTGCCAAAACTGCAGAACACACAGTGGTCTGAGATCTCTGGTGATTTTAAAAATAAAACCCTTTATGACCTTTGTTTAGGTTAGAAGAAGGGAAAAATGGAGGGGGAGAGAGAGATTGCGCACAGAGCTATTTTTTCCTTAATCCTACATTAGCATTCTCAGGCAAGACTGTGAGCATGACCGTGTGTCTTGGCAGAGAAGTGCACATGTGCAAACAATTATGAACAGAGTAAGAATTCTGGAAAATAGCAATGAATCTAATAGCCAGCCTCTAAATGTGTGGTAGAAATAGGGCTCCCTCCTTAGCCAAGGAGGCCAGGGGTGGGGCTAGCACATGCTCACTAGTTGCTACCACCTGTGCTGAGAGTCAGTGGTGGAGAAAATCAAACAGGTGGGAGGGCAGCTTGTGTACTTGTGTTCCCTCATAAGAGGATGAACATGTGGACCAATTTGGTAGCTACTCAAGAAATGCCTATTTTACAAAAACTATTCTTACTCATTTTGAAGTGCATATATCTATTTTCTTTCTGCATATTTTAAAGCAAATATGTGAAAGCATTTGAATCGTGCCATTAAGGGCCCAATCCTAATGACCCCAGCACTGACGGTATGCTAGTACCACTGGTGCTGGTGTCACAAAAGTGCCGTAAGGAACTTCTAGCGCCAGCAATATGGGCTTAACATGGGCGCTGGGCCAGTGCCGGTAGGCACTTGGCCCCAGCGTCAGGAGGGCCCAGCATGAAGCTGCCCGATGGTCTTACCGCTACTGCCAGCATGCTCCTTTGGGGCAGGACAATGACGTAATAGAGTCGGAAAGGGGTGGAAGAGGGCTGGGTGGAGGTGGGACAGGGGGGCAGGTCCGAAAGGATTCGGGCAGCTTAGGGTTGGACTGCCCATGATGCTTTTTTCCCTATTATTATTATTATTATTATTATTATTATTATTATTATTATTATTATT
>JAJKFI010000019.1:11776410-11790736 GCA_029204185.1 Lerista edwardsae | reverse complement strand
GTGTGTGTGTGTGTGTGTGTGTGTGTGTGTGTGTGTGTGTGTGTGTGTAAAAAATAGAGGAGGAAATGGAGTGGAGGCAGGGGATCAACCAAACCAATGGCCTTTTAAAAAAACTCTTTGAGTAAAAATAAAGCTCTGTGTGCTCTCCACAATGTGAAGAATCCATATCGATCCATATACACTGGCAACTAGAAGGGTCAACTACATGTAGACTTTCTTCTCCCATCATGATGCCAAGTAAGGCAATATTCTTTTGCCTCACGACTCGGCTATTTTGTTCAGGTTACTATGAAACCCAGACTGAGGGCACAATCCTAAACTGAGTTAGGCCGGCATAAGCTAAACCAGCAAAGTTTGGCCAGCACAAGGGCCACCATAAAGTGTGTTTGGACCACTGTCGGTGTCAGAGAGGCCAGCACACAGACATGAGCCATCCTCCCTGATCCTGAGAGTAGTCCAAAAACAGTGTCCCTTATGGTGGCCAAACTTTGTTGGTTTAGTTTATGCAGGCCTAACTCCAGTTTAGGATTGCACTCTGAATCTCTAGTTAGAGCAAGTCTATGACTAGATGAGGACCTGCTGGGTTTGAACTAAGCCCTTGGCAGGGGAATCACAAAGTGGGAGAGGGGTCAAAGGACCCTTACTAGGTCTCTTTTTTTTTTTATCAGGCTGTGTCCCAGAAACTAGGAGGGAACAGTGTATGTGATATATTTGCTTTGCACATGTAGATGAGGTTTGGATGAACAACCTGCATGTGATTAGAGAGCAGTGGGATGGTGCCTTGGAGGGGAGATGTGTGCACCAACATCCACGGAAAGTATCAGCTGCACTGGGCTACACTCTGGCTGCTGGGGGGAGCAACAATCTGGGACTACAGGCATGCCCCTGGTATCCATTGGGTTCCTTTGCAGACCCCACCATGGATACCTGAAACCATGGTTACAGGGGCTGCCTTTTTAAAGACGGGAATATCAGTGGTTGTGGTGCAGCAAGGTAAAAAAAGGAAATTGATTTAATGTTCCCCTACCTTTTTAATAGACTTCCCAGTACCCATGGTTCTGGGGCATGAATCTTTCTGTGTGGCTCCTGAGCAGATTGTGTTTAAATTCTGGGGTGACAATGCTTTGCTTTACTTTTACAACTGCTACAATGTGCAACTACTTTTGGGGTTGAATCTGTGTAAGAACAGAAGGGGGCTACAAAGGGCTAGTGAAGGGACTTCATTGTGTGTGTGGGGGGGGGCAACTGCAAAATCTTCTTTGCACTGGTAGCAAGTGGCTTATCTACACTACTGAACATCTGAAAGGGCATTTTATGAAAGGGCAATGATGGAGAGCACCTGAAAGGGCATTTAGTGTTATGAAGAACATCTGAAAGCCTGAAAGAAAGCAAGTCCCATCTGCAGGAAAGGTGCTTCCTCCTACAACATTCTGATGTAATGGCCATTATCTAGCACAGTAGTTTCCAAACAGTGGGATAAACCAATTTCAGGCGGGTTGTGAAGCATCAAAAGCAGTCATATTAAAAATATGAGAAGATGGGATGCTGGAAAGCAGGAGGGCTGTGTGATTATTTTGCTTGTGTCAAGGTTATATAATAAAATATTTTTTCTTTCTGATTCTCTTTGCTATTGGAAAATGGCTGAGAAATTGGAAAATAGCAGTTCAGATGAATGTACTTGATTTAAACTCCGGGAACATACTTAAATAACTGATATTGTTATTTGTTATTCTTGACAAATACATGTCAAGAAATCAGAGTTGAAAATCAAAAGGCTTGTGTCAAAAAATTTCCAAACCAATTTTTTTTTTACAGGAAATCATCTTTCAATTATACATTGAGCAAGGTTATTTGGTTTTCCTGGAATGCTTAAAATGCTCCTCAAATGTGAAATGGGGAAGACTCGTCCGCTGTTCGAAAATACTTTATAACTTGGGGAGGTGATGCAGAAAGGTTGCACTGAACTGTTTGAACTTGCAGTACATTCTAACATGGAATAGTCATCGGTTTTACCATTATCACTTCGTCCGTAGCTGTGTTGATTTCTGTCAAGATCTTTCAATTACAAAATCCCCTTTCATGATGGAGCAGTATGTTCATTAAGAGGAGAACTTCTGTAAACAAGACTGAGCATCTCAGGCAGCCTGTGGCAGTATCCGGTCAGATGCTACTTGGACAGGAAGGGGCTGTGCTCAGTGGACTCACAGTGAAACTGCATGGGAAACTGGCTGCATGAAAAATGCAGAAGGGAAAAGCAGAGGGCATGTTGTGGGGTTGCATTGTTTTATCATATTAGAATCCAGGCCTTTCCAGGCAGATGTCCACACTGAAATAGATCTGCAATTGCTCTTCATTTGTTGGTGAGATCCAAGCCTCTTGCATCAAAGGAATTATTTGTGTTTTGGGAATCCAAAGTCCTCAAACAACAGTATTCTCCGATAACGGAATCATTATGAGATGCAATCTGGGACTGGGCTGCATTAATATCAAATGACTCAACATCATTGATGGCAAGAGACCCACTTTGCCTGAACCAGATCTTATCTGTGAAGGCCATTGTCAATTTCATTTCCAACCACAGCCCTTAAGACTTAAGTTGAGCTCACTGTTCAAGAGAATTCTTTGTGCCTTGCTGAAACTAGCCTCTTTCAACTCCTTCTGACTCCCTTCTTGGCTGACTGAGCACCCTTTGTGCTCCTGCACTTTGCTCCTCTACACACATCTAGACTTGAATTCTAAAATAGGGGGCAGAGGCCCAAGTTTCTCTCCCTTTACACAAGAACTCTAGTCTATACCCTTTTCCCAGATAATACATATGAGCTGGATGAATCATTGATCTGATATGATATCAATATCAATGGGGAGGACCAAGTAGTTCCATAGGAGGAACTGGGAGACAGGCAGCCAACAAAGTAGTTGTTCTAAGTCTGAGTAGACTCATCTGTGACTTGGAGGCTCATCTCTGGGAACAATTGTTCCCTTACATAGAAGGGGCCTCCTAGACTCCCACGACCACCAGAGGATGCAGTGTTTGCTATTTTGACACTGCTGCATCAATGGGCAGTGGATGGGATGGGTGGCGGATGGACCGTTGGTCAATTTTAGGTCATAGAAGCCTGTTATTAGGGATTTGCCATTTTTAAATCAACTATACAAAGTGTCACAATTTTAAACACTTCACAAATACCCACCGATATAACCATGTAGGGCAAAAAAGCTCAGATCTTATCTATTCTTCTGTGCAGCAATGGCATTACACAGGACTGGGCTAACGCTATCCAATGGTGCGTTGTGTCCCCTTTTGTGGTGGGGCAGCATCTCCATTGACATAAGTGTTGAGGGCTGGAAAATGGGAATCCAATATTTGACCGTCGAGATCAGAATATGCTTTTTTTGTTTGTTTTGTTAGTTTATGGCTAGAAGGCTTGTTTTGGCAACATTCTTGCCAGATAAAAATAGCAGTGTAATCATAACTCATTATCTATGTACTTCAGCCAAATTACATAAAAAATTATTGCCCGTTTAAGGTGGTGTCTTGTGTGTGTGTGTGTGTGCGCGCGCGCACGCGCATTGGGTGTGCATGGTAAAACATGCAATCTTGCTAAGCCAGGCTGTCCAAAACTACTTCCCCTATTAAGCTAGTAGTTAGAAGTGACTGTAAAGTTTTCTGTTTGACACCCCTTCCCACTGTGAATAGGCTGATTTGCTACACAATGAAGCCATTACAGAAGAAGAGAGGAGGTGTCTGAAGCCAACCAATCTTGTGCACTGCTGTTATAGGGACTATAATTATCCAAATTTTTGAGAAGCACAATAGTATCTTCTGAAAAGGAACATCTGGGAGGGGAGCAAGATGTCCCAATTAAATGATTGATGAGCAGCTCATGTAGTGGATAACTTGCTGTGTTAGTGGGATTGCGATTTTACAAATGCCACTCAAGTTAACAAATGTGTTTTGAAAGTAGGAATGCAGGAGGGGAGGAAAACACTAGAGATGGAATGAAGACGAAATCTCTTTCCCCAAATGAATCAAGTTAACCGAGCAGCAATAAGACCTGCCACAAACTGATTGCCGACAACATTGCAAATGGATGTGCTGGACAGCGATGGCAAAAGCTCTGGCTTTTGTGCACTGTAATTTTTGTGACAATGGCACAGTGTCAATACTTGGAATTTTTCACAGTAATCTTAAGAAAGAAATTGCCAGTATGCTGGTGTTTCTATCCCAAGTTTTCAACTGAGCTTTGCATTGGCAGCAACAAGAATGGTGATGCTGGAGGCCTTCTCCATGTGAGCGCAAGGTAGACGGCACTCAAGCAGGATTTGGAAAAGGGTGAATTTGCCCCCTCTTCCTGCTCTGTCAGTAACAAGGATCAGAGAGCAAGAAGCTCACCTCTAAAACTGCCTTTTTAAAGCTTCCTATCTCCAGAGAACTCTTCCCATGAACACATCAATTGGCCTAATACTATGTGAGTCCCTCTGGCTCTGACACTGGCAGGCAGCGGCTCTCTAGGGTCCAGTTAAGGAACTTTCCAGATACTAGAAATGGCAGGAATTGAATCTGGGACTTTCTGCACTTGAGATCACATCTGTGAGGTCTTCCTAGTCTGCAGCCTCCCCGCAACCCATTTTCACAAAAACTGGATGTCCCGCTAAAAGGCTCTGGCAAATGTTCTGAGAACACAATTCTAACCTGGATTAGGCCATCACAGTTAGGCCAGCAAAGTTTGGCTGGCACAAGGGCTACCGTAAAGTGCATTTGGACCGCTCTCGGAGTCAGCATATCTGTGTGCTGGCCTCTCTGACTCCGCAAGTAGACCAAACGTACTTTACGGTGTCTCTTGTGCCAGCCAAACCGTGCTGGCCTAACTGTGCTGACCAAGCTTTAGGTTAGGATTGCTCCTGAGTCGCAAGGAGGACATGCGCTGCTTCTCTGCAACTGGATGTGATCTCTGGTTGCATTCAGGAAGTTGTCTGTGGGTCAGACTATGGATTTAATTATTCATGGTGTTCAGCTTCCATGGAGGTTCCAAGAATGGAAATTACCTGTACTTCATGAAAGGTTTTTTTTAAAAAAGGACATTTTTAGAATATCTTCATGAGTAAGTTTAATGTACTGATTTTTTTTTCTTTCAGAAATAGCATTTTTGATGCTATTGGATGGCTGGAAGCCATCTGTGGTGCAGCTGAACAGGGAGGTGTAACAACAGGGCTGATTGGTTGGTCTGAGCCTTTGAAAGTAGCCCTGGTGTGGTAAGGAGGGGGAGAAAGGCCCAGAGGAGGACAAAGAGTGGAAGGGAACAAGGATCAGAGAGCAAGAAGCTCACACCTTTCCAGGTCCTAAGAAAATCTTCTCCTTGAGGATATGCTGCCAAGGAATCTCAGGACTTGAGAATCATTGTCCAAAAGAAAAGCAAAACTAGCTTGCCCCAGCACTAAGATCCCTTTTTAATCTTTTCCCTTTTTTAAAGCCACGTAACAGCTTCTATTACAGGAAGGTGATTTCTGAGCAAAGGCTGAAAATGAAGAAGAGCCCTGAAATTTGGTGCTTGGTTTAAGCATTGAAATGTCTCTTAGGGTGCAATCCTAACCAACTTTCCAGCACCAGGGCAAGGGGAATGCAGTTCACGGCAAGGGAACAAACACCTTTACCTTGAGGAGGCCTCGGTGACTGCTCCCCCCCCCACCCGCAAACTGCAGGATGCAGCACATGCCCCATTGGCACAACTATGCCAGTGCTAGAAAGTTGGCTACCATTGCACCCTTAGACATGCAATCCTAGGCATGTCTACTCAGAAGTAAGTCCCATTGTAGTTAATAGGGCTCACTCCCAGATAAGCATGGATAGGACTGCAGCCTCAGGTTTGAAGCGCATGCCTTGCCTTGCAAAATACCTCTCTTCCAAGTGCAGAAACTTGTGCTTTGCGCTTAAACATTTTCTGTTACTGAATGTCTACCACCAAGCCTCTTTTTTCCTGAGCCTTGACAGATGGCAGTTAACTCCCCAAGATTTCATCTTCCCCACAACTTCAGCAGGCTTCCCCCCCCCTTGCCAGTCTCCTTCATTGCTTGTTTGCCGTTCCAAGCATGCCAGTTGCACACTTTGGAAGGCCTTGTTGGTAGCAGCAGCTTTTACATTTTAACGCCAACCTACTGGGAGAAGCTATATTTGGAACCAGCACATGCCTGCCTTTTCATGTTCCTTTTGTGTGCCGGCTGGACAGTTTGGTGCCAGTCTGTGTGTCTGAAGCTTAATCAGCAACTTCTCTTCAGGTGCCAAAATTCCACAGCAGTTCAAAGAGGGAAAAGAAGCGATTGTAAATAACTGGGGCACTGATTAATTTAGTAAGGGTTCTTTTTTTAAAAAAAAAATGTGCAAATTAGTCACATATTTTGTACACTCTTCCCTTCAATGGTTTGCTCTCATGCCTGTTATACCCTGGGAAGTTCCAGCAAATTCAGGGTCACACTGTAAGTGATGGCAGCAGAGCAGACCTGTGTTTTATACTTATGACGCACAGTATAGAGCAGAAATTTTTAAACTTTTTCATTTCACGGCGCTCTGGAAAGATGCTCAAACTGTCAAAGCACCCCGTTGGCTTTTTAACAATTGACAAGGCACACCATGCTGCCAGTGGGGGGCATATTGGGACTTCCCAATAACCCCACTAATAAAAGACCCATCCCCTAATTCCCATGGCACACCTGTAGACCATTCGCGGCACATAAGCGTGCCATGGCGCAGTGATCGATATTTCTAACGGGCACCCCCGTGTTGGCGCTAGTGCTGTTGGGCCGATGCTAGCAGCAGTGTTGGCTTAGCAGCACTGGGTAGAGGCACTGCAGCGCTGCTCCTGTGCTAGCTGAACCTGGCTGGCACAGGAGCAGTTCTGGGTGTGGGGAGGGGGCAAGAGGGAGGAACTGGGTGTGGGATGGGCGGGCTCAGTGATGTCATGCACCCACTGCGCACCACTACGCGAGTACCGGTTTCTAGAAGTTGAGCTGGCCCCGCCCACTCGAAGCTGGCCCCTGCTATTTAACCAGGGAACAGTTGAAGCAAAATATGTCTATACACATCTCTAGAAAGCAAAGCAATAGAAGTTAAATCAACACTAACCACAAGCTGAAGTTATTACAAACATGATCACATCCATGGCAACAATCATGACATCACTTCCGGCTATGACCTCACTTCCGGTGGGCGGACCCCGACAAGTGCCAATCAAAAGTGAGTACCTGTTCCTAAATCATTTGGATGACACCACTGGGCGGGCTGGTAGGTATGCCGGCCCGGGGAGGGGGGAAGAGATGGGATGAGGCCTTTAGGCTACATCCAAGCCTCCATCCCCAGGCCGTGCGGCCCCAATTCAAGCCGTGTGGCTTCCTTGGCTCTGTGCTTGGTGTACAGCAGGCACAAATCTGAGGAAACCGATGGGGAGGCTTTCCAGCGCACCGAAGCTGCGCTGGATTTGGTGGAGGCCCGACGGCCTCGCTAATCCAGCGCAGTTTAGGATTGCGCTTTCAGACATACATGAGAATGCAGAGGCAGATCTAAGGGAGGGCAAAGCTTTAAGTTTTGCAAGAAGCCTTACCTTGCAGTGGAAAGCACTCCTCTCCTGCACCGTTTTAGCCAATCCTCACTGGGAACAGCAACATCTTGGCGTTGCTTACTGGCTACAGCAGCAAGGGAGAGGAGGGATTTGCATGACAGGGTAAGGCTTCTTGCAACACTTAGAGCTTTGCCCTCCCTGTAGATCCGCCTCTGTGGGAATAAGTAAGTAAAGAATTGCTAATATGGCCTGAAGGACTTTTCTAACCTGGAACTACAAGAAAACTAGGAACTGTTCTACTTTGGCCCAAATCCTAACCAACTTTCCAGCACTGACTTAGCTGTGCCAATGGAGCATGCGTTGCGTCCTGCAGTTGGAGGGCAATCATGGAGGCCTCCTCAAAGCAAGGAATGTTTGTTCCCTTAACTCAGGGCTGCATTGCAACTGCATCGGTGCTGAAATGTTGGATAGGATTGCACCCTGAGGCGTTAGTTGTCTCCTGTGAAAGCTCAAGCCTTGTGTTTTCTCAAGTGAAATCTTTTCAGATTTAATTTTCATAGCAAAATTCTTTGTATAACCTTGAAACAAATATTTATTTTCTTTGCATGCCAATCATGGTAGTATGACATTTCTTTATTTATTCTGTTTCTATACTGCTTTTCCAAGTTAAAATCTGCACAGTGGTTCACAATAAGACTGAAAAATGGTATAAAACCACTCAGCAACAAAGGCAGACAAATCTGAAACATTAAGCCAGTTCAAATTAATGAGGCTTCTAAAACAAGCAAGGCTGGTCAGCAATAAAAACCATGTTCACAATAAATACATCAATGATGAATGCCACATTTTACCTCCATTCCCCCATCTACCTTGCCAACCTGGAGAATATCCTAGTCCAGCTTTACAGATCCAGCTCTTGTTAATCAGTGCTCACTGGACAGTTCCCCAGGGGGATCAAACCTCTTGCTCAGTTATCTGATCTTGCTATATGGGATTTCCCATACCAATGAGAATTGCTGGAAATAGGCAGCAGTGCTCTCTTCAGGCTGCCGCTATCATGCCTGGGCAACAGCAGAGCAGCACTTCTCGTGGCACTGCTGAAGCTGAGCAAGTATGAATCTCACCAGTGCCGAGGTAAACAGTGATGGGTGGATGCAGCTGCATTTGATTTCAAACTGATTTGTTGCAAAAAGGATTAATTAACAGGATGCCCTTTGGGCATCTGACATTAATCTGGTTTTTAAACAGATCATTGGCAAGCCTTCGAGGTCTTGTCATGCTCCCAATGATGTCATTGAGAGCTGCTCTTGAACTAATCATCTCCTGGCTTACTCCTTGCAGCCTGCATAGCTCCTGGCCTGGGAGAATCCTTCCTGCTTCCACCCCTTGCTTTGCTCTACCTTTTTTTGAAGCCCAGGCTACAGTAGAGAGAGCCCCATCTTGACTTGGAGCAACATAAACTACAGGAGAATCTCAGGTGCTCTTCTGGATGTACAACACATTTGCGGTAGTATTAGGTTATAATATAGACAAAAATCCAGAATTATTTTTGATAGGCTTAAAACTAGAAATGTTGAATGTAACTGATAGAAATTTGATATGGTATATGGTTATAGCAGCAAGGATGGTTTATGCAAGATACTGGAGACAAGAGAAGATACCTGAAAAAGAAGAATGGATTCAGAAGATGTTATATATTATGGAAATGGACAGACTTACAAAGGGTAAGAAATGATGGAGAAGTTTCAGCAGGACTGGCAAAAATTTAAAATTTATATAGAAAGGAGAGAGGGAAAAACAAATGTAATATGGTTATTTGATGATTGAAGGGAATCATCAAAATTTAGAGGTAATAGAGGGAGCTGCGGGAAGTCAAAATTGTATTGTATAATTGTATTGTGTAATCAATGTTTGGTGTCAACATGGTTTTGTTTTTTGTGTGTGTGTGTGTGTTCAGAAACTTGAATAAATTGCTTAAACAACATTTGCGGTAGCTGGGGATGAATGGGAACTGCAATATGCATGATCTGTGTATCTCTAAGAATATCCCCATGTTCCATGTGCAGGAGCAGATGAGATCTCCCTGTGGCTCGTATCTTATATTTCTTCTAGGCCAGTGATGGCAATTTAGGTCAAAGCTTGTCACAAATTCAGAAAATGCAGGACTTGACTCTGCTGGCATGTCACCTCCCTTCCCAAATAAAAGAGAAACAATTCTTTACACATTTATTAAAAAAAAATGCAGTCCAATCATGCATGATTCTATGTATTATATAAAGAAATGTTAAACAACTACAGAAATGAAATAGGAGTACAACAAACTCAGAGCACAATCCTAACCTGGAGTTAGGCCAGCAAAGTTTGGCTGGTACAAGGGCCACCGTAAAGCGCATTTGGACAATCTCAGTCAGATAGGATGGCGCACGTCTGTGTGCTGGCCCCTCTGACTCTGAAAGTGGTTCAAACGCACTTTGCGATGTCCCCTGTGCCTGCCAAACTTTGCTGGCCTAACTGTGCCGGCCTAACTCCAGGTTAGGATTGTGCTCTCAGTTGTTGTCAGTGTTGTCCGGTGTTTCATCCAGAATGCCATAGTGTGTGACCGTTGACATGTACGCCACTGGTTCACCGTCACTGTTCTAGGGGGTCGTGACGCCATCCCCCCAAACTCAGCAGAAATATCATGCATCCTCACCATGCTCTGTATAGCTTTGGAGTTGCAGAGCCATGTGCCATACAGCTTACACCATGGTGGTCCAATACGGGGCCCTAGTGGTGTGCGCAGCCCTCCATTCCACCACTCCCTCCAGCTGTTGAGCGGATAGCAAATGTGCCGCACAGCTCCTTCACGCTCATCTGCTGGAGCGGGGCAAGGGCCTGCTGGGGAAGGGAGTGTTTATGAGGCTGTCCGCCCTTGCAAGAGCTCCTTTCCCCCGCATGCCACACCCTCCAGCAGATGACAGAAGGTGCTGTGATTACGCAAGGGTCATGCAAACCCCCTCCCCTGTCTGCCCAAAGTTGAATAGCCCTGGCTTACAGGAAACTCTGTTTGTATTCCTTCTGGCCTAGTAAAGTAGGTAAGAGCGCAATCCTGACCTGGAGTTTGGCCGGCAGAGTTATGCTGGCACAGTTTGGCCAGCGCAAGGGACACCGTAAAGTATGATTGGACCACTCTCGGAGTCAGGCCAGCACGCAGACGTGCACCATCCTCCCTGATTCCAACAGTGGTCCAAACACGCTTTATGGTGGCCCTGGTGCCAGCCAAACTTTGCTGGCCTAACTGTGCCGGCCTAACTCCAGGTTAGGATTGTGCTCTAAATCAAAGTTGTGCAGCAGCCAGTCTGATATAAACCCAGCCCCAATTGGCTGTTCACTCATAACCACGGAAATGTACTCAGCTGAGTTTCAACCGTATAAGAGTAAGAGTATGTTCAGTCTATTAAAACTAACCTTCCAGGTGCAGACTTACAAAGTCGGCCATGACATTGCTGCTGGGAGACCTGCCAATATCAGGGCTAATTTAAGGGCTCCCTGCACTGGTGTGGCAGCCTGTGGAGGCTTGAACTGTCAAATAATAAAATCCCAGGTCCACTTCCTTTGACTATAGGGGAAGTTAATTTGATCAGACTGAGATACATTCTCAACCAAGACAAAGGTTTAGAATGTATCTCAGTGTGATCAAATTAAGTTCCAGTACAGTCAAAAGAAGTGGACCCAGGATTTTCTTTCAACAGAGAGTTAATTTAATTAAAGCAGAGAAACAAGCCATTCTTAAGTGCAGGAAAATAGCCCTGAACAAAATGATTGTGCTTCTGTTCTGTAAGTGGGTCCTTGCATGCTGATGTGAAATCACATTTTTCTGCGGAATTCTTATTCTTCAGAAATGGCTGTACCCTGAAAGAATGATGAAAGCTTCATGCCCCCCTGTAATTATTAAGAATCTAAGAATGCTGTAATCTATATAGGTTGTCTCTCTCTCATTAACTGTGCTTCTTGATGCGTTCTGAACACAGATTCTTCCAGTGCAGTGACTTGTATATATTGCCATATGCCAGGAGGAAAAAGCACTATCATTTGCTTCTATATCCAAGGGGAAGGAGGCCTAATTCCCAGTGAAGAGATGCTTGAGTCCATCAGCAGCAGTTACAGTGGTGGGTGGGCGGGGACTGCCCTTTGCCCTGCCCCTTCTTGCCAATCACGTTCATTGCAAATGGATGCTCTGGGGCTTAGAAAGACAGAGGGCAAGGATCTCAAGAAAGATTTCTATCTAGACCTTATGGTTGGCAGACTCTTTGGGGAACGTTCACCGTGGCGTAGAAGGCAGTCTCTTTCTTAAGTGGAAATGGAGTGAATGTGGTTCATGCATTTGCTTCCGCTTGCCGCTTACCCTTTTCTAGCCAGCTTGCCTTGCCTTGAAGCAGCAGGAAGCGCCATGCAAACAGGACATGATCTCCCCAAAGTGACTGCAATAGTGGTATTGCTCGTCATCCTGGCCAGTGAGTGAGCCTAGGCTTTTGAAAGTCATTTATAGCCCAATTGGGCCAATAACAAATAAATAAGGGAGCACTGATTGCAATATAGCACGCTATTTGTGCGATGGGGTCATAAGAATTGCTTTGGTGGATCCGACCAAGGCATGTCTGCTCCAGTATTGTGTTTCCGACAGCAGCTTTAGGTTCTCACAAGCTGGGTATGAAGGTGATAGTCTCCCCCTGTTGTTCAGCTCCAGCACATGCACAGGCATTCTATCCAGCTATTCTAGAAGCTGAAAAAGAGTTTTTTTTCAACCTTTTTCATCTCCCGGCACACTTGACAGGGTGCTAAAATGGTCAAGGCAAACCATCGGTTTTTTGATAAGTGACAAAGCACTGCATTGCAAGTCTGGGGGCTCACATCCCCCAATGGCCCTACTAATAAATGACACCCTCCCCCCCCCCCCAAAAAAATCCTGCAGATCTTTTGTGGCACATCAATGTGCCCCGGCACACTGGTTGAAAATCTCCAGAGTAGCCATTGGCAACCCTGTTGTCCTTTCAAATGGTTATGTAGAGCCATAGTGATACAACACTGTTACGTTAACTCTCTAGCTCAGGCAAGAGAAATGAGTAACCTCTTATTTCAATGCAGTTTCTCAATTGTGGATATGACTGAAAAAGATGCTGGGAAGCAAATGGTGCAATATTTCTGGCTATCCCTACCAGTCACAGATTGAGCCAACTGGTATTGCAGTCAGTATTGCAGGTCACAGCAGTGTTTGTCAGGCTGTGGTACGGCAGACAAACATCACAACAGCCACGGAAGGGTGTACCTTGGCAACAGCAGCATGCACGGCACCACCGTGTACCTGTCTTTTCAGCATGGTGTAATTCTGATTTTCCAGAGTCATTGGCAGTTTGGATGGAAACCACATCCTCAGCACTGATCCACATTCCTTGTGCTTCCCATGCAGGGACAATGTGCGCATCTCCCTAGTTTGGAGCCACACAAAATTCTCCTGGCAGCATTTCCATGATGCATGGACAGAGGGTGCGTTCTGAATCCTCTTGTGCTGTGTCCATGCCACAAGCAGCATGGCTGAGATCAAAGAGGGGATTCCAGGGTACCTACGGTTTGGCTGGAGAGAGACCCTGTCAGTCAGGAGCATGGGGGCAGGGCATCAGCCTGATGTTTTTTAAGGAATTCAACCACTGTGTAATTTCCCATTCTGTATATATCTTGCAAATCCAAGAGCCTTCCCTGCCCTGAAAGGAGTGGCTTTATGATTCAGGACCTAATAATGGAGATTTTCTTTTTGGATTATCCTGACAAAATCAGGGCAATTGGCAACTCTAATCCCTGCATTTCTGAAATGCGTATGAAAGTCACAAAGCATCCCCTCCCCTCCCACCCCTTCCCCGAGGTCATTCTTCACCAAATGTGCCAAACAAAGGGCCAGCTGCAGGAGCTGACCACAGCTTGGTTGCACATGCAAAGCCTCTGGGATGGGGTGGGGGAGGAAGAGCCAAGGATCATCTATTATTCACAAGCGAATGGTGGAGACTTTCTGGCCCACTGAACTTGTATTGTGTAATCGGAACAGAAAGGGAGGGTCTCGGCTCACCTAGCGCCTGGCACTCCTGAGACCGGTTCTGAGACACGGCCAGGAAAAAAAGAGAGAAACGGTGTAACTGCATCATATTGGCTTTGCCTGCCTTGAGGGACCTCCTGTGAGTTTAATATGTCACAAGTGAAAAAAAAAAAGAAGAAGAGGCGCTGGTGACAAATGGAAAAGTCCTGCTTGCAGGAGACAGAACTTTTGCGGAGACTAGGCCAAAACTATGATGATCCTGCCAGCCAAGCAAAAGACACCAAGATTTCATCCTTGGAAATACATGTGAACTATGTATAACTTTATTCAGGGCAATCCTAACCTGGAGTTAAGCTGGCACAAGTTAGGCCAGCAAAGTTTGGCTGGTACAAGGGATACTGTAAAGTATGTTTCGACCATTCTCTGTGTCAGAGAGGCCAACACAAAGACATGCGCCATTCTCCCTGACTCCGAGAATGGGCCAAACATGTTTAATGGTGGCCCTTGTGCCAGCTAAACCTTGCTGGCCTAACTGTGCCAGCCTAACTCCAGGTTAGGATTGCACCTTCAGGATTCATAGCAGGAATATATTTGGCTATCTGGCTGCAAGTTGTGAGGGTGACACTTGCACACACACCCCAGTCCCTTGTCCCAAATTTACAGATACATTTTTTCTTACTGGGAAATCTGTTCACATTTAGGAGACAACATT
>JAJKFI010000019.1:11657111-11771410 GCA_029204185.1 Lerista edwardsae | reverse complement strand
GTTGAGAGGGCTTTCGTTTGAATTCTTTTGATTTGATATGGTAAGTGTGCTGGTAAGGAACTGGACTAAAACACGCTTTATGGTGGCCCTTGTGCTGGCCAAACTTTGCTGGCTTAGTTTATGCCGGCCTAATTCCAGTTTAGGATTGCGCTCTCCATCTTGTGCTATGACAGTGTTCTTCAACCTTGGGGTTAGGACCCAAAGGGGTCGCGAGGCCTAAGTTGTGGGGTTGCAGCAACTTGTGGGAATGCAAAATGTTGAAAAGCACTGGACTAGAGTACCACCAGGTAAAAGGGGAGGCATCTGGTGTACCCCTCTAGGAGAATCTGTCCCAGTCCTACTCAGGTTCTTAGCAATTGTGCTAAAATAGTGTTCACTAATGCCAGGCTTCATGGTAATTCTTTCTGGTCTCTCTAATAAGAATATTTGGCAAGACAATTACAATACAAGGGTTTCCTTTAACATGTGTGTTTCCTTTACCTGTTGTTTACTATGTCCTGGAGAATGTTTGTTTCTCATGGGTCTAAAGCACATATTAAACTCCATGTATTAATGTAAAAATTAACTTACAAATGAGGAAGCTAAAATTCAGTAAGCAGGTTGTTGATGGAATGGATAGCTTATCCTACAGTGACTGCTAGCAATGCTGTTTACAACTTGTTCTCAAGTCATAATTGACTGTCAGTTTAGCATTGAATGAGTTTCAATTACTGCACAGAGATTATGGCTCTGACTAAGAATTCAATACTGTCTCACGCTTTAAGTATTGTTTAAAACTCTCCATTAGAGGTTAACAGCCTGCAAAACTGCAGCATAAAGGAATGAAATAAAAGGAACGTGCACCAGAAGCCAGTCTTCTCTCTGTGTTAGAAAGGAAGACAACTGAAAGAGCCAAGCAAAGATTGGGCTAAGACAGAACTTGCAGAGTTACAAATTGCTGCAAAGTTTGTTGGTTCTAAACAAGGGTGACCCCGGGGGCGGCGGCAGCGGGAGGTATACCTCCAGGGGTGCGCCCCCCAGCAGGTGCTGTTGTCCCCACATGGCCACACTTCGCAGCCACGCCGGGTTGCTTCTCACAGCCCGACAAGGCTATGAAGCACCATGCAGCCATTTGAGAAGGGGCGGACCAGCGCTGCATACCTGTCATGTCAGATTGCTCTCAGAGCAACCTGACACAGGTACGCAGGGCCTCCCCACCCCTCCAGGAAGGAAAAACCCAGACTTTCAGAGCTGGAGCAGATGCTGGTGGGCAGATGGACATCATCACCCACCCTCCCCCAGCCCAGTGCCTGAGGTATTTGCCCCCTTGCCCCCCTCAGGTATGCCACTGGTTCTGAATATCTTAAAAGGATCAAACAACTTCTGGGACTCACTCCTCTGAGCTGAGGTACCTGTTCCCACATGCTTCCCATCTCCATGTTTATGGAATACAGGAAGTAGATGCATGACGGCCTTTACTGGCCATGCTTCCTGATGCCAACACACCGATTGGCCATATGCTTGATGGATGCACATCCCACTTTCTTGAAAATGGGGGCCATACCCTCAGGCTTCCACAAACAGGATCCCAGGGAATCCAGAGGTATGGCCAGTACCTTGGGAAAATCCCTCTATTAACATTCCTAAGCATGTCAAGTCAGAAATTCGTTCCATTGAATTGAATGGGACTTTCTCCCAGGAAGGCATGTACAGTATATTGCAGTCCCAGTATATTCATATCAATATGCCAATTTGTCTTAAAAGCTGCAGTTATGAATGCCTGTCTTTCCATTTGGTAACTTCATACCCTTCAACTTTTCAGGGATTAAACCAGGGACATGCTTGAAATGACTTATTTTCATTCCAAGGATCACTGCATGATTTCATGCTCCTGGCCCGTCCTCAGTCCTGTAGGTGGCCCCATCTGCTGTAATCACTCTGCAATAGACTCTTCTGCTCTGCTGAAAAAGCCAAGAAGGTGACCGTGCTTTAATGTCAAAGATAGAATAGAAAAACAAAAAACAAAAGCAGGCTCTTTCCACATTCCTGGGGCATGGCCTGATTGGAGTGATTTTGGCATTCCATATTTTGAGGCTTAACCTTTATGGCCACAGGCTTGTGGTCAGATGGGGCAAAGATTCTTAAGTTTCTACAACCCATATATTTGGCTGGGTTGATCCTCTGTAATTTCTCCCTCTGTGTTTCTTAGGTAGCTGATGCCTCACAAAAGCCAGTGGAGCATGGAACCCCAGGAGTCTGTATTAAAAGTCAAACCCACTGTACTATCTGCAAGATGAAGAGATATGACAGTCCACTGAATTAACCACAAATGTGCGTGATTCAATTATTTGGACCAGGCAGACAAGGAGTAAAACTGTAACTAGTTTATTGAAAATCTAAACAAAAAACCAAAGTAATTAAATATGGGAAAAGAAAGGCGGGAAGTAAAAATACAAGCAGTCTGATGGAAAATGCCTGAGCTAGCCTGAAAAGCATAAAGAAACATTTTCAACAAGTTGATGCAATAACCATTTTCACCCAGCAGATGGAGCTGGGATGTTACTCAGGGCACAGTCCTAACCTGGAGTTAGGCCGGCACACTTAGGCCAGCAAAGTTTGGCTGGCACAAGGGTCACCGTAAAGTATGTTTGGACTACTGTCAGAGAGACCAGCACACAGATGTGCACCATCCTCTCTGACTCCAAGAGTGGTCCAAATATGCTTTATGGTGACCCTTGTGCCGGCCAAACCCCAGGTTAGGATTGTGCCTTGAATTTCACAGCCTACTCCCTTTCTCCATGTTGTGGCTTAAATCTGGGGAAGTTTGTAGTGGATGGAATCAATTAGCAAATCAGAAAATAACATAATCCCTTAACACAATTGTGACTAAATATTGGTCAGTACCAGGAAACTGCAAAGTTCTGTACAGCAGGGGTCTATTTGGGCTGGATCCTTACTCTGTTCAGTGCAAATGATGAAGCCACCAGCCATGGCCTCTTACACACTTAAACACATACAAACTTAAACCAAATTTTACTTAAACTCAAACCTTGCTGCATAGCCATGCCTAGAGTGCTTTTGCTGTTGTAGCACATTTACTGCAATGCCGCTTGACAGACTGAACAAGTGAGTCCTTGATTCCAACTGTGTTATGCCCCGAAGTAGCATAACCTTGCTGTTTGGAACAGTTCCAGTCTCCATTCCTCTTTCATAGCATTATCAAATATTGAATATCAGGTCTCAGTTGTCAAATATTGAATTTCAAATATGTGATGGATAACTGACACCCAAACCTACAGCAGCGGATTCCGGAAACATCTGTGGGTGCAAATCTGTATCAGCACTAACAACAATCTTTCTCGACTGTCCCAGCTATTTAGTGTCTTTCTTTGTATGCTGCATTGTGACCTCAGCAGTTCCCTTTGCTATAAGCACGCTGGGTCAAGCATAGTGCATATGCGGGAATTGTCAGCAAAATCGAATTCCTTTCACCACTCTGTAATGAATTCACTCTGTTACTGCCAAAAAAGAGAGGCTATTATAGGCCAAAAAAAAAAAAAAAAAAAAGTCCATAGACACTCTCCAAATAGTCCCATCATGTCAGCTTTCTTGTCTTTTCTTGGCACTTGTTTTCTGACTCCATACGTATTTATGTGCAGCTGGAGCTTTCACTTTAGCACAGGCCAATTAATCTGGCAACATTCCTTTTAAGTGAGTTCCCCACTTATTCTGTATTGTATACATTGGGCATTCATTGTGAATTCTCGGGCTGAATTTGCTGGCGTTGGAAATGCTCAATGCCAGGAACTCCCAGAGTTACTCGTTAGTTAAAATGTTACATTCGCAAGTGATTCCATGTGCTTGCAAAGAAAATGACGACAACTATGACAGTGCAGTCACCGCCGCCACTGTTGCATGGAACTTTCCTGCAGCCACACATCTTCCTATTACTTCATATTTCCTCAGGGCAAAGGGCAAGAGTGCTTGGTTTCAACCCGGGGGGGCACTGTTTCCAAGCCTTCAACACCCTGATTGCCTGGTGGTGCAATCCTAAACTGAGTTAGGCTGGCATAAACTAAGCCAGCAAAGTTTGGCCTGCACAAGGGCCATCATAAAGTATGTTTGGACCACTCTTGGAGTCAGAGAGGCCAGCACACAGACGTGCGTCATCCTCCCTGACTCCGAGAGTGAATGCGCTTTATGGTGGCCCTTGTGCTGGCCAAACTTTGCTGGCTTAGTTTATGCCGACCTAACTCCAGTTTAGGATTGCACTCTGGGACAAGTCATTTTCTCTTAGCCTGATGTTTTCATCTGTAACATGAGCCGAACAATGACCCACCTGAGAAGCTGTTGAAATAAATGCAGTGAATAATTTCGTATGCCAAATATGCAGCCGAAATTATGGACAGATGCCACAGATCAGTATGGTAACAGAAGAAAATATATTGCATATGAGCCAGGGTGGTGTAGTGGTTCAGGAGCTGGACTTAGTTCAAATCCCCACTCAGCCATGAAACTTTCTGGGCAACCTCGGGCCAGTCACTTTTCCTCAGCCTCACCTACCTCATGGGGTTGTTCTGAGAACAAAAGGAGAGTATCCATGTACACCGTTCTGAGCTCCCTAGAGGAAGTGTGGTATTAAAAAAATGAAAAATAAATAAAATAGAAGCAGGAGTGTATTGGTAAATGAAACACGATCCATGTCAATATGAATATGGTGAGATCATGAAGAAGGAACAGGGAACACAAGGTCTGTTCTTTGAATGCTGGATGCTTCTGCACATACAGTCAGTCCTCTTTATATGTGACCTCGCTATCTGCGACCTTGCTTATCTGTGAAGGGCAGAACTGCTACTTTCCTCCTTATCTGCACCTCTGTCCTCGTCATTCACTATACAGAGACAATCCAAAGGCTTCAGGGACCTTCAGAATGGCACCTGTGACCAACAAGGACCCCTTTAAATGGCTGGCAGAAGCATCCTCCGGCCATGTTTAAGGGGTCCATTCTGGTTGCAGTTACCATTCTGAAGATCCCTGCAGCTTCTGGAAAGTTTCTGCGGCATTCAAATATCTTTTGGCACTTCCTGCTGCACTCTGCTGACTTCCTGAGGGTCTCTGTTGGATTCTTCTGATGGCAGATAAGGTACTCCTTGCCGCCTAATCCCACTGATGCCATAGGATCAATGGTTCATTATCTGTGAATTCACTATCTGCTAGGATTTCCAGGAACCTGACCCTAATGGATAATGAGGATTGACTCTGTGATTTTTTCCCCCTAATGCTGCAATTTTCTGTGATTTTTTTTCCTAATGCTGCACTTTGGTATTTTATTGGCTGTTGTTTAGTAGTTGTTTGTGATGTACAGTATATCGTGTGTTTTGACTTTTTAATTCAGATTTTAATGTTTTCTCTTAACTGCCTTGGATCTACTGAAAGGGGTCACAATTAAATGAATTTATAACTATGAGGCCTTGAAACTTGACTAAAAAAGAAGATGAAGCTGTTGTTCTGGGGAATAAAAACTCTTTGCCAGACCCCAAGTGTCATGAACAGTTTTGACTGTTCCCTGTCAATCTCCATTTCACCTTCAGTTTCCTCTCAGGCCCACTAGTAAGGCCAGATGCAATGGTTAGCTGTAACATTAGCTGCTGGAAAAGCTTTAGGAAATGTTGGCAGTATCTTTATTTTTAAACATTGCTCGTAGTGTTTCTGCTAATTACATCGGCCATATTAATGGCACAGACTGTTCATTTTCAGGCTCTGCTGGAAAGACTACCTAGAGAGGCGTTATTCTCCCCAGCACAGTGTCAGATGTCACCTCGTAGGATATTAAACCAAGGCGAGATTGTGTTAAAAAATATTTTCTTTTACTGTACAGTAACTCATAGAGCACTGTGGCGTTCAAGAGAAATCCCTTTGCTGAAGAAATGTTAATGCAGCCTGCCAAAGGGGAGAGATTTTCCACAGTCCACTGTTAAAATAAGCCTTCACACTTGCCACAAAACAAGCTGTCCTGGAATGAATGGCTCTTTTAATGAGAGCCCTGGACCAGTGTTTCATACCTCTGTGAGAAAGACAATCAAGTTTGAAAAGGAAAGCTTTTATACTTCAACCTTTGGCTTAATGTCTTTTCATGTAAGCACTAATTGGGTTTAAATAAACCAGGGTAGAGCGTAATAGGTTTACGAGTCTTTTTTCTCTCCTGTGAAACAGGACCAAATCTCAAGCATTCAGAGAGCATGGGGCTCCCTGCTTTTATGAGGTAATTATGACTTTGTGTTTACTGTCTCCCTGATGAGGCTGTGGGTTGCTTTTAAAGTGGCTTTGGGATGGATATATATATATAAAAAAGGACAGAATTTACAACCAGGCCTTTTCGACGTGTAAAACACAGCAGGCCCTTATTTATTTATTTTTCCCTGGCAATATTTCTTCTGCATTTCTGCTCTCTTGCTTTTCTCCAAAACAATGCCGATAAATTATCTTCTCTGGGAAAGCTTTGCTGCCTCATCGGAAAGGATTATTTTTCAGGAGCTAGCCATGAAGATTCATGTGGAGGAAAATATTTTCCTTAGCAGCAAATACTTGTGTTTTACAAGGGTAAATTCTTGCTGCCATTTAGAAACACCCATCAGCTGATAAAAGTGTGAAGATTGGGTTGCTTCACGGACACCTTGCCAGTGCCTTTCATTTAGGTCCAACTTCCTTTGGTATGAAGCCTCCGGTTGGATGCCTTGGAATGCCTTCGCGTTGACTGATGCAATGAAGGTCAGGCTGACCAGGGCTGCAAGTTAACAGTCACAATGTGCCAGAAAAAGCAGTTTGCATGCAGCCGCAGGAGGACAACACCATGTGTTCAAAGGAAAAGACACCAATGACCTAGTCTGGGAACTGGATGTGGATAGTGCATGGCAGCTGTGAGTAGAGGTGGAGCAAATACTATCATATTCAAAACTTGCCAACATTTCAAGCATTGCCATTTGAGTTTTGAAAGCAACATCTGAATGCAAATTGCATTTTGTGATGGTGCAGGTTTACTTAAAAATGCTAGGCAGTCCAATCCTATACTGCACCAGAAGGCCGGCAGGCCTGCACATCTATCTAGTGCAACATAAGAGGCAGCTGGAGGCCACCTCGGGGCAAGCCCCACAGCCCCAATAGGGCTACTTGGAGCTGCGCCAGCAAAATTGCTGGCATAACTCTGAGGAGCCCATGCAAGACTGACTAGGCAGGGAACAGGGGTTAGGATCTGGCACTTATGTCAGATCCTAACCCCTGTTCCCTGCCTAGTCAGTCTTGCATGGGCTCCTCAGAGTTATGCCACCAATTGTCTCCACCCCCTCCCCAGGCTCCCTGCCAAAGGGCACGTCCTCTGTCCACCCTCCCCATGCCCAGTGGTGTCATCTAAATGATTTAAGAACAGGTACTCACTTTTGATTGGCACATGTCGGGACCCGCCCACCGGAAGTGGCATCATAAGCCAGAAGTGATGTCGTGGCAGGAAGTGACATGAAAAAAGCCCTTTTTGAGGCCTCAGATGATATTAAACTAACCCAACAGTTGCAACAGTATTCCACAGCACCCCCAGAACATGTTAAGGAGGCCTGGCATCATGTTAAAACCCCAGAGCAACTCATTTTTCAGTGGCAAGGAAAGGAAAGGCTCCGCTCGCTGCCTGCCTGCCTGCCTGGCTCCGAGAACATGCAGGCAACTCAAACATGCAGGAAATTCAAACGTTGCAGAGGGCGGAGTCGACAAGTGGGCGGGTGAATGGGCGGGGCCATCTGTAATCCTAGAAACTGGTACTCGCGTACCCCCGCGTACCCCCTGCATGACATCACTGCCCATGCCCCAAATTGTCTCCCTCCTGCCCTCCACAACCTCCAGTGCCAGCCAAACCTGGCAGTACAAGTCCCACTTACCGGACTGGCGCGAAGGCCAGATTTGGCCTCTGTGGGCCGCCGCAACTGCTTGCACCTGCCCATCCATCTCCCAGAGTGGCATAGGTGTGCTTCACAGCATGTTTGCTACATTCTTAGGCCTGCATAGGGGACATGTGCCAGTCTAAGTGGCCATTTGGAGTGTGCCCTTAGTCTCCTTGGTACCTCTGGATTGGCACCTTGCCACAACCAAATACGATATCACAAAAACTTGTTTATTTTAAAATATTAAACCCCATTTCATGCCAACCATTAAGTACAATCAGTTACTAAACATCATTGCATGCCACCTATCATATACAGAATTTCATTCAATGTTGTTTATCAAATTCATGTCAAATATTGAAATCCATCAATTTGCATATATTGTGTTGTTGACTCTTCTACCCCACTGCTGTGTGCCCCAACAGGCACTAGGCTAGCGCCCCAAGACTTCAGCCTCAGAGATCTTTTTCTCTGGCGATATTTTGGTGATCAAACTTGAACACGCATGCAAAGTATGCACCTCACCACTGAACTGTGTGCAGGTGCGCATGGAGGCCCGAGCGCGGCCCATGGCTGGCTCTGAAACCGCGCCCCCGGACATCGCCCTGCCCCGACGCGTTCCTCAGACACGCCTCCCTAACCCCGGAAACGCTCCATTTCTGAGCGTAAGGGAAGCGTGCGTGGGTGGGAGGGCTGAAAACCGCACGGTCTTGCCCGGACCGTACGCAATGGCACCCCGTCGCTACCCGGAGCCCCATAGCTCGTGCCATCCCGGGCCATAGGTAAGATACGCACCTGACTGTGGGCCCTCCACATGCCACCTGATGCATCATATGTTGCTATCAAATATTAGGTGAGTACTTGGCAAATATTCAAACATATGGCGAATACTAGACATCAAAATGTTTAGAAGAATTTTGCAGAGCAAATTAATTTCGTCTCTAATCATGACATTTTTTTCCTTGTGATGCTTATAGAATCATAGAGTTGGAAGGGACCCATGAGATAGCTGAGTCCAACTCCTGCCAATGTAGGCTGTCCATAACTATACCATCATAAGAGATGCTTTCGTATGCATCATCTGCAGTGTTTTGCAAACTGGGAGGCTGTGTTTTTCATGCAATTTTTTTTCCCCAGCAGAAGTGGCTGATCAGGTACTTTCTTAATTGTCTGGAGGAGTGCAATTGAGTTATGATTTTGTTGTTGTTATTCTGGAATGTGTGCACGTTAGACAGAATGTAATGAAAATACGGAATGCTATATTGCAACTGCACTGTGTAGAAATTGTATCCCAATGTCAGCTGCTGAAAAAAAGCATACACTGACATGAGGGATGAGCTTTGTCAGTTTAACCAACACTGAAAGTACAAGGGAAAGCACACTTGGAAGGCACATAGCTTTCAGCATGTTTCCAGGTCACTGATGTTAAGCATAAGATACAGACATATTCAGTGGAAGTTTCAAACAACCTTCCTGGTACATTTTGAAAACCCAGGTGTGGTGGAGACTTTCATTTCTACAGCAAACATGATGGCACCACTGGCACAATGGTAAATGTTGAAGTGCAGGGACTCATGCTGCCCCTACCCCATGGCAATAGTCCACTGAGACTATACAACAACAAAAGCAAAAATATCACTTTAAGAGCACAATCCTAACCTGGAGTTAGGCCAGCACAAGTTAGGCCAGCAAAGTTTGGCCGGCACAAGGGCCAGTGTAAAGCATATTTGGACCACTCTTGGAGTCAGGGAAGATGGTCACATCTGTGTGCTGGCCTCTCTGACTCCGAGAGTGGTCCATCATACATCACAGTGTCCTTTGTCCCAGCCAAACTTTACTGACCTTACTACGCCAGCCTAACTCCAGGTTAGGATTGCGCTCTAAATTTCTCTAATCTGTGGTTTTTTCTTTTGCAACTTATTTTGACTTTGAAACGTATTACTAGGGGTGTTTTTTTTCTATTAAAAATGCATAAAAACACAAAACATTGCCTTTTGGGGGGTAAAATATCAAAATAAAACCACAAAATGCCACATTTTGGTGTTTAAGACATTTTCCTGAAATTAAAATAGACTTGTTTTCCAATTAGAAATAATACTGTGGCTGCATTTTCTGGCTCTGTATGACCTACTTCACCTACCTAGTGCACTTTAAAAGCATTTAAAATTACTTAGGGCACAATCCTAACCAACTTTCCAGCACTGACGTAGCTGTTCGAATGGGGCATATTCTAGATTCTGCAGTGGAGTAGTAGTCACAGAATCCTCCTCAAGGTAAGGGAATGTTTGTTCCCTTACCTCGGAGTTGCATTCCTTTATCCAGTGCTGGAAAATTGGTTAGGATTACATCCTAAAAATGAGAGCTAGGCAGCCCAATCCTAGGTAAGGCCGACATAACAGGGCTGTATCCAATGGAGTCATCCAAATGATTTAGGAACAGGTACTCACTTTTGATTGGCACTTGTTGGGGTCCGCCCACCAGAAGTGATGTCATAAGCCAGAAGTGATGTCGTAGCAGGAAGTGAGGTTGTAGCCGGAAGTGAGGTCATGACTGTTGCCATGGATGGGATCATGTTTGTAATAACTTCAGCTTGTGGTTAGTGTTGATTTAACTTCTATTGCTTTGCTTTCTAGAGATGTGTATAGACATATTTTGCTTCAACTGTTCCCTGGTTAAATAGCAGGTTAGACTGTACTAGATTGTGAGCCCTTTTGGGACAGGGAGCCATTTAACTTTAATGTTAAATGCAAGGAGACGGCAAGGAGCAGGAGGGGGAATGGGCAACCAAAAAAAGACCGCGTGGGGGCTGGGGCTGGGGGGAGGCTGCAGGAGGAACTGGGACGTTGGATATGCGCGGCTGGAGGGAGCGGGAGCCCCAGGCAGCCTACCTTCTCACGCTTGCTGCCTTATTCCCGGGTCTCCCTTGCTGCTGCTGCCGCTGCTGCTGCCGCCTCTGGTCCTCTCGCTCCCCTGCTGCCGCTGCTGCTGCTGCCGCTGCTGCTGCCGCTGCTGCCGCCACCACCACGCTGCCTGCCTGCCTGCCTCCTCACAGAAAGTGCAGGCAATGGCTGCGGGCGTGCAGTACACATGCGCAGCTGCTGAGCCAACCAGCAGATGGGGCCAGCTTCGCGTGGGCGGGGCCAGCTCAACTTAGGAACCGGTACTCACGTAGTGGTGCGTAGTGGGTGTATGACATCACTGGCTGTATCCTAAAGCCCATTAGGAGGCAGCAGCAGCAAAGTGCAGACCAAGGGGAGGTTTTCCCCTTACACCCATGTAAGCCCTAGTCATCCCAATGGGGTTGCTTGGATCTGCGCCTGCTGTTTTGCAGGCGCAGGTGCACGTGCACAGGAGCGGCCCAAATCAGGGCTGCCGAGGCTGGGGATGGGGTTCAGGATTTGACACTACGGCCATCCTGCATGACAACCCCCATCTCCGCCCACTCCACTGCCCAGTTATGGGCACACCTCTGGAACGCTCTTGGCGAGGCCCAGTGCCGACCACGCACTGCCGACTCTTGACCGGCACAAGGCCGGTGCTGCTGGCGGCCGCGGCAGCACCAGAGCGTTGGCACTGCTGCTTGCACCGGTCTAGCGCCGACGCTGACGCACTTGACGTCATGTTTGTGACAGTGTTCGGCCAGCGCAAGAGCATAGAGCCGGCACAACAGGGGTATAGGATTGCGTTCTGAATGAGAATTAAGACTAAAAATACATAACAACGCTTTCTGCTTTTCAAATAAAAAAATCTGCAAAAAATCCCCATTATTTTCAAACACTGCTAGTTATTACCCTTCATGCAGAGATATAACTACTTTCATCTTATTCATGAAGTGTATACAATAATGAGATTTTTTTAAAATTCCAATAAATATAAATAGTACATTACAGCCTATGCCTGTTTACGCAGAAGTCCCACTGTGTTCAATAGGTCATGTACTCTTGTAAATGTGTGCACGCACTCCTAACCTGGAGTTAGGCCAGAACACTTAGGCCAGCACGTTTGCAAGTTTGGCCGGCACAAGGGACACTGTAAAGTATGTTTGGACCATTCTCGGAGTCAGAGAGGCCAGCACAGAGGCGTGCTCCATTCTCCCGGGCTCCAAGAGTGGTCCAAATGTACTTGACGGTGGCCCTTGTGCCAGCCAAACTTTGCTGGCCTAACTGTTAGGCCAAGTTAGGATTGTGCCCTTAATGTAACAGGAGCTATGCAGTCTTGGTGAGGCAGCCCTTAGGAAAGTTAAGGGCCTGTTCATTCACATTTTCCCCTAGACAAATTTCTCCGTCCGCCACCTGCTGGGCCTGAGCTTCTTCTCATCTTAGATACTTAAAAAAAAAAAAATCAACCGCAGCAGTCCAATGATCCTGCTGATGACATCACGTCTGCTGCTGTAGGGTCTGCTGTAGCATCACCTCTGCTGCTTTCACAATGTTCTCCTTCCCCACCCTGACTGCATTCTTGGACAGCATCTCCAGACAAGCATATATTTGATTCCAAGTGAAGCAAGACTGCTTTGGCAAACAGGCAGTGCTTATGAAATCTGTGCCACAGAGTGTTGCAATGCATGCTTTAATGTGATCATATGATCGTTTCAAGAACAGGTGTTCAGACAGCCACAACTGCTCACATTTTACCTGGCACGCTGCTGTTTTCACGTCAACACCTCAGGAAGACCATAGATTGTCTCTTTAATGCCACAGGAGAAGTGAGAAATCAAGGGCCAACTCAAAAAAGGAACAGGACTTCAAAACTACAGACCACGCTCCTCCTGGCCACTGAATGGACACTGAATTCAGCGCAACTACCAGAAGCCATGTATCTTCTCTAGCACTACTGCCCCAAATTGTGATCACAGACATAGAGGAGAAGGTAGCGGCCACAGTGATTCTGTTCCCTAAAGAGACCAATGGTCTGACTCCACATAAGCTGGGCCAGCCCATCCATGAGCAGTTGACTCAGGCAACAGATTGGTTTGGGATGACCACCTCTGCTCACCTACTTGCCTCTGCACCTTCCACTCCCTCAATTAGAAAAGAAAGAGAGGGACAGAGAGGAAGAGGAAATGTGGGGGGGGGATGAGTGTGCTAAGCTAGAACATTGGAGCACTGGTATACCTGGGGAAGGGTCAAGGGAGGGCAAATGCCCTATGGTGCCACGCAGTAAGGGGCAGCACCATGACCCCTCCACTCTGTCATCCAATTTTTACTTTTTTTAATTTTTTGCTTTTCTTTCAGTCTTAGAAGGCTGTTTACAGGACCTTAGACCTGGAAAACCAAAAAAGCTGAAACCCGGAAGTACTTTTTCTGCCTTCCATTTGGACTTCAGAAGGCCTCTAGAAGGCCTAAAAATGTCACTTCTGGTTTTTGGCAAAAAACTGGAAGTGGCATTTTAGGCCTCTGAAGGCAGGCAGTGGTGTGTGTGTGTGTGCGTGTGCGCGCGCGCATGGGGGCAGCATTTTGTGGTCCTGGCCGCACAGGAGCCAGGATCACAAGTGCATTGGAGAGTGGCAGAGGCTGGCACATCCTTAAGGGAGGGCAGCTTTTGGTATGCCACCTCAGGCATCAGGAAATATTGGACCAGCCCTACAAATGAGGCAGCTTTGTATGTATTGATGTAATTGAGCATATCAGGATCCCACAGGATCATTTACTTTCTTTTTATTCTTATGCACAAATAATTCTTAAACCTAATCCCATCAATCCATACCTTCCTTCAAAGAGAGGGCCATTATTTTGGCCAAGGCCAAGGCCAAATAATATATTACTGGGAAGCATGATAATATGGAGAGGAGGAAAAGGAGGATGTTTTAAGATCCGGAGTGAGTTGTAATTGACTATTTAAAATAAAAAAGTACATCCTGTTATACCATAGTTGAATACCAAGGGAATGTGTGCCTCAAATATTTGCTCTGAAGCACAAATATTGGCTTATTTCTATAATCAAACATAACTAGATATTTTCAGCAATAGGTGATGTGTAGAGAGGTGTTTATTTCTAGTGAGTTAGTCTACTGAACCTAATGGGTTTACGTTTGAGTAGAATAAATAACACCATTTTCAAACACCTCTAGTGATATGGCTCTGATTTTGCTCTTCATACTGCTGTTGCCGCAAAATCCTTGAATTCTTTTATTTGCATGATTTTCTCTGACATGTCTCGGCCCCACTGTTCTCAAAGACAACTTGCTTAACCAAGGATTTAGGTGCGATATCTCCAATAGTATGTGTATGTTTAATTTATATACATGTAAAAATTAATATGGAAGTAGATGCTAGGGTACACCTGAAAAACTCTTGACAATTGATTTTTTTGTATTTACAAGTTGGCCGTAATTACGGATTTTTAATTCATGAATTTGGCTCAACGTAGCCCTCTAGACCAGCGCTGAGTCAAATTCGGTTCAACCTCAAGGCTCCAAGGCTCTCGAAGGTTCTTTTGAGGCCCGCTGAGGCTATACACATATGCCCGCGTATATGCACATAGTAGGTGGGCCTCAGAATGTCTGTTTAGGCCAATAAACATGAGTTCAGGTTTTTCAGCAAACCAGAAGTTGCGGTTTTGCCCAAAAAAACCCTGGAAGTTGCATTTTTTTCCTGAACAGCCATTCTAAGGCCTGTGAAGGCCATGCATAAATGTGCTCAGCCTCAGCAGGCCTCAGAAAGCTCTCCAAACCCAACCAAAGCACTGCTCCTGTCACGTTCGGGGCGGGGGGCAAAATTTGTGAGTTTAATTACCTGTGGATTTTTTTAACCCACAAGGGTTCCAAGAACAGAACCCATGCAGATAAAAAGGCCCCATCTGTATTTTTAAATTTACTGATTTGGCTGATGATGATGGAACAAGAGGCTTATCAAGCACCTGTCAGGCCACAAGACACAGCTGGCGTGATATATGGTTCTTAGACTTCTGGGTTTAAATTTGGTAGGTAAAGACCTCCAAGTTTTCTGGGAGGAAGGAATCCCAATCTCTCTTGCTTATGAAACTGTCATGCACTATCTACATTGATGATGCTGAAACAGTAGTAGTAGTAGTAGTAGTAGCAGTAGTAGTAGCAGCAGCAGCAGCAGCAGCAGTAGTAGTAGTAGTAGTAGTAGTAGTAGTAGTAGAGATGACAATTGAAGAAGATATATTTCACATGTAATGCAAATCCACTCTTCACTTGTAGTACAAATGGAAAACATCCCATAGCTAGAATTTAGATTCAAATTGAAAAGGACTCTCTTCCACTTTTTACTCGGCATTAACAATATTCACAGTTGCACACAAATAGGATAAACAAGAGCATCAAAGGTGTTTGGTATGTGAAAATGTCTGTAGAACAGGCCACGGAAGGCCAAGGCATGACTCAGTTGTCATGTCTACTCAGTGATGTCATGCAGGGGGTACGCGGGGGTACGCGAGTACCGGTTCCTAGGATTACAGTTGGCCCCGCCCATTCACCCGCCCACTCGTCGACTCTGCCCCCTGCAACGTTTGAATTTCCTGCATGTTTGAGTTGCCTGCATGTTCTCAGAGCCAGGCAGGCAGGCAGGCAGCGAGCGGAGCCTTGCCTTGCCTTGCCACTGAAAAATGAGCTGCTCTGGGGTTTTGGAACTGTTGGGTCACTTTAACATGATGCCAGGCCTCCTTAACATGTTCTGGGGTTGCTGTGGAATACTTTTGCAACTGTTGGGTCAGTTTAAAATTGTCTGAGGCCTCAAAAAGGGCTTTTTTCATGTCACTTCCTGCCACAACACCACTTCTGGCTTATGACGTCACTTCCGGTGGGCGGGTCCTGACACGTGCCAATCAAAAGTGAGTACCTGTTCTTAAATCATTTAGATGACACCACTGTGTCTACTGATTTGCTAGTAGACATGAAGAGACCCGTCTGTTGAATATTGCTGTTCTTCTCCAAGAGAATCATTTATGGGTTCATTCCCATAACAAAAAAGTGTAACCTCAGAAGCAGAGCAAAGACTCCTGTTTGACAATCCCTGCTGCGGCTTCAGGAACTCTATATGCTTGATGAGATTTGGAATTGAGAAGGAAGTTGAAATGAGTGAAATTGTCATGGCTTTGCATAAACAATGAAAAGGTACTCCAGAGTGAGAAACGAACAGGGAAAGGAAGAGAGCCAAGGATGAAAAGTTGCAACAGTCTAGATGCCAAGATTTAAAATTACCACCAGGCAGGAGAAAAAGTTAGTGAGGCATTGGAACCCATAGCAATGAAACAGATGCTTAAACCTGCAGAAGAACGAGGCGACCCAAGAGTAGCCCTTGAACCAAAAGAAATGAAACATTATTGCTATCAATGACACTGTGACACTTGGCCAACATTCTTCTTCTTATTGCCTAAAATAGTTTTATTCTAAGAGAAATGGCTCACAACAAGGAAAGCAAATCATGCAGCCAGATTTTGACAATATTGTACTTTATTATGAAATGACAGATTTTAAGACATTCAACTGACTACCTTTTCTTATTTGAATACAGGTACCCTTAGATAACTGTTTGAAGGCTGCTTGCCCAGAATAAAGGGCACCATCATGTAAGCTGCTACAGGTCTAAGACTATGGACTCTGGCAGCAGGACTCAAAAACATTATTCCCTATGTGACTCGGACAGCTTGCAAACAGCAGGGACAACTTCAGGTTGTTTGTTTATTTAAGGTATTTTTATACTGCCTTTCTCAAGATTTCTCAAGACATAAGGTGGTTTACATTGGCAGGCAGTTCTTAACCCCCCCCCTTTTCATAATCCCTATTGTTCTATATACAATTTACAGAACCCTTAATTTCTCCAGGTGTTTCCCTTTCAATGTGCGGTCATGATCCTGGCTGCACTCTTACATCTTCTGAACCTTCACAGGCAGCTGCAGATCACACTTTGACTGGTTCTCAAGATTTTATCTGTCAGCTGACTCCTCCACACATTCTTCCGTGAGTTCCGTCAGTGACGTCTGGTCTCCCATCCAAGGCTGATTCAAGACTGACCCTGCTTAGCATCTTCAGGCAGGGCAACAGCTCAACCTCTGGACCACAGAACAGCCAGAGAGTTATACTATACTTCCAGGCCAGCACAAACAACCAGATTCCATCTGGCTTTATGACGTTTCTGGCTCTATCTAGCCTATCTCTTCTGAAACACTTGTATGTGGTCCATGCATTTGCCATCATTGCTAAACTGGAATAATCAATGAGATGACCTTGACCAGATTTCTTCTTATAACACCAGCAAAACCTTAAAAAAAATAAGCAGTGGATAATCAAGATGAGCATAACCCAGTGCATAGAATTTAGATATCTGAAAAGAAGAAAGCAAGAAAAAAGTCTATGACAGTTTTCAGTCAATATTGCTTTTCTGACCTAGTCCAAAGTACTGTAGTAACAAAAAGTATATGCTTAGGATGGAACACTGTGCGCTATGTAAATCACATCTGGGATCCAATGGGGATATCCTGGAGAACACTTCCTGTGCTCGGGGCCATGCTTTCCACAGCGCTGAATGACTTCCTTTAAAATATATTTGATTTAAATTATGGTCTGGTAGCACGCACACAGTCTCTCGAGAGGCTGGTGACATTTTGCAGCCTAGTCTTGCAACCGCCACCCTCTCCCCCCTTTCTGAGACGCTTGTAATGCCAATGCCTGTGACACATAGATAATTTATGAAAACAGAGTAGACACTTTTTAATAATTAAGTAATAGATAATGGGAGGGTTTTATTCCAGTGATGTACAATGGCTTTGAAATAGGCCAGCGCCTGAGAGGGTTAAATGTGCACATATTAGCCCAAGGGGAGGGGGAAAGAACACTGAAAGAGAGTGGCTATACTGTATAATTAACTAAATTAAGGCCCTGAAAGGTTCTCTGTATTTTGCAGCATATGTACTTCACTGCAGTCACATGATAGCAGCAGGCCTGTGGCAAAATGCCAGCTGATTGCCCCAGCCGCAATCACGCCACATCAACACGGCCTATTCTCTCCAAATTACAGGGCAAACAATAACGCAGGTAAAATTAACCAAGGCACTAATTATACCGCGGGAACGTGTAAAGGCTGTAGAATGATAAATGGCAAATGTGAGACATGTTGTGTCATATCATGTAATCTCTCCTGCTGTAGAGCCGGGAGACAAAAAGGCAGAATTGGGTCTTGTTTGTCTAACATGCCCTCCATGCAAATGAGAAATCCTTCCAAATGAAGATATCGGCCACATTTCCTTTGCGAACACATTTTTAAACAATGGTAATTAAGAAGTTAGGGTGATCATTGTTCATTGAACAAACAATTAACCTGATTTGAACTGGAGGTTGAAGAAGCCCAAGCTTCCCCAAGCTTCCTGCCTTTTTTCTTCTTCCCCCCCCCCTTTGGCCCCACACCACTGGAGCTAAGGCAGGGCATCTGGGAATGCTAATTGACTTGCTGTATGGAGCAAGTCAAAGTCAGAGGCAAGGCTGGAAATTCAGGGCTGCCTTAACTGCATGTAACAGTTGCAACTTCACAAGATGAAAGATCCAGCTGGGCAAAGCCTCAGAGGGTGTTCCTGCACGTCTCATGGCTTCCTTCGCTATTGGTGTGCTTCTCTTTCTGGAAACAGCAGGGCTGCAAAGCCAGAAAAAGCCGCTTCGATCTGATGTTCACTGTTTGAACAGTTTAGTGGGGTTGCCAAATCCTTTGCCATTCCCTGCACCGATGCTTTTAACGACAGCTTGCTCTGCAGACAAGAGCAGGTGCAAATGCTCACCTTTCTGCCATGAGAAGGTCCTCATGTTGATTTCTATGGATGAGAAGCCTTTTTTAGGCATTCATTCTGGGCAGAATGAATGCAAACAGACAGGCTCTATCTCTGATCTACATTTATTCATTAGAACTTCTGATGAGAACCCTCACCAGCTTACGTACAGAGGACTCTTTCTTTGCTATCAGAAGCCCTGCTGGATCAGGCCAAGGGCCCAACTAGTCCAGAGGTGTATCTCACAATGGCCCACCAGATCAGTCACATCCCTAGCCCGCATGCCACCTGGGGACCAGGGAGCAGACTGCTGCCTCCCCTTACCTGCCCTGCTCACATGATATCCCTGCCAGTATCCCTTCCAGTCTTTGGAAGGCTTTTGTACAATATTTGCGGTTTTCATAAAAAACCCTGAATTACTGTTTAACTGCCTTTGGAGACTTCAGATGGCTTCTGGAGGGCTATGCATTGTCCTGCCACCAGGGGCATTTGCCCCCCCCCCGTTCTAATGACAGAACCATTAGATGTCTCAGGGAGCACACAGACAATTGGATATCTGTATTCTGTTTCATTCCCTTGCAACTGGCATGTCAGAGATGGCCTACTTCTACAACCAGGAAATTGGGTATACCCATCATGCCTTGTAACCTGTAATAGACTTTTCCTCCATTAATCTGTCCGTCTCTGATCCTCTTTTGAAGACATCTAGGCCAGATGTCATCACAACACCCTGGAGCGGAGAGTTCCACAGATTAATTACATGCTGGGAAAAGAAATATTTCCCTTTGTCTGTTCTAACTTTCCCATTGGTCAATTTCTGTGGATGTCCCCTGGTGTTGTGTGATGGTGAAAAGAACTCTATCCACACTATCCATCCCAAGCATAAGATGGATATCAAGAACGCTGCAAATTATTTTTTCATGTATTTCAAGAGACTCTCTTACCCTAGCAGTTTTTGGGAGCATACCTGAACCACTCTTGGGGAGTTATCTAGGCTGCAGTAGTGAATGGCCTGGAACTGAGCAATTACATCACCAATGTACTATACCCCTTTATTACAATTCCTATTATATTCTAGCACACTAGTAGTGTGCAGAGATTGCATATACAGTAGAGTCACATCATATACAGGGACTAGTCAGCATGTAAGGCCAAAATCACATCTAAATAGGAAAATCCCTTACGTTTAGGGGCCATGTTGTGTGAAAAGTACATACTATACTGTATATAACTAGAATCACATTATGAGAAGCATTTGGGAACTGAGACTGATTCAGGGATCAGAATCACATTCTTCCATCTCACAGTCCTTGAAGGGCAGGTGGAATGGCCCACATTATAGTGTGTGTGTCGTGTGTGTGTGTGTGTGTGTGTGTGTGTGTGTGTATAGTTGAATTCACATCAGCTGAATGTGCATATGATGCGACGCCACTGCAATTCTGAACAGACTAGTTTCCTTTCAGCAGGGTTCACAATCAGGTGAAAGCAAACCAAGAGAAAACTGTGCTGATTGGTGTGCCCATCTTTGGAAGGCTCTCCCTCCAGGGCCTTACCTGCATGGCACCAACTTAAATGTCTTTTCATCACCAGGTGAAACCCTTTTTCATTTTCTTAGGTCTTTTGCATATCAGTGGAACTAGATTTTTGTTTGTTTAAACTCTGCTTCTATTTCTTTGATTGTTTTGATGTATATCTGCGGTTGATATGCTGGTTTTTATTCTTGAATGGATTGGTTTATATAATTTGCAAGCCATTTGGGGGAGTGGAAACAGTGAAGCCTGAGGCATACATATTGAGATCAATAAAATGTACCGTAGATGGACAAGGCAGAGGAGGGGATTGAGAATGCAATCCTAACCTGGAGTTAGGCCGGCATACTCAGGCCAGCAAAGTTTGGCCGGCACAAGGAACACCGTAAAGTAGGTTTGGACCACTCTTGAGTCAGAGAGGCCAGCACACAGACGTGCGCCGTCCCCCCTGACTCTAAGAGTGGTTGAAATGCACTTTACGGTGGCCCTTGTGCTGGCCAAACTTTGCTGGCCTAACTGTGCCGGCCTAACTCCAGGTTAGGATTGCACTTGGAGTCAGGGAATTGTCAGTAAATATTGGGCATGGGGAGAATATGGTGAATGTGGTCAATAACCCAACATGCCATCTGTCCAGTATGCGTTAGGAGTTATTTCAGGCGAGCAACTGAAGGAAAAGAAAGCTCACCTTCACCTTTACACTAAACAACTTTCCCCTTTGTCTGCTTGGTGGGACTGTGCAGGCTTGATCCGATTACAACACATCAGTCATTTGTCTTCTTCTGATTAATCTCGCCTCTTCCTGATTATTATTGACAACATCGGCATGTACAATAACACTAACCTGCCTAGCTCTCATGAATATAAATGTGCCCGTCTATCAATCACATTTGCATTTACAGCATGTCCTTTGCACAAGGACTTAGGAAAAGGAGAGCAATCAATAAAAATCAAATGGACTAGTCCTGATTCAATGAAAAAAAACGACAAGCAGATATTTCAGAATGAATCTCAAGACCCCCACACAGGCCCTTAGTTTGGGTATGTAAAAATGTTAAATAACTCTGAATTGCGTTTAAATTGTATTTGAAGGAAAGCGGTCCTCCAAAGCAGTTTGCAATGAGCACAGATTCCTGGTGAGTTCATACAGAGCAAGAAAGACCTTGGGCTCAACAACACTTTTGCCCAATTCTCATGTGGTTCTTTGAAAACCTTCCATGAATGCATGTTATCAGAATATACAGTTTTCCTAAGTTCGGACAGCTTACACACACTTTCTTCCCTCCGAATTCATGCTGGAGACTAAATGGAAAGTACAGATTGGAACAGGGCAAATCATAAATCTTAAATGCATCAGTTTGGCCCCTGGTTTGTTTGTTTTTGCAAATAGCACTAAGAGTGGGGTGAAATACAGTTAGATTATGGTCAGTGGAAGAGAGTTTAGCACAACAGTTCTCAAACCTTTCACTGCCATGACCCACTTTGTTGGCCATGGCAGTCACACATCACACCCCAGAATGCCATGGGGCTTCCAGGTAGCACTCCGGAATGCAAAGCTGCAAGGCCTTCTAGGGTGTGATGCAGTGCAATGCAGCCAATGAAGTGGATTGCACACATGGGCCTTGCGGCTTCTGGGTTGCACCAGCCCCGCAACCCACAAAAAATTGGGTTGCAATCCACCGTTTGAGAACCACTGCTTTAGCACATAGTGATTGCCATGGTTCCTATCCTGATCACATGCCCTTCACACACTATTTACAGTAAAGAAGCACTTTCACTGAAATCCAATAGAAGAAACCATGGCGGGGATAAAGTGTGAAATCCCACCTACTCTCTGCCATGGTTTCATCATGTTTTGCACAACCCGTCCTTGGGGCGGCTGATTGGGAGGAGACAAAGTCAAGGCAGCCAATCACATGTAAGTCTGTTGGGTCACCTGGCCCTTTGGATGCATTCCAAGCACTTTTAATGAATTTTATTTCCTATGGCACACAGTTTGGGCATTACTCCAAGATAGTCCAAAGCATATTCTTCCAAGGTATGCCCTTTCTCAGAACAGAACTTTTCCAGTGGGTAATGCAGCTCTGCAAACCTAATATTGGGTTAGGTGGCTTCAATACGGACTCACAAAAACAAGGATATAGACAGTTATTGCTTAGGTCTAACCTGACACCCTGACCTCCACTGGGGCTGCTGTGCCAACAAACAGAAATAAAAAGGTGCAAATTAAACCCAATTATTGTCAACCTGAAGTGTTAGATATAACTGTGAAATTCCTGGCTTTTATCAGCAAGACTCTCTTTGCTTTACTAATGGCAAACTGTTTGGCAGCTGAAGACATTTGTAACATAAATAGTAAAAAGTCTCCTTTGTTTCCTTTTGTGAAGAGGAAAGCAGAGAGGATGGGAGAAGAGGAATTAGCCATTTAATTATTTAAAGAGCGTGGGAGAAGGGAAAAGACTGACAAAAGGAGGCACTGTTTAAATTAGCAATTAAGGACTTCTTGGGAGGATCTATTCTCAGCCCAGAATATGGAAGTTATGCCTTCTTTAAGGTCTTGTTCTCCATTTATTGTCTGATATGGAGGCTGCGTAGAATATGTGTTTGCCTGATTTTCAGCTTCTGGAAGATAAAGTAGGAAACTAGAGGAATTTTTTTTTTTTTGGAGAGATGCACAAGAGGAAAGACACATCACATGAGTCAGACATTGAGTGAAATGAAAGGACAAACTGGACAAACTGTTGAGAATAACTGAGGGCGCAATCCAAAGCTGCCCTGGAGCAGGTAGGCTAGCGGGCCTGCACTGTATCCAGTGCAGCTTGCTAGGAGACTGGAGCCTCCCTGATGTGCCCCTCAGATCTCCACCTGTGAAACTGCGGGCACAGAACTGAGGAGACTGCACAGCTCAAATCAGGGCAGTGCTCAAATCAGGGCAGTGCTGCCTGGGGATGAGGATATCCAAGCCCACCCCTTCCCTGGGCCAGCCTGTCAGCTAACCCACCCACACCCTGCCCAGTTCTGCCCATCCCCCACCCAGTTCTGTCCTCCCTCCCACCCAGAGCTGCACCCTGCACCCGCTAAGCTAAGCTAGCGCACGAGTTCAGCTGGCACATGGGCGGCTCGCCACCCGCACTCCCAGACTGGTGCTAGAGCTAGCTGGAAGTCGTAGTGCTGATATGGGAGTGCCACTTGGTGCTCCCATGTCGGTGCTGTAGCAATCCCTACAGTCAGATTGCAGTGGGACCAGGCAACTGGTAGGGGGATAAGGTTTGTAACCTACATCCCAAGGCAGATAGCAAAGTGCATCCTCAAGTGCACAGTGGAGGGCTGATGTGTATTGCATTGGTTTGTCTACATCAGGAGTGTCAAACTTGTTTCATTCAGGGGACTGAACAGCATTTATGGCACCTACTCAGGGCCAGAAGTGATGTCATTGAGCAGGAAGTGATGTCATTAGGCAGATGATGAGGCCACAAATAAGAACGGTTTTCTCACTTAGGAATTCATTAGCTCCAAATGGCAGAAGAGAAAATATCTTCCAATATCTGCCAATCTTGATCATATTTCCAAGATATGGGAGAGTCCAACTATCATCCAGGCTGCCCTTTCAGCAGTGCCGAGGCATCACTTTGCAGTTCATCAGCTGAAAGTGGCTGATGGTGGTGCTGGGAGAGCCCAATTATCACAGGGGTCAGATAAAAAAACTTCCAGAGGCCAAACACAGCCTGCAGGCCTTAAGTTTGACACCCCCCCCCCGGACTACCTGAACATCCATATTCCCATTTATCTGCATCACTTTATGTCCATTCATTCAAGTCCTTCACACAAAATGAAATTTAGATGTCCTGTTGTGCACCTAACGCATCTGCTGAGTTGGGGCAGGTTCTGGGAACATCTTTCTATAGCCGTTAGTCCCAGTTAGCAATTGCAGGTGCTATGGCTATGATCACATGCACAAAGCTTCCATCCTTGCAAAGGCTTACCAATCCCTTGTTAGGGAGGCACCTAACAATAGAGACACCCATTACTTTGCGCCCAAGCAGAATGCGCACAATTCTGTAAGAGGGACTCTGCCTGATCCCATCTGGATCTTGCACAGCTGATAGAACTCATTACAATCCAATCTTTTAACATCCCGCTGTTATACCTGTTAATTATTAATCAAATAATACTTTCCATCCCATGATTCAGATAAGCTATTTTTGTTCCACCAGTGTGATTCCCTCCCCCCCCCCACCCCCAGCACCTCTGTGTGGATGGGAGGGTAGATCTAAGGTTGCCCTCATTCAAAATCACTCATGGGCAACCTGCAGTTGAGGTGCCTTGTTATATGAAGGCATTTGGCCCATTCTCTTCTGCCTCCTCTCTATAGTTCTGTAAATCATTTGCACTTATTTGAAGTTCTCCTGGTATATGAGCTTCAGATAATTAGAAACAAGGTGGGAAAATGCCAGAGAGAGATTGATGTCATCAGTGCACAAAGAACTGACTGAAGGTGTCATTTTTCTCTCTGGACTTTGAAATTCTTTGGTGCTGCCTGCACTCCAACAGAGCGATGTCATTTCTTTTTTCCCCTTCGCAATTTTATTCCCCTTCTTCCTAGTCAGATGGACATGTAAGCGGTTTTTAAGAAATGGATTAAATGTCAAAGTTTGGAAGCCATTAACGGGGAGCCTGTAACCAAGCTGGGGCAAAAGGGAAAGGCCATTAAGAGGCACTGGCAGTCAAGGGCTTGAATGAGATCTGTTTCTGGGTTCTTAGAAACGAATCCTTCAAGTTCAACATACGTGAACTTTCGTCGGGACAATTTAATAATGATAACCACAACACCAAAGCAACTTCTGTCTTGGCTTGCTGCCCAGGTCACCCATGGCATTTGCAAGGAAAGCCAACTCTGCCTGACACATCAGCAGCTGAAGTTTCTCACTTGTTGTTGAGGAAAGTGTAAGGATGTGACAGCATTTCTCCCCCCCCCCAAAAAAAGAATCTACTTGCAGCTCTCCTAAAAAAGTGGTTCCTTTGCTCACTTATGAATTTTGTGTTAAAAAAAAAAAAGCAACAACTGTCTTCTTCCCAGTGATGATCAAAACCCAGGGATGCTTGTATGTATGTAATCTGAAGAACAGACTTAACATAGGGCACAATCCTAACCTGGAGTTAGGCCGGCCCAGTTAGTCCAGCAAAGTTTGGCCGGCACAAGCGACACGGTAAAGTATGTTTTGACCACTCACAGAGTCAGAGAGGCCAGCACACAGATGTGTGCCATCCTCCCTGACTCCAAGAGTGGTACAAACGCACTTTACGGTGGCCCTTGTGCCGGCCAAACTTTGCTGGCCTAACTGGGCTGGCCTAACTCCAGGTTAGGATTGCTCTCATAGTCTTGTACACATTTTCCTGAGGAATATAAGAATCTCCTCCAGGGGACTAGGCAGGAAAGAATTACAAAAAGGCATTCCTCTGTCTTTTGGACCACAACCAGCTAACCTAGACTGGGGGCGCAATCCTAACCCGGAGTTAGGCTGGCACAGTTAGGCCAGCAAAGTTTGGCCAGCACAAGGGACACTGTGTGCTAGCCTCTCTGACTCTGAAAGTGGTCCAAACGTACTTTACGGTGGTCCTTGTGCTGGCCAAGCTTTGCTGGCCTAAATGTGCCGCCCTAACTCCAGGTTAGGATTGAGCTCTGGGTTGACTATTTTGGAATTGTGGAGTTGTGGAGGGTTGTAGATCAGTGGTAAAGCATATCCTTTGAATGCAGTATGTCCCAGGCCAGATAGGGCAGGGAATGAACCCTCTTTGAAACTCAGAGAGATGCTTACAGTCAGTGTTGGCATCACTATGTTGTGACATAGATGTTTTGCTTTAGTATAAGACAGCTGTACATGGTTATTGGCCCCTTTTAAAGACAGACCTGCAGCAGTTGGCAGGTGATAATCTTCATTCATGCTCTGAAGAGCTTTATTTGCTGATCTCTACATATCAAATGGGTGTTAAAAGTCCTCCTTGATAACCCCAACCTATGCCAGAAGGAGAAAGTATGAATCTGTTGATTTTCTGGACTCCTTGGTAGCTTTTACAACCACAATATCCTTCTGTGTGTCTGTATGAATGTCAGAGGCACTCAGTGGTTCCTCTCCTACATTCCCTGCTAACTGGACAAGAGGCACTTTTTCAAGTGCTGTTCCTCTTATAGTTAGCTGGGGGAAAGTAACAGTCCCTCTTCACCCCAGCACAGTGTCTTTTCTAGTGGCTGTTGCTGGTGGTGTTCTGCATGTTTTTTTAGATTGCGAGCCCTTTTGGGACAAGGGGCCATTCAGTGATGTCATCCAAGCGCGCCAACTACCGGAACGCTCGGATGATTGACAGCCCTCCGCCCGTATGGCGGAGGGCTGCCACGCCCCCCCAAGCCTCACTGCGCCGGAATCGCTCCATTTTAGAGCGATTCCGGACGCAAGGGAGGGTGGGCGGGCCCAGCCCAGCAGCAGCTTGCCCGTCCTCCGAGGCAGCGGCGCGGCCCGGGAGCTCCACGGAACTAGCAGAATGGAGTACCGGGCCGTTCCACCTGAATGACGCCTCTGGGGCCATTTATTTTTTTGCCTGTAAACCACTGTGTGAACTTTTTGTTGAAAAGCGGTATATAAATACTGTTTGCTTGCTTACATGGAGACGCAATTCCAGAAGGCAGTGCTGGGGAAAACTACGGCTTGGTCCCATGGCACCTATGCTATGAGGTCCAATAGGGTCCCATGCTTTTTTGACATTTATATGAAACTACTGGGTGAACTCATCCAGGGATTTTGGTATGACTTGCCTGTTGCCACTGAGTTCTGCTTCTCCTTTTCATCCAAGGTGAGGTAGTGGATTGCTGAATCGGTGTCTGGGTCAATAATGGACTTGTCTAATAAACTGAAACTTAGTCCTGACAAGATGGAGATACTGCTGGTCAAAAATTCATTTACCAGGAAGCTGTTCAACCTGTGCTGATAGAGCTGAATCTATCAATGGAAGCTCATGGCTTCCATTACACAAAATGTCTTTCACCAGCTACAACTACATACTGACCACAACCCCTTCTGGACAGAGGTAGCCTGGCCACAGATATCCATGCACATGGAATCTTAAGATTAGACCAGTGTTTCTCAAACTGTGGATCGGGGCCCACTTGGTAGGTTGTAAGCCAATTTCAGGTGGGTCGCGTAGCATGTAGGGCAGCCATAATTGAAAATATGGGAATATGGGACACTGGAAAAAGGGAAGGCTATGTGGTTTTGTCAAGATTTTAAATAAGCCTTTTTCCTTTCTGATTCACTTTGCTATTGGAAAATGGCTGAGGAAAAAACCCAACACATTATTGTATTCTCAGGAAAGCAACAGGTTCTGGAGTCACAATGACAGCATTTCTGGTCATGACATCGCTTCTGGTGGGTCCTGGACAAATTGTCATTCTAAAAAGTGGGTCCCAGTGCTAAACCGTTTGAGAACCACTGCACTAATCTATCATCATCCAGCAACTTCATTAAACCGCTCATTAATTCTCTGGAGACATACAGCATTTTAGATGGAAATTTGCTGATTATTAAATGAAGGATTCAGTGTTAACACCAATCGCCCTTGAAGGAGGAAGAAGATGAAGAGGAGGAGGAGAAAAGCGTGAAAAGAGTGAGCACTTGGGGACAGGACTACTAATAGGTAGGAAAAATAAATACTGCAAGTTGCCTTGAGCATCTCCCACTGGGAGGGCAAAGGCGGAATATAAATATTTTAAATAAATAAGCTCCAATTGGCATCAAGTGGTTTGGTCTTCAGCAGGCTGAAATGCTTCTTTCCCCCAAGTGCTAATTATGTATGTCAGCAGTTTTTTTAAATAGAGGCAATCAAACACCGAATCCCCCATCTATATTCTGAAATTCTGTAACTCCCCTTACTAGAACCTGTCTGATCCATATGGCTGTCCTGAAAATTGGTTTATCTCCTCTAGAAATAGAGACACCATAAACCGGTTGTTTTCAGCATAGCTTTTTAATATTTTACTCCTCCTGTCACGAAGCAAATAAACAAGGATAACTCAAAGATGATAATAAAGTGAATTCCAAATGCACAGATGCGCACAACAATTTACATAAGCAGAATGGGGGAGGGAAATCCTGACTCCAAGCAAACAAAATACTCAAGACCAATATGAGAGGCAGTGTGTGTGCGTACACAAGTGTGCGCAGTACATTTGGAAATATGACTGGGAAACCAAGCTGAAAAAGTAATTAAATATGACCCATTTTGCATGCTGAACAGCAAATGTTGGCTTCCGAGTCTGAAGAGAGGATGTTATGGTTCGGTGAGCTGCACCTGTGGGCACTGACAGGGGCTACCTTGGGATAGGAAATGGTCAGACGGGGGCTGAGGGGAAGAAAGGGAGCATTTTCATGCTGTAAAAAGATGAGGCCCCAAGACCACGTTGCCAGAGGTCGGACTCAAAAAAGTACGAGGACACCAAGCAAAGGTTGTTCCTGTCCAGCTCCAAGTTATTTATTACCAGTGTTTTCTAAAATCATGGCCAAAAGACACTTAAAAGACACATACTCCAGTCTCTAGTTAGGTGGTCTTGGAAACTCAGCTTTACACCTGAGGCCTTAATACGAAAAAAAGAATACAAATCAGGAATTTCAGTAGACGACCCATAATTTTCATGCTTTTCTTCTGTGATGTGTTTTTGCTTTGCTCTGCTCCCTCATGTTAAGAAATAAAGGTGTTTACATTTTGGGAACTGACCTGCTCTGAGATGCAGCATTTGGGTGACCTAGCAGAATTTGCCATCTGGCCTACTTGCCTTCTTCAGTTCTTGGGAGTGAGGGGTGGGAATTCCTTGGTGGCAAAAGGTTTTTCTGAGAGTTGTTCTGAGAGCTGAAGTTGTGGCTATGCCTCAAGGGGATTGGACTATCACTTACAGTGCAATCCATTGCATGTCTACTCAGAAGTACGTCCCATTGTGTTCAGTGGGGCTTACTCCCAGGAAAATATGTATAGGATTGTAGCCTTAGTCTTAGATGAGCTGCGTTTTGGAAAGAGGGTCATGTGTGGGCTTCCCATAGCTACCACAAGGGCACAATCTGCATTGTGCCAGTGCTGAGTCCGAACCCCAGCATTGTGCCACCTCTTGTTCTACTCACTTTTGGCCCAATCCTACCTACAGGTTGCACCAGCAGAATTTGTGTTCTGCTGTCAAAAAGTGCCATAAAACATTTTGCAGCAGCACAAGTATGCCAGCAAGAAGGTCAGAGCCTTCCTGCACAAGCTGGTGGTCATCAGGAGGCCCAACAGAGCAGATACGCCTGGCGCAGGGGTTTGTAGGGAGGCAGGGATGGGCCGCACCATTGCACTCATTTCACATGCTAGCAAGGTGAGGCTCAAAATCCTACAAGCTAGGCTTCAGCAGTATGTGAATCGAGAACTACAAGATGTACAAGCTGGTTTCCGAAGAGGCAGAGGAACTAGAGATCAAACTGCCAACGTTCGCTGGATCATGGAGAAAGCAAGAGAGTTCCAGAAAACATCTACCTCTGCTTCATTGACTACGCTAAAGCCTTTGATTGTGTGGATCACAACAAACTGTGGCAAGTTCTTGAAGAGATGGGAGTCCCAGACCACCTGATCTGTCTTCTGAGAAACCTGTATGTGGGTCAGGAAGCAACAGTTAGAACTGGACATGGAACAACTGACTGGTTTAAAATTGGGAAAGGAGTATGACAAGGCTGTATACTGTCACCCTGCTTATTTAACTTATATGCAGAGTACATAATGAGAAAGGCTGTGCTGGATGATTCACAAGCTGGAATCAAAATTGCTGGGAGAAATATCAACAACCTCAGATATGCAGACGATACCACTCTAATGGCAGAAAGTGAGGAAGACCTAAAGAACCTTCTGATGAGGGTGAAAGAGGAAAATGCCAAAATTGGCGTGAAGCTCAACATCAAAAAAACTTAAGATCATGGCAACCACTCCCATCACTCCCTGGCAAATAGAAGGGGAAGAAATGGAAGCAGTGACAGACTTTATTTTCCTGGGCTCCAAGATCAGTGCAGATGGTGACTGCAGCTATGAAATTAAAAGATGTTTACTTCTTGGGAGGAAAGCTATGGCGAACCTATACAACTTAAAAAGTCGAGACATCACCCTGCCAACAAAGGTTTGCATAGTGAAAGCTATGGCATAGTGAAATGTATGGCTGTGAGAGCTGGACCATAAGAAAGGCAGAGTGCTGAAGAATAGATGCTTTTGAATTATGGTGTTGGAGAAGACTCTTGAGAGTCCCCTGGACTGCAAGGAGATCCAATCGGTCAATTCTACAGAAAGTCAAGCCTGATTGCTCCCTGGAAAGACAAATCCTGAAGCTGAAGCTCAAATACTTTGGCCACCTCATGAGAAGAGAGGACTCTTTAGAAAAGATCCTCATGTTGGGAAATATTAAAGGCAAAAGGAGAAGGGGGCGGCAGAGGATGAGATGGTTAGATAGTGTCACCGAAGCGATGAACATGAAATTGGGTGAACTCCGGAAGCTAGCGGAGGACAGGAAGGCCTGGCATGCTGTGGTCCATGGGGTTGCGAAGAGTCGGACACGACTTAGCGACTGAACAACAACAAAAACAGGGATGGACTTGAATGGGGTGAGGTGGCGGGGCAAGGGGACAAATGTCCTCTTCTTACCCCAAGGAGACCTCCAGCAGCCAAAAATCCCCCACAAGATGCAGCAGAAGCTGTGCCTGCTTTGCTGCATTGCCACATGAGGATTTAGGTTGGATTGGGCTGCCCAACTCTTTTTAAGTTCAAGAAAACTTGCAAAAGCCACAGCATCCTGAGAACCTGTTTCACCGGGATGATCCTGAAACAGAAAAATGCAATGTGTGTCAAAGATACCTGCCCGGATATGAGTGGTGAAACATCCCTGATTATAGTATAGCTCTCTAATGTTACAGCTCCCTTGAAGCCCATGTAATGGATATCACGCACACTCCTACCTGCTTTGGCCATACTTTATCTTTTAAATCTGAACCGAAACTGACAAGCTTATCATTTGCAAGATAGCTTTCATATCATTTATTATTTGCATACTGCTTAACCAGTTGGCCCTCTTTTCTACAGGAGCTTTGAAGTGCACACGTAGAGCTTCTACACCAACAAAGGTGTCCTGGGCACTGCAGGTCAAGGTAGCATAATGCAAAATCGCTTAGGTGGAAGTTATAACATGCATGTGTCAGAGTTTCTGTGCACACAAGGAGGCACGCATGAGGATTTACTATTGCTATCTCGTGATCTGTTTTGCATGTGAAGCTGCACACAAGTGAGTTGCCCAAGGCACCCATTAAATCTTTGGCGCAGTCCTGATTTGCATGCAGATCTCCCCAATCCAAAGGCAACAACTGATCCAGCAATACTGTATTGAAATCTGGGGTTGAAATCTGATGGTTGGGCCATCGTGGTCCCAGACAAATTGGTGCTTGACCTGCATCCCAACGTACATATTGTACACCATTCATCTTCCACTCAGCTTATTTCATGAAGCTCTGCTGGCTCTAAAACTGCCTTTATATGCAAGTGCAGTAACACGCTGCCCTTTAATGGGGTAAGATGTCATTCTGAAGATGTAGGCTGCTGCCCCTTCCATATGCATGCCTTTCATTGTAAGGGGATCAGTCCTAGAAGAATCCAGATCTTTTGTTAAGTGACTGTTGTGAGGACAAAGTGCTTCTCTTTTTTTCTCCTAGAATGAGGGGAGGTATCAAGATTTGGGGGATTTTCAAAGGGCTTTTAAAGAGGCTACTTGGAGTTTAGAAATGCATTGTTTCAAAGGAGGCAGATGGAGTGGAAGAGGCAGTATTTATAGACATGTGTACATGCCTAGTGTCTTACAACTTCACAATAATCAAAGTACCAAGATGAAATTTAAATCCGAACTTTGAGAGCTCAGTGTATGACCTGGCACAATAGGAGCGTAATAAGCAGGCAAATTCTTTTGACTTTGGCATCAATGAGATATAAATTAGCGTGAAATTTGGCTCACTATTATTGCCATTGTGCTCCTGTGTCAGGAGGGTCTTTATAGAATCTTGTGGGGAGCTGAACATTTCACTGAATGTAGACTTCTGGGTGAATTTAGCTGAACCCAGTGTAACAGGTATACATTTGTCATTATCTCATGAAAATCTATTTTTCACTAGAAAGAAATTGCAAGTACTACAAACATTAATGAGTCACTTCAAATATGGCTGAGCTCTTACATAGAAAGCACTAGAAAACAGCATACAACCCACATGCACATTGGTGACAACCACATGTATTTACTACATATGTACATACCAAGCAGCTAATTTAACTCTCTCTCTCTCTCTCTCTCTCTCCCTCACTCCCCCCTCTCTCTCCCCCCATGTGTTCTGCATGTCACCCTTCCAAGTTTTCCTAGAAAAAAAACAGATGTAGTGATGGCCACTAGCTTAGCCAGTTTTTGAAAATTTAGACAAATTAGCACCGGCTTCTCAAAGAGTCTTTCACACTTGTGCTTATTTTGGAATTGCCACTCTTTGTTCACTCACCAAATTGTCCTTTTCCTGTACTTCCCCCAGCTGTTCTTTGATTCATTTTTGGAGTTCATTTACAATGCTTTGCACGTTAACTTAGAACAGGGGTCTCCAAACTATGGCCGGGGTGGGTGGGGGTGGGGAATCCAGCCCACAGAAACTTAAATATTTGACATTTGTATTCATTATACATCATTTCTCAGCTTAAGCACAGCATTGTTTCTTTATAAATGTCACATTTCTCTTTTGTTCAAAATCATATCATGCTGATTACATTAAAAAAATCCAAGTAAAACTGATCAGTTTATAAAATAGATTTTTTTTTTTTGCCTGTGAAAATCTGTAAGATATATGATGTAGCCCTTGTATGGAAAAGTCTGGAGACTCGTGACTTCTAAGTTAGTCCCAATGGATTCAATGGGACCTACTCCTAGGTTTCCACAGTTTCCTACTCCTACTCCACAGTTTCAAGTGCAGTGATGTTGTGGGTGGTAGAGTTCTCTTGCCATGCCTCTCCACTATTACTGAAAAGGTAACAGTGAAGGTGTGCTCAGGTATGGATACTTGGGCATATTTTCAGCATTACCTTTCTGGAGACAATCATGCTTCATTGTCTCTGTGATTCCTTTTTTTTTTAAATCATTTTTTTAAAAATGTGCACTAAAACATTTTCTCACCTACATTTAGAAAAAATTACAATATTAACTGTACCAATTGAAGGCGCAATCCTAACTTGGAGTTAGGCCGGCACAGTTAGGCCAGCAAAGTTTGGCCAGCGTAAGGGAGAGTTTAAAGTATGTTTGGACCACTCTCAGAGTCAGTGAGGCCAGCACACAGTCGTGCGCCATCTGCCCTGACTCCAAGAGTGGTCCAAATGCACTTTAGGGTGGCCCTTGTGCTGGCCAAACTTTGCTGGCCTAACTATGCTGGCCTAACTCCAGGTTAGGATTGCACCCTAAGATAATTAAGTGTAAATAGTCTCCTATGGGTTTGTAGTTGTCTTTTCTTCTTTTTCTTTTATTTAAAAGCCCGTTATTTGGGCACTGCATTAATTCTTCCCTTCTCCAGGTCCACAAAAGCCACTGCTGCCACCTGGCCCAGTGAACACTTCTACACTCTTTTGTTTTCATTAAAATAATTAAAAATTGTATTTATGTGCTGTCTAATTGAGGCACCCCTGGCCAGATCAGAGGCATACCTAGAGGGAGATCACAGCACTAAGTTTTGCAAGCAGCTGCCCCCGCCCCCACCCATTCGGAGCAAACATAGCCTCCATTTTGCTCTAGCTGCTGGGAATGGCTCCAAATAGAAGGGGGGAGTGGCTGCTTGCAAAACTTAGTGCTGTGCCCCCCTCAAGGTATACCCCTGGGCCAGATCATCTGTGCCTGGAGAAAGCCCTCCTGCTGATCCAACCTCTGCCTCTCTGCGGAAGAGAAAGTGGAGCAGGAATGAGTACCAATGACCATGCACAGTTAAATGCTCCATTGCTTATCCCTGGTGTTGCATTTGGGTTCTCTGCCCCTCTCAGACTGGCTAGTGGTCCTAAGCATGCTTTTGAGGAAGTAAGTCCTATTGCTTTGAAGGACATAATTCAGAATGAACATTCTGGCATGTTATTCCCTCCCCACTAACTTTTAAACAATAAAAGCAATCAGTAATAAGCAATCATTTTCTCTTCATTCCCATTAGTGCTGCACAGTGAAATTACGTGAAAGTAGTGCAATAACAACATTAATGCAATATGGGAAAACCTGCAACCCTTAACACACTTTCCAAGGGAAAATGGAGTTAGTCCCACTGCACTGGTGGAACTTACTTCTGAGCTTACATTCTTAGGAAGCAAGTGCTTTTACTTTATCAGAGGATGTGGGTTATTAAGGCACAGAGCCTTCTCTGTGCTAAAAACAGAAGTGGGAGGAGGAGTAGGGGAGCACTGAAGTGTAAATGTCAGTTCATTATAACCAGGTTTAGGCATAGAGCTGCTGACATGCCCTGACACATGTCTTATATTATTGGAATACATACACATAGGCACACATGCACGCACACACACGCATACACACACACACACACCCATGTGCATACATGCCTGTGTGTACGCGCACACACACACACAAACCAAAGAGCATTATTTCGCATTTGTAATCATGGCAGGAAACTGGAAAAAAATAGTATGTTGAGGTACACACAAGTGTATTTGTTACTTAAACATATGTTCAAATTTTAAGGAAAGGGAGAGGTTCTGTCTGCAGTACCATTCCCAGAAGGGAGCAACACTCTGTTTTGTAGGTGCCTCAATGAATTATGGAAGAGGCCCCTTCCCCTCACCTTCAGAGACATTCTGGGCAGCGAGAGTAAAGTGAGGCATCTCCTCCACTTAACTCTTGCCACCCAGAATGGCTCCAAAGGCTGCTCTGGAGGAGGGATCACTTATAAGGCACTTTGAGGCACCTGAAAAACTTAGCACATTGCCCCCCTTCTGGGAACACTACTGTCAGTCTGCCAGAACACTTGCTTTCTAGGGTGGATTGGGCATAGTGGAATGTACATAACTCATCTTTTGTTATCTCCCCCCCCCCACACACAGAGCGCAATCCTAACCAATTTTTCAGCCCTGTGGTAAGGGCAATGCTGCTCCAAGGTAAGGGAACAAACATTCCCCTACCTTGAGGAGGCCTCTGTGACTATTGCTCCACTGCAAGGTGCAGAATAGGTCCCATTGGCACAACTATGTCGGTGCTGAAAGGTGGTTAGGCTTGCACCCACAATGTGGAAGCTTTGCAGGCAATTCTGCATGCAACATGGACCAAGGAATCAATGACAACGTAATGCTAAATGCTCCTCAGTCTGGAAGGAACCAAATGCCAAACTGATCCACAACAATTCTTTTCTTTTTGTTTACTTAAAGAACTTTCACAATCTTCCGTTAAACATTTTATCCCACAATCGAGCTGGTTTTAATTACTACAGAATAGTTACTATTCAGACATATTTGGCAACATTTACTGTCTGGGTTTTAGAGAGCAGAAAGCAAAACAGCGTGTGGCATTTTGTGTTGCTGTGCGTGCGTTTACATGCAAGCATGTCAAGATGAATCCTCTCTGCCAGAAAGATTTAATTTCAAGAAACCTGGAGGCTGAAAGCCTTAAGATCTCATGTGCACATGTAACATTTTTTTTAAAAAGTCATCTCCAACATCTTCCCAGAAGGCAAGATAGGAAAAAAGCAGAATGTGGTTTTTTTCCAAGAAAATAGGAACTGGCCCTTGGAAATACAGTGGGGACAGCTGAGGCATATGTGAGGGGAGATTATGTGCCTGCACTTCTGCACAGGAGAATATTTAGCTACTCATTAATTCTGACTTTTTCTCGTTTACACACATACTCGCACACACACGCACGCACACACGTTTTCCCATTTTTCTACTTATGCTCACAGAACCTCCTTTTTCATCTTTGTTCTAACAAATGATGGCCTTTGGAAATAAGATTAAAATGAGTACCAGCAAGCGGGAAGTCTCCTAATGAAGCCTAATTGTTGTTTAACCAAAAACCTATGTATAACCTTTCCCCCCCTTCAGAATATCCTTTAATTCTGCAAAACATTAATTACATCTTGTCATACAGATGTCTACTATGTAGTTGTCATTGCAAAAAAGGATTAAAATAAGAACCACATTAACACAGTTAAAAAAAGTCAGTCCTGATTCTTCTACCCCTCTGAAAATGTTCAGTCTAAAAATACAGCTTGTCTCAGAACAACCTAGTTTGCAATCCTATATTTCAGAGACACCAGTTTGAACAGCATAGGATATGGCATATGCTCTCAGATGCAACAACAATAGCTACGCCAGTTCTGCCACTGTAGCCCCAGTTCCACTTACAGATGTGCCACAAATGCTGGCACAATGTTATGCAAATGTGCCATTAGCAACTGCTGATGGCAGAAACCTCCAAGTCGGGCAGAGACATGAGAGAGACTTGGGCAAGATGAGGAGGAGCCAACAAACACCATATCCGAAACTCTCACCAGATGATGGACACACCCAGTAGTGTCATGTAACCAGTACGCTGGGCGGGAGGAACAGGTGAGCGGCAGCCCGCCCATTGTGTAACGCTCCGTTTCACCGTCTTCCCCGCCCCCGCGGGGGGCGGGGAAGACGGCGAAATGGAGCATTACACAACGGGCGGGCTGCCGCTCACCTGTTCCTCCCGCCCAACGTACCAGTTACATGACACTACTGGACACACCCCAAACATCAGCAAAATGTCAACATCAGAGCTGGTGAATTAAAGGAGTCATCAAGTACTGAAAATGTGCTTTATGGCACTGTTGCAAAACTCTGAGCCGGTGCAAGGATGGCTGGGCTGGCTCAACACACGTCTAGGATTGTGCTGTTTTTTAAAATGATTTCACCTTCTTGACCTTTAGAGATTAAGAGCACAATCCTAGCCATGCTTACTCAGAAGTCCGTCCCATTACAGTCAATGAGGCTTATTCCCAGGTAAGTGAGGTAACTGCAACCTAATAGTCTTCAAATCAATCTTGTTGTCAGGCTGGCTGATCCTGGTACCTTTGGGAAGGCCTTGTTTGCTCTCTGCTCCTCTCTCTTAAAGGTCTCCTCACATCACTTTCTCAAAGGGACGAATTGTGTCCGAGGCTATTTATGCTGGGCACTGGCAGCGCACCTCCATGCTCAAAGCCCCTTTGCTTTTAGGGAAACGGTGCAGATTGGAACATTAATCATGTGTCAGTGCTAAATATTGACTGGTGGGATTTTTAAGAAAACTCCCCAAGACTCATAACAAAAATATATGATGTGCATACTGAAAAATTGAATACAGCAGTGAGCTGCAGTAAAGGTGTGAGCTCTGCAAAAATGAGCCAATGTTTATAATTGGCCAAGTTAAACAAGAGACAATTAGAGCTAACTTGGCCCCTTAAGATTCAGAAATCCACAGTCAGGGCAATCCAGGAGAGTTTGTGGGGAAAGGAGTTGTTCTAATTGTGACTTGTGTGGCTTGGCTGTTTTAATGGGCAGCGCTATTCTGACTTGGCTCTCTTTGGCGCTCTCACACCTCTGAAACAGCTGACTGGGCTTTCTTTGTTTGGCCTTTTTGTGTGCCTGCGCATATGCTGATTTCTGAATCTGGTAACGCTTTGGAAGGTGCTTAGAGGGCACAATGAAATGGGATACACTTGCCATGAAACTCAGATGAGTCAGATTCAGGGATGGCTCCACCATTGGGGCCTTGTGGGGCCTGCACCAGGAACCCCATGCCCTTAGAAGGACCCACACCGTGCCTGGCCCCGAAGGAGCAGAGGTACAGTGGTGTTAACTGGGGTTGTGGGCAGTGGAACAAAGGAGAACTCATGTCCATGTGCTGCCCAGTTCCCAGGCACCATGGGGGATAAGTAGCATGGGCACTTTTAAAGGGTGGGGCAGCACATCATCAGGCAGAGCCCTGCACGGGCCCCCCAAACCAGCACTGCCTCTGTCCAGGTATGTCAGGCGGCACAATTGACATGACACTGCTATACAGCCATGCCAATTCCTACCTATTGGAATTCTAACCTTTTGGGGAAAAAACACTGGAATGCCACCAGATTCTATTTCCCCTCCCAGGCCTTGGAGCATGGCATGTGTGTCCTTGGTTCTGCTAAATAGGGGCTGCCAGGGCTGTACGTGGGGTAAGGGAACTGAAGTTCCCTTGCGCTGTGGAGTCCTGTAGCTGCCTCCCTGGCCCCATGGGATATAGCAGCGGCCACGTCAGCAGTGCTGTACCATGGCACAGCAGCCCAGATAGGATTGGGCTCCCAGGGGTGTATACCTGGCATCTGGGTTGCAAATGCAAGCCCTTCTCGGGCTTGATCCACCTGCATAGAGCAATGTGGATTTGCGCCAACAATCCAGCTCGAGCAGGTCCATCACCTGGCTGCCCCTTATTAGTTCCTGGGGCTTATCCCGCAGAGATCGCCAGGAGCTGAGAATCTCCCAAGGGATGCCACAGAAGCCACGCCAGTATGCACAGCGCCACATGTGGATTTAGGTAGGATTGGGCTGCCCATCTTAAAAAAATTTACACAGAAGTAATTTATGCTGGTAGCAATGCTACTTGCTTCTCAGAGGGTCTCTTTGCTCTGCTTTGGAAATGCTGCGAAATGTAATTTTTTAAAAATATCACTCCTTAAGTTCTTTTTCTGACTGCAACCAAATAGATAAAATCCCAGTGAAGAATCTCAGAATGAATACTAGTTAAGCAGCTCTATATTGCTATAACTGTTCTTTGTTAGGAACTAAGATTAGACTCTGCCTTCTGAATGATCTGCTGATATTCACAGTATTGTTGGCTCCTGCAGAATTTAGCAAGTCCTTTTATTTAGAATTTAGCATCTCTGGCTACTGGTGCTTCCCACTCAGTGATTTTCAAATGCGGCTAATAAAATATGAGCCAGTTGTGAAAGTGGACAGGTACAGAGTTAACACAAAAGCCTGATCCTAGGCATAGTTGTCCGGAACTTAATTCCACTGTGTTTTATAGTCTGACTTGATTGCCTAGAAAAGCATGCAGGGGGATTGCACACTTGCTAGGAAAAACATTTCAACCATTCATCACTCAGCTTTGAGATTCAGAAAAATACGTTATCCATTTTCATCACTGCAACATGCTGCTAAATCAACCCAAAGTAAAATGAATGACTTGTTCTAGTTGGTATGTTGTGGTTTCCCAAACATCCAGCATCTGGATGTCCTTAAAACATTAAAAAGATAAAGGTTTCCTCACGACCGAATGGTCTAGTTGTGACCGACTGTAGGGGGTGGTGCTCATCTCCGTTTCTAAGCCTGTAGAGCCGGCGTTTGTCCTGAGGACAAGCTTCCATGGTCATGTGGCTGGCATGACTATACGCCGAGGTGCACAGAACACCGTTACCTTCCCACTGAAGTGGTCCCTATTTATCTACTTGCATTTTAGGTGCTTTCGAACTGCTAGGTTGGCAGCAGCTGGGACAAGCAGCAGGAGCTCACTCCGTCGTGCTGTCTTGAACTCCCAACCTTCCGGTCGGAAAGCCCAACAACAGCAGTTTAACCCACTGTGCCACCACGTCCCCAAAAAGAAAGAAAGCATTCCTAGGGGTGACCAAATAGCAGCCTATATGGTTTCAGGAACTAATGCTCTGTTCGGCAATTTAATTAAACACAGGTGCAGCTCAACTGCCACAATGGTCCATCGCTTGCTGATTCCCAAGCACTTCTATCCAGCAGGACTCCTAGGGTTCAAATGGATCCACATGTAATAGCTTTCAAATAACTGCTCGGTGAAGTAAATGTTATGCTGCGCAAAGGAACTACTGAGAAAGAAATATAGAAACATTTGCACCTTGTGCTGGGCTGGCTCTAGGAGTGGCAGGGCCCAGTGCAGGGCATTCCCACGGGGCCCCCACCCACCTTGCGGGGGGCCCTCTCACCAAGAAAAGCACTTGTGGTGCTGTGCGCAGCACCTAGAAATAGGTGATATGATGACATCACCGCCAACTGCTTCCAGGAGGCCCATTTTGGGCAGTTTAGAGGCAGGGGCAGGTGGGACGGCCCAAGGTAAAGCTGCTCTACTCACCACACTGACTTACAGTCCATAGAGAGCCTAGGTGCAGCAGCAGGCGATATGCTTTCTGCCCTGATGTGGGACCTCCCAAAGTGTGGGGCCCAATGTGTTGATATTGGTCACATTGGCTGAAGGCTGGCCCTTGTGAATGCATAGTAAACAATGCTGTAAAACATGGTGGTCCAACCCACATGCAGCAGCCCCCGAAAGCCCGACTACTGCCCCCCTCATTTCCTCCCTCCACTTCAGACACTTTTTGGTCTCTCTGCCGCGTCATTCCAGCTTCTTCTTTTTGAGGATTGAAAAGCGCTGCCACACCCAACCCCACCTCTGCTGCTTATGTCCTGAGTCTGCCAAATGATTTCAGCAGGCTCAGAATGCAGAAGTAATTGAAGGTGATAGCATCATGTTATTGCCAATTACTTCCAGGTTGGTACAGCCAGGAATCATGCAAGGGCCATGTCCCCCTCATCCTGCTGCCCAAAGTTGGACTGCCCTGCTGTAAAACGTGATCAGGAGGTTGGTGGGACCGTGGGCACAATCCTACCCTGGTGTTAGGCCAGCAAAGTTTGGCTGGCACAAGGGTCACCATAAAGTATATTTGGGGGTACTCTCAGGACGCAATCCTAAACAGCACTGGATTAACGAGGCCGGCCGGCCAGCACCAAATCCAGTGCTGCTTAGGACGGGCTGGAACCTCCCCGCGTCAAGGGAGCATGTGCTCCCTTACCATAGGGGAGGCTCCAGCCTCCCCTATGTGCTCCTCAGATCTGTGCCCACTAAAGAGGATGTAGCCATACGACCACCTCCCAAGCCCGCCCAGATCCCGCCCAAATCCCACCTCCCCACCTCCCACCAATCCCCATCCCGAAATGGGACAGAAAATCCCTTGTACCGACTGTCTTCATTCAGCCTCAGAGTTGTAGCGCCAACGCTGAGATGCTGCTCAGCGCCCACACACCAGTGCTCCGCCCCTTGCATCAATGCAATGACATTGCATCAACGCAAGGTGCGCGCTAGGATTGCGCTGCCAGAGTCAGAGAGGCCAGCACATAGACATGTATCCTCCTCCCTGACTCTGAGAGTGGCCCAAACGTGATTTATGGTGGCCCTTGTGCCGCCCAAACTTTTCTGACTTAACTGTGCCAGCCTCACTCCAGGGTAGGATTACACCCTATCTTTTTCTGCACTTTCTTCAAAGCCCAGGTCAGATCTGCCTGGAAAAACTTTACATACTGTGACAGTAACTGCACCAAAAGCTACAAGGCAATGTAGAGTAGAGGAATTGTCCTGGTAGGTTGTATCAAGTGGCAAAATTATGCTATGCTGGTAATGCTTGAATGTGGAAAATAGCAAAAGAAGTCACAACACTAGTAGATCGTACCATGTGAACTACCAGGTTCAGATTTGCTTAGAAGAGGGATGGAGCCATAGAGAAACAACAAGCAAGCCCCATCTACAATCTAAGAATTGAAAATAGTATCTATCCTAGACAGAAATGAAACATTTCTGTACAGGAAGGATGATTAAACATCTGGAATTGCATCACATGGGCTGCTTAGACTTTTTGAAGTACATTTTCATCAGCATGTTATTGTTTTTAGTATCAATATAAATATTTCTTTATCCTGCAACTGCTAATTATATCAACATAAACTTAATTTATAGTGATAATCACAAGCCTAATTTTGTACTGCTGCCAAACCTCACAACCGAGGCATCATGTAAATTTAGCCATTAGCAATCACGTAAATGTTCCCATTACCCATTACTGATATTGGCTAAAGAACTTTTTAATTGACTTCTTAAAATTTATAGCAGATGGTGCAGCCTGTGAGCTGAGATCCAGTGAGCTCTTTCATATTATTCTTAAGGCTTGATGCAGCACGAGAATTTGGAATCTCTCAAGATGTCTCTCTCTCTCTCTCTCTCTCTCTCTCTCTCTCTCTCTCTCTCTCGCATATAAAACAGAACTCTCAGGACAGTATATTTTGTGTCTCTGATTAATACAGTTCAGTTCAAAATGTATGGCTAAAATGCATCTCCTAGCTTTTTTCATATTGTAAAGGAATAAACAAGCCTGTTAACTTGGGCTGCAGCTCACTGATTGAATGCTTGCTTCAATCCCTTGGTATCTCTGGGTGGGACTGGGAAAGACCTCGGTCTGGAGACAGCTGCCAATCAGAGTAGACAATACAGAACTAGATGGACCAATGGTCTGATGCTGCATAAGGCAACATACAGGGGAAGCAGGGCAGGGGCAACACTGGAGGCAGGAAACCTGAGTCAGGGGGCAACGATCATCGACCCGGCCGGGGTGGCGCCTCAGCTGGGAATGCCATTGAAAGGGGCAATTGGGACACTTGGGAAGATATTTTCTCTTACCTTTCAGTAAACCCCTTGAACGGCAATGGGTCCCCTCCAACCGTTAGCTGACCCAAGTCGAGGAGACAAAGGAGATGTGTCCGCTCACTCTGGAGGGGATAGCATCCAGCACAAGTCGCTCACGCCAGGTGCCACTCCTCCCTGCCTCCAACAAACTCCTGGCCCTCTCCTGCCCTATCCCCCCTCCATTTCACCTACTCTGTTGACTTACCAATGTCAAAAAATAAAAATTGTCACCCTCTTTATCATGAACAGTTCACCCTGTATGCTAGCATACATATAGCGAGAAGATGGAGATGCTGGGATGGACCAGCTGATTCTGGAAAGCAAGGCTGCTCAAGGTCCACACTGTAGCAATGTCCTGCCTGCCTAGTTTCTGGGGAATGAATTAATGCCACTCTCTAGCCAGAAATACTTTGCTGCACAGTGCTTGCGCATGCATCCTTTGGGCAAAATAGTTCCCAATTGCCTGTGCAAAGGCAACTGTGCAACCACTAAAAAACTGAAAGTTAGCCATTGTTAAGGCTAAATTTGACATGGTGATTTCTGATGACCTGCACATTGGCTCAGAAAGTTTAGAGATCTGGGTTCATGGGACTCACGGCACACACGGAAGCATTAGGCAAACAGGTATCTCTCATCCCCAGCTTAAACTTTAGGTAAGACTGGCTTACCTTACAGAAATTTTGTAAGGATCACTGAGGCAATATCTGTGACGCTCTTTGGACACTTAGGAAAAGTGCTGCTATGCTGCTTTCTCCACCACCCCATCCCACTCCACCATACTTTGTGATAGTGGTAAGTGGGAGGATGCCGCCACCACTTTGGCATATAGTGCATCTTTGGAATACTTTTTCAGAGCTTCTCGTCAAGTGTTTGGACTGATACTTCTCAGGGTTTGCTTACCAGCTATTGGCTACAAACTAAACTTGTTGGATGATCCCCCAGAATGCCTTGGGCTGGGCAATCTGTACCCAACTTGTGCTTGATGAAGTAACTGGATTCAAGCACATATGGCATGATTTTGTAGCAATCATGTCGTGTATACAGAGCCACTCTTGGATTTATCTCTTTGATTGATGTTCTCAGCGACCCATGAAGATATAAACTTAAACAAACGATCACATATGTAAAAAGATATGAATTTTTTTTTACTCTGGAACTAAATCTGAAAGAGAAAATAGTGTTCAGTATGCAAAATGTGTCTGATAACCCTAAGTGAATTCTTATGTTGTGGTAGGCAGGCACTGCTTTTTTTTTTAAGCACCCCAAGAAAAAAGTATCCCCTAAAAAAAAAAAAAAAGGACATATTTGCCATCTTTATGCTTTTCACAGACTGGAGCCATTGTCTCAGTCCCTAGTTAAGCTTGGCCAATATTTGGTTTGGAAAATGTAACAGGCATGAACATACTGCCTCTAAAGCAATCAAATCAGAATAATTTGGGCAATAACATTATTCAGTAAAAACTCAAGGCATACTATTGATAAACTCAGCACTGAAATGTAAAGCAGAAAATATTTATTTCATTAAAATAAAGACTCTTTTCACCATAACATGACCTTAAAATGGAGAAATTCAGGAGCTACAACTGAACAATCTAAGATCTTTTAGTTCCACAGCATGAGGTACCCTACAGTATTATACTAAAATTATTAGGTTAGAATTGTTGAAGGCGTCCAGCAGTTTTATTTGTGATTTAAATTACTTAGAAATCCTTTTAGAAATAGATTAATGTGTAACTTTGTTCAAAAGACCCAAAACATTATCACTGCGTGAGGTACAGCCTTTACACAGAGGATATGTATTGTGGTTTTATATTTTGGCATTGTGACTATAAAGTTATAATTAAACATACTTTTTTCAGAAGTCCTTCTGACTCTCTTATTATAGGCTACCCCTTTTTTTCTTTCCTGTTTTTCCCTAATATCTCTATTAATAAGATATTAATTTAAAATTTGATCAAGGCGAAGATATATTGTAATAGAAACAAACGTTGCAGATAATTGTGCAATCTAAGTGGATTCCAAACCCTGTGATTTATTTAGGTGGACTGAACTATCAAGATGCTGGCACCCTCCCTTAGGGAAAAAAAACACTTTTTGCCCGCAGTCAAACAGCTAAGCCACACTACTGAAAAACTGCAATGCTTGCCTAGGAAAGATGACTATTTAACATCTTCCATTTTATTTTGCAAAAAGCAATTGTGTTCATAACATAGGCAGCTTTGGGTGCCTTCTTCCATCTGTGAAAGATTTGCAACCAGTCCCCCCATATCAATGTGCATGTGTGATTTCCCCCCTCCTCCTTTTGTTTCTGAAATATGTGTTCACTAACTCCTGGGCTGAAGTACATAGTTCCTTTTCTTTTTTAAAAGCAGTGATCCCACTGCTGAAGCTTAGTTTCTCCTGAAGCTGAGATGGGACAGGTAAGCTCCTGGCTTCCAAACGTTGCTGGAGTTCTCAACATTAACTTGGAAAAAGGAACATTGAAATCAGAAGCGTAGCATTGCCAGCACCAAGGACAAGACACAAATTGCTCCCCCCCCCCGGGGGCCAGGGCGTGTCCCCCCAGGAGAACTCCCCCACCCTGAGAATGCCCCCCTTCAGTTGAAGCCAGGAAAGGCACACAGAAGTCTGCAGTGCCCCAACCCGCAGGAGAATGCTGGCAGAATTCTCCCTGGGGGGCAAGGCTTCGGTGTGCTTTTCCCCGCTTCATTTGAAACCAGTGGTGTTCTCTTTGGAGGCAGGGTGCTGCCAGGTCCAGAATTTAGTGGCCAAACCAAAAAGGGGGGGGGTTAAAACTGGGGCCTAAAATAACTCACTCCCACTTTACGCTAGATGGGGAATTCTATGGTGACACACCACAGAGCCTGAAAGTGATTAGAAGGATAAGAAACCAGGACTGGGAAGGAGAAGGAAACTCTTTGGAAGGAGAAAAGAGCAAAAGGGGGAAAGGGACAGAGGGAGATTGGATAGGCTTCCCACAGGAATTTGGGGGACGGAAGAGAGGTTTTGTGGTGCAGGGATGTCACATTGCCTGCCTGGGCCACCACCTCTACCCACGCGGGGAGTGGGACATGGAGCAGGTCGACAGAGGACATCTTCAGCAATCCCAGCAAAAACCAGAGTGAGAGAAAGAAGGCAGGTGCAAGAGGTTTTATTCTTCTTTACTTCCACTTTGGGTGTCGGGGGAAATACAAAGTTCTGGTTCTTGCACTTCTAGCGGCCTCTTCCAATATTAGTTGTTTTATTAAACATATTTTTAAAAACACAGTTACCTCACTGGAGGGACATCCACAAGAAAGGGGCCAATGGGAACAAAACACAGCCCAACTGAGATTTCTGCAGCACTGTCTGTAGAGTCCAAAACAAGAGTTTGGTCACTCCAGGGCTCCTGGAAAGCAGGAGTGCTTCCTTTGACTGGTGGGGTGCTTCCCCAACCCCCAGGCAAGTTAACCAGAGCAGGTGGCCAGCAGATGCCCCCAGGTGGACATCCGATGGGGGGGCAAGTTGGGTTGACTAGGCAGCTTCATGTGGTGATCTCGGTCATGCTGGCCCTCCCCCATCATTCATTATCCCATTTTTGCCAAATAATTGGTCCTTAAATGGCATTGTATCACATGCATTGTGTTCTGCCTGAGCACATCTGTCTCAGCCTGATTGCCATGCATAGCTGGTGCTAAAACGTGCATAAATTATTTCTCTCTTTCTTACCAGTTTGTGTTTGTTTTTCGTATTTTGACAATGTTTTTTTAATGCATCTCCTCTCACTAAACACATTTTTATTTCTGACGTGACATTGCTTAATATAATCTTAACACATTTTTTTCTTTTTTTGAAAAAAAGTTTGCTGTCTTAAATATATAAGTGTTTGCCCTAATTGAAATTCCTTCATAGTCCCTTTCCCAATTGTCAAAATTCCAAAAGCTGTTGATGGGTGAAGCCTGGAAGTTACCATGACAACTGTCTCACTTGCTAGGAAGACACAGTTATCTCATGAGATCCTGACTGGACATATTTGTAACCTGAGGAGTCTGTCGGTCCTCTTAAAATAGATGCACATGTATAAGTGTGTGTGTGTGTGCGTGCGTGTGTGTGAGTGTGTTGTGTGTGCATGTGTATAAAAACTCTTTCTATAACCAAGCAACACCTGTATATGAGAAAGACGAGGACATACAGAATTGCTTCTGAAGATCTTCATTGTGGAAGATGAGAGACACATGACGAATATGTTAATACCCGCCAATCTGATTTCACTGTTGACCTTTTTATGTGAATAGCTTCAGAATGGCATTAACATCAATCACTTGAACTGTGACAGAATATGAGCTGGGTGACAGTCCTGATTCGCTTGTGAGCTAACAAGATATGCTGGGAATAAGTTGTAAATGAACAGAAATTGCTCCCAAGTATCTCTACTTGCTTGTTTTACTTTTCTGTTTGGCTTGCACCAGACAACAGAGTTATTTAAATGGGCTGCCTGTGTGTGGCCCGCTCTTGAATGCCAGCACTCCAATTACAAAAAGGACAGCCCTCTTACCTTTTATGATCCCCCCTTACTGCCCAGTTCTATCCCTCGCCACATTATAGCATGCAGTTACACCAAGAGAGGCTGTGCTGCATGCTATGTGGTGGTGGTGATGGGGAGCGATTGAATGGCCTGCAGGAGATATGTACCTCCTGATAGGCTGCCCGGATCTACACCAGCCATTTTGCTGACATAAGTCTGAGGAGACCCAAAGAGTGTGTCAGACTGGAAATTGGGGTATAGGATCCGGTGAACATCACTGCTGCCAGATTCACCCCCTCCTGTCCTGTGTGTCTGCATGCATGCGTGCTTGTGCATGAGTGGAAATAAATCACGTTTTACATACATTCTATTATGCCCAATTCACAGTACTGAAAGCAGTCCAGGGCCTCTAGGAATTTCCAAGATCACATTGTGCTGGGGTGGTGGTGGTGGTGGTGGTGGTGGTGGTAGTGGGAAATATTCCGCAAGAGCTGCAGTCAAATGAGGCGACCATACAGTAGCTCCACCAACTTGGCATCCACACAGACTAGGCTATGTTGTTAGTTGGCTCCTCATTACCGAGCCTTAAGATTTGCTGGCTTCCCTTAAACATCTAGACTTGTTGACTCTATAAAGCTGTACCTTTGTGTAGAACTAGCGGAGAATTGTTCACCAGGCCTGCTTTACAAGCTGTATCTATCACCTCATATTCTTGAGGTCAATCTCTAAGCTATTTCCAGCCAGCAAGTCTTTTGAACTTTGCCAGACAGAGTCTTCCACAGACATAAACAGCATAGTAAAGTCAGTCACGAGAGTCAGTCACTGCAGTTCTTTATGTCTCATAAATTTCAAGAAGTGAGGGTGAGTGATATGGGTCTATATAAAACATGTAACACATGATGTCAAAAGGCTGGGTCAGCCCATCCTGTTCACTGGTACTGAAACTAACCTTCTCCCCTCCCGTTTTTCAACTAGCTGGGAAAACATCCAGGGCACAATCCTAACCTGGAGTTAGGCCGGCACTGTTAGGCCGGCAAAGTTTGGCAGGCAGAAGGGACACCGTAAAGCGCATTTGGACCACTCTTGGAGTCAGGGCGGATGGCGCACGACTGTGTGCTGGTCTCTGACTCTGCAAGTGCTCCAAACATACGTTAGAGTGTGCTGGCCAAACTTTGCTGGCCTAACTGTGCCAGCCTAACTCCAGGTTAGGGTTGCACTCTCAAATACACGAGGAAAAATAGCTAAAAAATGGCAAGTGTTGTGGGGAACTAAAATATATCTAAAAGAAAATGGCATCTACTAGGTTTTACCAGTTGCCGTCGCTGCCCAGAGTGGCTCCAGTGGCAAGTGGGAGGGGCCCCTTGGTGCGTTGTGGTGCCTGCATACTGCACAACTCCTCTGCAGCTATGCTACTACTATGCGGTGCATAAGAAGAGAATGATGATAGCCTTTGTTGCAATTCACAATATGGGTCGGGAGTCAAAGCTTAGGCAACATAGAAGAAGAAAAAACTGTATCATCTAAACCCAACAGAAAAAGCATTAAACGTAGTCAGATTCCTGTGATCTGGCCCAGGTGGAAAAGCGGACAATGGCCTAAAATCAAGAGTCCTTTGTTTCAAGCCATTGCAAAGAATTTCAAGATTTCTTGCGGGGAGTGGGTGCTTTTGCGCTCTGAGCCTGTCTGTCTGCTACCACAACCAGCTGAGACACATGAGCCTTGATTTCTTTTTAGGGAAACAGTACTGTAAGAGCAAAGGGCACCCATTCCTATGGCACTGGTTCCACTGAGCAGCCGATAAAGCCACAAGGAAGCGATAGAAGGAAGGACTATTGAAAAGCCAACCAAGAAAGAGCAAAGGATTAGCAGGGGCAACTCTACAGCAAGGGAACCTCTCGATTTGGCTTTAGATTAAGCTGGCCAGCTGAAACTGGGCAGACGTTAGAAATCCAGCCATTTAAGGGGATTTTTGTTACAGCCACACCTTGTGGTTACCTGTTTTAACTCCTTGAAGTGGTTCACAGTGTTCTAAGTGAAGCTAGTTTTACACACACACACGCACGCACGCACGCACACGAACTAAGGTGAGATGTGGAGTTGCTACTTACAAACTTACAGAGACTGAGGGCCCAATCCTGTGGGCCTTGGCATGGGCAGTACGAGTGTATCACTGATGTTGGATGGGGCAGAAGGACTTTCCTGGGAGGGAGGGGAGGAGTGTGGTGGGACCGGCGGCAACATTCACTGCCGATCCCGACCACCGTGAAGGGCCTCATGGTCCTGTACGAAGGCCCTTGCCTCTGTGCCGGCTAAATAGCCAGAGCAGAGGCGAGTAGAGAACTCATCTGTCTGCACCCTTACCAGAGGGAAAGGGAACGAACATCCCCTTCTCCTGCCTGGCTGCTGAGGGACTAGGGTAGCTGCCTAGCTACCACTGCTTGCTCAGGTGGCCAGGCAGCTCAGGATTGGGCTGCCTGAGCTTTCATAAATTCAGTATAGCTCTATGATTGACAGCGCAATCCCAGCTTCCCTGTAGCGTTGACACAATGTCATTGCGTCAACACTCCAACATTAGAGCTAACGCTGGGCCCGGAGCGGCCCCCCCACATCAGCACGAAACCACTCAAGCCAACGCTACTCGTAGCATAGGCTTGAGAGCGCCGATGGGGAGCCTCCCTTGTGCCGACCAAACCGGTTGGCGCGAGGGAGGCTCTGTCCCGTTCTGGGATGGGAATTGGCAGGGGGGAGGGAGATTGTGGGCAAGGAGAGGGTGGGCTCCGGATTCAGCCATAAGGCTAAATCTTAAGCCCATCTGGGAGGCCAGGTGGCCCAAAAGCATCATTGGATTTGGGGCTGGCTGGCTGGCCTTGCCAATCCAACACTGTTTAGGTTTATGCCTTAAACCTCTTCTAAACTTCACAACCAAAAGAATGGCATTCCTGGCCATGTTGGGTAAGCACAAACCCCTCAATCTTATTTCAGTTACTTCAGAGTTCCAGACATTGGCTCCCTGCTTCTATATGATCCAACGTAGCATGTCATAATATCTAAGAAAGATGCAAAGAAATGAGCAGCTGATGCATTTCACACATTCATAATCAGAGGCATATATAGAAGATACTTGCAGAGGTGGGGAGAATGAGAAACTCTGGTATCTATGAAGAAGAGCTGGAGCTTTGTTTTATTTTATTAGCTCTGGCCACAGGCAGCCTTGGGCTAGAATTCTTGTGTATTACAATTCTGGTACCCCTTTAATTAATCGGCTCTATTGCCACTGTATTTTCTTCAAGAAACTAATTTAGATACGTCAAGTCTGCAATTATTTTGAGAATGATGTGCCTTGACAGTTATTCATCTTCCATCCTCCTTGCTGAGAAAATAATACTGTCAGCTTTAAACATCCTTTGAAGTCCGCTTTAGATTTTGATTGAAAATTAGAACAAAGTGGCTAAAAGCTCTCTCTCTCTCTCTCTCTCTCTCTCTCTCTCTCTCTCTCTCTCTCTTTGTTAAGGGTAATGAAGGGTAATGAACCCTGAGCCCTGACTTCTTTTCAGACACAGCTACCATCATGGTCTACAATAGTGCCTCTTAAACTATGTTCCACGAACTGGTGCTGATCATTCTGTGGTGTAGTTCCTGTGTGGCTTCCTGCTTCTAGAGAGATCAGAGCCATAAAGTCTTCCCAGGCTTGCTTCAGGACTAAGATGTGTGCTAAGCCTCACATGAGGCTACAAGACAGCAGGACAGATGATCTGAGAGCTGACAGAGAACTGATCCTCTTTTAAATATGTGTTTATTTCTTTGGCTGGACAATTTTGGACCAAAGAAGTGCCAGTCCACCACAGTTTCTCAGCCAGGAGCATCACCCACATTGCCTGATTTCTTTAAAAGGACTGCACAAAGGAGAGGCAAAGTGGATTGTCACCATGCACTCACTCCCCTTAAAACAAAAAATCACACAAATATAGTCCACTTCACTACCTTTCCTACCTTTCTCATGTGGTCTCAGGATGGAACATACTGGCACCACGGCCAGTGTTTTATGCACTTCTTGAAGGAAAGAAGGGATTAGTTACAAAGAAGGAGAGAAGTGATGGGGTAGGGGGGCCTGATGGCTACCTTCTGCACAGTTTTTGTGGCAGTAACCATACCTGCTTGGAGGAAAGGGAGTAGGAATGGGGAAAAGATCACACTGCAACCCATGGCTGGATTGCCCTCCCTGACCCCTTCTAGCTGGGTGGATGAGAAGGATCATGATAATGGTAGCAACAAGAAGCTCTGAGGCTCCTGGTAGGAGCAGAGGAGGGACACCGACTGGGCTGTCCACAGTGGGGTAACTCTACACTCTCTATTCTTCTCCAGCCCAGCTCTTTATTTTTAGCACTAGCTATTGCTGCGGCCTAGCTTTGTCTTCCAGCCAGCTCCCCACACTCTCCTGAGCCAGCGAAGAAGGCTAATTCTGGTAGAAGGATAATACGATAGAAGAGCAACATTTCTTGCACAAAATCCCAGTTGCCTCTGACTGTCACATGTGTTTTAGGGCGCAATCCTATGCAGTGCTGGAATGGTGGGGCTGACTCAGCAGCACCATATCCAACGCTGCCTAGGAGGGGCTGGAGCCCCCCACCACCACGGCAAGGGAGCGTGTGCTCCCTTATTGTAGGGGAGGCTCCAGCCTCCCCTATGTGCTCCTCAGATCTGCACCCGCTAAAGAGTGGGTGCAGATCTGAGGAGACTGCGCGTCCCAAATTAGGGCCTCATGGCCTCGCGGACTGGTGTAGGATATGGCCATATGGCCACCTCCCAAGCCTGCCCATGTCCCGCCCAAATCCCGCCCCCACCTCCCTCCCTCCCACCAATCCCCATCCCAATATGGGACGGAGCCTCCCTTGCGCCGTCCAGCTTCGGCCAACACGAGGGAGGCGCTGCACGGGCGCAACAGGACCGGCGCTGCCAGCAGAGCTGGTCCTGTTGCCTTAGCACCGACACGGGGGTGCTGCTAGGCGCCCCTGCGTCAGCACTAAGGCCTTAGCGCCAGATAGGGTGGTGCTGCCCATGTATAAGTACAGTATGACTGTCTGCACCAAATTATGATTTAGGATTGATTGGACAAATATATCATTTCAAAGAAAATTGGACAAATATATAAAATTGTCACACTAATTTTTTTAACCTCCTTTTAAAACCATACATTCTCAGTGCAACCACATACATTAATGCAATATTATGGCCATCAGACTGGACTGCGCACTCATAATAGATTTGAAAATTGCAATTATAATGTTGTAAAACAAATACCATAAAATTTACAGGCACAATCCTATATGCTGTATCCGGCACAGGAGGCCACTGGAGCCTCCAGGGGGCAAGGGAATGTTTGCCCCCTTACCCTGGGGTTGGATCCAGCCGCCCCTATGGGGCTGCTCAGATCTGCACCTGCTGTTTAGTTGGTGCAAGTCCAAGCAGGCCTCAGTGGCCCCAATTGGGGTCATGCAGCCCGGGGACAGGCTTCCCTGCTATCCTCCCCACACCCTGGTGCTGCCTAACATGAAATTACTGTGCCAGCACATGGTCTGGATGTGGCTCTGCCAAGCCGGTGAGGGCCTTTGCGCCAGCTCAGTCAACTTTCAAGAGGCCGCAACCATGCAAGCACGTTTGCATCACTCTGAGTTGACACAGAGATGGCCACACCAGCTCATGTAAAAATTAGGATCAAGTTGTTAGTCTTTTTATGGGCACTTTAAAAAACAAAACAGTTTTTACAGCAAATGGATCATAAAATAATGTTTGCGTATTTGCTAAATCCTGGACTCTTAATTAAGGTGTTTTTTTTCAGTTTTTGTAACTTGGCAGTTATTTAAAGTAAACATTAGTAAACAATGTTATGTGTTTTCTGCCTGATGTGGGAGGAGCAACAGTGGTGCAACAGTGCCAGTTCCTACCCCCAAAACACAGGGCAGGCACAGAATGAGTGCTGAGCTCATTCTGTGTCGTGCAGCTAAGTCTGCAGGTCCATATGCTCTAGCAGTATCGTAGCTAGAGGGGAGCAAAACAACAAGTGGTGCAGGCACCACAATAAACCATGTAAGTGGCCCCTCCCACTCGTCAGAGCCTTTCTGGGCAGTGATGGTAATGCGCAGGCACTTGCTGAAACAAACGACATCTCCTGCGCACTTCCTGCCCAGAATGGCTCTGACAGTGAGTGGGAGGGGCCTCTTACACAGCACGTTGTGGTGCTTAGAGTACTTCCTGTTTCCTCCCCAGCTACACTACTGTGCTCTGATGCTACAGATTGGGCACCTGTGACTTGCAGTATCCATATTGGAACTAAATCAGAACTAAACAATGAAAAAGGTTTTTCGGGGCGGGGGGGGGATTCAAAATCCCTATATAATTGTAGTTGGTTCCCCACAATCTTACATGAATTTAAGTGGTCTTGTCTCCAATGTACATAATCCCTCAAATGGCTGTTCATACTATCCACCAACAGCGAGTCATTACCCTCAATATTGATGCAACTACTCACATTTCATCTTGGAAATGGAGGAGAATGAGATGCTCTCTGGAATACAGTTACTTTCAAATATTTAAGTCAGAATAAATGGCACTCAAGGCATTTGCTTATGATTAACGACCAGCTGAGAGAAGTTGATACTCTGAGGTAACCCCATGAAGTCATTAATTCTCTAGCAGATCCCTGAGGAACAGCCTGATCCTGTCATTCTCATCTAACTGATTGTCTTGAGGGGGAGAAATCTGAAAGTGATTTTTTCTAGTTTTTTTGTTTTTGGTTAGATATGCATTACTTGTAATGATTTACTGTGTCATTGTCATGTCGGCGCTCCCCCCCCCCCGAAATCATTGGGGAGGGGAGCGGCGAAAGGGTTGACCAAATACATGGAGGGATTCTTGCAGTGGAATCAAGGCAACGGAGGCAAATGGCCAGTACAACGCTTTATTACCCTCTGGCTTCTTCCCCCTTAAATGCCCGCCCACAGCCCTCCCTGTTACCCCACTGGAGAGCCCGCCTCACGGCCCTGCGTTCTCCTTCCCCCCCCAAAGTCCAACTCAAATGTCCAGCCATCTTGGCTATAACTCAGAGTCCAGCCTTCCTGGCTAATAAGGCAACTCAACGGGCACTCTGCCCACTCACGACTCCGTTAAGAACATAAGAACATAAGAAGAGCCCTGCTGGATCAGGCCAAAGGCCCATCTAGTCCAGCTTCCTTATCTCACAGCGGCCCACCAGGTGCCCCAGGGAGGCAGGAGACAACAAGATGCTTGCATCTTGTTGCCACTCCCTTGCACCCGGTGCTCTGAAGTAGCCTACTACTAATGTAAGGGGGTTGCACAATCCATCGCCTATAGCCCACGATGGACTTTTCTTCCAGAAATCCGTCCAATCCACTCTTAAAGGCATCTAGACCAGATGCCATCACCACCTCCTGTGGCAAAGAGTTCCACAGATCAACTACCCGCTGGGTAAAAAAGTACTTCCTTTTATTTGTTTTAACTCTCCCAACCCTCAGTTTTAGCGGATGCCCCTTGGTTCTGGTGTTTTGAGAGAGGGAAAAGAACATCCCTCTATCGACTCTATCCCTTCCATGCATAGTTTTGCATGTCTCAATCATGTCCCCCCTCAGGCGCCTTTTTTCTAGGCTGAAGAGCCCCAAACGCTGCAGTCTTTCTTCATAAGGGAGGTGCCCCAGCCCCGTAATCATTTTCGTCGCTCTCTTCTGCACCTTTTCCAACTCCACTATGTCCTTTTTGAGGTGTGGCGACCAGAACTGTACACAATATTCCAGGTGTGGCCTTACCATCGATTTGTACAATGGCATGATAATATTGGCTGTTTTATTCTCAACCCCTTTTTTAATTACCCCAAGCATGGAATTGGCCTTCTTAATTGCTGCTGCACACTGGGTCGATACCTTCATGGAATTGTCCACCAGCACCTCAAGATCTCTCTCTTGAGCTGTCACAGACAGCTCAGAACCCATAAGCCTATATAATAGGTGAAGTTTTGTTTTTTTGCCCCAATGTGCATCACTTTACACTTGTCTACGTTGAAACGCATCTGCCATTTTGCTGCCCATTCCCCCAACTTGGAGAGATCCTTCTGGAGCTTTTCACAATCCTCTCTGGTCTTCACCACCCGGAAACATTCTGTGTCATCCGCAAACTTGGCCACCTCGCTGCTTGCGGCCACCCCGTCTCCAGGTCATTTATGAACAAGTTGAAAAGCACCAGGGCAAGTTGACAGATCCCTGGGGCACTCCGCTTTTCACCTCTCTCCATTGTGAACATTTCCCATTGACCCTCACTCTCTGTTTCCTGGCCCTCAACCAATTCTGAATCCATAAGAGGACCTGCCCACTTATTCCCTGACTGTGAAGTTTCTTCAGCAGCCTTTGGTGGGGGACTGTGTCAAATGCCTTCTATTCTGAAAATCCAGGTATATGATATATCCACAGGTTCACCCACATCCACGTGCCTGTTGACCTTTTCAAAGAATTCCAAAAGGTTCGTGAGGCAAGACTTACCCTTACAGAAGCCATGCTGACTTTCCTTCAGCAATACTTGTTCCTCTATGTGTTTTAGGATTTTATCTTTGATGAGGCTTTCCACCATCTTACCCGGAACAGACGTTAGGCTGACTCTGTTGTGTCTCTCACAGTCCACAAGGCTCCTTTGAGCGGGGAAGTTGCTCGGGATCCTGTCACAGCCAGGGAGTGGAGTGCCGGCAATCCCAGGCAGGGTGTCCATCATGCGGCGGGCACCAGTCATCCTCGTCGCTCGGGTCCCAGCCGCCCCCGAGTTCCGGTCCTCCCAGTTGTCGGGGTGGATGGACAGCCTCCTGGCTCCGGCACACACTCTCTGTGGAAACACAACATTTGCTTCTCCCCAGGCAGCCTCCCCCCACCTCCGGGAGATCCTTCTCCTTTTATCCCCCGGGCAGCTGCCTCGTCTGCCACAGGTGCGCCTTTTCCCGATCGGCATGCAGGGCTTGCTCTCCAGGAGACCCCCGCCTGCCACGGCCCTGCTCCTGCCAACAGCCAACAGTCATGTTGAGAAATTAATGCAGAGTCCACTGACCAGATTGGAAACCAGCTGAATATTTAAACATTCAATTGAATGTGCACTTTTGCTTAAGACTAATTTTGTGGAGTGAAGCAGTGCCTGGAAACAAAACAAAGGTGCCGCACCCTGACCTGAAAGCCCCAGATTCCTTATTCCATATGGGGTTACTCAGATATTGGGAAAGTACTATATGCAGACTCTGTAACATGGTGGTGGTAGTACTGGTGGTAACCTATTATTATTGTGGTTGTTGTTGTTGATGATGATGATCTCATCTATTAGTCAGTTAACCAAGTTAGTTAACTCAAGATTGGCACTGCGGGTAATCTTGTCAGGGCTGGTGGATTGGAATCCAGCAAGCAATAAACAGTACCGTAAGTAAGCATGAGCAATCCAAGCATAGTTCAATCTGCTCCTTAGCCAGCACTGTTAAAAATTGAGGACTCAAGCCTGAATCTGCAGCATTATAGGACCAGGTGCTTAAAAAGACAAGTCATGTAGGAGAAGATTCTCTGTCTCTGTGCTCCTCTTATGGCATCCCAGAGGCATCTAGCTGGCCATTGTGAAAACAAGATGTCGGACAAATAGACCTTTAGGGTGCAATCTTAACCAACTTCCCAGCACTGACATAGCTGTGCCAATGGGGCATGTTCTGCATCCTGCAGTGGAGTAGTTGTCACAGAGGCCTCCTCAAGCTAAGGGGATGTTTGTTCCCTTACCTCAGAGCTGTATTGCCCTTACCCCAGTGCTGGAAAGTTGGTTAGGATTGTGCCTTTAGTCTGTTTCACTAGGACCTTTCTGATGTTCAGGTGACACCCTGAACATCAGGATGTATTTAAGCCCTCAGCTTTTTGAGGCACTAGATGTAAAAATGTGAGATCTGGCAGTGCAAGACCAATAGATAGCCATTAGAGGAAATGGTGGCAGTGGTGCTTAATGCTGAGGAAGAGGGGCTGTCCCCCAACCCCTCCCTTCACCAGCCATTGGTGGAAGAGGAGATGGTAGCCTCAGATACTGAGGGAGAAAAGTAATCCTACCCAAGGTTTGATCTGCTTCCCACTCACTCTTAGTGAGCAGGAAGTGGATTAATGAGGCGCTGTCTCCGGCAGGCTGGAGGGAGGCAGTGCAGACTCAGGGTAAAGGACACCCCAAATCTCCAGCGCCTACCTCTTGATGCAAGCTGCATCATCTGCTTCATGGATAGCTAGGCCAGCCATTTTTCATCATTATACCATCCAAACCTCTGCTCAGGCAGAAACTCCCAGTGCCTAAATGGTTTACTTTCTTTGACTGCACTTATGGGCAGTGACAGAAACTACAATCATAATCATTTTTGGCATCCGAAAATGAGAAGTCATTGAAGTGATCCCCAAGAAAGTGGCTTGTGGGTGACATGTAATGAATGACTTGATTGATTTGGCTTCAGAGGCAGCCCCCAACCCCAATCCCTGTAAGGAGACCAATATAAAGAATCCTCCTAAGGACGTGAGTTGCTCTGTTAATCTAATGGGCATCCAGCATTCACTGACAGTGCTATAAAACCAAAAGTTCCTGAAGCCAGCACTAAATATTTCAACTCCCTGGTTCATTATCCGACTTTGCAGCCTGGATGCTTTCATCATTTTGTGATCTTTCAGGGATCACCTTGACCAGGTCTTTCCAGACCAGGATTTTGGTGCTTGGCTATAATAACATTGCAATTATTGGCACTGTTTATGGTAGGGGAAGGGAGAATGTGAATGGTTGACAGCTGTCTGCTGTCATCACAGCAAAGTCAGTCAAAGGTTTACTGTGAAAGGAATGAAGGTCCTTGGTTTTTTAGTGCACATCAAGGTGGTAGCTATTGCAGCTCCCAACCTGGAGAGGGAGAAGACTAGGCTACTACAATGTTACTCAGGGAGCAATCCTAACTAGTATTTAGGCCAGCAGTTTGGCCAGCACAAGGGACACAGAAAAGTACGTTTGGACCACTCTCGGAGTTAGAGAGGCCAGCATACAGACGGGCACCATCCTCCCTGGTTCTGAGAATGGTCACTGTAAAAAGAACACTCTTCACAGTGCCCCTTGTGCCGGCCAAACTTTGCTGGCCTAACTGTGCCAGCCTAACTTCAGGTTAGGATTGTGCCCTTAACTAAAGGGGGGGGGGAATCACAAATCTAGTTAAAGAGGGAAAAAATGCACATACAAACAAATGGGGGCATCATCTTGTCAAATCAGCATAGGTATAACCACGTCTGTGTCATGCTTGTCCAAAAATATGAGTGATTAAATGCACATCAAGTGCTATGTTTGATTGGACTGCGATTGGTTTTATTCCATGCTCTGATTTCAATGACACTTAGGTCTGCCTCACTTTCCTTTGGTTGTGCCTCATTTCTGAAACTGTAGGTTATTAAATGCAATGCAGAAGAAAATGCCAAAAGCTTCCTTGTGAAATCTCACTGCATAAAATAACAACTTGCTGTAGGGATTTATTTTAATATGGTCTGGCTTTGTGAAGGCTCCGTTTTCGCTGGCAGTGGGCTGGAACTTTTAGCAGTTGTGATGTTTTTTCTGCTTTATTGCATTTCTAAGAGGATATTTCTAAAAAGTTGATTTTTCAATGCATTGCTGCCTGCCCTCCAGCTTTCCAGAGGCGCCATGGTATACATTCAAATAAATAAATATTATAAATATATGGGTGTGTGTGTGTGTGTGTGTGTGTGTATGGCTCTTTGTACCAGTGACAAAAATAATGTGCTGTTTTAACTGTTGCATAATAACGTGTGCAATTTTGTGTGAATCATTCATGCCTGCTAAGAATAAAGGGATACCTAAAGACAGAAGGATCTTTTGACTGTATGCATCATGATCAGAATGCTCAAAGAAGCTCTTTAAACCGCCAGTGGCTGAACTGTCTTTGAACAAAAAACACCTCTATGGTCAAAGAAGACAAGATTTGCACCTAGTCAAAGCTTATGAACCGAACATGAAAACATTATAATTGGAGTCAGAAAATCATTGGCCGAGGGTTGTATAAATGTGATGGGAGAGGGGCATTTCCACCTTAATACGGCCATCATTAAAAATGTATATGTCTGTCTTGTGTGTGTAACTTTGCATTCAGAATCACAAAGGCCTCATATTCAACAAGCTGTTATCATAAAAGGCATGAAAATCTATGTGATCATCGATGTAGTCATTTTAAACTTGGAATTACCATAATTATCTCCACATTGTAGCTCAAGGCTCTCTTTCTTCAAGATGTCAAAAATAAATATCAAACTTGGAGGGCAGAGCGTGGAAGCTTCCTGTTAGGAGTTTGGTAACTAGAGGCAGGCTGAAGCTGGAAGCAAAAATATTAAATAGAACTTTGCTTCACTGACAGTTCTGCACAGACTTGAACAGTAGTTAAAAAACTACAGAAGGGCAAGAACGAGGTGTATTGTTACTATTGTACTGTTATAACTTGTTGCTCCAATCTTTTTTTCTAGAATTTCAGATTCCCGTGAGGCATTGCCCCTTAAAATAGCAGCTACATATCTCATTCCCCTCTCTTCTTGAATAAATGTCCATCTGCCTGCAGTAGACGATGTGGAAGGAAAAAATGCAGATTGTCATGATGAGAGGACATGGATCAGTTGTGGACCAATATGTCTTATAAATGGGAAAGGAGGAACCAAAGCACCATTTTCAGCAGTAATGTAATGTCTACAGCCTGGCCACAAAGTCCCTCTGCATGAGTCTGTGTCTTCTATTAATTGTTTTTTTTTTACTTTTTTTGTAGGTAGGGCTTTGATGCCTGGATATGTTAATGAGCCTCCTGATAGTATGCCTCTGGTGGGCCACTGTGAGATACAGGAATCTGGGCCTTTAGATGGGTTGTTAGCCTGATCCACAGCGCAGTCCTAATCTGGAGTTAGGCGGGCACAGTTAGGCCAGCACAAGGTTGGCTGGTTGGCACAAGGTTGGCACAAGGTTGGCACAAGGGCCACCATGAAGCGCATTTGGACCACTCTTGGAGTTATGGAGGATGGCACATCTGTGTGCTGGCCTCTCTGACTCTGAGAGTGGTCCAAATATACTTTATGTTGTCCCTTTATAAATATACTTGATGTTGTTCCTGTATCTCACAGTGGCCCACCAGATGCCTTAGGGAGGCATACTATCAGGAGGTTACGATTGCGCCACTAGTGGGGCTTTTCTTAGGTTCTTATAGTAACTTGGCCACTCCTGAGACTGCATGCAAGACTCTTTTGCAGCAATTTCCCGCCATCAGCAACTAGCATGCATAAGAACTTTGTCGCCACCCTGTAATTTGACTCACCTTTTGAACAGGGCATTCTGAGATACAGCCTTGGAGCTGCTCTGCATCTGCAAAGATCCTGGTAGGTCGGCATCTGTACTTCCTCTGCCTGGGTATGTTCTGCACATGATCTAATGAGAGAGAAGTCCTGTGGAGCTCTCCTCCATAGCTGGGGCCTGCTTGTGCACACAACTGTCAACACCAGTGCACAGCTAACCTCTGAAGCAGCTAGGTCTCTTGCTGCTGCTACCTGCTGCCACCTGATCAGCCAGAACCATGTAGACCTGTGCTTCCCAGACAAAGGAATTGGGCGCACTGTAAGTCTTTGCGAGGAAGGGGGAAGGCAGCAGCATGATCTCCATGATCATGCTGCTGCTGATCAGGGAAGGGATTTTTAAGCTAACCTGAGGGTCACTATAGCTCTCTGGAGGGTCCAGGGAATCTGCCACACCCTCTGCAGCCCTCCTGGAAGCTCCACACTGCAGGGGAAAAAACCACTTCCTGTTTTTGTCATGATATGTACTGAGTAGTTTTTTCCCTTTTTTTTCCAGTAGTTTGTAGCTGCCAAGGGGGTTGCAGAGGGGGCTGCAGACTCCCTGGACCCTACAGAGAGCCATAGTAAGCTTAAAAATCCCTTCACTGATCTGTTGCACCATAATAATGGAGATTGTGCTGCTGTTGACTTCTGGGCCATTCCCCTTAAAGGGGAATTGCCCTTTTCCGGTTTCCCTTGCAGGTCACGACTTTGGCACCACTGATGCAGACCATGATTTTCAACCTTTTTCATCTCACGGCACACTGGCAAGGCACAAAAATGGTGAAGGCACATCATTAGTGACAATTGACAAGACATGCTGTGCTGCCAGTGGGGGGCTCACATCCCCCCATGGGTCTATTAATAAATTGCCTTCTTGCAAATTGCCCAGCACACCTAAGGACCATTCATGGCACACCAATGTGCCATAGCACAGTGGTTGAAAATGGCTGCTGTAGACCCTTACCAGATGATTGTGTGTGGTGGCAGCAGCAGAAGACCCTTTTCATCCTGGGGTGATTGACAGCTATTCTAGCCAATAGGAACACTTTCCAAGTGGTACCTGCAGCAAAGCATGCTGGGAAGTATAGAGCCAATCAGCACCAGTTTCCTGCCTCATAGACATCATTCAACTCCTATACCACCATTTCATACTGTGCTTAACTTTCCAGAATGGATTCAGTTTGTTATGAAAGGCACATAACATGTTTCCTAAAACACTGTCTCCTTTAAATCCCCTTTTTTCCCATAGTGTGGTATGATCTTCGTAGTGCAAAATGCTCACTGGACACGATCACATAAAAAGGCGTCTACTGATATTAGGAATGTGGAAGGAGTGCTTTTTTGGTATTCAGTTGCCACGTATTCAGTATTCTATTGCCACATTTCCTGTGGCTTAAGACCTGTTTGTTTTGTCATGTGTTACAAACACTTTTGTTGAACTATTTTGCCCTCTGTGCACCTCTGTGTTGGGCTGTGTGGCCCGATAAAGAGGATAGGACATGGCAGTGGAGGCCACCGCCAGCCCCACCCCCTGCCCTGGCCTGCTCTGCCCCTCCCCAGCTCTGCCCTTCCCACCGCGGCACCGCCCACCCTTCATGACACCAGCGCCAATGGCATGAGCATACTGCCAGCGCTGGGCCCGTTACGATTGGGCCCTATGTCCCAATAAAATAACTTTAACTTCTGAGTAGACACACATAGCATTACACTGCACATTTTGATACACTCAACATCAGCGTTGTCATTCACCCATGGGGGCGGGGAAGACGGCGAAACGGACCACAACGCAACGGGCGGGCTGCCGCTCACCCGTTCCTCCCGCCCAGTGTTCCAGCTGAATGACAACGCTGCTCAACATCATAATGTTTGCTGCAACCTGTCTACATCTTTGGAGAGCCTTTGCAGTTGTGCAGTTCTTCATTCATACATGTTTGCACCTTACACTTGAAAACAGTGGCAAAATGGGTGCATTTATGTCATCAGTTTTCTTATCCCATGTTTGTTTGGGTGTTTGTTTGTTTGGGTGTTTGTTTTGCAATCATCTTCTGATATTACGCCCATATTGATCTGGAGAACAGCTGGAACTAGGAGGCATTCGGCAAGCTCAAGAAATTGTTCACTTGAAACATATTATCTTGCAAATGCAGATGTGTTGAATTACACAGAACACAAGTATGTGCATGGATTACTACCACAAGTTGAATTTGGGAAAACTGGATGGTAGTGAAGGTGATAAAAACGTCACCTTGTCTGAATCTAGTTGAAGGAGATGGGAGGGGTATGAATGGGTCATAGGATCCAATATTCAATTCTAAACATGATTAATTCCAGAGTGGGGTGACAGGTTGATGTGACACGCAAAACATTTCAACATCTATGCTTATCAGACTGGGCACTTTTAGGCAAAAACTGCTCATGAGTGACTATAGTTTCTTGTGATTTTGTTTCTTTTTTTTCTGCTGCCATGTACGGAAAACAAATTTAAAAGTAAAATGATGCATTTCTTGGTGCCACTAACCCTTAGGGGCAGGTTGTTAACATGCTGCAGAGGGAGCAGAGTACACAACTCCTATTAATTAGAGCAGTGAATGATTCGCAACAACTAATTTATGCAGTGAGTTAGCTCTCTGGCTTTGGCACATGGTTCATGAGCAGATTATGAATGGATAGAATGCACATGTTATTATTTATCCTGACAAGTTCCTGGTCAGTTGAAGCTTTGTTATGAACGCAGTTGCACAGCATTTGAAATATGCATGGTGCTATTTTGATTTGATTGGGCTCAAAACTTTATTTTTCAAACGGATAACTGAAATATCAGTCTACTGTAAAAGTAAAGGTTTCCCCACGACCGAATGGCCTAATATAATTGTGACCGACTGTAGGGGGCAGTGCTCATCTTCGTTTCTAAGCCAAAGAGCTGGTCTTTGTCCAAGGACATAACAAGCTTCCGTGGTCATGTGGCCAGCATGACTATACGCTATAGCGCACGGAATGCCGTTACCCTCCCACCAAAGTAGACCCTATTTATCTACTGACATTTTTAGGTGCTTTTGAACAGCTAGGTTGGCAGGAGCTGGGACAAGCAACAGGAACTCACTCAGTCGTGTGGTCTCGAACTGATAACGTTCTGGTCAACAAGCTCAGCTCACTGGTTTAATGCACAGCGCCACCATGTCCCTACCAGGCTATTGTAGCCGGTTTCAAATACTCTTTGCCATGTTCAGAGTTTGTGAACGTCAAAGAGACATCACAATCAAAATCAGGTTCAATATTGCATTGCCTCCTTCTCCTGACATGGGACCTAGCATTTAGAGAGGATAGCAAGGAGGCTACAGGGTGCATTCTTCATTTTTCTTATCCTGTGAACTGGCTATAGGCAGCAATGGAGTGCATTTACCCAAACTGAGTTCCTTCATTGCAGTAAAGAGATGAACTATTCATTTCCTGACCTGCCTCTCTGGTAGCCTATGGGCATCAGACTTTGCATTGCTCTGTTCTTTCCAATCTGCACCTCTGGCAGTAGCATTGGGCAAGAGGGTGGGGATGGGGAAAAAAGCTTCTCCTGCTTCTTTGTATATCCTTCACTGATTACCACTCATGTCCAAACTGCTTCTAAGACCTGACCTTATCCTATGCTCAGAGTTGGTCCAAGATATCCTGCTACCTGAAGTGGCATGCCAAAGGCTGCCTCTCTTACCTGATAATGTGCCAACATCTGTTCCTCCCATCCCCTGAACTGGAAGAGGTTGATAGAATGGAACAGGAAGTATGGATGAATGGAGAATGGTGACACTTTAGTCCATCATTCTCCTCTCCTCCACACATTGTCTTCTGTTCTATTTCTCACCCTTTTTTTCCCAATCCAAGAAACAGGAAGTAGAACAGTGGGGGTGGGTGAGTAGGTAGAGGTGGGGGACTGCCAGCCTGCTTACCTGAGGCAACTGCCTCAGTTGGCCTTGTGGAAGGGCCTGATCTTACCTGTCCTCACCAGAACAGATGATGGGAGGTGAGGGTGTAGAAATTGGGGTGATGACACACAGAAGTCCAGAAAGTGGGAGTACTGAGTAGATGGGAGGAAAGAAGTCAGGGAATGTACTGCGGCAAGAGTGTGGAAAGAGACAGAGCAGGAGCTCAATAATGGGAAGAGGAAGAACAGGAGCTCTCTGCTCCAAAATACCCACCATCTGTGCTGGGACATTCCAAAGGCATTAATCCTATCTCGTGATCCAACAGTATAGGGCCAGGTCCTCTGGCACAGCAGCCAGTCTGTCATTTTGCAGGCAGCTGCTGCCAGCGCAAAATTCCAGAGGTCATGGGTGGTTGATAGTGGCCCACAGAATCTCCATTGTCATCAGTATGTTGGTGGCAGGGGTGTAGCAGGGGAAGATTGGGGTTGATCAGGGCAGGGTATAGGCTGGGACAGGGCTTTTCACGGATGGATCTCAGCAGTGGTGTCATTCAAATGATTTAGGAACAGGAACTCACTTTTGATTGGCACTTGTCGGGAACCCGGAACCAGCCACGGAGCCCGTTAGGATCCGGAACGCTCATTCTGGTCTGTTCCCCCTGAATGACATCACTGGATCTCAGCAGCAACTACACATGCCGCGCCTTATCACCCCCTTCCTGCCTTGGACCTACCTCCAGAGGCTCTTCAACGAGCAAGCAAAAAAACTGATATAGATCTGAGGAGACCCATTGAGGACCAGGAGGTCTACAGGTAAGTAAAAAAGTCTTTACTCACCTCTCCTGGGCTGACTGGCCTGTAGCATGCAGTGTAGCCTGTAAGAGCACTACTGCATGCCCTGGGCTGGTGGGGGATAGGATGGGGCTGTGGGTGGCAAATCAGTATGCGTTTGCAAATCCACTTGTAATCCAGATAAATGGTAGTTTATTGCTGTTTTAGAGAGTGTTTCCCATGGTGTCTTATCTAAGGCCCTACTATGTGTTCTACTCCCCAAAGATGGAATATACAGCAAAGATACCTAAGCAGAAAGGAAATACAGTACAATAACTGCCAGACCACAATGGTTCTCAGAGGCATGGGTAAATCCCACTGCTGATAGCTATTTGATATGCAGTCATGCAACTGACATGCATAATCCCATCGTCATAAACTATGTGTCAATCCTCAAAGCAGAGCAATTCCATCAAGGTAAGCTGGTGCACATGTGGAGACAATTTGGTTTTATGTGGCTTTAATTCCTGCGAGCTTAAGCACATTGATGCATCTGAATACTAGCAGCCAAATGAAGCTGGGTCATTAATGTATTCACTCTTGTGGACGGAGCTTCTTAGAAGAGGGCTGGGGGCTCAAGGATCCTTTGTACTGCTGTTTTACCACATTACTCAGCTGAAGTTGATTTAATGCACAGCTGGCTTTCTGGGTATCCTCTAACATGTCTTAGAACAGGGATATGTAAAGTAGAAGGCATTCAAATTGTACCTGTTTGAATTGGGACACATTTCTCATCTGTTAGTAATAGGCTTTGTTGTTAGAGAATCTGCACTTAACACCCCAGTCATCACTTTGCATGAGGTCTTTGCAAGTTTTTCTTTACGACAATTCTTAACGTTTCCCCTTTGCAATCTTCCATTCTTTGAGGGCATTTTGTCCAACACTGCTGATTGAAGGCGCAATCCTAAACTGACAGCGCAATCCTAGAAGTCACGTAGCACTGATGCAATGTCGTTGTGGCACACAGTGTCGTTGCGGCACACAATGTCGTTGCGTCATGTCACACAGACGTGAGCCATCCTCTCTGACGCCGAGAGTAGTCCAAACACGTTTTACGGTGGCCCTTGTGCTGGCCAAACTTTGCTGACTTAGTTTATGCCAGCCTAACTCCAGTTTAGGATTGCACTCTCAGTGTGGTAGAAGTGTAGTTTTCTCTCACAGCTTTTATGGAAGATCTGAAAAAGGCTACGCAAAAGCAAAAAAGAGAGAGGCCATGATTAATAACAGCAGACAGCATTGTTTTCCAGTACTCTAAATGCAGTGGGGCACCTTAGGCAAAGCTTTCAGTGTTGGACTTGTGGACCCTATATGTAAAGCCTATATGTAGACCCTGAACGCAAACAATGTTTCCAACATGTGGATGTTGCACGTGCTCAGAGACAAGGGAAGTGCCCCTGTTGGGAACAGTAGATGGCAGTGATTCTGTAGATTCTGCTCCCCTACTGCATGTTGGACATACAAACTAAAGACCATTTTCTACCAATGATGCGTTGCAGCAACACTGGTAGAAATGCAATCTCCAGCGCATAATTGGTAGAAAATGGGAAGTCTTAAATGGGCAGAAGATTTAGCCAAGAGGGTTAATGCCTCCATTTGCCTGAAGATAACAGCTGAAGATCTGAAGGTCGTGAGCTCGAGACTACCAGAAGTCTCTGTGAGCGGCAGACCTTACAAACTGCAGCTGATTAAAAGCTGAGTTCCAGCTGCCTCGTGGGAGGAGGAGTGTGCTGAAGTCAGCTGCATCTCTGGTGGGAGCAGGGAAGCCTCTTATCAGCCAGCAGAAGACAGATGGGTGGCTAAGAAAGAAGGCTAAATCCAGAAAGAAAGATCTGTATGAGTGTTGTTCTTGAAAGATAGAACATTTCTGTAAATTGTAAAAACCTTCGGGTTTGTGAATAAAAGTCTGCCTATGTAAACCGCCTTGAGTTACAGTCATTAGAGAAATCTAGTGATCTTAAGAAAGGCGGTATATAAATACATGTATTATTATTATTAAATGTGGATTAAATATTTTTTGGCATTCAATGATGTTCTGACACTCTGTTCCAACTGAGCCTTTCAACCCTCAGTATCTAAAGCATGTCCACACTAGATCTTCTTGTACTCCCAGCCTAACACTTTAGCATGACGTCCAGAAACTGTCCTAGAAAAAAAAAAAAAGCACAGTATTGAGTGAGCTTTGATTATTTTTTCCCATTGTGCCCCCTTGTTGCCCAGGTAAGTTCCTGAATTCTTCTCATCAATCAGGCAGACAGTGTGCTGCCCATGTGGCTTGCAAACGATCAATGCATGGAACACAGAAAAATACTACATGGACATGCTCATCGTTTACCATGGGCAGGCACACTGCAAATAACACAAGCAAGAATGAGACCAGAATGAAATAAGGCATTCAGTAACACCTTCATGGAGCCTGCATGCTGCGGCATATTTCTCTCCTGCTTTTGTGTAAAACAGAGGAGGAAGTGTGCAAATCAATGCATAGCTCTGTTTTAGAACAAGGTAAATTATATTTCGGTAATAGGTCTGTGGAGTGTTTATTCACTTGACTGGATTTATTTAACAGGTATTGGACCCAGAGGATTTACCTGCAGGATATACAGAGATTACTGAGCAGTGCAAGTGGTCATTCAGCAAATGCATCCTGTAATAAACAGAAGCTTATATCTATATTACTACCAGAATAGATCCAGAGTGGCTCGGTGAATGGACTGGAAAACGTGGCTTAAAATCACCACTCAGTCCTTGACTTCTCTAGGATCCCTGGGATAGCTACTCTCCCCAGGCCTGAGGAATATTAACCACCTATTTCCGAGAGTAGTTGTAATGCTCAGTGAAACAAGAAATGTACTTTGTATGTACTTAGAAAGTACTTTGCAGGCTGGCACAGCTGTAGAAATAATCCATGATCGTGCATTTTTTTTGTCCGATACAAGATGTGGAGGAGTAATCAGAATTTAAAGGCTGAGTCACACATTCACACATGTTCTCCAGCCATTGTGATAGTATACAAAATTTCTGCCTGTGGTGTTTGATCTGCAGTTGCTCATGCACACATAAATGTCATCTTTTAATGATGCTGCAGCCACTGAATGATGCATGTGGGAATCAGCTTTTAGTCATTGCCATCTGTGAATGCAGGTTACTAAGTATGAATCTGCCTTATACTGTGTCAGACCATCTGGATCAGTATATTTTAAACTGACCAGCAGCAGATCTCCAGGGTTTCAGAAAAGGGACTTTTCCTTGGAAATGCCAGGGATCGAACCTGGGATCTTCTGCATGCAGAGCAGATAACCTACCACAGCATTATGGTGCTTCCCCTTAAAATAATATCCATAGTTGGCATTATTATACAAGCAGATTGTATTATAATGGAAGTCCCAGGGGCATTTTCTGCTGCCTCACTCAAAACCAACCAAGTGTCAGCTTATCAGGAATTACTTGGCTCTGATTTTGGCAGGCAAATCTGGCACCATGGTTGGCACTTGTCACTACTTGGCACTTCTGATTTTGCACAGCAGCGCTATATACAGTAGTTGTGTCTCGGTATCTGCTGGAGTTCGGTTCTGGGACTCCCCACTTATTCCAAAACACATGTTAAATAAAAGCAGTTAAACAAAACATGAGCCAGTGAAGCAGTTGCTACTAGAACTGCTATTTTGCAACTTGCTCTGAGAAAAGCAGCTCCCTCCCTCAGTCCTTACTCACTGAAAAATGGAATGCAAGGGTTGTTTTCCCTGCTGTAGGTTTTCTTGAGAAGCTAATAAGATCTCTTTATTCCCAGGCCTTTGTCCTGTGTGTTAATGGGGGGGGGGAGTGCCATGTAATGGGGATTCCAAAGGGACATGTTTTTTTCCCCTTCACAAGGATTGGCATGGTCCCTCATCTGCAGTGGTTATCCATGTTGAGTCTAATCCATGGATAAAAAAATCAATGTATAAGAAGGTTAGAACTATAGTTTGTCCACATAATTACATCAGCTCCAGGGACCCCCCCCCCATATTCCTTAGTCTTTTGCTGTTTGGATTTGCCTAGTTTGTTTTACCAGCTTACAACAATGTATCAATCTATGGTACATCAATCAATTTACAAAAATCTAAGGGTAGAAGCAATATTAAGAATTATTATTTTATATAAATATTAACAATTGACCCATATTAAGAAATGCCATACAATTTAGTCCTTTTATTTTCAACATACTGGTATGTGCCTTTCACTCACTCACTCACTCACTCACTCACTCACTCACTCACTCAGAGGCGCAATCCTAAACGCCGGCATAAACGTTTGGGCCAGCATAAACTAAGCTAGCAAAGTTTGGCCAGCACAAGGGCCACCATAAAACGCTTTTGGACTACTCTCAGAGTCAGGGAGGATGGCTCACATCTGTGTGCTGGCCTCTCTGACTCTGAGAATTTATGGTGTTCCTCAGCCTAACTCAGTTTAGGATTGCGCCCTCACTCACTCACTCACTCACTCACTCACTTTCAAAACAACACAGATAAAAAAAACAGCATAAGAAGTAGCCTTAGGACCAAGCTGCTTGTGGTCAGCCACAATCCTGCTCATAAGTGAGTCAGCTGAACAGTTTGCCATGAGGGTTTTCACACAAAACTGGTTTGTGTAATGCCATGGAGCATTATGGATAATGCACAGGATATTTCACTAAAAGCATTGTTCATCACAATCAAGGGGAAAGTTACTTGGCCCCTGAAACAATGCCCTCCATGGCAATAATCTATGCTTTCTATTACCGGTAAATGTCATTCACTACTGTACATCTAGGCCACAAGCCTAGTTACACACAACAAAATTATGTACACAACTAGGGGCCTGAAACCAATATGGAACCACATTCCCCTTTGTATTGCAAAGTGTATTGTATTGTATTGTATTGTATTGTGAAGATGCATTTCCATCTATGCCCTGCAGTGTAAATGAGTACAGTCACTCCTTCAGTCCATTATCCACTAAAGTTAGGTTCCAGGAAATCCTGGTAAATAGCGAACTTGCAGATAATGAATCATTGATCCTGTGGGATCAGTGGGGTTATTCAAGGGGTACCTTATCTGCCATCAGAAGAATCCAACAGAGACCCTCAGGAAGTCAGCAGAGTGTAGCAGGAAGTGCCAAAAGATCTCTGAATGTTGCAGAGACCTTCCAGAGGCTGCAGGGATCTTCAGAATGGCACCTGCAACCAGAATGGACCCCTTAAACATGGCCAGCGGATGCTTCTGCCAGCCATTTTGAAGGGGTCAGTGCTGGTAACAGGTGCCATTCTGAAGTTCCCTGTAACCTTTGGAAGGTTTCTGCATAGTGGATAACAAGGACAGGGGTGCAGATAACAAGGTAAGTAGCAATTTTGCCCCTTGCAGATAAGCAAGGGCGCAGATAACAAGGTCACATATAAAGAGGATTGACAGTATAATCAAGGGTTTCACACTAGATTTGCATTGTGCTGTAGGTGTACATCCAATCTAAACATGCAGTTCCAGGTTCAGCAGTGACACCAAGCGTGGTGTTGTCTGCAGATCAGCCTTACTGGCTTGGCACAGGAACTACTCCTTAGATGGAGGAACTGCATCCAGCAAGCTTAACAGTCACTTTTCATGTAATTGACTTGTGATGTTGACTTTTAAATGCTTTTGTCTATTTCATCTTATCACATTTTAAAGTTAAACAAAATTAGGGGCTTTAATCTTTTGCCCTCCTACAACACATTTTTAAATTAATTTCATTTTCACAGTTGTGAAATTATAGTTGAGGTCAGACCGTGAGATGCACCTTTAATGAACGTTCTGTGTAATTATCTAATGCTCCTCAGGAAACCAGCTGTTCTAGCAAAGCTTTAAATAAGGGCATTGTGCTCATAATACACTGATTCGGGATTGGGCTGTCACACGGAAGGCTTTTGGACAGCAGCAGGGTTCATAGAATGGCTGCTGACGCAGTGCGATCCATCAGTGGCCATTTTTTGTGAGCACTGCTGCTAGAGGTGGCAATGCGACAACACACAGCACCGAAGGACCCATGGACCAGGTAACGTAGCAGTGGGGTGAGAGAAGGGTGGGTAGATGATAATGGGGGAGGAGGGGGAGGAAGGGTGGAGAGGTGGTAGGAGTGGGTGGATCCAGCAGCAAATGGTGTGCACTGGATCATATTCCCTCTTTTAATACCCTCCCATTCATAGCTTGTACCCGTGAAAGAGCTGGCACAGGTCCAAGGAGATCCACTCACTGATGAATGGGAGGTTTACAGAAGGACAAGGAGAAATAATTATCCCTCTGAAGCCTCCCAGTTCCCTCCCCCTGCTGGATACAGAGCACAGGGGCAGAAGGGCTAGGATTGGGCTCTCAAGGTTGATCTTCACCACTGAAAACGGGCCTTGCTTGCATGGCAAGTTCGGCGCTCAGTTGGAGCAAGTCATGAGATTGTCTGAACGTTGTCGTATGGCCAGCTTCATTTTCAGCATGAGAGGAAGAGGAGGAGGAAGTGGTTGAAAGGGGTTCAGTCTTTTGGGTCGAATAATTAATCTGGCCACATGACAGAGCAGCCAGACGGCCTGGCCCTGCAGCCTTCTTTAATGAGAAACTGAAAATGCCAGATGCCCAGAAGCCATTTTTAGTGACAGAAATTGCTTAACCTTCACCACGAAGGCTGAGATCTTACAGGAGCAGTAGTTAAGCAGCAATCTTCCAATTGTTTACTCTGTACTAACACTACTATGACTACTTAGCATTTATATAGGGCTTTAGAGCATTGAAAAAGTGTTTCATAGCCATCATCTCGGTAATCCTTATAACAACACGGTTGAGTCAATCAATATAATTGTACCCATATTGTAGATGGGCAGTTAAAGCTGCGGGGGGGGGGGGAGTGGCTTGCCTGTTGAGTTTGCGGCAGAGACAAGATCTGAAATTTTACTCATCGTCTCCCAAGTAAATAAGCCCAAACCTAACTGAATCCCCTCCTTCCCCGACCGATTCAGCCATGCCATCTGAGAGCGCTGTATATTGTGCAGGGGGCAGGCAGCCACGGAAGACTCTTCCAGGTAAGGAAACATTTGCCCCCTTACTTGAGGGTAAGCCTCCATTAACCCAATGGGTCACCTTGGATCTGCACCAGCTACTTTGCTGGCTCAGGTCTGAGGTGAGTAAGGGCACAATCCTAACCTGGAGTTAGGCCAGCACACTTAGACCAGCAAAGTTTGGCCGGCACAAGGGACACTGTAAAGTATGTTTGGAACACTCTCGGAGTCAGAGAGGCCAGCACACAGATGTGCACCATCCTCCCTGACTCCAAGAGTGGTCCAAACGTGCTTTACAGGGGTCCTTGTGCTGGCCAAACTTTGCTGGCCTAACTGTGCTGGTCTAACACCAGGTTAGGATTGCGCTGTAAGGGAGAGGGGGAAATAGGGTGAGGTTATTCGTGCGAGTCGCTGCTGCCTATTCACCCTGTTCCACCAACCATTCTGCGTCTTCCAGACACTCCCCTGTTCCTTCCCCTTCCTGACCCATGTTCTTCTCCCACTGTTGGCTTACCGAGTTTGGCAAGGGCACCGGGCCAGTGCTGGTGCCTTGCAAAGTGGCCACCGGTGGCACGCTGCATGCACCATCAGCAACCATTTCAGGACAGCAGAACATTGTTTCACTGTCATAAACCCCCCACTGCGCTGGCCTAATCCTACTTAGCCTTTTAGTCCCTTTGCCATTATGCTACTCTAGAATTTCCCATTAGAATAAATGAGGCCCTATAAATGGATAAGTTATGACAACTTTCAGAATCATAGTGCCAGAGTGAAAACTAGAAGCAAATGCTCTGTTGCCAGTTTCATCTCATGGGAATGACACAGGAACAATTTGCAACTGGAATGGGTCTCTATCTGGTTCTTAACTAGTGCGTTCTGTTTTTCCTATAAATAAATCAATAGGATTTATTTCCCCATAGGCTCATGTGATGGTGATGGAATTTATATTTATTGATAGAATACTGGATGCTGCCAAGGGTAGTTATCAATAATTATAAATAGTTATCAATCATGTCAATAATTGCAGTTTGCTAACAACTTCCAGGATTAACATGGACAGTTGGTTAAGCCAAACAAGATCTGAAAGCCATTTCCCTCATTCACATAGCAATCAATTTAGCTTCATGCTATACCAAGTTCCTATCTGGAATGTCTTCACAAGCACTGAACCATCATAGGAAGTGTTTATCCTTTCTTTTGCCATTTCCCTGTTCTACAAACCCTTCTGCTGCTGTCGGTTCACATAGACTTCCTCATGTCCCCAATGTGCTGGAATAAAGTGAAGGTGCAATCCTAACCTGGAGCTAGGCTGGCACAGTTAGGCTAGCAAAGTTTGGCCGGCACAAGGGATGCTGTAAAGTGTGTTTGGACCACTCCTGGAATCAGAGAGGCCAGTACATAGATGTGCACCATCCTCCCTGGCTCTGAGAGTGGTCCAAATGTGCTTTATGGTGGCCCTTGTGCCAGCCGAATTCTGCTGGCCTAACTGTGCTGGCCTAACTCCAGGTTAGGATTGCGCTCTAAATCTTCCTGTTGGCTTCTTTCCCAGAAAAGGAAAGCACTTCATGGGGCTGAAAGCAAGATTTGTCTGCTTCAGAGGCACTAAGATTTTCTCAGAATCTTGGTTCAAGGGACTTGATCAGGAAGAAGGTGTATTTGCTAGGCAAGAGAGGCAGGATTAGAGCTATTCCCAGAAGATGCCTGGAAAGTAGCAGAGAATATTGACAAGGATCTTGCACTATCCAGAGTTAAGCAGACACTTAGTTATAGCACAATAAGTAATCACGGCAACATAGGAGTTGGCTTTCATTTCTTACAGTGAAATAGTACTATTTTGCTATTTAAAATGGTGGTGGGTTGCTGCCAATGTAAGGCAACCAGTGATTACAGCCATCTCCTTGGAAGAGAACCTGCCATTGGGGTAATTAAGAGGGGCAATTCAAGGGGCAATTGACAGGCTGTTCATTACCAAGGGTAATTGGAAAAAAGTAACTGACTAGTGGATAGTGATTCTAGATTAAAGGGCTACTGAGGAAGCTGGAGAACATACCTTACATCCTGCTAAGTCTAGAGGAATACAGCTATCCAGTTTTGCAAACGCTTACTGAAATTATTCCTAGAGGTTGTTATTTCTTCCTAACATGACATAATGCTGGAAATTCCTGGAGCATTTTAAAGCCCCCAGAATTGCCTTCACTACTCACCTGGAAATCGATGCAGCAGAGTAGCTATAGGGGGCAGCGTGGTAAGTTTTGCAGGTGCTGCCACATGCCATGTAAGTGGCCCTCCCAACACACTGTCAGACCCATTCTGGGCAGCAACAGTGTTATCATTGCTGCCCAGAATGGCTCTGACGGAGGGCACAATCCTAAACTGAGTTAGGCCGGCATAAGCTAAGACAGCAAAGTTTAGCCAGCACAAGGGCCATCATAAAATATGTTTGGACCACTCTCTGAGTCAGTCAGGCCAGCACACAGACGTGAGCCATCCTCCCTGACTCCGAGAATAGTCCAAACACGCTTTATGGTGGCCCTTGTGCTGGCCAAACTTTGCTGGTTTATCTTATGCCGGCCTAACTCCAGTTTAGGATTGCGCTCTGAGAGGGAGGAGCCACTTACATGGCGCATTGCAGTACCTGCAATACTTATCATGCTGCCCCCCTATAGCTACACCACTGCATCAGTGTCTATTCTTGGAGAATCCAGGCAGGTGCTAACTACCCTAGCCTAGGCTATCACTGACAGCAGAATTCATATAGCCGGCACTGTGGGTTCTTGGCCCACAGACACAGGAGGCCCAGCTCAGAATGAGAAAGGAAGGAATGTTGAACTGTGGAGACCGTGACCGTCTCTGTACTATCCTGTCAGTTTAGTAGGTAGATTGATGTTACATCACATCTGGATTCAGATTTACCTTCCAAATAAAAATCTTCCAATACAGAGCTCAAGGATGTGCTCTTCTGTGCAACTGGTTCATATCCATCTCTAAATATATTAGAAGGGGAAAAGAGATGACTCAGTCAAAGAGCACTGCAATGTTACTTAGTGCATGTCTGAAGAAAGAAAAAGGGGAAATACATACAGTCACTGGGTTTGTAATCCGCAAAGGGACTCCAGTGCCATCTTCTGTCCACCTAAGGTACAGCATCTTTCCTGTTCTGGACCTTAAAAAGCTGGTCGGCAAAATCAAGGATTTTTGAATGAGACAAATACCTTTAATTTCTCTGAAGTTTGACTTGGCCAATGATCTTAGAGCATCACAGGATAACAAGACACCTGCAGTCTCCACGCTGGACGATCGCAGGAGCCACAGACTGGTCACATGGGTTAGCAACAGGCAGCAGCCAGTTAGAAAAGAGGCTGTCAGATGATTCGCTCTGACATGGGCTCACACAGAGCATGCTTGAAGAGATTTCTGGCTGGGGTTTTTTTTTTCCCCCTCTCCTTGAACGGCTCTGGGGTGGAGACATCCCTGCATGGCGAGCTCTCCTCGGCCAAAGTGTCTTAAAAGAAAGAGGATGCAAGGACGCCGTCGCTTTCCATAAAGAACAGTTTCCAGGGGAGTGGGGAAGCTTGTTGTGATCTGACAGAAGAGGCAACTGCAAGAAATCTGTCAAAAGATGACAACAAACTTCTTCTAATCAGGAGCCAGATTGGCCTGCGTGAGAAGATTTGCAGGAGGGGAAATTAGCAAGCCCCCCAGCTGTTTGGCATGCCTCTCTGTGGAAGATGGCCGTTTGAATCAATACGTGATGTTTCGGCTTCTAGCTGGCAATAAGAAGCGCTGGGGCCGGGGTGAGGGTGGGGAGGGTTTTTCAGATGGACTCCTGAGACAGGAGTTCTGCTTTAAGTGAAAAGGAAGGCATGAAGCAATAGCATTTAGGGACATGCCCAAAATGTTCTTCGAGAATTGACCTTTGCTTCACGGCCGTGTGCCCAGCTGTGTGCTTTCACAGGAAAAACAGAATTTACAAAGGAGGAGAAGGCGAATAAAATGCGCTTTACATTTGCGATCAGAAGTCCCTTTGGGAATCTTTTGCAGTAATGCCTGTTTATAAATGTACATTTATAATACATTACAATTAATAATGCATTATAAAACTGTAATGCCTGTTTATAAAATTTATCAGCAGCATCCTAGGAAAAATGCCTCTCCACCCGACCAAAGTAGCCATTCCGGTGCCTGGATTCATACTCCCAATCCTCAAATCACTCAGAGTACAATCCTAACCTGGAGTTAGGCCAGCACAGTTTGGCCAGCACAAGAGACACTGTAAAGCGTTTTTGGACCACTCTCAGAGTCAGGGACGATTGTGCACGTCTGTGTGCTGGCCTCTCTGACTCCAAGAGTGTTCCAAACAAATTTTACAGTGTCCCTTGTGCTGGGCAAACTGTGCTGGCCTAACTGTTCTGGCCTAACTCCAGATTAGGATTGCGCTCCCAGCGAGATGAATTGCATTCGTTTCAGCTCTGGCCTGCTGGCTGAGGAGGGTTACAAACTGATCACATTTTGGAGCTGTGGTTTTCGGCCATAAAGAGGGATCTTCTCCTTATCAACTGTCATAATCTCTAGAATATTGTGGAATACTAAGTATGCATTTAAAATCAGGGACATTTAGCAACCTTGTGATATAGGACTTGATGCTTCAAGAGTTCAGAGCACTTCACATTATCTAACCATTACAACAGTCTCCTAATGTAGACCAATATTATTATTCTCATAGAATAATGGGGAGCCAAAGGAGAGAGAATGGCTCTTACTGAATTCATGGGTGGAATGAGATTTGAATCATCAACTTTCTAGCTCAATTCTACTACTACGCTAATGTCAGGTGTACTATGCTGTACAGGTGGCTGCATTTGTACTGTAGTGCTGAGGCCTTCAAGAGGTGGAAGAAGTGGGTTGCAACCTGACCTCAGCTCAGTGGGGGGGGGTGTTCTTATGGGGCCAGGAGAATGCTAGGTGTTGCAGGAGCCTGAGCTCCTGTATAACATGGCCCCTCACTCCCCCTTGCCTCCAGAACCATTCTTGGCTTAGAGAGCAAAGCCTTCCAGCCACTTCCCTGAGCCGCAAATGGCTCTGAAGATGAGAGGGAAAGGGTTCGTTACACAGGAGCTCAGGATCCTGCAAAACTCAGTGTTTTGCCTCCCATAGGAACGCCACTGCCTCAGCTGGGTAACGGGTAGGAAGACAGAGTAAATCCTCTGCTGCAGCCTGTCCCCTGGACTGGCACACTGGCATTACGTGGTGGCCTGTGGGTCTGCCCTGCACTCAGTAGCTGAAGTACCGAGCCATGATGCAGCCCTAGATGGAGGTGCCCTGGAGTCCTGCCATGGAAACTGGGCTGGCTCCTTATCAGCAAGTAGGATTTTCATATCTTTTGGGTGTTGGGTGGGCATGTGGCTGGGGAACTGGCTCTCTCTGTTTCTTTTCCTGCCACTTTCTCATTCCGCCTCCACTCCCACATATGCAGGGGGGAAATACTTCAGCAGGTTGCTTGGCTGTGCTCTGGCATGTGCTGGGTCATGGCATATGCCAGAATGCCAATGCTGTGAGTCGTCTCCCTGCGATTGTCACCCAGCTGGCCTGAAGTATGCAGCTGATCCACAGGGTACCTGAAGGGTGATGGCATGAATGTTGCACTGGTTGCCTTCTGTGGGCATGGGATTTGGTGGCAACCCATCCTCCCTGGTCTTAGAGTGCAATCCGATACAAAGCCGGCCTAGTAAGGCTGACATAGCAGTACAGGGCTGTATCCTACAGCTGATTCGGAGGCAGCAGCAACAATGTGCAGGACAAGGGGAGGTTTTCCCAGTCGCCCCTATGGGCCTGCTCCGATCTGCGCCAGCAAAATAGCAGGCGCAGAGGAATGTGCGGGGAGCGGCCCGAATCGGGGCCACTTTGACCGGGGACAGGCTTTAGGATTTGGCACTACTGCCGTCCTGCATCACAACTGCGTCACAACCGCCATCTGCCCACTGCGCCGCCCAGCTATGCCCCCGGAATGCCTCTGGAACGTCCTCATGGAGGCCCTGCGCCAACTGAGCGACGCCGATGCTGGACTGGCGCATGGCCGGCGCCCGAGTGCCAGCATTGCTGCTTGCGCCAGCCCAGCGCCACAGCGCCGGGGCGGACACACATTATGACACATTTGCTACAGCGTTTGGCTGGCGCAAAAGCACAGCGCCAGCGCAAGGGCGGGTAAAGGATTGCGCTGCCTGACACATATTCTGCTGCTGGCTTTGCAGGTCTTCTCCAGGGTAGGTTGCATTGCATTCCAGGGGACTTCTCAGGCAGGTGTGTCTGGGATTGCGGCCATGGGACCTTCTCAGGACAGTGTGGGGTTGTCAGGTTGTACAAGGACAGAAGGAATGTCCTTGACCAGTCCTGAGATTGAAGAGTCTTCCACTGCCGCCCCCAAAATGTGTTTCTTGCCAGGTACATGTACATCTCTCTCTACACAGGGGTCAGAGCAGTCTCAAACGTATGTAGCTCAACTATCATTGATCCTGAGAATCAAGACCAAGAACCACTGTCTAAAGCAAATTTACTGATCTGAGGACTTGGTGATATATTCACAGCTTGGTTTGGAGGCAAACAATAGCTAGAACAAAACTCCACTCTGCAGAGGGGTAGTGATATGCCTTAACAATCACAGTGAAAGGTGAATCATTTATCAAATTATTCATTAGGCAAGACTGGGACAGGCTACTAATCCCAGAGAGCCTGGGCAACTGAGACCTTTCTACTTCTAAACCCTTTTATTTAGTCATCAGCAAAGTGCTGTCTTCCCTGGTGCGAAAAGTTCCACTTCACTGATAGGGAGGCTTCCTTCAATTTCAAATTGCTTGGTCTATCCTCGGTTGACCCCACTCCAAGCTATTCATGACCTTTTGCAGGAGAAAAAAAGGGACTTGTATGCAGCATTCCCAGTTCAGAAGTAAGTTGCATTGTGCAGTAATATCATTTCTTCTGATTTATACTTCTCTTATTCACTTCAGCATCCTATTTGCCTTTCATGCAAGAGCCGCACATTGTCCTGATGGCTGCAAAGGTTTCAGTAAAATAACCCCATGAGCAAATTCTTTTTCTGGTCCACTCACTGTGAATTATTGTTTCACTTAAAATGTACTCTTTCTCTTGGTTCAGTGCATCCAGATTTATTATATAATGTTTGCATTATATTTTCTCTATACCAGTCCCATTTCTTATTAAGATTGACATCCTTCTGGAACCACTCAGATATTTTCTCATTATTATCTCTCTGCCTCTTGAATTCTGGTACATTCAGGACCTTTAAATAGGGAGGCAGAACTGAGGTACTGTAGAATCTCAAGTATAAGTCAGTCTCACAGACAAGTTGACTGCAGGTCTTGAACCAAAAACCATGGAATTTTCTTATCTCCCTGGATAAGTCAGGGGATAAAACCTGGGAGGGGTCTGCCTATATTTTTGTCTGATTTTACCCTCCCTTGTTTCTTCCACACCAAGAAAGTCAGGAGCCAATCATTGCAGTTTGCGGAGGGGGAGAGTGAGGGAAATGTGAAGTGTGAAGAGGATCATAAAACACCCCCTCCCAAATAATGACACAAGACATATAGCATTGAATTTATATTTAAAAAAGACCAGATTCAAACTGTGGAGAAAAAACCTACCAGTTTAAAAAATGCACCATAGCATAACAACTTCAGAAAGGGTCAGAAGGAGTTAATAGCATGATCAGAAAAACTAGCTGCCAATATAAACAATGAAATGGAGATCAAAGGACAGCTCTCTGCAAATCTTGGAAACTCTCTACAAGCATAAAAGATGGTCTGCAAATACTGCAGGCAATCAACAGGCAGCTGACACCCCTGAACTGCCCCAAGGTAAGAGGCGGCGGCAATTTACAGCTCATTTATTATTTCCGGTCTGTTTATGGAACTTCTGACCATGACGTGGTATACCCACTCAACTCAGTACAGATGTGCCTCAGTATCCACTGATTCTGTATCCACAGTTTCAGTTATCCACAGATACAATGGATTCTGGAATGCCTATTGAAAAGATATGGGAACATTAAACAAAGCTCTTTTTTTTTTAACCTTGTTGCAGCAAAACCATTGATGTTCCCTATCTTTAAAAAGGCGTTCCCAGTATCCATAGTTTCAGATATCTACAATGGGGTCCAGAATGGAACCTCAGCAGATACCGGGCCATGCTTATATGTGCTTATATATATATAAACTATATTTAAAAACACATTTTAAAAAACACATTTTATTATTTTAAAAACACATTTCAAAAATATAATTATAGGCCATGATGGGTGGTGCAACCTCCTTACGTTAGAAGTAGGCTACTTCAGAATGCCAGGTGCAAGGGAGTGGCAACAGAATGCAGGCATCTTGTTGTCTCATGTGCTCCCTGAGGCATCTGGTGGGCCACTGTGAAATACAGGAAGCTGGACTAGATGGGCCTTTGGCCTGATCCAGCAGGACTCTTCTTACAGTCTTAAAAATGAGATGTCAGGGAAATGGTTTCTAGCCTACCCTTCTTGATGTGCCAATTTTCTGTCAGAGATATTTCTGTTGGAGAAACATTTTAAAATGTAATGGACTGGGAAATATTTTATGGAAAGATGAGCAGTTTGTCTTGTCTTAATATGTTTTGGAAGATTCTGCCTTTGAATTTTAGCAAACGGTTAATTTTCATAGCGTACTTTCCCACTGTTGCACTCTTTGCTAATAGCTCCTATTAAAAAATACTTTAATACACTTTGGAGTCTGTTTTATCTTTTATTAGTATTTAAATCTAAACAAGCAGACTTTACAGCCAATAAAAAATGAAATAAGAATCTGTGATAAGGAGAAAGCCTGAAATAAAACAACTTCTCTAATGGCATTTACCAAGTGGTAGTTAAAGTGGAAAGAGCTGGCTATAGTATGTATGTAAGAGGAAGACCAGCAAAGTATCAGTGAAGTGCTTGCCTTGTGAACTTATTCTTCCAGTCTGACTACACTAAACAAGGAAAGCTATGAGAGTTTTCTTTTTATTTGTATGATGACTATAGAGATGCCCAACTTCACAACTCCCATTATCCTCAAGATGGTCACGTTTATTGGGAAATCCTTCTTTGGAAAGCTAAACTATCATAACATGGAAGATAACCTGCTCACTGCTTTCTGCAGCTATGCCTATGATGATATCCTATCAATTATCAACCCCTGCTAACTGGGCAAGAGGCACTTTTTCAAGTGGTGTCCTCTTATATTTAGCAGGGGGAGAGCAATTGTCCCTCTTCACCCCAGCACAGTGTCTTTCTCGTGGCTGTTGCTAGTGGTGTCCTCCATTCCTTTAGATTGTGAGCCCTTTTGGGACAGGGAGACATTTAACTTTAATGTTATTATTTGCCTGTAAACCGCTTTGTGAACTTTATGTTGAAAAGCGGTATATAAATACTAGTGATTGATTGATTGATTGATTGATTGATTGATTGATTGAATTATAATCAGACAAAAAAGATAGATCCATGTTTCTCAAACTGTGAGTCAAAACCCACTTGGTGGGTCATGATCTGGTGTCAGATGGGTCGTGGAAAGCTGGGAGCAGCTGTCCTGGAAGCTGCAGACCTTATTCTTGTTCTATTCCTTTTGTGAGTGTTGAAAGTTTGAATTTTCAAGTGAGGGTTTTTTTAAAAAAAATTTTTTTAATTCAGTGCTTTTACACAGTATTTTCTCTTAATCTTGCGTTCTGTCAGGAGTGTTTCATAGTTGTGCAATTGCTGCAGTCCAAGAATGCCAGTTTGCGTTCCAGGAGTGTCATTTGATTATGTCACAATGACAGCACTTCCTGCTTTATGCTCACTTCTGGCTTTGACATATTTTTGAGGTTAATGATATCATATTCGGTGGGTGTTGACATGAGTGCCATTCTAAAAAGTTGGGCCCGGTCTGGATACGGTCTGGATACATTGTGTGTATGTGTGTTTTTACCATCGGTGTGCGTACAGACCATTAGCCATGGATACACTTTTGGAAGACCTTCTCCCTTGTGACGGATGGTCCTTCCTCAAATAAGCACACCAAAAGGGAATTAAAAGCATTTGTGGTATAACACTGAATGCTATTGCTGTTACCGAATATGCTCATGGGTGTAAAACAAAAGAAATCTGAAATGTCGCCTCTTGAGACAGAAGAACAAGAAGACAATGACAGTAGCATATGGAAGATGAAAATGACTATTGCTTTTCTCTTCATGCTCAGTACTTAATTCAGTAATGTTTTTGTTCAGCAACATTCATATATCAGCCGTGGAAATTGTCCTGTTTCTCTGAACAGATCCTAATATCTGTTCACGCTGCATCTCTAGGGTCATATTTAGCAATAATTCAACTCTAAAATCTACATAAGGGAATTTTTGCAAATTTATAATTTCCAAAGGACACATCTGCTAATGTTCTACTATAATTTTCTTAACTCACTTTCTTTTTTCATAATGGCCCTAATTTTGTGCCCCAGTGGATCATTAGCTTTTTACCCATTTTGATTAACTTGATTCATGCTATGAAGAGGTAGAATGAGAATGGGAACTTTGAATGAGAACTTTGGCTCCTGTTTTAACCTAGTCTTTCACCATGCAAAGTCGTGTCAAATGTAATTGCATTTAAAGGAATTTAAATTCATTTCCTGTGACATTTTTTTCAAAGGCCGTTAGAAGCAAAGTCTGAACTGCATTCGTCACAGGGCACTCTTCATAAGATATGGGCAGGGCATGTCTCTGGTGTGCAGCTGAGTAGCTCACAAATCCCTGATAGAATGGATGCTAATCTAATGAGCACTCAAATGAAAATGAACATCTGAAGCTCTTTTTTTCCAGTTACCCCATTTACTTTATTGCACAAAGTGGTAAAGTACCCCACTGATTTCCAGTGGTATCCTTGATTTATTCACAGTGATACTTTTGACATCTTTATTATTAATATTATGGACATTTGCCAGCAAGGACATTTATGCCCACATTTCAGTTCTTGGATAATATCCCAGAATGCACTTGATTCCCAGGAGTGAGACTACTGAGAAAAGACAAGACGTGGCTATACATTTAGATAGGACTACTGGTCTGTTCCTCTGTAATTACTTGGGGCATCAGAAATTGAGAAGACTGGCAGATGTAAGGTATTTATCATAGGGCATGTATCCAGGTGTGTTTTCTGAGGAGCACAAGATCCATTCAAGGAGGAGAAAAGATGGTGACCAAAGTGTTTATCAATACAATACCCCAAACTAAGCCTAACCTTAGAAGCAACTTGAAGATTATGACTGAGAACTTCATAACCAGCGCGATGCCATTCCCTTATTTATTTGTAAAATTCCTTAAATGGATTTTCATAAATAAATTGTCCTCCACTGAAGTGGTATTTCTGTAAAAGTACCACATACGTTGTTGGCTCTTGGTTTGTTGTTGTTTGTTGGCTGCAGGCAGCGATGCCCTGTTCTTCAGAGCATAATAACAGAATTAGGATTTTGAATTTTGTTGTTCATCGCACAGCCCAATTCTAACAAATGCTGGTGGAGGGGAAGGGACCAAATGGACTCAGCTATATCCAGCGCTCATCAGGAGCAGGCCTCCTTGGGGGGAAGTTGATATTTCCCCCTTACCCCAAATAATGCCCCAGCATGCTAATGGGAATTTCTGCCAGCTAGTTAGCTGGCAGAGGTTCATGCAGCCCTGTGTAAGGCTGCCAGGCATGGTAGGGTAGATAGAGGATACAGTGGAGGAGCCTCTGCCAATTCTGCTCCCCACCCAGACCTGATCTGCCCATCCCTGCCCCAAAATACGCCCTCCTTGCTTCCAAACCACTCTCCTGCCACCCCTCTACTATACTTGCAATCTTACCTGCACCATCCAGTGGAATACCTGGATGCTGTATCAACGCCTCCATGCCAGCTCTGCTTACTTGCCAGTGGATGGTTTGGATTAGCCACTCTCATGGCACAGTCCTAACCAAATCTCCAGCACTGGGGTAAGGGCAATGTAGCTCAGAAAGGAGGAAACAAACATTCCCTTACCTAGAGGAGGCATCTGTGACTATTCCCCCCCCCCTGCAACTGCAGGATGCAGCACATGCCCCATTGGTACAGCTACATCAGTGCTAGAAATTTGGTTAGGATTGCACCCTCAGTCTGATAAATGTGCCTGGCCTTTGCGATTAGTAATGTGGTGAGTCTCCATGAGGTTAGATTTTTAAAATAAAAGAGTGCTTGCATGAGGGAGAGGACAAAAGGGGTTTTAGGGGGAAAAAACACTTTTAACCTTTAATACGTCTGCCAATGTTTTGTGCCTGTTCACAACAATTTTCTCTCTGATATGATGCTTCTTTGGCACATTAAAAAAAAAAAACTGGTTTCTTCACTGCATGATCTCAGCCAATCAAGGATTGTATAATAAACATGATGATGATAATGTTGTCCATCTGCACTGCATTACTTTCAAAGCAATGTGAATCCAAATTCCCAACTTCTTTCTGTTCCAAATACTCAACAACCTGCAACTGGTTTAGGGTGAGGAAGTGTTTTCTCAGCCACCCCAGAGGTATTTCATTTGTCCTCACTATCTGCCCCCTTGAGAACGATTTTGCATCCTTTAAGAAAGGGATGCAAAAAATCCCTGAAAAGGAGAAAGTGTATTTTCATGAGTGAAAAAAGGTTCTCAAGGAAATCTTCCTTTTCCCCTCGTCATTATCACCAACGGTGACAGTTACATCCAACAAGGGAGTGTGGCTGAAAATACCTTCTTGTTGTTTTGGCGGAAGGAACAGCAATCAGCCGGGGGTCAGTGCATTAACTATACTATAGATTGTAGGTGACTGGAGCTCTGATCCAGAGGGTTGATTTTCCAAAATCCCGTCACTGAGAGCATCCTTCAAGAGACCGAATCAAGGAAGGGATATGTATGCCATGTTGAGTTAAGTGCATTTGCTGGTGTAATGGGGCTGCTATCACCAGGTGAGTGATGATTTTATAATTCCATTCTCATTCCTCTTGTATTCAGGCTACTTTTAGTTACAGAGGGTTTCGTCTGTTTTCTGGAATGAAGGTCACTATAGCGTTCCTGGGTTCAGACGCCATTATGATTTCCAGGTCCTATTTCTTGAGTTAGACACACACCAATTAGAAATGTGTATGTATAGTCTGATTTAGATCTTAATGACCTCCTGTGCATCGTCTGCTAAGTAAATTTGATGCTAAACCAGTTAACCTCACTGGCCTATTTATCTTGGCTGGCCATCTGAATTCATGGCTCCATGAAGACATTTCATCTGGCAGCCTTGAAAGTTTTGCTTTCATTGAAGCCCTGCTTCCCTGCCAGTGATCACCCCCCCCCTCCAGTGAATCATTACTATAATGAGACAAAGATCTCTAGCCAAGGCATGATTCTTATTATAAGTTCCCAAGATCTTCTAGGAGACCTCCCCTGGGTATATATTAAAACCAAAACGGTCTCACACAATCGTTTAAATCATTTAAATCTACAAAACTCAATTCATATTGACTCCCTCTAGGCATTTGCCTTACAAGTGACCTAATAAGGATGAGTTGTGACTGTCTCCAAAGAGTACATGGGAGTACAGTACACCATTCCCAAACATTTTCTGTTGTTGCAGCTTTCGTGAATTCCATTTTGGGAGTGGAAACTTTTCAGATCTGTGAAGCGGAGTACCTGTCCCATTTGGGAAGGAGGAAGGATGGAGTCTGTTAGGAATAAATGAAATGCTCTGGGGTTGTCTTCTGAGTTATCAAGAGGCACATGCAGAGTTGTATCCAGATCAGCACAAGTGGAGTTTTTCTAGTGCAGTGTTTCCCAACCTGATGTCAGGTGGGTCACAGAAAGCTTGAAAGCTGCTCTTGCTATATTCCTTTTGTGAGTGTTTACAATTTGAACTTTCAAGTGAGTTTTTTTAAATTGTTTTTAGTTCAGTGTTTTTGTATAATATTTTGTCCTAATCTTGCTTTTTGGTCAGGGCTGTTTCATGGTTGTGCAATTGCTGCAGTCCAAGAATACCAGTTTGCATTCCAGGAATGTAATAATTATGTCACAATGACAGCACTTCCTGCTTGATTATTTAACTTCCGGCCATGACATCACTTCCAATGGGTCCCAACACAAGTGCCATTCTAAAAGGTTGGTCCCAGTTCTAAAAGGTTTGAGAACTACTGTTCTAGTGCACCGGGATTTTCCCTCACTGCTGTCCTTTGTGCCTACCAAAAATCTGCTTTTCAAGGTTGAGGGACCTCCAGAATAAAGGTACAGGGGCTGCATTAAAAGAGGAAGATCAACAGAATTTGACTGGCTGCTTTGCTTTGCACAAGCAGAAGTGTACAACAACTAGTGCAAGTTACATTTGGATATAACTATCATGAAGATTATTAAAATACAAAACTTGCTAAAATTTGTAAGTGAATATAAAAAAAAATCCCTGCCAGCATTATGTTTGCCAGACATTTTAAGAAATGTCTCTTATTTTAGAAGCTTTGTCTGTAGTGCAGAATCAGCCACACAAATACTGCACAGTCACAGCATTTCCACTGAAAATAATGGTAAATGCATACTATTCAGCAAACATTAGTAGAACTGTATTGGGATATTATGTAGGATATATCTACATGTCACATGCAAAATGCCTATAACAAAAAGCCTGATATTTTTAAAGAGAAAACTTTACACTGGTTAGGGCAATTTTTCAGTGCAGAAGTGGGACATGTTCAATCAATCAATCAATCAATCAATCAACAGTATTTATATACCGCTTTTCAACAAAAGTTCACAAAGTGGTTTGCAGGCAAAATAATAACAACAATAATAAAGTTGATTGGCTGTGGATTCACTGGATAAATATTTTTTTACAAGGATTTGTTCAAGACCTCTTTATTGATTTGATCTCTGACCTATAATTATACTATTTTCTATTGTGCTGTATATTTCCTCCCCACACTCCTCACTGCTAATTATGTCCAATGCTGAAGTGGTTAGTATTCTCCTTACCCTGTGTCATGTGCCAGCCCACCCAATGGGGCTACTTGAATTGACACCTGCGATTTTGCGGATGCAAATCCAAGCAGCATGTTTAATACTGATCAGACTAGGGATGGGGGTTAGAATCTGGCCTGCACTAACGCAGCCAGTCCCACCACACTCCTGCATCCAATTCACCTTCCGGACCGTCCTTTTCCTACAATCCACCCTCTCCAGCCCTCTGTGCCAGCCTACCCAGGCTGGGACAAACCTACCTTCTCTGGGCGCAGTAATACGTACAGCAGTTTCGCAACACAAGCATTTGTGCCAGCTCAGGGCAGCATTATGAACCTGCTGTAGGATTTATTTAATTGGATGGTTGTTATACATAGTACACATGCATTATAAAATCTACCATGAATAGGGCCAATATAAGAACTCCTGAAGTCAATTTTTGTGAAGTATAAAGGTGACAGAGAAATGGCGACATTGTGTAATATTTTTTCTTTATTGGTCATGTTTACAATTTCAAGAAATACATCAGAAATATTATATGAACACTCCCATATAAGTTGAACCACATAAGTTGCAAATATCACTTATTAGTCATGTAAACATTCCTAATAGGATTGTTTTGTACGACTGATGATACTTCTAACAAATACTGTATTAGGTATATGAGGCCTTTTGCGCAAGGTGGGATGGATCCCTAGTGTAGTGACGAACAGGGCCGCGATCGCGCCCATGGCAGGGCGATGAAACCGTGCCCCCGGCACGTCACCCTGCCCCCGTGCGTCAGCCCGCCATGCCTCCCTGCGCCCGGAATTGCTCCATTTTGGAGCGAAACTAGGGCAGGGGCGGAGGGAGGGTGTTGCCAGGGTGGGCAGGCAGGCCAAAAACCACGCTGACTCCTCCTCGCGATGCTGCCTCCCCACTGCCAGCGCCCATGGCTGCGGCCACCCCTGGCAACACCCTCCCTCCGCCCCTGCCCTAGCGTTAGCATTCCAGAACTTTCCACAAAGTCTTTCCATAAATCTACCTCCAGGTTCCAACCTCTTTGATCCCATAATTTTCCAGGTCAAGACAACCAAAAGCAAAATCTGTTTTTACAAAACACAGTTTATGCTATTAAGGAGCCAATTAATTCCAAATTATTAATTCCCCAATACAGTTTCAATTCAGGTGTGACAGTTCAATCCTATGCATATTACTCAGAAATAATTCCACTATGTCCACTATGTTCAGTAGGCCTGAACATAAATAAGCAGGTAAGTGTTCATAGGATTGCGGCTTGAATAACTATTCTGGAAAATTCACCCTAACTGCCGGTGTTCAAAACAATTCTATACATGTTTACTACTATGAAGTAAGTCTTACTGTACAGGTCCAGCCTGCTTATCTGTGGAGTTGTTACCCATGGGTTAAACTCATTTTGGTTTCCAAACTCACAGTGCAGGGCCAAACATAAACTCCCAGACGCAACCAGAGGTGTTCTCCTGTCACGTCCAGAAGGCTTTCAGATGTCCACCGAGGCCACATGCGTCCTCTGCAGGCCTCAGAAACACTCCTGGAGGTGCTAGAAGGGCATTTTTTCATTTTTTATGAAAACTGGAAGTGTCCTTCTAGCACCTCTGAGGGCGCTTCTGAGGCTTGCAGAGGCTCTGCATGCTGTCCCCAAGCCTCATAACACCTCCAGACACAATTGGAGGTCATATTGGATCAGACCTACAGATTCGCTTTTGGTATCCACGGGGTGGGGCAGGAATGGCTCCCCCATGAACATTGAGGCCTTACTGTATGGAGCTTATTTTGAGATAACAGTGCACAGGACTGCAGCCTAAGAGCCTGATCCAGAAGACCCTATCACTGGCAGTACATGTGTACAGCCGGTGAAAATGTCATGAACATGCTGTAAAAGCACATCAGCGACAGCATAGCGTGCATGCTGGGATGGTGCTCAGTTAGCGCCAGGTCCCAATGCAAGCGGATGGGACGGACAGCGCTCCAGCATTGCTGGCCACCCGTAAGCCCATTTGGGGCAGGGAAGAGATGGGGGGAGGAACTGGGAGGGGGAGGGCAGGGTGGTCCTGCAAGGGGGTGGGACCACCACCAGATCTTATACCTGGCAGTGGCCCAGGCAGCCCGACAGAGGGCTACTTGATTCACCACTGGCAAAATAACCAGAAGTGAGCCAAGGAGCCCCACTGCAGGCAGCGGGGCTTTCCCCAAAGGAAGGGCATGCACGTCCCCTTCCCCCAAGATGCCTCCAGTGGCTGCCTGGCTCCTGTGGGATGCAGCGGTCAACATTTTTATTCCACTGCTCCTACGGGAGCTAGGCAGTTCAGGACTGGGCTGTAAGTCTCACTGAACTCAATGGGATTTATTTCTGAATAGATGTCACATACGTACTGTTAAAAAAAAACTGTTTTATCAGTCAACAAATAATTCTGTTGCACTATTGTTTAGATGCCTTCTCTTAAAGCAAAATTGGTCTAGAAATCAGTTCTGTGTACTATTCTGTTTACAAAGGATTTACATGGCCGTCTCAAATGTACACACAAACAAAAATAGATTGTCAACTGCAAGGAGAAAAAGAGATTTCAGCAGCATTTTCCCCACCTGTAATCTTTGCCTTATCAATCACTTGAAGATGTGTTCCTGTCTGAAAGAACTGTGCTCTAGCAGCTATTGTGAATGGTGATTGAATTAGCTGGTTCAATTAATAATTCATTTGCCAGGCCTAAAAGGCCAAACCCATTCTATAACACTTCCTTGGAGCTTACTACCCTTTGGATACTCTCAGAAGCAAGCATTTAAAAAACAGGACAAGGAGCCAACATTATGATTGTAAACCTGTATGAACATTGGTGTATGTTCATATTGTAGTGAATAAAATGGGCAACTCCATCTAATCGGGTCCCTACGGTGGTGGATATTGCAATCTGCTGTAATGCCAGCCTCTGCAGTGTCACAAAAGCTGCAATGCTGTTGTGTGCTTTGGAGTCACCAGCACAAACAGCCATGCAAGCATGCCACCAGCTTCCAGTTGTTGCATCAGTGTGGTGGCAGCAAGGCAGTGCGAGGGTGGCGGGAACATCAGGGAGGATTGGGGCTGGGAGTGAGTCAGGCGGGGGCGTTTCAAGGATGAGAGCAGTGATGTCATTCAGGGGGAACGGACCAGAACGGGCGTTCCGGATCCTAACGGGCTCCGTGGCTGGTTCCGGGTTCCCGACAAGTGCCAATCAAAAGTGAGTGCCTGTTCCTAAATCATTTGAATGACACCACTGGGTGAGAGGGCTGGATCTTGGTGGCACTAGTGACTGCTGGGTCCTGTTCTTTTTTCCCCAGCCCAACACACCTCCTGCCTCTTCTTGGACTTGTGTCAACAAAATAGCTGGTGTTGGACACCCATTTACTTTCAGGTGGCCTATGAACAGATAAGTAAAAATTTATCTCTCTAGGGCTATTTGGGCACACATATATCCCATGCACGCTAGTGGCTGCAATATGCACAGCAGCAGTGTGGCTGTCTCATGTAGGATGGTGGAGGATAGGACTGGGCCACAAGTTCTCTAAAGATTTTCCCAAATGAAGGGCTGTTACACTACTGAGACATTCAGCTTACTCCAAAGAGGAAATGTACATTAGCAGTCTATCCCATCCATCTGACTTGATGATTTTATGATTATTGATGAACCTCCAATGGCTCAACAAAATGAACAAAATGAACTTGGACGGACACTTGATGAAGCTTGTCTTTGCGTTCCATTCCATCCCATCGTGGGCACTGGAAATCTTCCTTTCAATAGGTACTGATGGGGTAAGGTCTTCTGACTATATGATTCTTTGTGCATTTCTGATAATTTGGAGACCTTCTCTCTGTTAGGCATGTCTGGAGAAGGAAAGAAAGAACATTGAAATTAGCATTTCAATATTCTGTTACAAAAATGCTTTTCACGAATTTTGAGAATCTAGAATAAATTTCTAGGATACTTTTGCATTTCTCCTCCACCCAAACAAGTCCTCAAGAATGCAGGCTCAGGGCGCAATCCTAAGCAGCGCCAGACTGGCGAGGCCGACAGGCCAGCGCCATATCCAGTGCTGCTTAGGAGAGGTTGGTGCCTCCCCGCGGCAGGGAAGCATTTGCTCCCTTACCATACGGGAGGCTCCAGCCTCCCCTATGCGCTCCTCGGATCTGCGCCTGCTAAATAGCAGGTGCAGATCCGAGGAGACTCTGTGGCCTGAATTGGGGCAGTGCGGCCTCCCGAGCGGGCTTAGGAAGCGGCCATATGGCTGCCTCCCAAGCCCGCCCATGTCCAGCCCCAACCTCCCTCTCCCCCATCAATTCTCCCCAACAGTCTTCGGTCGGTGCAAGGGAGGCTCCCCGTCGGTGCTCTCAAGCCAACGCTACTCGTAGTGTTGGCTTGAGAGCTTTAGCACTGACGTGGGGGTGCTGCTTGGCGCCCCCACATCAGTGCTAATGACATAGCATCGATGCAATGACGTTGCGTCAATGCTATGTGCAGCGTAGGATTGCACTGTCAGTCTTTTGTTGATTTCAAACAATCCCAAATTTGTAGATTTCAAACTATGGATATATTAGCTGCAATATGTTAGTGTGGGTTTTGCTGTGATTCTTATGGAATTTTAAGGTGTAGTGCACATTTGAGTGCTTCATAATGAATACAAATTGCAAGAGACCTCATAATGTGAAAAGTGAGTTCCTTTGACATCTGCAAAATATTAGGTTTTACATCTCCATACAAACGTAACAAATTTAGTTATAATTCAGTACTTATGGTAAGCACAACAAATATTCCAACTTCTTCCTCCCATCCTTCTGAATGTGTTAATCGTTTTCTCCACACAATTTAAAGCCCATGTGTATGCATGCATAGTCACACACAGACAGCACCCCATGGATACAGAAACCACAGATACAGGGCACCCTATATAAATAGTGTCCCTGCACACACAGCCTTGTGCTTGCCTTTTTTTTAGTACCAAAACATGGGTATTTCTTCCTTAACAGAGGAACACTATTGCTTAACTGAAGAATGTTACATGCAGACAACCAGCCTGCATGCTACAGGGTGGAAGCTAACTGAGACTAACATTCTAGCTGTGTCCCTCTAGTGTGCAGGCTGCCTGCCTGCATGTCATGTTCTTCATTTAAGCAAGAATGTTCCTCTGTTAAAGAAGAAACATCTGTGTTTCAACCAAGACTAAAGAACATTGAAGGCAGAGGGGATGGGGTGGGGGCTGCAGAAAACTGTGGATAATCAAATCAGCGGACTCTGGATCTGCGGATATGGGGATGTCTGTATATCTTTATCATCTCCATAAAGGTATAAATCTTTAGCTGCCGCTTCTTGGTTGTTTCTTGTTCCCCTAACCTAAAAAGTTCCAAATATTTCTGTTTTAACTAGTAGGGGAAATGCTGTAATCATGTTGATGTAATTTTGGAAACATGCATGAAATGTGACTGAAGATATGTCAGTCCTGATGGGAGTCTAGCTGGGACACACTAGTTTTAATTCGGAAAGAAGTGTCGGTATCATAATTTAATAGATCCACATTTTACCATAAACCAGCATGCCTTTAAATTCACCAAGCTGTCTGAAGGCAGACAGAATAACTTACAAGACAGACTGTAATGGAAATTTTAGACAGTAAAAAGTTCTTTTTGGTAATTTTCAAAATTAATAAAAGCTGACTTAGTGCCTCTGAGCCTTTATTTCCTCTTAGAGGAAGTATTTAACATATAATTTTTCAACGGTGGTTGTTTCTAGAATAAAGCTCAGCTTTATTTTTTAACACAAAGCTTCAACTGCAAGTGGAATTTATAGTTTTTACATGTGGAAAAACAAAGATATATTCCCCCCCCCCAAAAAAATTTTTTTTGCAGGATTCTAAGCAGAAAAAAATGATCTTCCACTTCCTTGTCCTTTCAGTTTAGCAAATTTATCAAGCCAAATCTCGCGCCGAATGGCACAAATTACTGCCCAAGATTGGCAGACTCAAAAAGATACACGTTTAATTGCTTCCCCCTAACGAAGTATGAAAAGCAGCTTTTAGCTTAAGTAAATCAGATGTTCTTTCGCCAGATAGCATTTCATTCATGTCAGCGAACAGCATAATCAATCAATCAATCAATCAATCAATCAATCAATCAATCACTAGTATTTATATACCGCTTTTCAGCACAAAGTTCACAAAGCGGATTACAAGCAAATAATAACATTAAAGTTAAATGGCTCCCTGTCCCAAAAGGGCTTACAATCTAAAAGAACGGAGAACACCACCAGCAACAGCCACAAGAAAGACACTGTGCTGGGGTGAAGAGGGACAATTGCTCTCCCCCTGCTAAATATAAGAGGACACCACTTGAAAAAGTGCCTCTTGCACTTGCACAGTTCCAATGTTCCATCGACTTGCCCGAGAAAGCCTTCCTTTTTTAGCTGGACTTTAGTTTGCCTGGTAGCTTGCTACTATATCCTCCCAAGAAATGTATCATTTTATTTCTGCTGCAGACCACTGAGAATGCAATCCTAAACTGGAGTTAGGCTGGCATAACCTAAGCCAGCAAAGTTTGGCCAGCACAAGGACCACCGTGAAGCATGTTTGTACTACTCTCAGAGTCAGGGAGGACGTCTGACGTCTGTGTGCTGGCCTCTCTGACTCCAAGAGTGGTCCAAACATACTTTGTGGTGGCCCTTGTGCTGGCCAAATTTTGCTGGTTTACAGCACAATCCTGCCTCCCGTGCAGCGCTGGCACAACGGGTTTGAGCTGGCGCTGTACGCTTAGCACTGACGCAGGGGTGTTGATCAGATGCCCCGCGGCAGCACTAAAGCCACAAGGCCAGCGCCAGCCTTGTAGCGCCCACAAAGCACCTCCCTTGCGTTGGCCGAAGCCGGCCGGCGCAAGGGAAGTGTGCTGACAGCATACCCCGGGGATTGGAGGGAGGGAAGGAGGCGGGGGCGGGACATGGGGGGCCTTGGATTCGGCCATAAGACCGAATCGTGGGCCCATTTGAGAGGCCGCATGGCCCCGATTTGGGCCACGTGGTTTCCTTTGGAACAGATCCGAAGAGCGCATGGGGAGGCTGGAGCCTCCCCTACAGTAAGGGAGCACACACTCCCTTTGCTGCAGGGAGGCTTCAGCCTCCCAGACCCAGCATTGGATATGGCGCTGGCCAGCCGGCCTTGCCATTCCACTGCTGGGTAGGACTGCACTCTTAGTTTATGCTGGCCTAACTCCAGTTTAGGATTGCGCCCTGAATTTTGTTGTTACATTATAACTTTTTAAAAATTATTTGTAGAGTTAGGATTTTTAGCCACTTTGGATGGAACAATGGGCTATTCATGGCAAATAACAATAAAATGCATAATATAAACATAGACGCCTATAAACATGCAGACAAACATACAGTGTAATCTGTATTAGCAGCAGCACTTTTAATTAATCATAATCACAGGCAGGCCAACAGGCTAGTTCCATATCCAGCACAGGGTAGGAAGTGTCTGCAACACAACTCAGAGTAAGGGGGGGGGTTACAACCCAATCCTATGCTTCCCTGAGCCCATGGCTTTGGAGCAGTGCTGTGCGGTGATGTTCGGTGTCAGTGAGGCACAGAATGTCATGGAGCCCAGTGACCCAAAAGTGATGTAACAGTTCCAGGTCACACAGTATCTGAATGTGACCAGAACTTTGTTCCGGTCACGTCCGGAGCCGCACTCCATCTCAGCTTCTCTGAAAGCTCAGTGGCTTCACAGAAGTCAGGAGCACAGAAAAGTTCCCTGCGCTTGGGGAGGAGGATGTAATTTCTGAGAGTGGGGCTCCGCCTGGCCTCCCCCAGCTGCTGTGAAGGCTCCTGCCTTCCTAGAAGCCAGAGGAAGCATCCTGCCCTCCTGGTGTCTGTGAAGGCAGAAGCCTGAAGCCAGGAGAGGCTTGGTGAAGCCCCACCCTTGAGGAGGACATTGTGACATTCTCCCCTAGGGTTGGGGTTTGCACACCCTCCAAGGGGTGGTGGTGCTTTTTGGAGTCCTTAGAGGCTGCATGGCCTCTGCAGGCCTCAGAAAGTCTCCCAGATGCAACCAGATAACATCTCCATGAGTATGTGGGCAGTTCTTCATTATGGCCAACAGAGAAAGATCATGGATTTATGCCAGCTTCTCACTGCACCAATGAATTACAGCCAGAAGCTGGCACTAAACAAAATGCACCTCCACGTGAGCAAGCCCTATTAATGTACGCCCAGGTGAATACGCTGAGGGATTCACATAAAATGAAGCCAGTCAGAACACTGGTAACAAACTAAAACTACTTACACAGGTGAAACAGATGAGGAGCAAGTAGAATACCGCAAGTGAGAGCAGCAACACAAGCTCTGTTCTGTATTTGCTAATTTTGTCTTCTTCAAGTTCCTCCGGACAGTCTGGAAAGCAAAGGAGACACGTTCACTTGAAAATACCTTCAGTGCAACCGAAAACAAAATGCAATCAAGCAACCATACATACCTATTACTTGTAATGTCACAGTGCTATTTTGGTTGTACTTTCCAACTGGTGCCCTTAAGACACATTTGTATGTCCCACTGCTGTCACTTGTAGCGTTTTTAATCTCCAGGGAATCCCAGGTGCCATTAGAGATACTGAAAGATTCGTTATTATGCTGCAATTCCTCCCATTCGTCGCTGTTTTTATCAATCTGCAAAACAACATGTTAACAGGTAGAGTCATGCCAGCAACCAGCCAGAAGGTACTTATATCCCAATTACAATTGAGCAATTACAGGACCCTAATATGTCATGATTTCAACATTCTGCTGAATCCACCTGTGCTGCAACTCATTCTACACTCTTATTGGCTATTGTATCAGTCTTTTGGCAGAAACATGTTTTTGCAATATACATTTTAAGACATAGCAAAAGTGTTCTTCTAATGTATCTCAAGAACTGTTTAATCTGAACAAGCATTGACGTGGTATGCCCTCAATGCATACTTAATGTATCCTTGAAGTATGAATGCATACTTCATGCTCCATTGCATGTGCCTCTCAATTCCAAACTGCTACCGTTTTCTAGAATGCAGTTTTTAAAATCTATATTAGCTAGAATGTACAATTGTGCTATCTCCTGAATTCTCTCCCTCTTGAACAATGATGATACATGACAGGCAGGACAACCCTATTGCGCCCGTTGTGTCGACGCTGCATCATAGTGTCGACGCAAGCGGCGGAGCACTGACGCGGGAGTGCCAATCAGCACCCCCGTGTTGGCGCTCGAGCAACGGGACCGGCACTACAGGCAGCACCTGTCCCGTTGCACCCACGCTGAGCCTTTCTTGCATTGGCTGAAGCCAGCCAGCACGAGGGAGGCTCCACGCGGAGGTGGCAGCAGGATTGGTGGCAGGAGGGAGACTGTGGGCGGGACAAGGGTGGAACATGGGCGGGCTTTAGAGGCTGCCATAGGTTGCATCCTACGCCCGTCTGGGAGGCTGCGCGGCCCCTATTCAGGCCGCACGGTCTCCTCGGATCTGTGCCTGCTATTTAGCAGGCGCAGATCTGAGGAGCGCATAGGGGAGGCTGGAGCCTCCCCTACGGTAAGGGAGTGCACATTCCCTTTCCGAGGGGAGGCTCCAGCCTCCACTATACTGCGTTAGGACAAGGCGTTGTTTGGCCAGCCTCGCCATTCCAGCGCAGTATAGGATTTCGCTCACAAACACAGCAGAAAAAGGTCCCCATTGCACATTGTCTGTTTTGTGTAAAGATATCCTTAGGGTGCTTATTTTTAAATCTGTGTCATTGGCCTTTTATTAACCATATGAATGCAGTAGCACACATGGTACACATATCATATACTGTGTGCATGGCATATAGTATAATAATGCAACAATATATTTTTCAACTTGTTTCTATTCTTCAGTTCATATAAATCAACACTGATAATATATTAAATACATTTTAACCTTCCATTAGCGATGCTGGAGCTAGGTAGGTGAAATGTAGACGTGTAGGGCAGAAGTCAAGTGGGCTATGTTCACACAGCAAAAGATATAGTTGAAGGGACAGAGACTCTTACTGGCGGCAAGTAGCAGTCTGATTCATTGATGATAAAGAATATGACAGAGTGAAATGATTTGCTTAAGATGAACAACATCCTTCCTCTCCTAATAAAGTCTGACTCTATTATTAATTGTCCCCCTTTGGAGCTGGTCAAGGAATGTCTCTTGCAGTTGCCTAGCAACTCAGCACTCTTGTAAAATGGCAGCCACACAACTGGACATTGCAGAAGGATGGGTAGTACCAGAGATCCAATTTCTAGCACAGAGATCCAGTTTCCTAGGAGAAATGCCTTACATGTTGAAGGGGCAAGCAAGCCTTGGTTCTGAGAGAGCTTATGGTAATTATGCCTTCTGCATGTCTCCTGTGTTATATGCATATTTGTTTGTTTGTTTGTTTGTTTGTTTTTGTTTGTTTATCTGGAGAATTTATATCTTGCCTTTCCTATGCCAAAGCAAATGCCCAAGCTAGTTTACATGAGCAGGTTAGTCTAAACCACCATTTTTCAATTGTTTTTTGTTTTTTGTTTTTACAAATATACAGCATTCTGTAATTCACCAACACCTCAGTCCCAGATGTAGCCTTCCCAGTGTGGTTCTCTCCTCTGGCTGCATTCTACTGAGCTTCAGCAGGCAATCATAAGTCAAGCCTGGGCAGGTTCTCAAGCTTGTACTTTTGCTGGCTGAACTTCTGGCACACTCCCCTGCAACTCTCACTTGTGGTGACTAAGTAGTCATTAGTGACTCCATCCTGCCACAACAGGTACAGCAGCTTGTCTCAGCTTCACATTCTGTTTCCCATCCAAAAACAAGACCATGGATTCTCCCGTTTAGTACCACAGCTCAATCATCAGTCCACACTTCTTGCCCATAGATAGCACATCTTCCCTCATTGCTGAGGGTGCAATCCTAACCTGGAGTTAGGCCTGCACAATTAGGCCAGCAAAGTTTGGCTGGCACAACGATCACCGTAAGGCATTTTTGGATCACTCTCTGAGTCAGGGAGGATGGCGCACGTCTGTGTGCTGGCCTCTCTGACTCCAACAGTGGTTCAAACATACTTTACAATGCCTCTTGTGCCGGCCAAACTTTGCTGGCCTAACTGTGCCAGACTAACTCCATGTTAGGATTGCGCTATGAGTCAAATAAGCGGATTAAAAAAACCCAGATGAGAAGGCTGTACCTATAAATGTGGGCAAAAAGAGGCAGGTAGCTCTTTCCCCACACATCCTGTTGTGTTTATTGAAAAAACAAAAGATGTATAGATGCAGGCATAAATATATGTTGGGATGTTCGTATTCTGAATTCATACGCATGTTGTATCATTTGGATGAGCTCTCTTACTGTCCTTTCCACTGACAATTCTTTTAAATGACAGTGCTATACAGTTGTCTCCTTATTACACAGCTCCCTTCACAGCTGAACAGCTCTGTAATAATATTTTACCTGTGGAGACATCTAGTGGTAAATGGATAGTTTTGACAGAAAGATCCATCTTCTCATGGATTTTGCCTGGGAATTCTTTTTTAATTAATCACTTGTAAATAAACTGCCATCTTAAAATTGCATATGAGATTTTAAAATACTGCCTCTGGGTTATGACTCTATAAACGTTTCCTGGGCAATGCTTCTCAGGCAATGTTTTATGAATAGATTAAAATTTTTCTAAGGTGCAGTCCTAACCTGGGCTGGTACAGCCAGGACACAGTGGCTGCACTGCATGCAAAGCAGATTAGAAGCAGGCTGGAAGTTGTTTTGAGGTAAGGGGATAGATATCCCAGTAGTTCCCAAACTGTGGGTGGGGACCCACAGGTGGGTCACGACCTGATTTTTGGTGGATCACCAAAGGCTAATGGAAAGATCAGATAACTGCCTCAAGCCCTAAAGCTATTCAGTTATCAGATACTCTAGCTGCTAATAACCCTGCAAAGAGCACAGCTCTTGCAGTTCGCAAGATAGCTGCTAACTACCCTGTAAGGAACTGAGCTCTTGCAGTTTGCAAGCATGTGTAAATACTGTATAGGGAAGTAAATGTTTGAGGGTCTTTTTCTGGTTATTATCTATATATATAAAGAAGAGCGTGGGTTTGTGTGTATGTATGTATGTATGTATGTGTGTATGTATGTATGTATGTATGTATGTTTCGTATAGGCTCCGCAATGCCTGGAGCGATTGGCACGAAACTTGGCAGCATACACCTTGCGGCCTGGCAACAAACACTGCGGGGGTCAGGCCCCCCTAGCACCTCTGGGGGTGGGGGTACGGAGGGGTCCCCACGTGAAAACGGTCAAAAACGGCCAAAATCGGTGTCAAATCACAGTTTCCGGGGTCGCCGAGATGAGCGGCGACGCCCCCAATGCTGTTGGAGTTGGGGTTCAGCCCCCCCTCAACGTGGGGGGCAAGAAGGGGTGAGAAACAAAACTTCCGCCATGCCCTGCTGGAACGCCTGGACCGATTGGCACGAAACTTGGCATGCATACACCTTGAGGGCTGGTGACAAACACTGCAGGGGTCAGACCGCCCTAGCGCCCCCGGGGCAGGGGTACATGGGGGTCCCCACGTGAAGACAGCCAAAAACAGCCGAAATTGGTGTTGAGTCCGTAGTTTCAGGGGTCGCCGAGATGAGCGGCGACACTCCTGATGCCGGTGGAGTCAGGGTTCGGGCTCCCCTTGGCATGGGGGCCCAGAAGGGGTGCAAAACAAAACATCCGCCATGCCGTGCTGGAACGCCTGGAGCAACGCGCACCAAAGCCGGCACGTGCGTGCCTTGCGGCCTGGCGACAAACACTGCGGGGGTCAGGCCCCCCCAGTGCCCCCAGGGGTAGGGGTGTGCAGGGGGCCCCATGTGAAGATGGCCAAAAATGGCCGAAATCTGCGTCGAGTCCGTAGTTTTTGGGGTTGCCGAGATGAGCAGCGACGCTCCTGAAACAGTTGGAGTCCAGGTTCAGCCCCCCCTTGGCATGGGGGGCGAGAAGGGGTGCAAAACACAGCATCCGCCATGCCCTGCTGGAACGCCTGGAGCGATTGGCGCCAGACTCGGCACGCACATGCCTTGCGGCCTGGCGACAAACACTGTGGGGGTCAGGCCCCCCAGTGCCCCCGGGGATGGGGTACGCAGGGGGCCCCAAATGAAAATAATAATAATAATAATAATAATAATAATAATAATAATAATAATACATTTATTTATATACCGCCTTTCTTAAGATCACTAGATTTCTCTAATGATTGAACTCAAGGCGGTTTACATAGGCAGACTTTCTCACAAACCCGAAGGTTTTTACAATTTACAGAATGTTCTATCTTCCAAGAACAACACTCCTACAGATCTTTCTTTCTGGATTTAGCCTTCTTTCTTTAGCCACCCGTCTGTCGTCTGCTGGCTGATGAGGCTTCCCTGCTGCCACCAGAGATGCAGCTGATTTCAGCACACTCCTCCTCCCACGAGGCAGCTGAAACTCAGCTTTTAATCAGCCGCAGTTTCCAAGGTCTGCTGCTCGCAGAGACTTCCAGCAGTCCCGAGCTCACTACCTTGAGATCTTCAGGTGTTATCTTCGGGCAAACGGAGGCATTAACCCTCTCGGCTAAATCTTCTGAAAACGGTCAAAATTTTGAAAATTTTCAAAATTTTGAAAACGGTCAAAAACGGCCAAAAATGGCGTCGGAACCGTAGTTTCCGGGGCCACTGAGGTGAGCGGTGATGCTCCTGACGCGGTTGGAGTCCGGGTTCGGCCCCCGTCAGCATGGGGGGCGAGAAGGGGTGCAAAACTCATAAACTCTGGAAGATCATTTTGTTACCCGGGCAACGCTGGGTAACAAAAAGCTAGTTACTTATAAATAAACACAAAATATACAGTCATGCCCTGGTATCTGCTGGGGTTCTGTTCCGGATGCTCCTGTGGATACTTGAACTCATGGATACAGGGGATGCCTTTTTAAAGATACGTTTTTCTTCAGCAAGGTAAAAAAAGGGATTTGTTTAATGTTTCCCTATCTTTTTTAATAGATATCCCAGCATCCACGGTATCTGTGGATAACTGGACCGTGGATACTGAATCAGTGGATACCTGACCTATGGGGCTACTTGGATATGGGCCAGCCATTTAGCTGGCACAAACCCAAGCAACCTGTGTAAGGTTGCCTGGGGCAGGGATTAGGATATGTCATGAACCGCTGCCAATCTGATACCCTTCTGGGCCTGACCTACATTCCATTTCCATTTCCTTCCCTGCCCAAAAATGCCCCCTCCCCACTCCTGAGTGCTCTCCCACCACCCTCTCCCAGTCCCTGCACTGCCCAGCACGAACCTACCTTCCTCGGTTGGCAAAGGATCTGGATGCGGCTCTGCTGAGCCAGCGAGGGCCTCTGTACTAGCCCAGCCAACTCCTGAGTCCGCACAAATGTGCTTAAAGGCATGTTTGCCGCACTCAGAAGCCAGTACAGGGAGACAGCGCTGGCTCAGCGTCAGGTTTGGATTGGGATGCTCCTTGTGAAATTAGCAGGAAACATGAGAATCCATTTAAGCATTTACAGAACTAGTCCCCTTACCCCAACGTAGTTAAAATATTACATCCCACCTTTCTCTAACTGGAGTCAGAGGAACTCAAAATCAAAATTTAAAAACATTGCAATTGTCTACACCCAAAAGTTAAAACCAAACTGCAGCAAAACAATCAATCCAAAATTAATGAGAAGGGTAAAAGTATTAGAGCAAATGGGCAGCAGTTAGAAATCAGAGGACGTCAGAGAAGGTTTGCTGAATTTTGTTAAAAATCTCAGCCTCCTCTGAAACTCAGTAAGAAGGCTGCCAGCCAGTGGTGTCATCTAAATGATTTAACAACAGGTACTCACTTTTGATTGGCATGTGTCGGGACCCGCACACCGGAAGTGACATCATAAGCCGGAAGTGAGGTCGTGGCAGGAAGTGACATGGAAAAAGCCCTTTTTGAGGCCTCAGACAATTTTAAACTGACCCAACAGTTGCAACAGTATTCCACAGCACCCCCAGAACATGTTAAGGAGGCCTGGCATCATGTTAAAGTGACCCAACAGTTCCAAAACCCCAGAGCAGCTCATTTTTCAGTGGCAAGGCAAGGCAAGGCTCCGCTCGCTGCCTTCCTGGCTCTGAGAACGTGCAGGCAACTCAAACGTGCAGGAAATTCAAACGTTGCAGGGGGCGGAGTCGATGAGTGGGTGGGTGAGTGGGCGGGGCCAGCTGTAATCCTAGAAACCGGTACTCGCGTACCCCTGCGTACCCCCTGCATGATATCACTGCTGCCAGCCATGCCTTGCACAGGAGGGGCCACCAACCAATTGGCATGTCTTATGTGGCACCTGAGACAGCAATGGGACCCAGAAGAGAGCCTCCCCAGGAAATCTAAGAGTACAGGTAGATTCCTATGGAGGCCCTCCTTCAGATACCTTGATGCCAAGCCATCTAGGGCTTTAAAGATTATAACCACCTCTTTGAACCCCGTACCTCATGGAGCCCTCCAGCATGTGAACTTCCCCCATAGGATGCAGGACAAGCCACACTGGCACTGCCACATCGCCACAGGGGAGGTTGTGCTGGATTGAGCTGCCCATCTGTGCAAGATATGGAAGATAAGAAGCATCCAATTTCAAAAACACTACTGTGAATCATAGCCCAGTGTTGGCAGTTGCCTGCTGAAATGAGCCTCCACCCATTGGCTTTCACTGAAACAACCAATATTGAGAATAAATGCATGGTAACACAGGCGAGAAAATGCTCCTGACAATGAATGGCAGACAATGAATGAATTTCTAGATACCAGTTTCCATTCTAACACAATGTAACGGATGAGCACTCACTTCACTTTGTTATATTTGAGGAAATGGGGTGGAAAGTTTAAAAAAAACCATTTGAACCATTTGGTAAATTGAATGAATATATACATGCAAATAGTGTTCCTGAATAAGAATGAAATGCTTGCCATTCTTCAAAGCCCTGCATGAAAATTGCAAAGAGTTGTGCTTTTTCAATGTTTTTATTTGCATAGTGTGATTTCAGTGCAGCATTTCCAATTCTTGGGCTGCAGAATATGAATGTTTGATTACACACAAATGGAACAGTAAGTAAGTACTATTAATTATCCTGGGTTTGCTGTATGATGACATGACATGAAATCAACTGTTTCATGCTGTTCTGAACTCATATTGGTGCAATGGTATATACAGACATAGGTTTTTATCACACGGGAGGCAGAAATGGTAGAATTCAACATATTGTATTCATTTGGATTTTTGCCCTCCATTGGTATTACAAGCATGATTAGCACATTCCACAGTATTTTTCAGCTTAGTTTTAAGACACATTAGAATTGAATTTTAGTGTGTGGCAGGGACTTGTTGGGATGGGTTATTTTAGCAATACCACTGAAATGAATTGAGTGTGCCCAATGACTGTAAGACAAACCCTGAAAACCTCTGCCGGCTTTATGATCTGATCATTAATTCTACACAAACAGCTTCACACATTACACAGTCTGATCATCATCATTTTTTTTAAAGCAGCGGAAGTCAAAGGTTAATTGTTCCTATTTACTAGGCAATTCAGAGTGACCCTGTACAAGAGAGTTAACCTAAGAGCTATTTGAACTTTATGGTCTGAAATGTCATACTATTTGTTGGAATTACTGTTTAATTGGTCCCCTGGGGGGGGCCTTTATACACTGTTTATTGATTAGGTCCTCAACATATTTTTTTAAAAAAATCATTAATTCTACAATTTGGTTGCCTAGCTGCACTCTGTCATCTTCACCGTCTCCCAGGTTATTGAAGAATAAAGATCCATTATGCGATGAGCCTGAGAGAGGCCTTGTTACATACTGAAACTTGATTATTTTGAATGACTGCAACTGCTACTAACTGTTAACATTCAATTAGTGCCAACTGTGTTATAGTACAACAGAGAATGCAAAAATGGCATATTCTCTGCCCAGCATGTTACAAACTCAGGATCGGTTCACATAAAACACTTTCTTATACATCCAGGCATTCTCAGCCGCAATGCACTCATGTGGATAATATATTGTAACATGTGAACAGACAATCACAGATACAGTCTGCAGCAATTCTTGTTACTGTGGCAACATGTTCTCTAGCCCACACTATCAGTTTTGGGCATAATCACGGTTACCCCAAATCATATGGTATAGCATCCATCCATAAAAGTCTTACATTGTCAGCCATTAAGGGTGCAATCCAAGAGTGCCCTGGGGACAACACAAGTTGCTTGTGTCGGCCCAATGTGGTCAGAAACGTGCTGTAAGGCATGTCTGCGCTATGCAAATAGGCCCTGGGCCAATGCAGGCAGCAGCAGCAGCCCACAGACGCAATGGGAAGTGGCAGGTAAGTGGCCCCAGCGCCAGCTGAGTTTAGCCAATGTGGTGGCTTTTCCCGGCAGAGGGAGGCGGAACAGGTGTGGGGAGAGGGGTCCCGCAGGCCAGATGGCCTGGGGAGCGGGGTGGAGTCCCAATACAGCAGTTTTGCTGGATCTAATCCCCTGTCCCCTAGCTGCATGGCCCCAATTCAAGCCGCTACAGCCCACTTGTTCTTGTGCCTGCTAAATAGCCGGCACAGTTCTGAGCAGTCCTATTTGGCTGCCTGCTGCTTACCACTGGGCAAGGGAATGTCCGTCCTCTTGCCCTGCACTAAACTGCTACGTCCTAACTTGGTTAGGATGCAATGCAGGCCAGCTGGCCTGCCTGCTCCTGCCCAAATTAGGATGGGGCTGTAAATTTCTTACTCCCATTGAGGCACTCAATAAAATGTAGCTATATGTGGGAAATCAAAGCAAAATGAATGGTAGCAGATTCTTACTTTATACCAGATGACTGCACTATATGTGACCTCTGGGTTCCAATCAGCTTTGCAAGGGAGCAACACATCTTCACCACATATGCCCACGAAAAGCTCAAGAGGAACATCAGTAGGGACCCCATGACTCAGATGCCAGACTGAAAGAAAGGAGCAACAAAAAAGGGCAATTTTAATTCAGCGAGTGTTAAATTTACCACCTGCACAAAAACCAGTAGGAAAACCTGAATTCTAAAGGCAAAAGAGAAGGAAAAATAATGGAAGTTCACAAATACGTTTTAAAAAACTTACCCTGACTCAGGAAGACAAGCTGATACCAATATACTGAAGCCATGAGCATGCTCTTAGAGTGGGCAATGTGTGCTGTTCTTTTCAGGAGAATGAAAGAGTGACAGAAGTGAAAGTGGTGATGCCTACTTTTACATTTACAAATAACTCAGGAAACACACTGTTGGGGATTCCCCCTCCCCAACACCGTGAAGGCCACTGGCTGGTTGTAGGGGAAAGTCCCCCTGTCTTTCCTTACTTCTCTCTTTAATGACATTTGGACGTCATCATAAACAGAAACTCCAATAGCCAGCAGTGAACAGTTATTCAAGGTCAGACTAGGAGTGGTTAAATGTACCGTTGCAAATCCATTTTTTTTTTAAATGGCAACTGTAGAGGGTCCTGATTCAGATGACTGCAGCATCAGGTTCCTGTTGCTTTTCCATTTTTCACCCTGTGCCCTGGTCCTACAAAAATCAGCCGTGAAGCTATTCTTTACATTCATTGCATCTTCCCTTGTTGGGCAAAAAGCAGCTTTTTGCACACCTCATAATTACCATCCGTTTCTAGAGCACTTAACATGGCCACCATACCCCCCCCCCTTTCTCTTCATGGCTAAGGCTGCTTAAAAAAAGAAAAGATCTTAAGAACTTTGGATCAGGCCAAAGGGCCATCAGATCCACAACTCTGTTTCGCACAGTGACCCACAAGCAGAAGAGAAAGGCAGTGGCATACCTGGCAGGGGGTCCAGGGGACCATGTGGTCCCAGGCGGCAGGGGAGGCGTTCTGAGCTCCCCCCACCCACTGATTACTGGCTTCACTTAGCCTTTAAATTGCTCTTTTTCTAAGCTGCAGCTTGCTGGCTCCATTAGTGTCTCCGCCTGCCCCTCAGGCCCCCGGGTTTGCCACCCTCATTGAAGGAGCTTCGGGTTTTTCTTGCTCCAGGCTCCCATGTGGGCTGGCTCTCCCTCCCCCATTTTCCCCAGGCTTCCCCATGTCTTTATATTTAGGGGATTTCCCCAGTTTGGGATTTCCAGGGTCCCCCAGTCATATTTGCATTGCATCATGCAATCCTGCCCCTTTTTAATTTTTCTAAATATAATATTTGCTGACCCAGAGGGGATTTGAATCTGCAGCCCCTGACTCTCTAGCTAGTGCTTCAGCAGTGGCATCTCTACAGGGAGGGCAGAGCTCTAAGTTTTGCAAGGAGCCTTACCCTGTCATGTAAATCCCTCCTCTCCCTTGCTGCTGTAGCCAGTAAGCAACGCCAAGATGTTGCTTTTCCCTGTGAGGATTGGCTAAAACGGTGCAGGAGAGATTTCCACTGCAAGGTAAGGCTACTTGCAAAACTTAGAGCTCTACCCTCCCTGTAGAGATGCCACTGTGCTTCAGCTAGCTGCATTTACTCACTGGCCAATTGGGACCTTTGTGAATACCTGAGCAAAGACAGGGGATATAGCCTGCAAAGGGCAGAGATTTCAACAGACACTATTCATAGAGAGACAGGACATTTGACTACAATTTTTTTTAAAAAAAGTAGGCTTCATTTACCTTCCTACTTAGCAAAGCATTTCCCCCACTTTTGATTATAGCAAGTTTTATAATCTTTGTTTAATTTGTTTAATTGACAGCATACATTAATAATTAATAATTTGTTTAATTGACAGCATACATTAATTAATAATTAATAATTTCACAATTTCATCCCCCCCCCATTTTGCCACATGAAAGGCAGCAAATTTTCCTATGACTCTGGGCAGCACATGGGCTAGGTCTGCCGCTGGAGGAAGGCACAATTTATATAGGGACAAAATAATTAGTAATGCATTCTGACACCAAGATCTATTTCTTGATACCTTCCCCGAATACCTTTTGTATTGTTGTTGTTCAGTCGCTAAGTCGTGTCCGACTCTTCGCGACCCCATGGACCACAGCACACCAGGCCTCCCTGTCCTGCACTAGCTTCCGGAGTTCGCCCAATTTCATGTTCATCGTTTCGGTGACACTATCTAACCATCTCATCCTCTGCCGCCCCCTTCTCCTTTTGCCTTCAATCTTTCCTAGCATGAGGGTCTTTTCTAAAGAGTCCTCTCTTCTCATCAGGTGGCCAAAGTATTGGAGCTTCAGCTTCAGGATTTGTCCTTCCAGGGAGCAATCAGGCTTGACTTCCTGTAGGATTGACCGATTGGATCTCCTTACAGTCCAGGGGACTCTCAAGAGTCTTCTCCAGCACCATAATTCGAAAGCATCTATTCTTCGGCGCTCTGCCTTTCTTATGGTCCAGCTCTCACAGCCATACATTGCTACTGGGAAAACCATAGCTTTGGCTATACGAACCTTTGTTGGCAGGGCTTTTTATTAGATTTTATTAAGTTGTCTAAGTTCGCCATAGCTTTCCTCCCAAGTAGTAAACGTCTTTTAATTTCATGGCCGCAGTCACCATCTGCGGTGATCTTGGAGCCCAGGAAAATAAAGTCTGTCACTGCTTCCATTTCTTCCCCTTCTATTTGCCAGGAAGTGATGGGAGTGGTGGCCATGATCTTAGTTTTTTTAATGTTGAGCTTCAAGCCAATTTTTGCACTTTCCTCTTTTACCCTCTTTCCTCTTTTACCTTTTGTATAGAATTGGCTTTTTCATAGTTGCTGGTTCCCATTGAGCTGACATTTTCATTGAGCAATGCACTCTGACACCAAGATCTATTTCCTGGTTTGTCATAAACAGCTCTGGTCCCCACAGTGTATATGTGCAGTTGGGATTTTTTGCCGTAATATGCAGCACTTTCCACTTACAGATGTTGAATTGCATTGGCAAGACAAGAAAATAAAGAAAATTGCTCACTGTTAATTGTTATTATCAAGTGATAATGTGTTAAGTGAATAAAAGGGCAAATGATGCAAAAACATATTTCAGAAACTTCACTTAAAGCAGTGACTCATTTACTATAATACATATGCCTCTTGCAACCCACCCAATACCTCTGTTCCATCCTGCTCCTCCCCTAAACTTATACCAGCAATTATGTTGAACCAGCAATGCTGTCTACATACCTAAAATAACAGCACAAATATGTGCCTGCGAGAACTCTCTAGGGTGGCTTCCTGTGCTTTTAGTTTAATGCACAAGGGCACAGGTAGTTGCTGCCTGCTTTCAAAGTGCATTCCAACCTTTCTTTTTGACTGAACAGTGTATGATTTCTGCATTTGGTTGAAAAAGAGTCAGGTTATTTTTTTCCTGGTAACTGAGCAAAGGCATGCCTTTCAAAGTGGTGGCTCTTATTTTTGGAGCAACTGTCACGATCCAAACCCAATATGGGACTAGGTCCCAGTAGTACTTACTTTTGACTATACACACATAGGCTCAAGCGATGCAACACAATCGAACTACAAAACTTTGTAAGGCAATCACAAAAGCAACCACAAAAGCTATGTTGAGGACATATATATCAAATATTCTTGAGGTAAAGATATTGTTGGAGAGTACTAGAAAATGCAAAATTGCAAAAAAAAGGAGGGGGGAGAAAAGAAATCCCCAGAGAACCATTTGTAGTCCTGAGGAGAGTTGTGTAGACCATGTACAACTAGTGGTATACAACTTAGGGCGCAATCCTAACCTGGAGTTAGGCCGGCACAAGTTAGGCCAGCAAAGTTTGGCCGGCACAAGGGCAACCGTAAAGCATCTTTGGACCACTCTTGGAGTCAAGGAGGATGGCGAACGTCTTTGTGCTGGCCCCTCTTGACTCTGAGAGTGGTCCAAACGTACTTGATGGTGTCCCTTGTGCCAGCCAAACTTTGCTGGCTTAACTGTGCCGGCCTAACTCCAGGTTAGGATTGTACCCTTAGAGTTATACATGGCATGTTATAGATTATCCATCCATTCTCTCTCTTGCAGGGTCAACATAAGTAGGAAGTCAAAGGACTTATTGTAGCCACAGTGTAATCAGGGGTCTCTAGTCACATCATTTAAATTATTAAGTATGAAGTTGCAAAGCAAATCACTAGAGCAGTAACATGTAGACAGAGCACATACCAAACTGATTAAATCAGTCCAAGTGGCAAATACACCATTTGAGATTTACTATTCATGTGAAATTTATTGCTTTCTCTTGGGATTTCACTCTTATGAGAAATAACATATGGCAATAAAAACATCCTTTCTATAATAAGTTTTCAGCTTTTTAGGAACAGACCTTCTGAAATATGAACAATCCACAAAGATGATGAAGAGGCGGCAACTCCTTGTGCAAGAGATGAAAAACAAGTGTGCTCTCTCAATGCCAAGCACCTTTGAGGCTGCAATCCTATCCACACTTACCTGGGAGTAAGCCCCATTGACTGTAATGGGACTTACTTCTGATAGGCATAGAACTACACTTGGGCAGCCTAATCCTGAGCTGCTCATGCGCTCGTATGAGCAGTGGTAGCCAAGTGGCTACTGCTGCATCCAACTGGCACTGGGCAGGTGCTGGAGGCTCCTTGGAGGAAGAGGACATTTGTCCCTTTCCCCTGGGTAAGGGCACAAGGCAGGCAATGGGTCTCCTCACCTCTGTGCCGGCTATTTTGCTGGCACAGAAGCGAGGACCTCCGTGTCAGGCATGGCCCAGCATGGAGGATAGGATCTGGCAGTTAGAGTCTCTGCCAGTCCCACCCTTCTCTCTCCCAGGAACAACCTCGCACCCGGACTGGAAAGTGCACAATGCTGGCGAACGGTGCACTCACCGCTTGCTGGCTGGCATTGCTGCCTTCTGGCAGTGCAGAGCCAGTGTTGGGCTGGCATTAGTGCTGGAGGTGCCTTGTGGCACCTTTTGCGACAGAAGCGCTACATTGGTACTGCCTGCACTAAGGCCCATAGGATTGGGCCCTAAGTCCCCTTGATCAACAGGAGTCAAGTCACCAATGTTTGATTTTCTCATTCATTTCAGGGAGACTTTTAGCAGATTGTGCCCAAGTGTATGGCATCTGGTCTTGATGCCTTTAAGAGGGGATTGGATGGATTTCTTGAGGAAAGGTCCATGTGGGCTATAGGCAATGATGGATTGTGCAACCTCCTTACAAAGGTGGTGGGCTACTGGTACCGGGTGCAAGGGAATGGCAACAGGATGCAAGCATCTTGTTGTCTCATGCCTCCCTGGGGCACCTGGTGGGCCTCTGTGAGATACAGGAAGCTGGACTAGATGGGCCTTTGGCCTGATCCAGCAGGGCTCTTCTTATGCTCTTATGTTCTTATGTTCTTATGTATGGTTGTTTCTCATTTGCTGTGCAAGAATCACCTGCCATCTGTCCAGAAGTGCTGTCTTTAATAAGTAGGTGCCATAAAAAGGTGCCATAAACACTTGTTATGCTATGGTCAGGGTTGCCGTTGTAAGAATGAAACCCATTTTTAAAAAAACTGTGGTGAGGCCCCTGTAAGATATACATTTTGCTTTTTTGAATCACTTTATTTATAACCTTTCCGGTAATAAGTTTCTAAACCTTTTCTCACGCTACTCTCTGAATCTGTTTTCCCTCAGAAACCACTGCAAATATAATCATTATTCTTACTTTGAATAAATCACGAATGGTCTGAAATACTAACAGGGTATCCAAAATGAAGCAGATAGAAACTGAAAGCTCATTTGATTTCTATGAATGAGCTCATCTGAAATGCTCATCTGAAAACCACACATGGTTTTCCCCCCTGTTGGTAGTATTTAGAATCTACTGTACTTTCCAGGCTGAAGCATTTACGCACATGACTGACTCCTGTAATGGTCAGGGTTGCCTCAAGGTCCTTACACAGGATAATTGTGTGGATTTGGGATGGAGGCCTCCAGGTGGTGCAGAGCCAGCGTTGGGCTGGCATAGGGACATTGCAGTAGGGACATTGTAAGTCATTGTAGAGTACGGACGTTGTAGCCATTCTGCATAGCTACTTTGCATAAGGATGACACAAAAGAGGGCAGATCTTAGCCACAACCCAGCTAATGCTGCCATGACTACATCCCACTGAAAGCAATGGGACTTAGGTAGTCAAAATCAATTAGATTTTAGCTGGGTAGGAGCTATTTAGTTTCTAACTAAATTGTTGTATACATTTTTGTATGTATTATAGGTTTCTAATAGCCCAGTCCTATGGGGCCTTGATGACAGCAGATCTTGCAACCCATTGTCATAGACCCCAGCCGCACTGCAAACGGCACTGCTGAGCATGTTGGAGCCGCCAGTGCAAACAGCCAGCAGCTCCACATGCCTGCCACCGATGGACCTGGCCCACACCAGAGCACGTAAGGTAGCAGCAGGGGCAGGTCATGGGTGGTTTGGGAGAGGTTCAGGGCAGGGAGCAGGAGGGCAGGGAAGATCTCAGCTGTAGTCATGCACATTGGATCCTATCCCCCTTTCCTGGTCCAGATCCACCTTGGACTTATGCCAGTACAATAGCTGACGTGCGTCCAAGGAGTCCCATTGGCAATCAGGCAGCCTACTGGGAAGTAAAAAGGTAAAGGTTTCCCCATGACCGAATGGTCTAGTTGTGACCGACTGTAGGGGGTGGTTCTCATCTCTGTTTCTAAGCCAAAGAGCTGGCGTTTGACCAAGGACAAGTTTCCGTGGTCATGTGGCCGGCATGACTGTACACCAAGGTGCATGGAACGCTGTTACTACTGGGAAGTACTGGGAAATAATATATATATTTTTTACTTGTCTCTCACTGGCTATCTGATTCCCCCCCAATCGTAGCATATACCGCATACTTCATTGGTACAGCTGCATGGTGGAAGATGGTGAGCCATAGGATTGGGCCAAAAGAAAGGTGGCCATTCCCTTATGGAGTACCCTCCTGTAGGTGCAGCCACCACTGAAGTTCAATTGGTGGTGAGACAAGGGAGGGTCTTTTCTGTCCTGGCACCACAGATATAGAATTACTTCTCCTTTAAATTGCCCCTGCATCAGTGATGTCATTCAGGGGGAACGGACCAGAACAGGCGTTCCGGATCCTAACGGTCTCTGTGGCTGCTTCCGGTTTTTTTCTTTCTTTTTTTTCAACATTTGAATTTGAACTCAAAAGTGAGTTCCTGTTCCTAAATCATTTGAATGACACCACTGCCCTGCATGCAGGTGTGGAGGTGGTTCCGGAAGACTTTCCTATCTTGCTCTGCTTTCTGTGATTCTCTCCGATTTCTCTTTCTTTGCAAAAGTTGGGCTGATGCTGTTGTTTCTTTCAATATTGATTTTGTCTTTATGCTGCTTTAATAATTGTTAGCCGCCTTGAATGCCTCACTTAGAGGGGAGAGATGGGAAATAAATATTTTAAGTAAGTAAATAATACATTAGCAGTGTGCTTAACACAGCTTGATACAACTTTTATCAGCTTGTTTGACAATGTGACAGCATCTGCTGCGTGACAAGTCCTCTATGACAGAAGCTCCCCCTTCACTCTGAGGGTAAAGAGAGAGAGGCAAATACTACAACTTCAAGCAAGGGTTGCTAACTCTAAAAAAAAAAAATGCAGAACACAACCACACCAAACTATTTCCAAACTTGCTAGGAAACAGAAAATGTTCCACCTGAGCAGGCACTCACTTGTGGGCATGTCACAGCGTGATGGAAGACTGTTACAACAATGCACTAGGTTTGGCCCATTTGGTTTAAAAGCCTGCCTGCCAGGTATACAAAGGCAGTGATGTCAGACAAATGAAAGCTCTTGTATATGTATGTGAGGGCATAATCCTAAACAGGAGTTAGGCCAGCACAACTCCCTTGTACCAACCCAGGAGTGTTGCAAATGCACAGTAAAGCATGTTTGGACCATTCTCAGAGTCAGGGAGGCCAACACACATCCATGGGATTTGTGCCAGCCTAACTCCAGGTTAGGACTGAACTCTTGCTTGAATGGTGTGAGTGTGTGTTCAAATCATTTTCACCATCCTTTAGTATATATTGCTAGCCCTTTGCATATGTTATTATCTCTGTATTCAGTCTGCCCTGAAGGCAAGGAGATGGGGAGTGGGAATGCAACCACAATTAGTCCTAATTATGAGGACCCAAATTAAAGTACAAGAAATGCAAGAAATGCAGGCTTGCTCCTGCATGCACTAATTTTGGTGCAAACTGTTTTGGGGAGGGCAGTCCTGTGGCAGTTCTTGGCCAGGCTGGTAAGTCACATAAAGCACAATTCCGCATGGCTGGAGACAGGGCAGGTTTTCTAATGTCTCTTGTAATCCACCCCAGCCAAAAATACCTTGGTGTGTTACTCATCCCCAATAGCAGCAGCATATGTGGGCAGACAGGGCTTCCTTGTATCTCATTTTGTCTAGGTTCCTTTTCTTTCCCCTCTCCCCCATGACCAAGAGTTCTGAGTATAAAACAAGAATGTTGAAGGTCTAGGATGGATTTCAAACTTGATAGCCTGGCAACACTACAAGATGAGCAGTTCAGAGGTACTTGGAGAGTGCAGGAAGAAAGAACAACCCAAACCCTAGGGGGAGACTGCAGCCTGTGACTCTCCTTCCTTTATATCTAACGACAGTGGTGTACCAAGGTCATTTGGTTCCCAGAGCCCATAAATTTTTGGCACCCTCCCCCATGACAAAATTATTTCCAGTAATAACCATAACATGAAATGAATAATAATGGCCAGAGAAGAAGCCCAAACCGTGAACATTTTCTTCTATTGAACTTGTATATATACTAACTTTGTAAGTTTGTATAATCATATTTGTATACTGTATTTATATATAACTTTGTAACTTGTGTGTGTGTGTGTGTGTGTGTGTGTGTGT
>JAJKFI010000019.1:11641770-11656711 GCA_029204185.1 Lerista edwardsae | reverse complement strand
ACACACACACACACACACACACACACACACACACACACCAGCAGCTACGAGCACTCACCCAGCATCCGCAAGCACTCCATTTTGGAGCAATCTGGGCATGGAAGTGGGTGGGCAGGTAAAACGCTGCTCACTGCTGGCAGCACCACATGCCGCCCCTCCCCTCCGCCAACATACCACTCAGAGGCACTTGACCGCCCAAACAAACAGGTAGGTTTGCCACTGGCCGCCATCTTGGGGGCTCTCAGACAGCCCCCTGCAGTCAGGGCCCCCGGGGCTGTCTCTCAGCCACCCTCTTCATATGCCACAGCCTAATGAGGACTTGAGTTTGTTTAGTCAGGAGCAAGCCACTTCCTTTCAAACTTCAGGCATTCAAAGGTATAAATATATCCCTTAGCACAGACTGGAGTCACACAGAATTCTCACAAGCCACATTTAAATGGGAAGAATGAGTTTGAGGATAATGGCAGTGTGATCCAATTTTTGTGTTTCCTTCACAGTTAAAAGAGCTAATAAGGACAATAATTAGAACCAGAATATATATATATATATATGAAATTGATAACTTTTTCTCCCTGGAAAATAATTCAAATTTAATAGTAGTCAGTAAATAAATCAAATATTGAAAATGCTTTGGATCACTTCAGATCTGGGAATTATTTCCTCGGACTTTTTCCCACAAATTCTCTCACTTGTCCTGAAGGCCTTTCAGGATGTGGAAAGATGTGGGGTCCTGCTGTTTCTCCTCCTCCTTATAAACGGCAGTCTCCTCAAATACTGTAATACATTTGCAGGCTTATCATGAAGTTATGGACTACTATCTAGGTAGGCTTCAGGTCCTCTGGAGATGAGTCTGCTACCTCAGATCTTCTGACTCTCCAGAAGTATGGCACCAATCCATACACAGATCTTCAGCCCACTGCAGAAGCAGGAGTTACTGAAACCTGGATAGGGACTGGCTGAAGTGCTACAGCAACCAAGGATTGTATGTGCCGTATGGCAATGCTACCATGCCAGGGCATCCCCTTTCTGCAAGCAATGTCTCCTCCTTCCACTTCTCATCTACCTGCAGGAGAACACAAAAATGTTTTCTGGGAGGGTAACATGCCAACATCCCCATTCAATAGATTCTCATTTAGTCCAAGGGACATCCAAACCCATAACTGGGGTGGGTGGATGCAAGGGACAGAAAGCACACACAGGAATTGATGCTTATTGTCAAGTGACACAGTAAGATGAATGTCGTCCAATATTAGGTGTGCTCATGTAGGACAGTTCAACAGTTCCAGAAGCTACATGGCACAAGTGAAACAAGAATGCCTGGAAAGAGTCCCCAAAATTTTACAAGGTTAAAATTTTGTTTGTAAAATCAGAGTTTGTAAAGTACTAAACCTGGTTGGCCCTTAAAAGAAATCAGGTCCACCAAAGGTTTGTGGACAGGCAACAGGCTTGTTGCCTAAGGAAAGGTGGTATAGAAATCTCCTAAATAAATAAAGGTGACAGCCACTGTTCACTGTGTCCCTTTTGCCAAGGTCCTAGTTCTCACCAACTCTCAGACCCCAGTCTTGGGGGGACACCCAAGGCAAATCGCAGTGGGGAGTGATTTTCTTAGGAACACAGCAAGAAGGAAAAGGACTTGTTTGGTCACTATAATAGCAGAGATAAAAATTGGGAAGTTCTGACTCAAAGTTCACAGCTAATGACATCAACAAAATTCTGAGTAATTATGCATAAAGGAGAAGTACTGATGCTGGAGTAGGTGGCTTTAGAAACAGAGAATAGTTGGTGGGTGGATTTAGATTTGTTTAAAAAGGAGAAGTGACTACTACTGAATAATAAAACCTATTTAAACTTACCAAAACACCATCAGGTCCTATTTAAAGTAGTTAGGCTACAATTCTGTGCACATTTACTTGGGTTGGGCAGCCCAATCCTGAGCTGCCCAGCCACCCGTGGCATAGGTTTCCTCATGAGGAAGCTGCTTGAACCATTCACTGATGAGGCTATGCCATATCTCAAAAACTAGAGCTGATAGGGCAAAACTGATGCCATGTTTGAAATCAGTACCCCAAATTCATATAAAAACCACCATAAATTCTGAAACATTTTTCTGACCTTAATTTCACAGGCTGGTGTGATCATTTGGAGCTCACTGAGATAATAATTTTTTCAAAAGTATTTTATGGCATGCTGCTTCATACCAGATGCTGGTGACATGATTATTTGACAACGTATTCTTGCAATTCTTATTAGCAAAAAGTCAAAGGCAATGTTTGGGTATGATATCTCCATGATTCTGTCCCAATTAAAAGTTGAAGATAGCTGGGAAGTTTAAAAATGTGGGAGTTGTCACGGAAACACTTTTAAAATAGTCTTTTCCCTAAACCAACCCTAGGTGGCAACAGTACTCTGTATAGTCCTGCTGCAATTTCATAAAGGAAGTTTAAAAAATGCAAACCTGGATCTGAACTTTTCAATAAAGCACTTGCTCCATTCACACATTCCATTCCATTAAATATACATGAAATTTGTGTACATGATTATTGTTGACACATATGCTACATTCAATGTGCACACAGGAATTTATGCAACTTGGTGGCGCAGTGGGTTAAACCACTGCTGCTGGGCTTTCCAACCAGAAGGTTGGGAGTTCAAGACTGCGCAATGGAGTGAGCTCCCATTGCTTGTCCCAGCTCCTGCCAACCTAGCAGTTCGAAAGCACCCAAATGCAAGTAGATAAATAGGGACCACTTTGGCGGGCAGGTAACGGCGTTCCATGCACTACGGCGTATAGTCATGCCGGCCACATGACCATGGAAGCTTGTCCTGGGACAAAACACCAGCTCTACAGGCTTTGAAATGGAGATGAGCACCGCCCCCTATGGTCGGTCACAACATTTGTTCCCTTTCCTCAGAGCTGCATTGTGGCTGCATTGTGGGCATTGGAAAGTTGGATAAGATTGGACCCTTAGAGACAAGCAGAATTAGATATAGTAATTGTATTCAAAACAAACACATCTGAATCTTTAATAAACTTTAAACATGTAACACACCAGACTCTCAGTTTTTAACAAATATTTATTAGCCATGTGGTGGCAAAATTTCTCCACTCACAACTCCTCCTCTATTCAGTGCCCTGGTAAAAGCAAATACGTCCACATGTCTTTACTTGTGCATGTGAAAGATGTGTGCACATTACAATGCACACAGAGTTCTGACACTATTTCTGAATTATTTCAATTTCATTTTATAGGCATTGTGCTTTAGTTCATGTCCCCTCCTACCTGTGCATTATTTCTGCACAATTCATTGGCACCCTGAACAAACTAAACAATATCCACAGGGCACAATCTAACGCCCTGCTGAAATGGTGACCACATTCTCCCATATCTTGAAAATGTTATTGAGATTTGCACATTTTCTCTTCCGTCATTTGCAGCTGATAAGTTTCTATTTGAGAACAAAGTGTTTATTCCTGGTCATCATCTCCTCCATGACATCACTTCCTGCTTAATTATGTCACTTTCAGCCCTTAGCATGAATGCTATTTGGTTCACTATATGAAATGTGTGTGACACCTCTGCATTAAACTGATTTTTTTTACTATAATCTTATCTGCAAGGTGAGAAAAGCACCTGATATTTCACATTCTGTATCTCATTGCTCAGGAAAAAAAACTTTTTTGCAAATTTCATAGGCTTCCAGAAACCTTCCAGCTACCACCCCAGAGGGGAGTGCCACTCCAGTACTTTGGGAAAAGCTAGAGCACTGCCCAAGTGCTCCAACATAAGGTAGAGTTCACTGCACCTACATGTAGGTGGGAGGAGACATGTAGGTGGAAAGAGCAAAATTTAGGGCGCAATCCTATGCAGCGCCGGAATGGCAACTCGACAGCGCCATATCCAACGCTGCATAGGAGAGGCTGGAGCCCCCCCCCCCCCACGGCAAGGGGGCAATTGCTAAAGAGCAGGCGCAGTTTCGAGGAGACCGCGCAACCCAAATCAGGGCCTTGCGGCCTCGCGGATGGGCTTTAGATCTGGCCATATGGCCACCTCCCAAGCCTGCCCACATCCTGCCCAAGTCCTGCCCCCCACCTCCCTCCCTCCCACCAATCTCTGTCCTGATATGGGACGGAGCCTCCCTTCAGTCGGCACAAGGGAGGCTCTCCGTCGGTGCTCTGAAGCCGACACTATGAGTAGCGTCAGCTTCAGAGCTGGAGTGCTGACTCGGGGGTGCTGCTTGGCGTCCGCGCGCCAGTGCTCCGCCCCTTGCGTCAATGCTATGACGTAGCATTGATGCAAGGGGAGGGGTAGGATTACACTGCAAATTGTCCTAGCTGAGTGATTCCCAAACGTTTTTGACTGGCAGCTCCTTTGACCTACTGGGCTGTTGGCCATGGCTCCTCATGAAGGCTACAATCTCGTATACATTGTATAGAGCAGAGGGAAGAAAGGGTGGCCAAATCTGTTCTGTTTGTCTGTGAGAAGCTGCTTAGCTCATTTAATTTGCCTTTCAGTCCAAAGGGAGCAAGAAAAGGTCAATAGATGGCTGTTTCTCTTTCCCGGTCCTGCTTTTCCTCTAGTTCAGGGGTTTCCAAACTACAGCCTGAAGGCCAAAACCGAAACTGATCTGCCACAAGGTTTTATCAGGCTCTCAGCAACTCAGCAACTTGACATTTTTACTCATTGTATATCATTGCTCAGTTTAAGCATGGCATTGTTTCTTTGTAAATGTAACATTTCTCTGCTGTTGTGAATCATATCATGCTGATTACAAAAAAAGATCCAAGTGAAACTTATTCATTCATTTAAATTTCATTCATTCATTTATAAAACTGATTTTTCTCGACCCACAAAAATCTGTAAAATATACAATGTGGTCCTCATACTGAAAGGTCTGGAGACCCCTGCTCTAATTCTTTCTTGCCTGGCTTCCCCTCCTTGCCCCTTTCCCTTTCTTATGCAGTTTCATGCTTACTTGGGAGCAAATTCCATTATTCAATGGGGTTTACTGCCTTCATAAATCCATCCATCTCCTCAATTTAATTTTTCCCTTTACCCACTTTGTTCATCTCTTGAATGTTCTGTTTCTCATTCCTCTTGCAATCCCGCCTTCCTGCTACAATGCAAAGGTTCCACTCTTAACAGAAGTCCTTTGGAGTTCAGTGGGTCTTTAAGTAGGCATAGGATTCCTGCTCTAATTTTATTCTTCTGTGCCATACCATTACCCACCCCGTGCTTAATTGCATCTAATGAGGCTACCTCTCAGATTTGTGCTGTAATTTTTTTCTTCACTAAAAAACGAAACAGCCCAAAAACTGCTGACATGATTTGTATTGTGATTGTAAATGTTGAAGGAAAGGAACTTTGCACGTGCTTTGTAAATAAATCACCGCTCCAACAAATCTTTATTCAAACCTCAATAAAGCTCAGATAGTGTAAATATAACAGAAGACCTGTGTGTGAACCCTTGGCATTAGACACAGATGACTTTAGCTCCATGCCAAGTGAAATTGTATCTTATAATACTGTGGAAGTTTTCTGTACCGCTCTGCTGGAGGAAGGCACATGTAGCTCAATAATAAAGATTGGGTACATCATTCTGAGTTGGCTGTATATCTTGGCGCAAAGGTTTATTATTATCCAGGCTATCTTTTGATAGCCAAAATCCAAAGTGTAAAACTCTTTTTTTAACATGTGCTGTCTTCTGTAAAATTTGCCACACTACTTTTCTGAAACCTATGTAGATGAAAAAAAGAGATAAACCAGCAAGGTTCTCAGGTGCTGAAATTGAATTTGACAGTAAATTATTGTAATAAATATGACAACTACTCCAGTGCCACTTCCTCAGCACTCTTCTCCCCTCCGCCAGTGTTCCGTCTCAGCTGCAAGGGCCGTCCTTAGGTCACCTCATTGGCTGGCCCTCAACATTTGTAGTTAAACATTATTGCAAGGCAACTGAGGTATAACCATGTGGGTCCACTCCATTTGACTTTCAGCAGCGCCCATCTCTCTTACTAATTTGCCAATGCAAAGTTATCCCTTCCTTAACCCACCACTTTGCCTCGGAAAAGCCCTTTATGTGGCAAGGCAGTCCTGAATATCAACTACCTATATCTAGAATTGTGGTTTCCAGTGAGTAGATAAGTTTACCTCCTAAGTCTCACTGAACACAAAGGGCTTATTTCTGAGTAATGTAAATAACACTCCACCATGTCCCTTACTCCAATGACAGGATCTAGTGCCTGATGCCACAGTTCACTTCTTTTGTAGCTGCAGCTGGTAGGGAACTGAACTGATCAGGTTAGAGATGGGTGAGTGAATGCAGAGCTAAGGACAATACCCTACACTATGATCGTTATACCATGATTTACATTACCACGTATGTAGGGAGTTATTTTACTTTAATGTCCTCATATCAATAATCTGTTTTACGTCATTTTTTCCTACCTTCTGTTGTCATAGATCCATCAGTTAACAGCTTAGCCTCTTTCTGTACCCCAATTCCCTTCTTTATGGGTAGCTAGCATGGTACCTATATTGAACAGAGCCATTTCCTCAGTCCATCTTAGCACCCTTCCCTGCCCCCACTCATCATGCAGGTTTCCATCCTTCAAGCTGCTTTTTTCTGTTTATGACTGCTACCAGTTTTGTTCTGAGCCACCATGTTGCTTTTGTTTGGAGGCACACGGAAGATTCCTTCATATATGGGCCATGTGCTCCAAAGGAATGCATAATCTCTGGTCCACAAGCCACTTTTGGCAAGGGCTCAGTCACTCTGTGTGGGCGACTTGAAAATGCTCCTACTTAACAGTCTCCACCAGTGGCTGAGCACAGTGACAGCAGCAGTGAAAATGTATATTGCAGCTTGAGGGTTGTGTTGTGTGTGTTCATTTCCTTCCCTCTCTGATCTATACAATGCTGAGAGAGCAGTTAATATAAGCAAAGGAAATAGATGAGAGAAATGTGTATCAATCTTCCAGAAGGATTAGTATCAACTTCCATTTGAGAGGGAGAAGAGTAAGGGGGATGGAAACGAAGCAGAGGTTTTGATACATTACTGCCAACATAAAATTAAAAAATGTAGCAAGGGAAAACTGAAGAAGAAAAATTATTATATCCCCTTTCCCTAACACACAACTGAGGCCAGCTTAGCACCCTTCCCTGCCCCCACTCCTCATGCAGTGGAATGAAGCAAAAGGAAGAAACCTGCTGGGAAAGCAGTAAATACTAAAGGAAAAGACACTGTCATTGAAACGTGCTCTGGGTTATTCAAAATCTCAAGTCTTTAGGAAGGTAAAATGAGGTTGAAGAAGTTTGGCACAGACTTCACAGCAGTTCCAGCTACTTCTATGGTTATGTTAAACAGGGACTCTTACTTATCTTCAGATGAATGTTAGGTACCACCCCTATCCCTCACTATGTTACAGCATGTGGCAGCACCAAAAAGGCACACACTGTATGGTAGGGTGTGACCAGTATGGTACTGGAGGAGAGTGACCTGAAGGCAAACAGGAGGTAAGTAAAAATGTTTTTTACTTACCGCTGTGTTAGTTTACAGGCTTCTTAACAGTGCAATCCTGCACCGCCCGTCGCGCCAATGCTACGTCATAGTGTTGGCATGACAGCGCTAGCGTTGATGTGGGAGTGCCAATCAGCACTCCTGTGTTGGCGCTAGAGCAGCAGGACCGGTGCTGAAGTGGTCGGTGCGAGGGAGGCTCCGCGTGGAAGTTGTGCAGGGTTTGGGGGGGGGGGGGGTGGGGGGGGGGTAACTTGGGGGGGCACCTGGGTGGGCTTGGGAGGTGATCGTATGGCCACATCCTAAGCCTGTCAGCGAGGCCCCGATTCGGGCCTCTTTATTCCGCTCTTTAGCAGGTGCAGATTCAAGGAGCTCATAAGGGAGGCTGGAGCCTCCCCTACGGTAAGGGAGCCAATGCTCCCTTGCTGGGGGGTGGGGTGGGACTCCAGCCTCTCCTATGCAGTGTTGGACATGGCGCTACCGAGTTGGCCTTGCCATGCCAGCACCGCACCATTTTGGTGCACCATTTTGGTGGTGTAAGTCTGAGAAAAGGGGCAGGAAGGTTTTGAAAATAGGGTATTAGATCTGGCATGTGCAATTGCTACTGGATACACCCCTCCCTCCCTCTCTGCCCCCTATTTCCTCCTCCCACATATCCCATTACTGCAAAAAATAATAATTCGGAAGATATTGTATTTCGAGGAGTCAGGATGATGTGACACACTCCTCTCTCCAAGCTGCATCTTTTTGAAATCTTTTGCCTTAAAGGCCTGGGCAAGCTGCAGGTGTTTTCCCCACTATGCTGCCTTGTCAAGAGTAACTGATCACCAAGGACAGCAGTGTGGAAGGATCCCCAGATGTTGGCTGCTGTCCACTCACCTCAGTTTATCAAGAGGAGACTCAAGAATCATAAGATCAGATTGGCTACCCATCATGAATGAGCATTATCAATCAAGAGACACACCCAACTTGCACATACAGGATTTCAGGGAAGGCTCAGGTATACAAGTCCCAAGAGTGCCAGGGAAGATGAACCTGAGTCCTGAGCCACGGAGGTGCTGCATGCTGCCTTTTCCTGGGGTCTATCCATTGCCATTCTTCTAAAGTTCCTGATGACAGAAAAGGGAAGGAAGCTCTTCTCATCCTTGGCATCGTACATAATGCTGCATTTAATTTGCCCACTCATTCTTCATAACATAACATACTGCCTTATCTGACTTTGTTAAAGTTGATTTCCTTCCACTGGCATACTTTTGGTTTTGAATCAAAGCTAAAAAGAACTGTTTGCAATTTGGCAAGACAGTTGCTCCCTCTCCCCATCCACAAACGATCTTCTACACCGGCTCAACTGCACTGGAGCAGGTCACTGGCCATGGTAGTGATCCCTCTTGGCAACTCAAAAACAGCAGCCAGGAACAGTGCCCTGCTACTGTAAATTGTAGGATAGGATTGGGCTATAAATGGTGTAGTGATGGTAGCAGCAGCCCTCGGTTACATGCCAATGTGCCTAATCCTTAACATGTATGTGTGTACATAAAAATATATTTTCTATTGTTTGCTGTTTATTTTCTTCTCTCAACATCATTTTCTTTCCCTCTCTTCTGGTCTCCTTCCTGCCTAACTGCCCAATCATAACCTGCATTGAAGAAGGCTTGCTGGCTGACCTGCACTACACCCTATGTAATTAAGCAGCAGCTGGAGCTCACCTCAGGGTAAGAGGATATTTACCCCTTACCCCGGGGTAAGTCCCAGCCACCCATAGGGTTGCTTGGATCTGCACCAGCAAAATCCAAGCAGCTGGATCAGGCCCACCTGGGCCTGGGACAGGGATTAGGATCTGGCCTAATAGCCAGATCTGCACTCCATCCCCCCTCCCCGGGCCACCCTGCCTGCTCTCCATCCTTCTTCTGCCCCATTCTGCCCCCTCCCTTCTTCCCCCCACTCTCCCTAAGGCCCCGCACTGGCTGAACTCAGCCAACATGGGAGTGGCTTACCAAAGCTCCACATCATCGTTCCTGGGCCGGTGCTCCTGTGTGCATCAGCCCAGCTCCTCTGTCTGTGGCGCAGATGTGCTTTACAGCACATTTGAGACTGTGCTGGCACAAAGCAAGCAACATGCATTGGCCCAAGGACGCTATTGGATTGCACCCTAAGCAACTAATCACTTCTAAATAATTATATCTTTAATATCCATTAAAGCTGCAATCCTGTACAGTACACACTATCCTGAGAGTACATTCCAAAGGCGGCACAATTTTACCCCCACCCCAGAGCCAGCACAAGTCCCTTGTACCGGCTTCTGAGGCACAGATCCAAGTAGCTACAGTACATAGGGTGGACTGGTGCACAACACTGTGTAAGGGGAATAAAATCCCCTTACTCCAAATTGCACCCTAATCTGTTCCTAACCTGCACTGGATTTAGTGAAGACCAGTTGGCCTGCCTGTTCCAGTGCAGGTGAGGATTGCACCCTGAATGTAATGGGACATATCTTATGCCTGACTTGCAGAGGTGTAGGGAGGGTGCTGCAGGGGGAGGCAAGCACTGTGGGTACTGGCTGCAGTTGGGCACAGCAGCGTGGAAAAACCTGTGGGCAGGAGGTTGTAGTCGAGAGGGTTAAAGCCTCCGTTTGCCTGAAGATAACATCCGAAGGTCGCCAGTTCGCGATCACCGGAAGCCTCCGTGAGCGGCAGACCTTGTAAACTGCGACTGATTAGAGCTGAGCTACAGCTGCCTGTGAGAGGGGAGCGTGCTGGGCCAGCCGCTTCTTGGTGGGTGCAGAGAAGCCACTTATCAGCCAGCAGGAAGGCAAATTGTGTGGCCAGAAAGAAGACTACACCGTGAAAGTACCATCTGTATGTTGTATGTTCTTGAAAGATAGAACGATCTTGTAATTTGTGAAAACCTTTGTGTTTATGAATAAAGCCTGCCTATGTAAACCGCCTTGAGTTAAAGTCAGAGGAGTAATCTAATGACCTAAGAAAGGCGGTATATAAATGCGAGTATTATTATTATTATTTTTTGGTCCTCCCCCCACTTTCACTTATGCTTGGATTGCTCCTAAATGCTAATTCTGGGCATGAGAAGGTGTGGCCAGGTGATGCACGGGGGGGGGTGGCCACGCTGGGGGCACAGTGACATTGCCCCACCCCAGGTGCATTGTGAGCCAATTACAGCTCTGCTGACATGCATTGGATTGTTCTATAACTGTAACAAGTTTTCCCTGTAACAAAATGTTGCATCCTTCCAGCCATAATGCCTCTAATATGCTATATAATCTGTTAGAGACTCTAGTGATTCCATTTCTCCCCAATCCCCTGCTGTTGTTCCAAGTTATATCTCAACATGCCATGCCTCCTGAAGAACACTGAACATACCTAGTCTATATCAGGCTGTTGCGGGCTGTGCTTTCTTTTAAATTATACATTTATATACCTTATTGAATTCCCCTATATAAAAACACTACTGTACCTGATTTTTGGGTGTCTGCTTCCTCTCCAATTTAATAGATACCCAGTGGTTCACCTTAATTACCATTTAGGTTTGCAGACCATTCACTAACACAGCTGAATGAAAGTAAATACTCTTGAAATTAAGAAAAATAGCTATATAATAAATATGCACCAACATGTTCAATACCTATGTCAAATCATTTCTGCATCATTTATACTAGTGTCAAATCATTTCTGCATCATTTACACATCAATAGTACCTTTTAATTTCAGTGTACTGATTCCTGGTTTTGTTCTCACAATGAATAACATGAATAGAATTGATAAGCATGTACAGTAGGAAACATTTTCCTTTCTGTGGCTGCATGTATAAATGACAAATTAAAGCACATCATGAGATAACTTTTTATAAAGTAATATTCTTCAATGTGTCCCCTTCTGTAGTCTCATAAACTTGGATTGATATGTGTGTATGTGAACATGCCTGCTTGAAAAGACAGAGGCTGTGGGAGGAGGGAAATGATTCATTTGTTTGCCCATGTAAATAAAAGTGCTTACTCATCAGTAGCTGTTGCTAGAAAGTGTTCTGTTGTTTGAAAAGGAGAGGAAGGAAAAAATCCTAAATAATATTATAGCACAGGGTTTGACTGAATAATTGGCAATGATTAATGATGAAGAAGTTGCCATCTGGTGCATTGTAATGTCCATACAGGTAAGATATTTTTCCATCCTCAAGTATTCCAAAGTGCATAGAAAGAATTCCTGGATATGTATGGACTAATTACCCACCATGATCACACTGTACTAGGTCATTAGAGTATGGTTCTGGGTAAAGTGAATGCAGTGATTCAAGTTAGTGAGTTGAATATGGAACCAGTGGAGTTGTAGTTATCTTGAATTCAGTAAAACAGAGTATGCAAGAAACCATGTAAAAAGTTAACCATATAATGGTTATGAGGATGAACAAAATGCTGGGAAGTCTTTTGGTGAAAACTCTGTTAAGGTACATACAGAGGTATTGATGTTAGCCGCTATCTCCACCTCACCTGCTCTGTGTTAATAGTATAGGGATACCGTATAGGATGGTAGAGAAAAGGAATTATTTATTTATCCACTCATCTAACAATGCAGTCCTATGCATATTTACTCAGAGGCAAGCACCATTTGGTGCAATAGGGCTTACTGCTTAGTAAAAGTATTTAGGACTTAATTGAAGGGGGGGTTCCATCTGTAGCTCTTGCTAAAATTGTGGTGCATGTTGGAAAGGGGAGGAAAATTGCTGAATAACTTAACTAACCCAGCAGAAGCATAACCAGATGAAATGGGCAAGGGTGGGATTTGAATCTCTGGAGACTCTCCTCCCAGCATCAGCAAATGAAGCTGACTGACAGCAAAGTAAATGAAGGAAGAAATGAATGAAGAGCATGTCCTGAAGGAAGCAGAAGAATGTGCCGAGTTTCAAAGTACTGTACGGTATCACTTTTTTTTAGCAGACGTAGCTCATTTACATGATGATACATTATTTATCATAAGCCGCTGTATGTGAGAAATTGGGTGAATTTTTTTTCAAATAAATAGAATATAATATGTACAGGCATTCATCCTAGTTTCCCACATAGGGCTGTTGAGACGATACTGAGATAATAAGAAAAGTGGTGCATGCATGTGTGTGTTTATGTTAAACACACACACTTGTATAGATGTAAAAATATGCAGAGGGGGGGGGAAACCACAATGCAAAGGCTGAAAAGGCTGCCTGGATCTAGAGTATGCCCCCAATCACAGCCGTTGATATGACTATTATCAGGATATGACCTTCCTTGCATAGAGATTTGGGGCAGAGAAACCAGTGGCTTCACTGGGGCTGAGGAGACAATCTTATCTTCCCTGTCATCGAGCAGCATTTGGAAGGTGGGAAGGCTTTTCTCCTTCTTCCAAAGCTGCAGCCAGAGCAGGGGGAGCGAGCGTGTCCGTGGGTGCATTCGCCAGCCAGACCAGGCCCCTGAAAGCATAGCAAGAGAGTGAGAAGACTGGGCAGGCTCTGCGCGTGAGACAAGAACGCCGCGCCCGTCTCCCTCGCTCTGCCTGAGGGCTGGCCGAGGTGGCCGGCTGGGACGATGGCAGCCCCAAGATTCCTCAATGAACGACTGAAGGCCCCTCCTCGGTGTCGCTGGAGGCAGCAGCCGGTTTCTATAGCGACGGCAATGATCCGGGGCGCCTCGCGGTAGTAACAAAGCCTGAGCGAGCGAGCCCGGCTCTGCCAAACGGTCGCTGTTGCTGCTGCGGTGGAGAGGAGCGGCGGGGAGCGGCGTCTCCAGCACAACCGGCGCCTGCAGCAGCCAAAGCAGGTACGGCGAGACGCTCAGCACGGCGGTGCCCTTCAGCGCGTCCCCGGCCACACACACGCACAGCCGCTCCAGCCCTCCTGCGGACACAATTGGCCAAGGGGCGTGATGGGCTGCAATGGGCTCGCGGACAGGTTTATTGCTGCACCAGTCCAGCGTCTCCTCATGGAACGGGGGAGGCAAGCAGCCAGCCCCCCCCAGGAGGCTCCTTCAGGGTCCGTCCCCCCAGGAATAGCCCCCTCCACACATTCCCCCTCCCCCTCCCCGAACGTTGAGGGTCACAGTGTGGGGTGGCGGAGAGGAGTTAAGCGGGGGGGGGGTTCCCGCGCAGCCGGCTAGGAAGAAGTGCTAACAAGTGCCGTGGGCTGGAGCGAAGGACGCTGAATAAACAACGCCTCGTCCGTAGACGCGGGAAAAGTTTCGGTGCCTGCGGCTGGAGGCGCCGAGGGGGGGCACGTCGATCTCCGCACCATGTGGGGTGCGTTCCGTATAACCACTGAAATCTGTGACAAGCAGGGTGACCAGATGTCATAACCTCAAAGCAGGACGCAGCACCCCAAAATGCAGGACACTCAAGAAAAACGTAGGACGTTACAGAATGAACGCTAAACACACTCATATGTACTGATTTTGGGGGGATCTTGTCCTTTAGTGCAACCCAACAAACGAAGGGACAAAGGATGCACATGCAAGCAAGTGATGCGGGCAGCCTCTCTTGATGCTGGCACCCCCGTCTGTCTTGAAATGTAGGACATTTTGAAATTTACCCAGGACAGAAGGTGGAAATGTAGGACATGTCCTGGGAAAAAGAGGACATCTGGTCACCCTGGTGATAAGGCACTCCACCCCCTCCTTTGAGTCTGGCTGCTTAGCTGCACTGCCTTTTTCTGAAGCAACTGAGAAGTCTGAGAAGGTGTTGCAGGTTGGCTGGTGCTGCTGATGCTTCACAAAGGGTGGGTTTGGAGCAGCAGAGGCCGGCTTGGTGTGACTTGACCGGCCAGACGTTTGGAGATGAAGCGTGTCAGATGGTGCGGTTTCAGTGGTTTGCTTCCAGCACTTAAGTGCTGGGGTCACTTTCTTCCAATAGGCTAACAGGTTGATTACTGACCTGGCAATGACTGTAAAGATACCCTCACAGGGAATTGATACAGAAGGGTTGTTCCATTTTCATTTCTCATCAGTAACTCTGATGAGCAGCTGGCTCTACCTTTGGCTTTACTTGGTTTTGGTTGTTTTATTGGGAGTTAGTTTCTTTCTGTATTTAGAAATTCTTGTCAGGAAAGTTAGTGTGTTACACAGGAAAAGAAGAAAGAAAAAAAATGCTGTCTTCAATTCTCTTTTTTGCATCTGTTTTGACTTTTGATCTTTCAGACCATGATCACCTGAAAGGTGCATTTAATTGTGGTTGAAAATGAATTGCTCATTCAAAACAAGCAAATAAGCCATCTGAGAAAGGCTGAAACATTGCGCACGCCAGGAATTAGTCATCTGAAAGAACTAAATGTACCTTTAAATCATTTTTTGAAATGTATGTGACCCATTCAATTTTGCTCAAGTTATTTTAAAAGAGTGATGATCTATCTATCTATCTATCTATCTATCTATCTATCTATCTATCTATCTATCTAT
>JAJKFI010000019.1:11592875-11632895 GCA_029204185.1 Lerista edwardsae | reverse complement strand
ACACACACACACACACACACACACACACACACACACACACACACACAGACAGACAGACAGACAGACAGACAGACAGACAGACAGACAGAGTGAATCTTTTCCTGTTGCCCCATTTTAAGAAGCAATAAAATATGTACCTTTGCTCTAGTGCTCAGAGCAAAGGGATCCTGTTGCCTTGCCCTAAATCAGGGGTGACCAAACTTCCAACTTTACGGCTCCTGGACCTTTAACAATTGTGTAGAAGAGGAAATTTTAGTAGGTGGAACCTATCATCGCACAGTCTGGGAAGTTGAAAGGTTGGCAACCTTTGCCCTAAATAAATATTCGTACACCTTATCAGAGGTGATTGCTTGAAGACGATAACAAGTCCATACTTTACATTTGAGACACAGTTACATCAGAGAATGAACCGTACACCACCAAAGCCTGTAAGAGTGGAACCTACCATATATACTTGTGTATGTGAATCTCATGGATAAGTCATTGGTAAGTTTTAAGCCAAAAATAATAGAATTTGCTATGACTCATGGATAAATCTAGGGTAAAACATGGGGGGATGAAATGCTTTGAAAATGTCTTACCAGTAATTGTTCTGAGGCAGCAACAGACAGCCAACCCAAAAAACAGAACCATTTCACTGTATTTTGAGGCAGCACAGAAATGGAGAAGGAAACAAGGAAACAAGAAGGAAGAGAGATGAAGGTGCTTATGGGAGTTGTAGGCTTTGTGAGGAATATAGTATGCCACTTCCATAGCAGCAGCCTTCATAAAAGCTACAATTCCCATAAGTACCTTCATATCTGTGCCTGTTTAGAGAAGAAGGAAAATGGCTACCATTTTTTTCTTGCTGTGTTGGTGCCTGAGAACAGTTACTGCTAAGTAAAATTGCTCTTTTTTTCCTACCCCCATTCTTTCTGCTTCCTAGCCCTCCTCCCCAGCTTCTGAGCAGCCTTATTAACCATATTGACCTGTGTATAGTTGATCCATATTTTCAAGGTCAATTTTCAGACATAAATTTTTAGACTTATACATGAGTATATAGTGTACTTCCTAAACAGTTATTGCTGCATTATTATTAACAGCACAAGTCTATGCATGCCTACTCAGAAGTAAGTCCCATTGTGTTCAGTGGGTTTACTTCCAAGAAAATGTATATCAGATTACAGCCTAACTGTGGGGGCGTGGTTTGTCGCTGAACGAAAATGGCTGCAGATTCCCTAAGCTCTGGGACTGCAGCTAACTTTTATCTCTTCCTGGGGTCCCCATGAGGGGAAATCCCCCCAAATCCCTAGGAGAAGGCTTTTGGGGCATCAGATGCTATGGCAGACCCTCTGGAAAATGCAACACCAGAGGAATCTGCTGTCTGGACGCAGGGAGGTGAGAGGCGCCGGCTGTTCCACCGGCACCAGTTCGGACAACTACGGAGATGGATAAGATCATGAGAAGTCAGATGGTTTAATAACCGTAAGTTACCTCTCTTAGCAGGCCTCTGCTAGAGAGATAAGGATAATGTGCAGGAGGAATGCAGAATCAATTAATTTTCATGTCAGAAGAGGTGGCTGTAGGAGTCTTAGAAAGGCTGTATTCGTCAAAACCAGGACTTTATCTGGAATGTATCATCATGTGACAACAGAATATTTGGGAAATCTTATTAAAACCATTGGAGGATTTAAGTTTAAATGTTGAAATAAGAGGAAAAAAGAACTAAAAGAATTGTGGTTTTTTTCCTTCAAAATGGAGGATTTCGAGCTGAATCCAAGAGAAAGAAACGTCCATTTTAAACTTGTAAGTCTTTTAATGATTTATGACTGAGAGATAAGTACTGTAATAATGAGAACAGTAAATCTTTAAGCTGGGTTTTAAATGAAGTATGTGTCTCTGTCAAGATGTGAGAAGCAAGGAAAAATATTTAAGAGACTTTTCCGCTGGGATATAAATAAATAATCCGAGAGGATGACATCACAACAAGAAAGGCTGTTATTGGTTCTTTCTCCATTTCTTCAGCTTCAAAATTTATGGTCTGTTAAGTTTACAAGGCCAAAGAAGAATAAATAAGTGTATTATGATATTAAGACAAAAAGAAAGGCTTTTATTGCTTCTCTCCCTGTTTCTTTAGCTTCAAAATTTATGGTTTTTCAAGCTTACAAGGCTAAAGAAGAATAAATTAGCCTGCAATATGATACCAAGAGTTTACAAGGCTAAAGAAGAATAAATTAGACTGCAATATGATACTGAGAGAAAAAAGAATTAAAAGAATTATTGACTATTTGTTTTCAAAATACAAGAACTGTTCTTCTGCCTTCAGTATATAGGACTGTGAGCTGCCTGGGGAACTGGACAATGGAGAAGAAGGAAAAAAAAATGTGTTTATTTTAAAAGTGCAAGCTGAACTGTTTCTCTGTTTTTTTCTTAAATGCTGTTTGATTTATGACAAGAGTGTAGCAATGAAATCGTAAATTCTAAGTTGGTAAAGGCTGATATTGGTTTTTTTCTCCTTTTGCTTTTTGGCTTGAAAATTGCTGGTCTGGCAAGTTTAGAAGGCTTTAGAGGAGAATAAATTAGATTGCATTATGATATTGAAATTGAATCAAAGTTTAATTAATGAATAAAAGTGATGGTTTTTTTTAGATCAGAGGTAATGATGAATACAGCTGATAAGATTTGACACGACAAGATAGTAATGGCATGAGGCCTACATAATCTTATTTAGATTTGAATTATTTTTATAGAAATATATATATATATATATATATATATATATATATATAATATAGTATATTATTATATAGAAATATATAATCTTATATAAGGATGGTAAATTGTGATAGAAACAGAGAACATGGTAGATTGATATACTTATATTAGACTGCAGTTCTTCCTCTGATGATTGGGAATAAATATGAGAGATTAGATATCTATGTTACTGAGATTATATTTTAATGATATTATAAGATTACATGGAATTTATGAGGTTGTAGTATGGTTATTATTAGTTGAAACGTAGTGAAATGTATTGTAGATGCTTATAATATAAGGATTATAACCCTCCATTTTTTGCCCTTTGTGTAAACCTATGTCCTCCCTTACCTACGTATGTGTGACCATTTCTCTTTCCCGTAACTAAAAGAAATAAAATTATTTGCTCACCAAAAAAAAGATTACAGCCTAATTGTCATTCCTTTTGGAGAACCCACTCTTTTTTTCGTTTTGGTGGAAATGAGTTGCTAGTTCCTTTTTCAAAAATGCTTATTGGGACTTGACCTAAGATGCTAAGAACAGCTGCTGGCCTTTTCCTTGAATTTCCTGGGGGTTTTCTAGTATAGTTCTAGTGTAGTCTTATAATTATTTATAAATAGTGTGTAGTATTCAATTTTCTAAAATAATACATTAAAGATTACAGGAAAAAACCCTCATAACCTGCAATTTACTGCCATGCCTTTCAGATCCCACAGAGCGATGAAATTGTTGGTTTCACACAGCAAATGTGTAGACTTGTGGTAGGATAAATGTGTAGACTTGTGGTAGGTTCTTTGGGCATGATACAATTTCAACACAAAAGAATCAAATGCTTCATTTAGATTAGTGGTTCCCAAACTGTGGGTCGGGACCCACCAGTGAGTCACGAGACAACTTCAGGTGGGTCACACAGCACCTAGAGCAGCCATATTGAAAATATGGGAAGATAGGATACTGGAAAGGGGAAGGGTTGTGTGCTTGTTTTGCTAGTGTCAAGGTTGTAAACTAGCTTTTTTCCTTTCTGATCCACTTTGCTGTTAGAAAATGGCTAAAACAATAACCCAACTTACTGCTGCATTCTCAGGGAAACAGCAAGCTCTGGCATCACAATGATGGTAGTTCTGGCCATGACATCACTTCTGGTGGGTCCCAGATAGATTGTCATTCTAAAAAGTGGACTCTGGTGCTAAAACGTTTGAGAACCGCTGATTTAAATGATACTGAAATCTCCAAGTTCTTCAGATTTGATACCCTGCCAAAAGAGCTGCCACAATTCATGAATTCGTAAAAACATTTCCAACTTCTTGTCTGTAGATATAATAGCTCATTCCAGGTTGTGAAAATGAACACTATTTTGTATGAGGAAAATACAGCCAGCAGTACAGAACAGTGGTGGAATAAACAGGATGTTTAATGTATGTTTTAATGCTTCATGGTTAATCCAACCTCTATCTATTAGTGCCACATTAGAGGCTACATAGGAGGCAAGATGGCCGCGGAGTAAGTTTGTTATTTGCAGCTCTCCGACAGTCTGCTTCAATTATGCTTTCAATTATATCCAAGAAAAGAACAAGAACCAGCCCAGGCCTTGGTAATAAGGATAAAGCAAGGGCAAAGAGGAAAAAAACGGCTAAGAAACTTAAAACTCTACCATCTATTGAGCCCTTCGTTAACTTTTTCAACTCCCAGCCAAACCAAACGGAGAAGATGCCTTCCTTATCAGTGAGTAATGATGTTTTTACGAAGGGACATTCACTCCCTGGTTTCTCTCCTCCTGTTTTATCAGCTCTGCCTTCATGTTTAGCTCTTAACGACTCTCCTTTGACTTTTAATGTATCGACTGGTTTTGAAAACACCGGACCCTGAAATTTCAATGTTATCAAGGGAGAGGGAAACAGCCAAGAGTGCTCAAATGTCTGAGGACGCTTGTTTAATCTCGGCCCAAACACTACTACTTATATTACAACGTCTCAGAGAATTTGGGTCCCAACTCAGCTGGTCTTGAAAGAAATATCCAAGCTTTCTAACCAGAGTGCCCCTAATCGTTCTCCCCTCCTGGACCCCAAGAGTTCCACTTCCTTGCGGATATCTCCAAAAGAAGTAATTCATTCCCAGGAGACGCAGATTAAGACAGAGAGATCTCCAGATAGACATCATGTACAGATGAGATGGCTTCCTACTGCAGTTTTGATTCATATTCCTTTCAGAGATGCACTGCTGTAGAGGCTACATCCCCCATCCTTTTTGTTGTTTGAAAATCCATATCAGTCTTTGGTTTTTAGCATTTTTCTTCCCTCTTCCAGAAACCAAAAGGCCATATGGAGCAGGACCAAACCATATGGACCTGCTCCAGGGACAAGCTGTGTGTGGGTGGCAGGTGAGACAGGACTGCCCCACCAGAATTTTTGAAAAGTGCCACTGCCATTGGGGCTGCTATCACGCAAACGCTTGCAAACCATGCTCTCCAGCCTCTGTTCAGAGCATGTTGCGAGTGTTTTCATTATCACAAGCCCATAGGTCGCAGCAGTGCTTTTGGAGGAACCTGGCATTGCTGATTCACCTTCCGTCCCCACAATGCACGCTGCTGTCCTGCTCCTTCTTTGATCTCATTGTTCTCAGAATGAGCTTTTCTGGGAATTTTACATTGTCCTGGTGACATGTCTATCAAAGAAGATTGAATAGGATAACTTAGGCAAGGCTTCACAAGGGCCCACACACATGCCTGACCAACTCCTGAGGCAGTGGGAGTTCACTGCTGCTCCCCACCCCTGCCCAGTAAGCTAGGCCTAGGAAATAGCTAAACCAGTTCAGGGGGTGCAATTGCACCAGGCAACAAGCTTTAGGGGGGCAACAAGCTGAGCTTGACACTAGTGACCCAAATGTGAAAAACCTTGGTATGTATGAATAATATCACCATGTTATAAATCATTGGAAAGGTAAGTTAATGCAGAATGCAATTAAACAAACTTGAGTGTAATATCTTCATTCTCTCAAAAGTTATGGCCAAAAAACTCAGAAATGAAAAAAAAATAACTGTGACATCATTTTCTGTTGTGACATCATTTCAGGGGCAACATTTTGCCCTCTGCACTGGGCTATACTTTCATTAGCTACACCACTGATTAGGCCTATCTCTATGTGGATGCTTACAGAGACGTGCAATGTGGGTGTGGCAGGTGAGGCAGAACTACCTTACTTGAGTTCTTCGAAAAGTGCCACTATCTCTGTGATTACGCAAACACAACCCACTCACTCTGAACAGCTATAATCTGTAGATTGTAAGTGTTTGCAGGATCACAGCCACCGCAGCAACAGTGGGTGGACTTTTCCAAGAACAATGGAAATAGGGAAATGGGAAATGCCTCACCTGCCACTCCCGCATCACATGCCAGTTGGGCTTGCGGCTGCCAGGGGTCGGACAAGGGCTGGAGGAGGTGGCGGCAGAGGGAGGAGGAGGCAGAGGCTTGGCTGGGCCAGGCCCTGGGGACCAGTATTGGTGCAGGGGGTGGTGACTCTGCTCTGCTTTGGTGGTGGCCTGTTCAGGGCAGGGCAGGCCTGAGACCCAGAAGAGGGCAGCATTTTCCTCAGGGTTGGGGCTTCACCTGAAGCCAGGGAGAGGCATGGAGCAGCCCCTAATTTTGGATTTTGCACTCAGGGCAGCTGCCCCCACAAGCTACTCTTCTGTACTTTACAGAATAAAATCAGAGATCTCCACTTCTTGTAATATTTGCTGCTGCAAACATGATCAAGTTATGCCACAGGAAATTTAAGTGTGCAACAAAAACTATTGCCACAACTAAACTCCAGATAGCTACTGTCCTTGGTTCCCTAGTGGTGTTATCAGAACCACTTCCTTTTATGCACCCACCACACGTGGATTACTTTGGTTTATATCTTCACATCTCCTCTTTTTAAATAAAATATTATCTTTATCTAATATGCTTTCTTAACGTTCTTCTTCTTGATACCATCACAGGCATTTCCATATCCAAAACCGTCTCTGAAGTCTGACTGGCATTTTGTGCTGCAACAGTGTTATTTGTTATGTCTTGGGAGACTAGCATGTCTGTATCTGATGTAGGTACATTTGCATTCTCGGCTGTTTCATCCATCATTCACTCAAGACTCTTGGTGCACTGCCTGTCTCTTTTGTTCATCTTGGTGACAGCAGCATTATCAGCCATAACCAAAGATGTTCTTAGGGTCATATGTCGCTCAGTTGCTTTTGCAAGTTTCTACATTTTGACAGGATGTATGGATCTTTTTCGGTTTTTATTCTAAAGGTTTGACATCCAGTATGTGGCTGTATGTGCTGGAATAGGGAGGCGTGTGGATTGGGCCCTAGAAGGGGCAGGTTTGGTACAGTGGCTCCCAGTGAATCCTAACCACCTTCCCAGTCCTGATCCGTCTTTCTGGGCAATGTGGATTTGCCCCAATATAGAGCTGGCAAGGTCTGAATTGACCCATAGCAGCTGCTGGGGCTTGCCCTGAAGCAAGGCAATAAATGCTCCTTCACCCTGAGGAGGTCTCCATTGGCCAGTACTCCACCATACAGTACAGCATTGGCACCACTGCATCACTGCACAGGAAGTTGGGTTTGGGCAGCCCCTGTTTTGGAATAAACTTTGTTAAAGAAATGAATGTTCCAGAAAAGTTTGTAAATCAGCCTTGTTGTTGGTCTAGGCCAGGGATGTGAAGCAAAGGCCCAAAGGCCATATGCAGTCCCCAGAAACTCTTAGGCCCCTGTTAAAATTGGGCTCTCCCAGAGCCACCTTTCTCCCCAGGCATCACCTTGCAGAGCACCTCTCATCTGCTAAATAGCAAAGTGAAACCTCAGCAGAAGCAGCACTGCTGAAAAGGTGGCCATGCTCTCCCATATCTTGAAAATATGATCAGGTTTTGCATATTTTCTCTTCTGCTATTTGCAGCTGATGAATTCCTACTTGAAAACACAGGCCTATTTCTGGCCATCATCTCTTTAATGATGTCACTGCCTGCAGCCCATAGCATAATCCTAACCTGGAGTTAGGCCGGCACAGATAGACCAGCAAAGTTTGGCTGGCAGACGGGCCACCATAAAGTATGTTTGGACCACTCTTGGAGTCAGAGAAGCCAGCACCCTGACGTGAGCCATCCTCCCTGACTCCGAGAGTGGTCCAAACGTATTTTACAGTGGCCCTTGTGCCAGCCAAACTTTGCTGGCTTAGCTATGCCAATCTAACTCCAGGGTAGGATTGCACCCCCATTTTTTAACCCAAGATGCATTTACGCATTACATGCATTTGTACACAGTCGCATGGGACCTCCAAACAGACGTAAATGCCTTGAAAAAAATACCATGTTTCCATATGCCTAAAACAGAGGAGCTGCAAATGTGAAATGCGGGTTCAAAATGGTGTGAGTAGTTTTAATACACTTGGTGCAGACATATTGATCCTTATCTAAATTATACAGTAAATCTAAAAAATAGGAAGTAGAGGGCAAGGAAGTCTTTTGCTGTGATACTCAGGGAAGCCTCTTCATTGGAAGCATCTGTCTGCACAAGTTTCTGTGTACCCAGGCCGTGAGTTGGTTGCTGGGGGCTCGGATAGTCAAGTTTTCCCGATGATGTGGCCCGTGGGTGGGTCATATCCTCTGGCAGGCTGGATGTGGCCTGCAGGCCAGGATTTGGAGACCCTTGGTTTAGTGATCACACTAAACTAACATACTAACTAGTTAATATCACACTAACTGTGAATATAGAGATGCAGTGAAAAAGGCAAGGTCTCAATAACCTACTTAACTACCTAGCTCGGTGGTTCTCAAACCGTTTAGACCAGGACCCACTTTTTAGAATGGCACTAATGTCGGGACCCGCCAGAAGTGATGTCATTAACCTGGAAGTGATGTCATAGCTGGAAGTGACATGAAGCAGGAAATGCCATCATTGTGACATATTCAAATGACATTCCTGGAATGCAAACTGGGATTCTTGGACTGGAGCAACTGCAAAACCATGAAACATCACTGACAGAAAACAAGGACAAAATATTATATAACAGACTGAACTAAAAACAAAATTTTAAAAACCCTCACTTGGAAATTCACTCTTAATACTCACAAAAGGAATAAAGCAAGTCTGCCATTTCCAAGAAGGCTGTTCTCAGCTTTCTATGACCCAGCTGACATCAGATTGTGACCCACCAAGGAGGTCCCAACCCACTGTTTGAGAAACACTGACCTAGCTAATCTGTTCACATGACAATAGAGGTGATAAATTCCTTCTCACTGAGCGTAGTGACAAAGCAACCCCTGCAACTGTGAGGCAGACTCACAGTTTTGTTCACCATATTTTGTTTTTTGTTCATCAAATTTTGTTCACCAAATTTTCCTGTTGGTCATAATCAGCACCTAGCTTTACAAGACTTAAAGGTTTCATTTTACCAGCCACACTACGGAGGCTTACCTCCAGGTAAGGGAAAAAATGTTCCCTTCCACAGAGGTGACTTCCATAACCTACAGGATACAGCTAAGCAGTAGCCATCTTCTGTCCAACATCGGGGGTGGGATTCGGCTGAAAGTTGATGTTGCTAAGAAATAGCAGAAAAAATTTGCTAACATCAACTATCAATATTTTACATCTCAAATGACAGATTTAATGTTTACCTTTAGTATTTCCAACAGTGGTCATCTAATTGGGGCCATTCTGGTGGTGTTATGTTCCCCTTGGCTTGCCCTCTGAAGTGGACTGAAGCATGTCCACCTACTCGTAAGAAAACACACTCATGCGGCTCAATTTCACTTTCAATAGGGTTCAATACATTTTCCTTGTCAGCTATCAGCTTGTCAGTTTCATGTCTCACCAACGATTGGCTTGCAACCCACTGTTTGGGAAACACTGGTCTATATAATATTTGACATCCCATCAAACTCCTCAAATATTTGTTCAGTCTCCTTTTGGTGATCCTCTATATGCCTAAAGAGCAGTGGTTCCCAAACCTTTTCGACTCGCGGCTCCCTTGACTTACTGGGCTATTGGCCACAGTCCCGCATTAATGCTACAATCCTACATATTGAATAAGACAGCGGGTTTTTCATGAAGATTTTGTAGCTCCCTGGCTGGTTTCCACAGTTCCCCAGCGAGCTCGCCAGTGATTTTGTTTATGGCATGCAATTGAAAATATTTTCAGAATTGCTTTGGGGATTTTATCAAAACATATACTTACTTAGTCTTTGTTAGGCTTTATTCATTGCTCACTCAATGAATTTTTCAGTCTTCAGCTTGTCCATATGCTTCTGTTCCTTTTTAATATTCTCCTTACTACTACTATTTACCAATTAATTTCATTTATGACAGGTGCATTAATATTTTCTTCCCGATATCCAGCCGAAATCTCCCCTTCTGCAGCTTACGCTGAGGCAAAGCTCAGTTGCCTTGCTATTACACTTGAAATTCAGATTCCATTTTCCCAGTATTTGCAGTTTTTCCCCAGTGTGTTACTAAACTGTCATTTAAATGCTGAAGCAGTTGCAGTGCTCTGAAATATCATAAATCCCTTGCATTAACTTATGCCCAATATCAGTACTTTATTTCAAGTTCAATGGTTTGTGATCATTTATGAGAAATCCACACTGCTCATTTTTCAGAGCTGAAGAATTCAGGTTACCAGTAAAGATATCATGTCAGTGTTTATCTCTTTCTATCAGTATAAACATATCTTTTGCCTTGAGACTCACTCTCTCTCTCTCTCTCTCCCCCCCCCTTTCTCTGCCTGTCTCTCCCTCTCTCTCCACATTTTAGAAAATTACGTTTGTCACAATTTCTGCCTTCTTATCTTGGCCAGTTCTGGCCAGGAATTGATGTTATCGTTGGTGCCACATTGTAGCAGAATTTTGCTACTTTTGCCTACCTTTATGACTTTTTTTTTCTGTTGGGAAATTTTTTTCTTTATGCATAAAGCCATGTTATTCTGTATATTATCCACTAGATCATGAGTGGTTGTGATCATGACAACATTGTCCATTGGGGAAGAGAGCAGTACACACAGAGAAATAAAAGTGACTGCTTTAAGGTTATAGGTCAGGAAACTTTGACATTTTAATGGGATCTTTATTAATTATTATTATCATCATTCATTCATTCATTCACATATACGCAATCAAAATGATAAGAAGATCACAGATATCACAGACTGGTCTTTTAATTGGCCATTCAAGCTCTAACCAAGAGACTAAGAATTGTCTAAATATCTGTGTAAGATATATGATGTTCCCAACAGCATAGATTTTTGTAGGTCAGACATTCTTATATCATTGATCTTCAAAATTTTGTTAATTTTTCGAGATAGATCCAAGTGCCCCGATGACAATTGGCACTACTTTGGATCGTTTTTGCCATAATCTTCCAATTTCAATTGTCAAGTCCCTATATTTTATAATTTTTTCAAGTTCTTTGTCTTCAATTTGGCTATCACCCGGTATGACAATGTCTATAAGCCATACTTTTTTCTTTTCAACCACCGTTATATCTGGTGTGTTGTGTTCTAAATGCCAATCAGTTTGAATTCTAAAATCCCATAAAATTTTTACATCCGTATTTTCCACAACTTTTTCTACTTGATGGTTGTAGTAGTTTTTTGATACTTCTAAATTATATTTTCAACATAAGTTCCAATGAATCAAACTGGCCACTTGGTCATGCCTTTTCAAATAATCAGTTTGCACAATTTTACGACATCCACTGATTAGATGATCTACATTTTCATCAAATTCTTTGCAAAGTTGACATTTGCTGTTGTTACTGACTTTCTGAATTTTTGCTTTCATAACATTTGTTTGCAGTGCCTGTTCTTGTGCTGCAAATATTAATCCTTCAGTTTCCTTCTTGATAGTTCCCATTTGTAACCACAGCCAATTTGTAGAGTCCACTTTTCCTTCAATTTTTCAGGTGCTGTCCATGGAGAGGCTTATTATCATTATCATTATCATTATCATTATTATTAAATGAATTTATACCCTGCCTTTCTGCTACTATGTTAGGGCACCCAAAGCAGCTTACAATAAAAAATACAGAATAAAATTTAAAAATATAACAAATAGTTAAAAAGCGACAGGCCACAATGGACAATAGACTTGTATTTTGGCATTTTAACTTGTATTTTTTACAATACAATCATTAAAATTACATAGTAAAAAATACAAGTTAAAATGCCATCCCATCATGTCAGCAATTAAATGCTTCCTTAAAAAGAAAGACCCCGCCAAAGGATTGCTAGCGAGGGAGCAAGGGGAGGGAATTCCACAACCGTGGCGCCATCACCAAGAAGGCCCTATTCTTGGCCACCATCACCTCACCTCACCTGGTGGCAGCACAGTCAACAGGGGCCCCCAGATGATCTGAGAGCACAGGTAGGATTGTATGGAAGAAGGCAGTCTTCTGGAATTATGCTTCTTCTATCAGCTTCTTTCTGCTTGCTCCCTCCACTCCTCCTTGGCCCCCAATGGGCCTACTTAGGTCTACATCAGCTATAGATATTACTGGCATATATCTGTTAGGGTGAATGGGGCATGTTAGGCCCAGGCCAGGGGATCCAGATCTCATGGATGCCACTGCCACTGAAATCTGCCACCAACATGCCCCTGGGCTGGCCTGGACCTCATCCCAGTCCACCAGCACCACCACCACTTTACCTGCTCTAATGGCTGGTGTGCAGCCCATCATTGCTTACCAGTTGCCACGCCATTGGCAGTAAGCTGCAAAATGGCAGAGCTGTTGCTGCACCAATGGTCCATGTTGTGTCCAACAGCAAAACCTTCTGCTTGACTTAAGACACAATCCAAACTCACCCTTGGGCAGGCGCAGTGACAACCCGACCAATATTGTAAGACCAAATGCGAGCAGCATTTGGCCTGCCTGCTTGCCTGCCCCTGCACTCAGACAGCTCCAAAATGGAGCATGATGTGGCAGCAGGGGGCAGGGAGGTGGCACTGGGGGTGGGGATCTGCGGGCCTGGCCCTGGGGTGGAGAATTGACTGGGTCCACAACTGGGCAGGCGCATGTCATGTCCACCCAACGTTGTCGCAAACATGCTGTAAGGCATACCTGCATCAGCAAGGAGGGCACTGGGCCGGTGCAGGGATTTGCACCAACCCTCAGACACTGCGGAGGATGTCAGCCAGGTAAGTCACTCCCACAATGTCTGGCTGGCGCAGGGGGTTGTGAAGGAAAGGGAAGGCAGGAGAAAGCAGAACGGGTGGCGAGAGGGTGGAGAGAGGGCTGGCTGGCCTGGGGAGGGGGATGGAATATGGATTCTGCCATTAGTCTAGATCCGCACTCCACACTCCTCCCTGGGCCAGTCAGTACTGATCTGGCTGCTCAGATTTGCACCAGCGATTTCACTGGCACAATTCTGAGCAGTCCTATAGGACTGGTTGGAGTTTACCCCATGGTAAACCTACTCCAACACGGCTTAGGATTGGGCTGCCCAAAGGATAAGTTGAGTTTACAATCGCCACCAGTGTTCCTTTCCTATGGGGCAACACCATCACATTCTCAGCTGTGATTCATGTTAATTGTGAGCAATGCAGCTTGAATTTTCTTGAAGCCTGAAAAATCCCATTCCAGAATTAATTTGATTTTAGCCACACCTCAGCTATCCTGGGACTAATGATGCAGTACTCTGTTTTAGTTTTTTTAATCTTCATTAACCTTTGTGCTGGTTTAGAACCGTTCCCAGAAAGTCAAACAAAGAATCTGATCTCAAGTTTAAGATATTGTTCATTTACCAGATCCTATTCAATATAAATATTCATTGTGAGAGATTTCATTGCACATTTGAAGTAAGAGCAGATTATGGCTGCACAAACAAATATAACGAGTTTCTATTAGTTTTCTTTTTCTTTTTCTCTTGTGCAAGCCAAGTACTGGTTTATCTTATTTCCACACATGATTTTAACACAGTTTGTCTGCTATAAGTAGCTTTGTTGGCACTCAGTATTCAAATCTGCTTGTAAACATAAGCCACATATATTCCTACTCTGTGTCCAAATTAGCATAAAAAAATTAAAAATTAAAATCCATGGGAGTTTTGCCATGGTCTTCAAAAGAATGCAGATTGCACCCTACTATGAATCAAACATCTGTTACTATTTCCTATAGTTAGTAATTCAGAATTGTTTTTCTCTTTAATATACAGCCATTTAAACAAATGTCACTCCTGAAATGATATACTGGTATATGTCAGAAAAACAGCACATGGATTTGGAGCAAGTTGAAGCAAATGTAATTAAAAATTCAAATCTTCATGGAACATATCCCCTTAAAATCTGGAAAATCATTCTGCAGTATAAAATGGGTTGCTATTGAATATTTCGGACTCTTGATACATTAGCACCAACTATTATTGGCGGAGATAATGAAAGCTCGAAAAGGCATAATATCACAAAAAATTATGTTTCCTCTTGCGTTGGGATAATGCTGCTGCTGCTCTCCAGGGGTACAGCAGCATCCAGCAGAATAGCATCATCCATCATGAGTGGTGCGCTGCCTGAGAAGGAAGCCACACCAGCCCAGAAGCAGATCCTGGGAGAGGGGGGTATATATTGGTTATTATGCTTAGGCCTAAGGTGAGCAATTGGGGCTACAGAAGTGGTGGCAAAAGTATCAAGAGATGCTGTCCAAAACTGGCAGTGGTCCATGGAGTTTATAACTTTACAGGTCATTTGCAGGTGTATTTGCTATTTGCAAGTGTTTTAAGAGAAAAAAAGCAGGTTGTCTTTCTTCATTTCCTGTCTTTACCTAAAAGGGCATCAAGCCATTTCCTAAATCTAAAACAAATTGTCTTCACTACTTTTGGATATATCCCTTTTATAACCCCTGCTAACTGGGCAAGAGGCACTTTTTCAAGTGGTGTTCCTCTTATATTTCGCAGGGGGAGAGTAACTGTCCCCCTTCACTACAGCAGTGTCTTTTCTAGTGGCTATTGCTGGTGGTGTTCTGCATTTTTTTTAAAGATTATGAGCCTTTTCGGGACAGGGAGCCATTTAAGTTATTTTATCATGCCTATAAACCTCTTTATAAATGGTGTTGAAAAGCGGGATAGATAGATAGATTCTATTATAATCATATAATATAATGATTATACGTATTATATATTGATTAATTGATATATATTGATTGATTAATTTTGTTTTTGCCATGGATTGGCACAGCTCTTTTTTCCTAGACTAGTGGTCCTTAAAGTCCTCCCTGAGAGGAGAGGACCACATAAGTGTTTGCAGGGATGGGGGTGTAGCAATGATGTGATTCCCCAGGATCATGCCGATGCATGGACAAAAGGGGCTGTTTTTAACATACCTTGATAGCGCCAGTGGGTGTGGGTGTGTGGGGAGCACCATGGAAGCCTCCACAGGGCTCCCCAAGGCCGCACCCTAAGCCCGATTGCAAGGCTGCACGGCCCTGATTTGGACGGCACCGTCTCCTTCGATATGCACCTGCTGTTTAGCAGGCACAGATCCAAGGAGCACACAGGGGAGGCTGGAGCCTCCCCTATGATAAGGGAGCGAACACTCCCTTGCCATGGAGGGGCTCCAGCCTTCACTATACTGCGTTGGATTTGGTGCTGGCCGGCTGGCCTTGCCAATCCAGCGCAGTTGCATTGGTACTTTTTCTTTTTCTTTTTTTTTAAAGCAGAGTAGACACAAATCTGATTATAATTTCAAATGTCTTGACACAGAAAGAATGTTAACCTGACAAGATGTCAGGGGTGGAGTATATAAGACAGTAGTTTGTGCCCTGAATAAATTAACAAGATTAGGCTGCAAAACACACAACTCAGGATTCAAAGAAGAAAAGACTAATCCCTGGATGGTAAAAATATCAATTGTTATAGTTCTGGTTGTGCATCTTATTGCTGAGAGTTTTGCTGGCCATTATACCACCATATAATGGTAGCTATTGATAGCTGCTAGATTATGTGGCTAGTGTTCTGTATTGTTACATGCTTCATTGAAGCAATTCAGTTTTTTCAAGCTGTGGGGATACAAAGCACGATGAGCATTAAGTAGAACATTTAGGGGGTAATCCTAACCAACTTTCCAGCACTGACATAGCTGTGCCAATGGGGCATGTGCTGCATCCCAGTGAGGGTATGGCAGGTGAGGCAGAACTACCTTACCTGAGTTCTGGGGCCTTAGTCATGGAGGCCTCTTTGAGGTAAGGGAAGATTTGTTCTCTTACCTCTGAGCTGCATTGTCCTTACCTGCAGTAGTGACCTGAGCATGGGGATGCAACATGCAATCAATTTTTTAAACAGGAAAAATAAACACAAAAAAGAGCTTGCTTCCCCCTCCTGACCTGAAAGAACTCTACTCCAAATATGACTTGCCTGTGACCTGTAGGAATGAGTGGAGGCATATTCAGGCCCCTTCTGCACCTGCATCTAAGCAACAGAACAATAAAATATGGAATAATGCTCTGATGGAAAAAAACAAAACCCATTCCATCAGATTAGGTCAAGAGAAGGTAAATTAACATCCATTGTTTTCTTACGTCTATTGATTGTCTGGTTACAACATATATAAACAAGCCCTCCAAAAATGAGACACCCGCACCACCTATAAGCAAACTTACTCATCTGTTAAAGGATTGTTGTATACATAACATAGGTTAGCATTATTTAATTCACCCTTCTTACAGCCCAATTCTGACCAAATCTCCCTCCCCCACCAATATAGCTGGTGCACTACTGTAGAACACACTGCATCCACAGTCACAGAGGCCTCCTCCAGGTAAGGGAACATTTGCTCCTTACCTGGGGTAACTTCATTTACCCAACCTTGGAGCTGCACCAGCTACTTTGCCAGTGCAGGTCTGAAGGGAGAGGGAACAGGGAAAAACAGGATATCAGCACAAGCCACTGCTGCCAATTTCATTATGGCCCACAATTCTGCCCCGTCCCTGCCCACATTACACTCCACCTCTGACTTACCAGCTCCAGTGTGTTCAGTGGGTTTTGGTTGTGAGGCTGCCATGCACCACCAATAGCCATTTTATGACAGTAGAACACTGTTCTGCAGGGCTGGCCTTAAGGCAATGTGGCCTTTGTGCGATGTCATCATATCAAGCCATGTGCACGGGGTTCCATGCATTGGGGTAGCAGGTGGATCACCTGCTACTGCATTCAGAATCTGATAACCTGGGAGGGTAGCATGGTGAGTGGAGCATCAGATCTTGGCGCTGGCATAGATCTGAGTAGGCCCATTGGGCAGAGTGGCAGAGGAGATAAGTAAAAAAAAAAGTCTTTACTGATCTCTCCCTGCTGGCCTTGTCCACAGAGTTCATACATGCTGATTTCAAACACCATTTGCCTTTGAGTATACAATTCTTCTGTCTTTCTTTGTTACTGTAAGATTCACAGACAAAATTGAAGCAGATAATGTGTGCTTGAAAGTTAACTCATCCTTTATCATTGTCATTACATCTTTAATACCTGGGTCTTCCACAGTTTTGATGAACTTTCATCTTCCATGTAATAGAAACCATTTTTGTATGCTATTGTAAAAGGGAATATTTCATATTTTCCAATTGTTATAAAGAAAATATTAACAGTGGCTTCCACCTCTAATAATTAATGGTAGTTTTTATTTATTGAATTGTAAATTATCTGATATTGTCCCTTTCTTCCAAGATAATAAAAGGCATGCTAAAGTTTCTTATGTGTAAAATTTAATCAATTTTTAAAAATAATCAACTAAAATACCTCTATTCACAAGACCTTCAGCATACTGTACTTAATACAGTATTGCTTAAGGGTGGTAGTGGATTCTGAACTATCCTGGTGGGGAAAACAGTGGTATTGCTGACTGTATTACTCACCCCACCACCTGTAGACCATTGGGTAGGTTCCCCTAGGACTGGGATCTCCAAACCTTTCAGTACGGGGGTCGCATTGTATATTTTAAACATTTTTGTGAGCCAAAAAATCAGTTTTATAAATGAATGAAATTTAAATGATGAATAAGTTTTATTTTGATCTTTTTTTTAATCAGCACAATATGATTGAGAACAAAAGAGAAATGTGACAATTACAAAGAAACAATGCTGTGCTTGAAATCAAGAAATTATATACAATGAGCAAAAATGTCAAATATTAGTAAATGGTCTGATAAAAAAAGGATGCTGAGGGTTGGATAAAATCTTGTGGTATGCCAGATGTGGCCCCTGGGCCATTGTTTGGAGACCCTTGCCCTAGGATAAGTCCTATCATATCAATGGTGGAATATTTTAACCACTCATGGTATACACACTTACCTGGGAATATGTCCCATTGAGTTCAATTAGACATACTTCTGAGTAGACATGATTAGGACTGTGCTGTCTGCTACTCAACAATAGGTGTTTATGACATAGCAATAAAATGCAAACACTTGCATTAGACACACTGTTGCTGCTGGGGCTGTGGTCAGTTGTTTTCCGTGTGTATTATACTTACAGAGCAATCCAACCTCTGCCCTTGCGTCAACGCTATGTCATAGCGTTGATGCAAGGGGCGGAGCGCTGACGCAGGGGCACCAAGCAGCACCCCTGCGTTGGCACTCCAGCTCTGAAGCCAATGCTACAAGTAGCGTCGGCTTCAGAGCACCGACAGAGAGCCTCCCTTGCACCGACTGAAGCTGGTCGGCGCAAGGGAGGCGCTGTCCCATATCGGGATGGGGATTGGTTGGAGGGAGGGAGGCTGGGGGCAGGACTTGGGCGGGACATGGGTGGGCTCGGGAGGTGGCTATATGGCCACATCCTAAGCCTGTCCGCAAGATCACGTGGCCCCAATTCCAGCCGCGTGGTCTCCTCGGATCTGCACCCGCTCTTTAGCGGGGGCAAATCTGAAGAGCGCATGGGGGGGCTGCAGCCTCTCCTATAGTAAGGGAGCGAGTGCTCCCTTGCCGTGTGTGTGGGGGGCTCCAGCCTCTCCCATGCAGCGTCAGATATGGCGCTGCCAAGTCGGCCTCGCCATTCCAGCGCTGCATAGGATTGTGCCCTTAGATGACTTTTGGAAAGAATTTAAAACAAAAGCACAAAAAAACCCTTTACTTCTCTGCAAGTAAGAATAAGTTGATCATATAAAGCAGTAGCTCCCAAACTGGTAGGTCGGGACTCTTTAAGAGATTGGGGGGGGGAGGCAGCAACCTAATCCCCAGGATTACCTGCTGCTGGGGATGGGAGGGTTTTTTATACACTTAGCAGCCTCCAGCTCTGGAGTCCTGGGGGTCTGGGGAGCCCTCTGCCATACTCCCCATGCCTTCCAGGCACTTCCAGTTTCACAACAAAAACTGGAAGTGCCCAGGGTGTTTTACATCTTTGGAGGCATCGGGAGCCCTGCAGACTCCCCAGGACTCCAGCACTGGAGGCTGGTAAGTATTAAAAACAAAAAAACTCCTGGGGAGCGCGTTGCTGCTGCAGCTCCTCCCGCAAAGGTTTAGGTGGTTCCCTCCTCCCAGGAAGGATGTTGGGAACCACTGATATAAAGAATGTATAATGACTTCCCCTCCCTTTGCTTATGAGCCAAAAGCAAACCAATACGCCATGCCCTGTAAGTCTAATACAATGTGACACTTTTTATTAAAATAGACAAGGAAATACTCCTTGTTGAAAGCTGTCCAAAGCCAGCAGAAAATATGTCATGAAACAGGTTGAGTGAGTGCTAGCTGCAGGAAAACCTGAATGTGTCTTTACAAACTCCAGGTCAAGTAAAGAGATTTAAATTTTAAAAAGCCACAGAACATAAGCTAGAGAAATCCTGTGTGGTGTTTGGTTCTGAATGAGATAACATCTGGAGTCTTTTTGAATACAAATACAGCTGCCTTCTGAGAGCCTGCTAGTATTTCACTGATCCTAAACAAGTAACTATTGGCCAAGATAGCCAGAGAGGGTTAAGGAGCATCTGTACAATTTCAAAAAGAATTAAGATAGCCATGGTGGGAAACGAGCTTTATAAAACATTGCATCCCCTTACCTGTTGTAACCTCTATAATTTTAATCGAAGTTGTCATTTGTGAAACAGCCAATTTAGGAAATATGCTGATGATAGGTAAACAGCCTAATCCTTTTGGGTTTCTAAACGGGTGGAATGAGCACTCCACCAGCATAGGCTGCGCGCAATTCTCTGGCAGCGTATGGGGGGGGTGGGATGGGCAGGGGGAGGGCAGAACAGAGCAAGGGAGGGCAGATCAGGTTGGGGAGCGGTGAGTTAGGCCGCAGTGGTGGCAACCAAATCGAAACCCCATCTCTGGACCTGATCCCATAGCATGGATCCATTTGGACTTGCATAGTCATTTCGCTGGTTCAAACAGACCTGTCAGTTCGAACAGACCTGTCTGCACTTTGGAGGCATATCCTCAGGTTAGGGAAAGAATGTTCCTACCAAGAGGAGACCTCCATGACTGTCCCCCACCTTGAATGTGGCAGTAACCATTTGAGTGTCATGCTATCAATGGGGTGGGAGGATAGGATTGGGCTGATGTTGCTAAGATATAGCATGAAAAATTCTCCAACATCAACTACCAATCTTTTACATCCCGTATAACATATTTAGTGTTTACATTTAGTGTTTACAGTATTCGTTTTCATATAAGCATTGTTCTGGGCAATTCCAAATGTGTAGCTCAAGAGTCAAGTTGCAATACAAACACTCCTGCCAGGAGGTGGCCCTACCAAGCCTTACAGCTTTTAACTTGATGTTCCAGCATACATCCGTTGCTCCTATTGCTTTTATCACTTTGCTATGGCTTCCTGTTAAAAGAGAAGATAGCAAATCCCAAAGAGGTTTCATATAAATATGTTAGCACTTTAAGAAAGTTTAAGTGGTACACTGTTGCTCATGAGGCCAGGAAAATGTAACCATCTGTCACCTTTACAGTGGTGAGTGTAATACCTAGCTTAGCTTTCAGATGAACGTGATTCCTTCTCCACCTATTCTGTAGGAGCATACAATTGCAACACATCACAGTGCGCTAGACAAAACAGGGAAGAAGTCCTTTTGGCTCCTTTCCCCAGTGCATTGGATGGAAAATCCTGTTCTTTATGGCAACATGACTAAGTTTTGCCTCTGCCTGACTTTATGTAAACCTTTGCCCTCTCTCTAATCCAGTTGGGGGGGGGAAGAGTAGTTCAAAATTCCACTTTCTTACGCAGCAAGGAACATGGTAGAACCACATGTGGGACTATGGTTAGAGGGTTGGGTGTAGAAAACCCAGGTTCAATGCATCATTTAGACAGTTGTGAAGCTCCCTGGGTGTAGGACCATGAGATGCCCCCTTAGGCTTGTTAAGCAACCAGTTTTGTTTGATGTTAAAAATAGTTCCTGAAGCCCTTCTCCCTAAAAATAATGGACAGGATATTTGTGGTAAAGGCACATTACTGAAAAACCAATCTTCAAAACATAACAAAGCTACAATTATGAAGGAAGAGGGCAAAGTATTAGCTAGGCTAAGAGACATTGTGAAACATTCTGTATTTAGGAAGTGTTTTAAAAAATTCATTTTTATACACACTCTCTCTTTCTCTGTGTGTGTGTACATCAATACCTTAACTTCCATCATGTGTTATATAGTTGGTTATTTACATTTTTCAGCAGCCAAAATACATTTGCAAGCTAAATAAGCCTATCCATTCATCCATTTTTTTTACTTTCTTCTATGCTCTGGTCCCTGACCAGATGAAAGTGCAAGCTTTTGCTATTAATGCGCACATAAGTGTGCATGTGTGCATGTGCATGTGCACATACACGTTCAGGTGCCTCCACCAGCTCTGTGTGCCTGCTCCCTGCATTGCCACAAAGTGCTTTTCAGCACTTATATGGCAGTCTACAACAGTGGAATGCGCATTCCATATGGAATGTGCATAACTAGGTGCAAGCCTTGGTTATGATTGGGCCATTGCTCTGCCAAAAAACTACCAAAAAGCGTTGGGCCAGGTAACCTTATTACTCAGCCTAACTTACCTCTTTCTCGTTGTGAACCTAAAAGGGAAAAACTCTGGTAGTCTACCCTGAAAAAATAAGTTTTCAAAAAACATTGTACATATATTGAATGAGACTAGCCTCACAGCTTTTATCTTGAACATAATTGAAAATAAGGACTTGACCTGAATTTGTCTTTTTTCTCCTTCTCTGTAGAAACTCCACCTATGGTACCTTCCACATGGATACATGAAAGATACTGAAAGACAAAGCAGATAGTGATGTAGAGAAGTTGAAAATGAGTGAAGACTATTGGTGCTTTCATCCTGGCTGATATATGTGATGTGATAACCAGAAAAGAAATCTAAATACTTTGTTAATAGAGCCATTCTTTGGTTGACGTCATCACAAGTCTAAAGCACATTAGAAAGAAATGACCAGTCTGTTGCCAGAGGATACTGTGGAGTCCCAGGGCTCAGATGAGCTTGAATGTAAAATCTGTTACAACCGCTATAACATGAGACAGAGAAAGCCTAAAGTCCTGGAGTGTTGCCACAGAGTATGTGCCAAATGCCTTTGCAAGATCATAGACTTTGGGGACTCTCCGCAGGGTGTCATAGTTTGCCCATTCTGTAGGTTTGAGACATGCCTGCCTGATGATGAGGTCAATAGTCTTCCTGATGACAACAACATCCTTGTGAATTTGGCTTATGGAGGAAAGGGGAAGAAGTGCCTACCAGACAATCCTACAGAACTCTTACTGACTCCCAAAAGACTGGCCTCTCTTGTTAGCCCTTCTCATACTTCCTCCAACTGTCTGGTTATAACCATAATGGAAGTGCAGCGAGAGAGCCCTCCGACCCTGAACTCAACACCTGTTGTGGAATTCTATAGACCCACAAGCTTTGACTCTGTTGCATCTGTACCCCACAACTGGACAGTGTGGAACTGTACATCCTTGCTCTTCCAGACTTCAATTCGAATCCTCGTGTGGTTGCTAGGTTTGCTATATTTTAGTTCCTTGCCTTTAGGGATCTATTTACTGGTATCAAAGAAAGTTACCCTTGGGGTAGTCTTTGTCAGCCTTGTTCCCTCGAGTCTTGTTATTCTCATGGTTTATGGCTTTTGCCAATGTATATGCCACGAGTTTCTGGACTGTATGTCTTCTTAACAGCAGTTGCAATGAAATTAGCAATTAAATACGTGAAATTGCCATAGATGTAGCACAGTTAACCTATACGTCTCTTTTGTATTCTTATTTATTATATTTATCCATCAAATGAATGCTGACTACAATTTTGTGGCCTGTCTATTATTTTTTAAGAATAATTTAATGGTGGTTTTCTTCTATCTTATTCTGCTTACAAATTAAAAAAATCCTTTAAAAAAAAAGATGATGCAATAGAATGAGGATGAAGCAAGAGCAATTGCCCAACTAGGTGCCTGATCTTACATTGCTGTAACTTATTAATTTCTATAGCAGTGCAAAAACTTACTGGTTCATATAGCTGTACAAAATGAGGTTAACAGGAACCATTTCAGATGCAATGCTTATATGCTCTGTCTCAACTGTTTCTTATTGCTCTGGGATATAGTCATTGAGGAACTTTTGCTGCATAAACTCCACTAAAACTGTGGAGGAACTGTGGAGATTTAATAGTGCAATTGGACATTTACTGGGGTTGCACATGTTTCCCATTGGATTTTGCACCTGGTCTTTTAAAGAAAATAGGTGCTACCACCACAGCATGATTCTTTGGTAGGCCCAGAAAAGAGAAGAAATGACTGTGGGAGTAGGCTGATCATTTTTAACATTCAAACTAACTAAATAATAATACTTAGCATTCACGTAGCACTGACTTGCTTGGTGTTCAAAGCACTTCATATGCATCATCTTGCTATAATCTTTACAACATCCCTGTGAGGTAAATAAGTATTTTTATTCCCACTTTGCAGCTGGGAAGCTCAGCCTAAGAAGGAGAGTTCATAGCAGAAGCGAGATTCAAACTGGGGGAACCTTGCTTTGCAGCCCAGTCTCTTAGCCACGATTCTACTCTGGCATTAACTATTGAGAGTGTGCTCCACAACAATGCAGGGATGTGTGTTTGCCTGCCCTTCTATTAAAAAATGTGTATATCTACTTCATTAAAGCGTTATACTGAAGCTTTCCTGTGGTAGGGAGATCTGCATGCAGCTACTGCTTCTGCGTGAAGAGGCTTCTGCTTGAGGAGCAGCAATTTTCACTATGCAAGTCAGGCTGCACCCAAAGGCGGCCTAACAGCATAGTTCCTTATGCACATCGTTTGCACAGGGGCTTGTGGATCCATGCACATTGTTTTCTTCCACTCATGACAATTGATGGCAGTTTTTGTGTTGTAGAATGCCTAGCTCAGCTGAAAAGAAACCAGATTAAACATAGAAGCGTTGTTACAAATTGCTTCAGAGGTTTTAAACTAAGTTTTCTTCCAGAAAATAAATTGGGAGAGGAACGCCTCTATGGACTTGTTTTTATGGGGCTCTATGAACATTGTTGTTTATGGGTCAAGGTATCAGCCCCCAGCAAAAATGTGACTCAAAACAGAATAATTCCATATCACTAAAACAAATGAAGACTTTGGTTTTAATTTTGCAGTATAGTATCAAGTGTATCACATTCCAGAAGAAGGATGTATCAAGGTATGAGAATACACTGAGGGCACAATCCTAACCTGGAGTCAGGCCAGCACAGTTAGGCCAGCAAAGTTTGGCCAGCACAAGGGACACCATAAAGTATGTTTGGACCACTCTCGGAGACCAAGAGGCCAGCACACAGATATGCACCGACCTCCCTGACTTTGCTGGCCTAACTTCAGGTTAAAGGTAAAGGTTTCCCCACGACCGAATGGTCTAGTCGTGACCGACTGTAGGGGGCGGTGCTCATCTCCGTTTCAAAGCCTGTGAGCTGGCGTTTTTGTCCGATCATGGTGGCCAGCATGATTCTACGCCGTAGCGCACGGAACGCCGTTACCTTCCCACCAAAGTGGTCCCTATTTATCTACTTGCATTTTAGGTGCTTTCGAACTGCTAGGTTGGCAGGAGCTGGGACAAGCAACGGGAGCTCACTCCGTCACGCAGTCTCGAACTCCCAACCTTGCGGTTGAAAGCCCAGCGACAGCGGATTAACTCGCTGCGCCACCACGTCCCTTAACTTCAGGTTAGGAGTGCACCATTAGTTAAATTGTATAGGGATATTTGACCTTTCATTTTATAAATGAAATATTAATGTTTATAACTCTTCAAGGACTTCATAACGAACATATAGTGTTGGGATTGCATGCAATGTGTCATGGAGCAAGAAAACACTAATGCAAAAATAGTGTTGCATACAATGAGGAAATAATGTAATATATGGCATTTTTTTCACAAAATCCCTTACAGTAATATACATTTACTGAAATCATCATCACACAGAGAGAGGGAGAAGGAGAGGGAAAGGGAGCCGGAGCGATAGAGAAATTGTTGGCATAATGTATCCAAAAACTATACACTTTTAGGTCCCATTGACTTCAGTGGGAGAGTTTGAGAGATAATACAGGTAGATGATCCCTTATCTGGACATCTGAGATCCAGACACGTTTATCCAAGCCTTTTAAAAAAACTTTCTATAATGTGCAAACTAGAAGGTCTTGTGCTCATTCCCACGTATAGTCTGTAAGTTCTATTCTCCACTCTGTGGTGTGTGCCATTGTTGAAAAATGTCAAAGAGGATTAATGTGTGCAATTAATCACAAATCCAGGCAAATCCAAGATCCAGACACCTTCCTGTCCCAAGCAGTCCGGATAAGGAATACTCAACCTGTATTACTTGGCCATTGAAACCAGGGGATCTTAAAAAGGTTTCACTTTTACTTAAAGGGCTGTCCCCTGCATTTTGATATTATATAAACCAAAGCACCCAACATTCTAAAGAAATGTAAATTTTGTTCATTATTCATAACTTGCATTAAAAATTTCATATTTTTAAAGTGGTATATCACCATGACTTTAAAGTGCTTGTGGTAAAATGTGTGTAGTCAGTGCCCTGCCCAGTACTAGTAAACCACAAACTGTAACTAATTCATGACCCAAATAATCAGGTGTGGAAAAAGTCTGTCCAAGAAAGAATATTTTATAGTGTCTATAATGTTTGTATAATTTATTTGTGTGTGTGTGTGTGTGTGTGTGTGTATACACAAATGTGTGTGACAAGGATTTATATATTTGTAGGGAATTCACCTTCAATTTGTCCAAATTGTACTGTGCCCTAATAAACAAGTTCTTGATGCAGAATGTAGGTAATGTGTTCAATTTCTGTAAATACCTGTCCTTTTTACTTGTTCAGTGTTCATAGCTAATATTTTTGCCTGTCTGTGTTTAACTTGTGCATTCTTTAGAACTGTTATTGATGAGGTGTCTTTAAAAAGAGGCCTGTCTTTAAAAAGGCGTCCTCAGTATCCGCAGTCTAGGGCAGTGGTTCCCAAACTGTGGGTCGTGACCTATTTTTTTGGTGGGTCACGAAACTGATAAGATGATAGCTAACAAAGAAAATGTTTTGAGCCCTATGGAAACCAATATGAACCAGCACATGAGCATTTCCTCACAAATAGGAAATGTGCCTCAGTCCACTTTGAAGGGCAGGCTGAGGGTAATGCAAAGCCACTAGAACGGTCCTGGTCCAATGAATGCAACACACTCTGGAGAAGGAAGTCCTCTGTCTTTCCAGCTGACAAAGAAAATGTACTTAGCCTTATGGAAAGTGAAACAGAGCCACACGTGCACATTTACTCATGGATAGGCAACATGCCTTGGCTCTTATCAAAGGCCATGCGAAGGGGAATGCAAAGCCACCAGAATCGTCCCAATCCTATGAATATGGAGCTCAGCAAATGCTCCAGAAGGCAGTTCTCCCCTGGTAAAGTGAAACATTTTTTTATAGTCTCGTAAAGTTAGGTGGGTCCCGATACAGTGTCATTTTAAAAAGTGGGCCCTGGTGCTAAAAAGTTTGGGAACCACTGTTCTAGGAGAAAAAGCTCTCATTTGCATGGAGTGTTTTTTTTTCCTTGTCAAATAGCAGCTAGAGGGTAAAAATGTGATGCTGCAGACTTTACTAAGGAAGCTAGAACTAGGAGAAAGAATCCTAAAAGACTTGAAATACTAATGAGTATGGGGGGGGGAGAAGAATGTGGAATATTTAATGTATTCTGTAAACATGTAAGCCACATATGGCATCACAATGCCACCTTGCCATAGTAACACGGTTACAATGCCAGCATAAAAACATGCTCTCTGAAAGAACAGTATGCCACAGCCAGAGCTTGCAGGAGCAATCTTAGAATGAGGAAAAAGTCATGTTTATCACTCCATAACTGTAATGTTAAGTGATGTCTTGCATATGGAAAACAACCACCAGAAAGCAAACATCAGAGCTGGTACTTTAATTTTACTTTCCATCACCTCAAGCATTTACTCCTCCCCCGTTATCAAAAGCTTTTAAAAAAGAGTGGATTTGTATCAGTGCACTTACTCACCCTTTCACCTAACTTTACCTAGCAGGAGGGGCCAGTGAGGGCTTTGTGCACTGCAGTGTGAGTGGGGCTGCCTTATAATGACACACATACATGGCCCCAAAGGCAGGACTGATCCAGGCCAGAGTCCTACAAGGCTCCGAGCGCGCCCGGGGGCAGGGTGACATCACCGTGCTCCCAGCGTGTCACCCCACCCCTGTGCATCACCCAGCCACACCTCCATGTGCCCGGAATCACTCCATTAAGGAGCGATACGAGTGCAAGGGGGGCAGGGGGGCACGGGTTGTTCTGCACAGTGGGGCCTCACCACTGCCCGTGCCCATTGCGCTTGTTACCCCCTGCTACATCCTTCCTCCGCCTCTGATCCAGGCAAGCTTTCAGCTATTCTAAGAAAAGAATTCCGTCACCTGGCATGCTTATCCTGTTAAACATTTGTTCAGTGCCTTGTTATAAGCCAATATTTTTTTCCCCATTTGAAACTGCTCTAGACAGGGGAGAATGGAAGTGGCTCCAAGGAACCATCCAACTGGTACTCTGGCAGAGCAGGCTGGGAAGAGGGAGAGGGAGGCAGCTTTGTCATGGTCACAAGAGCAAGCCAATCAACACTCTGCAGATATTTATTTTATCTGAAGAATTTATATCCCGCCTTTCCCATGCCAAAGCAAATGCCCAAGGGGGCTTACATGGGCAGACAAGTCTAAACCACCATTTTTCAATAGTTTTTTAAAAACAAAACTACAGTGTTCTGTGGTTCACTGAACCCTCAGACTCAGATGTAGCCTTCACAGTGTGGTTCTCTCCTCTAGGTGCATGCCATTGAGCTTCAGCAGGCAATTGTAAGTCAAGCCTGAACAAATTCTCAAGGTTGTACTCCATTCTTTTGCTGGCTGGCCTTCTCACACTAATCCGCTCCATCGCAACTCCTTTCTGCCACAACAGGTGCTGCAGCTTGTCATAGCCAGCATTCCATCTCCCATCCAAAAAGAAGACCACAGATTCTCCCGCCTAACTTCAGTCTCTGCCAGCAGTTCAATCATCAGTCCACACCTCCTGCCCATGGTTTTTGGCTTCTGAGATGGCTTCTGCTGGTAACAGAAGCAGCTGCTCCTGAACTTGATTATCTAAGGAAGGTTGTGCCTCTAAGAACCAAAGGCAGATCCAAAGTTGGCTCACCACTTACATTTTGTACACACCATTTGCCATATCCTAATTTCTGCTCTGATAATATCATAACACTGTAGCCTAATCCCATAACTTTTATATGCCACTGTGGGCCTTGAACCAAAGACTTGGATAGCCAGGTCCAAATACCTTATGCTCTGTGTCAACTTGCTAGAAGAAGAATCTGTGTTTAGACACAGTTGTTTTAGATGGCTGCAGAGTGCTTCACCAGCTAATAGCTCAGCAATGGTGCTGGGAAGTAAGGGTCTTATAAAGCCTCTGATCCAGTGGTGGGATTCAAATAAATTAACAACTGGTTCTATGTCCTTCAGGGTGGCCTTCAGGGCCATCCGCTGCCTTTCTTCCCTCTCCCAACCTAAAATTAGCAACAGGTTCTGCAGAATAGGTGAGAACTGGCTGAATTTCACCACTGCTCTGATCCCATCTGTCTTCAGAGATTTCCTCTGAAAACTCCTTACTTCCTCCTTACTTCTCTACTGCTCAATTTCCTGGTTTACCATCCCAATTACTGGCCTGCATATCGGCGTGCAAAGCTCATTTGTCTGTCTGGCTTCATCTCCCAGATCACCAGCCCTTTGGTCTGTTTATATTGAAATCCCATCCCAAGAACAACTCGCTTTTTGCAACTAACTGTTTCAAGTTTATTGGAGAGGGGATAGATGGGAATACTATGCAAGGTCATTCAGCATGCAGTTCTGTAACTGCATGAGCTTGGGGCAACAAGGAAAGGTTTGATCCAAAATAATGATGGGCAAAACTGAAATGCAATGCAATGAAATGTGACAAGAGGATTGATCTGGATATATCCTTAAGTCAAGCTCAGTGACCGTCTGGGTCAATCAACCCCTGTTCTATGGTCCTGTAATCTAAAGAAAGTACTATACAAAAGTGAATGCTGTCTGGACAAATACAGAAAATGGTGCACATTTTAACTAGAAGATGCAAAAATAAAAGGGAAACAAAGATGAAGGTTGGCCAAGGGTGGCCCATCCATAGGCGTGTGTGAGCTGGTCAGCTCAGGCAGCATACTGGCTAGCTCACATCCATCCACCCAGTCACCTTCTCTCCTCCCATTCCCTGGAGAGGAAGATGGCATGGAAGAGGAAGTGTGAAAGAGAACAGCATGTTCAATTAGACAGTCTCCAGTGCTTCAGTGCCACTTCCACTCTACCACATTCCTGCTTCATCCCAGGTGTTGGGGGGAGCACACCAATCCAGGGTCTGGGGGAGCAGAGGCTGGCACACCACCAGAAGAGGACAACATTTGACATGCCATCTCAGGTTCTAGAGGTGGGACCTCCCTGGGGGTGGCTACGGCTTAGTAATGTATAGGAGTAGCCAGCATATCCTGAATCAGACCAATGGTCCACTGGCACGGCAATGACTGGCAGGAGCTCTCAGCTATCTGAGTTGGAAGTCTTTTCCAGGCTGACCATGAGAGATTTAGAGTGCAATCCTAACCTGGAGTTAGGCAAGCAAAGTCTGGCACAAGGGCCACTGTAAAGCGTGTTTGGCCCACTCTTGGAGTCAGGGAGGATGACGCGCATCTGTGTGCTGGCCTTCCTGAGTCCATGAGTGGTCCAAACATACTTTACAGTGCCCCTTGTGGCAACCAATCTTTGCTGGCCTAACTGTGCCGGCCTAAATCCAGGTTAGGATTGTGCCCTCAGTTAAAGAAGTGCTTGTGCTTAGTCCTGTGTTAAATAAAATAACTCTACTGTTTGAAATTTGGCTTTACCCTGATATAGCAAAAGTATACCCTGCATGTCTCTGTGCTGCAGCTGCTTCACTGCTTCTAACTGGGATTGTGGACTTTTGGAATGTTCAAACAGCAGCAGAGACATTTTCACTGATGCTTCCAGGAGACCTAAATCTTCTGTTCAGAGAACAAAGGTGCCCTAGAAACAGCAAAACACTATGAACATGCACACCACCAAACATTCTTATTGGTCTTCTCTGGGAAAGTTAAAACATGTGGAGAAAGACCTCTAAACTGGGAACTCTAAGCCAGTAAAAAGCTGGTTTTCCAGGTGCTCTTAGACGTATTACAGTGTTATGTTTTAGCAGACAAAGGCTATATTCAGTACAGTGCTTCCCACACTTTTTAGCACTGGGATCCACTTGAAAATGACAATCTATTGCGACCCACTAAGCAAAAAAAAAGATATAGAAAAAATATTTGTATTTATTAAAAAATAATCATTATTTAATAATAATTGGTGTCCTGTACTCTCGAGGTTGCTAGAGACCTTAAATATGCTAGATCCTCCCTGGAAATGGAGTTAGAGGACTGTTTATCCCAAACATTTACAGTCATTCCAGGATACCCAGAAAGCTGAGCTGGCAAGCAGAATGTGCAATTGGGGACTTCCAGGCCAGACAAAAGGCTGAAATTGGTTTACATGTGATCTATGGCACACCAGTTACTAGAGAAATTCAGAAAATGTAACATTTTAATTTGGGCATATAAAGAATACCTCATACCACCAATTTGCATTCAGCTAATGATTTTCTTCTGCAAACCAAGCAAGGGTGCTTGCAAAACGTTCCTTTAATTTTTCAAAAACTTCAAGACTCACCAAAAATTGGCTTGTGATGCACTGGTGTGTCCTGACCCACAGTTTGGGAAACACTGATACAGTACATTCATGGTACAATCCTAACCTGGAGCTAGGCTGGCACAGTTAGGCCAGCAAGGTTTGGCTGGCATAAGGGCCACCACAAAGCATGTTTGGACTACTCTTGGAGTCAGGGAGGATGGCGCATGTCTGTGTGCTGGCCTCTCTGACTCCAAAAGTGGTCCAAACATACTTTATGGTGTCCCTTGTGCCGGGCAAACCTTGCTGGCCTAACTGTGCTGGCCTAACTCCAGGTTAGGATTTCACCCTCAATTATTCTGTAGGAATGGTTTCAGGACGGATGGGTAACAGGTGTTTTTTGTACATCCACTTTATATGCAGATTGCCTCCCAGTTCAGAATTTCAGCTTGTTAGGGAGGAAAGTGGCTTTTCCTAGACATAAACAAATTCATCTTGTGTCTGAAGTAACTTATTTTGAAAGCAGGAATGTCATTTCTAATGGGCTTGGAGGAGCAATAATTTTGTGCTTCTGTTGTTTGGCATTGCAGAGTGTCATTCAAAACTCGAGGCTGATCTTGAGAAAAAAAGGGTATTCATTTATTTAATTAATTAAAACTGCTTTGTTACTGTGCTCATGTATTTGCCTCAGTTATACTGATAAAGTCTGTATCTAAACATGAACAATGGGGGAAATGGAGATAGAGAACTTAGATCTAATTCTCATCCATTTTCTCAACTAATACAACTAGTTACAACTAATTACAACTAGTGCAGAACGCGGCTGCTCGGGTGGTTGCTGGGGCACATCGGTTTGACTCTGTCGAGCCGTTGCTTCGGCGACTACACTGGCTGCCGGTTCTGTTCCGGGCCCAATTCAAAGTGCTGGTTTTGACCTTTAAAGCCCTTTACGGCTCGGGCCCAGGGTATTTGAAGGACCGCCTCCTTCCATATAACCCTACCCGTACTCTGAGGTCATCTGGGGGGGCCCTTTTGACTGTGCCGCCACCAGGAGAGGTGAGAGGGGTGGCGGCCAGCAGGAGAGCCTTCTCGGCGGTGGCACCCCAACTTTGGAATACCCTCCCCTTAGAGCTAAGAACTGCTCCCTCGTTGGCGGTATTTCGGCGGGGACTGAAGACCTTCTTGTTTAAACAGGCTTTTAGTTGCTGACAGGCTGGCTGGTCTTTGTATTCTTTTATTTTCTGTACCTGATCCATGGGATAATTGTTGTATTTATATTGTATTTTTATATTGTTTTTTAATCACTGTTTTTAAATTATGATGTTATTCTGTTTTTAATTGTTTTTGTAATGCCGCCTTGAATGCCTTTTCAGGCAGAAAGGCGGGGTAAAAATCTTTTAAATAAAAAATAAATAAATAAATAATATACTGTAGTTCGTTTCTTCTGTTACGAAACTGCTTGTGCCTAGTCTTGTGTTAAATAAAATAACTCTACCGTTAGACTTTTCTCACTTCAACTGAGAGATTTATGACACAATTTAATAAAACTGCTTTGTTGACATTCAGTGACCAATATATACTGTTCCTTTATGCTCAATGAGAGAAAGGAGTGGTGGGCTAAAGTGAGAAGCTGTAGCTCATCCCTCCTCCACACTTCCTTTTCGTCTTTTAATCCAGGGAGAGGAAGACAGAGAGGCTGGCCTGGCACATCATCACTAAAGGAGGGGTGGTCAGAGGCGGATCTACAGGGAGGGCAAAGCTCTAAGTGTTGCAAGAAGCCTTACCCTGTCATGTAAATCCCTCCTCTCCCTTGCTGCTGTAGCCAGTAAGCAACGCCAAGATGTTGCTTTTCCCTGTGAGGATTGGCTAAAACGGTGCAGGAGAGGAGTGATTTCCACTGCAAGGTAAGGCTTCTTGCAAAACTTAGAGCTTTGCCCTCCCTTAGATCTGTCTCTGGGGGTGTAGTGGTGTTTGGTACATAGCCTCAGGCACAGGATGTCTTGAGCCAGCCCTGCCTCACCTGTTAAAATTTCAACAGATGATAGATTCATATGGCAGAAGGCGGCCTTTAAGATACTGAGGGGTTAATGCTATATAGAACTGTGAAGGCAATGATAATCAGAATCTTATATTCAACCCAGAAACAAATGGGAAGGCAGTATAGTTCTTGCAAGATGGGAGTAAAATGCTCCTCCACCCACATGGCCACCATCAGTCATCTGCCTGCATCATTCGGAGCTAGTTGCAGTTTCTGAATACTATTTGTGGGCAGCCCCATTAAGAGCATAATACAATAATGCAATCAAGATGTGACCAAGTGTGGATGACTGTAGCCAAATTGCTTTCTCAAGGAAGGGCTGCAACTGGCACACCTGCCAAAGCTGAGCAAAAGTGCTCCTTGGCTAAAGCTGCCACCTCCTCTCTAGGAGCAGGGCTGGGTTCAAGAGCAACTGCCCCACCCACCCCAAGTTGTACACCTGTTCTTTCAGAGGGAGAGCCAACCCATCAAGAACAGGCTGGTCTCCCATCCCTGGATTGGTCTCCTGGTGATCATCAGCATCACCACCTTACCTTACATCAGCACATCACAAGCTGAAAAACTTGTCAGCCTACATCCATCACTGCCTCCAAGCAGTTCACTGGATCGTTCACTAGGATCAGGTGACATAATGAGATGGGGCTTAGTCCCACAGTCCAAATCTCTTGACAATCCTCAAGTGAACATTTCCTTGACAGCTCCAGTAGTTCCATGTGAATGCTAAACACTATTGGGAACAAGATGAAACCTTGTGGGACCCAAGGTCTACAGGCTATGGGCCTGAGAAATAGCCACCTAGCAACACCTGCTGCACCCTCCAAGTAGGCCCAGAAGCAGCGCAGCACTGTCTCCCATTCCCAACCCCACAAGGCACTCCAGAAGGATACTATAAAGCAGGGATGTCAAACATAAGGCCTGCAGGCTGAATGCAACCCCTGGAAGCAATTTATCTGGCCTCCATTATAATTGGGTTCTCCCAATGTGATAATTGGGCTCTCTCATACCAAGAAACATGGTGGTGCTGCGGGTTAAACTGCTGCTGCTGGGCTTTCTGACTGGAAAGTTGGGAGTTCGAGACCATGCGACGGAGTGAGCTCCCATCGCTTGTCCCAGCTCCTGCCAACCTGGCTGTTCGAAAGCACGTAAAAAATGCAAGTAGATAAATAAGGACCACTTCGGTGGGAAGGTAACGGCGTTCCGTGCGCTACGGCATAGAGTCATGCCAGCCACATGACCACGGAAGCTTGTCCTCGGACAAACGCCGGCTCTACAGGCTTAGAAACGGAGATGAGCACCGCCCCCTACAGTTGGTCATGACTAGACCATTCGGTTGTGGGGAAACCTTTACCTTTATACCTAGAAAATTTATACCAAGATTTGCACATTTCTCTTTTGTCATTTGCAGCTAATGAATTTCTGTGTGAGAACAAAGTGCTTATTTTTGTCATCGTCTGCTTAATGATGTCACTTCCTGCTTAATGACATCACTTCTGGCCCTCAGTAGGCACCGTGAATGCTAACTTCGGCCCTCTGTATGAAATTAGTTTGATGTCCCTGCCATAAAGAATGATACTGAGTGCAGCTGAGAAGTCCCACCAAATAAACAGGGATGACATCCCCCAGTCTAGTATCTTCACATGAAACCTGCTGGGTTACAAGCCACTCCAGTGGTCATGTGTACTTCTGCAGCATGAAGACCACTGTGAGTGTGACGCAGACCGAAGACTCATACATCACAAAATCATCGCATAACATCATCCTAGAGCAGTCCTGAGGCTGACAGCCACGTGGGGTCATCTTGAGTCAGAAACAAAGGTGAAGGAGAGTTGGAAAGGGAGAATAATGTGTTGCCTATTTTTAATGCATCTACAACATGCTGATAGGCAACCCAGCCACCCAGACTGCATGTCCTCAGCCTGTGGATCATCACCCTGCCAGCCCCTGCTTTACGCAACAGAGTATGGTACTTTGCAGCCCTGCCTCCTATTTCCTGCCACAGAAAGACGTAGAAGCAAATAGAACAGCACAATCATGGTGGCAGACTGCAGAAATTGAGCTCTCAGCAAGGGAAAGCAGCAGCAGGTCCACCTGTGATATCTTTAAAGGATTTTTCCCCCCCCCTGGTTGACTGACGTTTAATCAAACTGAAAAGGAGGGGGGAACCTCTGACCCCCTATCTTGACATACTTTAGGCTTGATTGTACAAAATTGGTGAAATCACTGGAAACTGCAGGTGGTCAATGCCGCAGAAAATCAGGATCTGCTCAGCTTTCTAAAGGCGTCACTGCTATGAGCAGTAATGTGAGATTTTGATTTCTCCCCAAAGTCAAGCTTTGGCTGGAGTCCCCATCCAAGGCCAGCTGAAGTTATTGGGCTGCTTGAGGTAGCCCAACAGTGCCATTCTCTGTTCTGCGGGTGCCAACATCCCCCTGAGCCTGTGCACCCTTTACTTGGTTCCTTTCTCTGTGCAATCTCTTGAATCTCTTGAATCAAGGCAGGAAATGCAGAGCTTGCTGGGATTGCAGCATGGTCTGCATTTCCTGCTTCTTTTAAGGAGTGCTCACAGAGGGAGCAACCTTGTTCCTTCCTCCACTAGGCACATTAAACAATGGGACATGCAGGGCACACAGGGAGTCTTTCCTACTTTGATTCAAGAGCCATGGAAGAAGGAGCCAATTAGGCAGGCAGGGTCACTGCTTTCTGATAGGTGGAGCACAGTGACTTATCCTCCTGCCTTCCTCTCACATTGCTCCTTCTTCCAGTGGGCTTTTTTTTGAAGAAACAGATGAGGGAAGGAATAAGGCATGGGGGCCAAATTGCTTTTCCCCAAGGATCCAAATGCAAAGGATCTCACTCCTTCCTCTGTGCAGTCTCTTTCAGCAGAGCAGGAAATGCAGGGCATGCAGGACGCAATCTCAGCATGTTCTACATTTCCTACTTTGCTTAGAGACCCTAAGTAGGCATCTGCTTGCCATGGCCACCACCCAACCATCTACAGCTGATGCAAATGGACTTCATGGCCTGGACAGCCATGTCTCCATCACTCAGTGGTACAGCATATGCTCTGCAGATAATTCCAGATTCAGGCTCCTGCAATTGATTTCTGCGAGTATCTTGAATAACAGACTAGGAAAGATCTTTGCCTAAGATTGTGAAAAGCCTCTCTCTAGAAGAGTAGATAGCACTGGACTAGATGAATGGACCAAGGTCCTGACTCCATGTTACCTCCCTTCTGGGCCCAATTTCTGGGCCCAGAAATTGACTGTGAAGTTTCTGGGCTGAAGAAACTTCACAGTCAGGGAATAAGAGGGCAGGTCCTCTTATGGATCCAGAATTGGTTGAGGGCCAGGAAACAGAGAGTGGGGGTCAATGGGCAATTTTCAAAATGGAGAGAGGCGAAAAGCGGAGTGCCCCAGGGATCTGTCTTGGGGCCCGTGCTTTTCAACTTATTCATAAATGACCTGGAGACAGGGATAAGCAGTGAGGTGGCCAAGTTTGCGGATGACACAAAACTTTTCCGGGTGGTAAAAACCAGAAAGGATTGTGAAGAGCTCCAGAAGGATCTCTCCCAGTTGGGGGAATGGGCAGCCAAATGGCAGATGCGTTTCAACATAGACAAATGTAAAGTGATGCACGTTGGGGCAAAAAACCAAAACTTTACCTATAGGCTAATGGGTTCTGAGCTGTCTGTGACAGCTCAGGAGAGAGATCTCGGGGTGCTGGTGGACAATTCCATGAAGGTATCGACCCAGTGTGCGTCAGCAATTAAGAAGGCCAATTCCATGCTTGGGGTCATTAAAAAAGGGGTTGAGAATAAAACAGCCAATATTATCATGCCATTGTACAAATCGATGGTAAGGCCACACCTGGAATATTGTGTCCAGTTCTGGTCGCCGCATCTCAAAAAGGACATAGTGGAGCTGGAAAAGGTGCAGAAGAGAGCGACAAAAATGATTACGGGGCTGGGGCACCTCCCTTATGAAGAAAGACTGCAGCGTTTGGGGCTCTTCAGTCTAGAAAAAGGTGCCTGAGGGGGGACATGATTGAGACATACAAAATTATGCATGGAAGGGATAAAGTCAATAGAGGGATGTTCTTTTCCCTCTAGAAAAAGGTGCCTGAGGGGGGACATGATTGAGACATACAAAATTATGCATGGAAGGGATAAAGTCGATAGAGGGATGTTCTTTTCCCTCTCTCAAAACACCAGAACCAGGGGGCATCCACTAAAGCTGAGGGTTGGGAGAGTTAAAACAGATAAAAGGAAGTACTTTTTTACCCACCGGGTAGTTAATCTGTGGAACTCCTTGCCACAGGAGGTGGTGATGGCATCTGGTCTTGATGCCTTTAAGAGGGGATTGGACAGATTTCTGGAGGAAAGGTCCATCGTGGGCTATAGGCAATGATGGATTGTGCAACCTCCTTACAAAGGTGGTGGGCTACTGGTACCGGGTGCAAGGGAGTGGCAACAGGATGCAAGCATCTTGTTGTCTCATGCCTCCCTGGGGCACCTGGTGGGCCGCTGTGAGATACAGGAAGCTGGACTAGATGGGCCTTTGGCCTGATCCAGCAGGGCTCTTCTTATGTTCTTATGTTCTAATTTGCCCCGGAGAGGCGCCCGCCCTTGCCCTCCCTCTGCCCAAAAAGTCCACCCACCACCCTCCCCTCATTTCCTACCACCTTTTCAGGCACATGTTCTTACCATTCCTTTACAGATGTTATTCCATATTTCTTGCACAAATTCCAGTGAAGTACAGCAGCAAGTTTATTGTGGCATTTTGGGGGGGGGGGGGTAAACACTCTGTGTGATTTTGCTGCACTTGCTTGCAACGCGATCGATCGTTACAACTTTTCTTTACAGAGCCTACATTTGGCATCATTTAGGATCTGCATTTCTCTACATCTCAAAGTGGCTAAGCAGACATAAACAAGAAAAAGATGGGAGTATGTGTTCAATACCGGTTCATGTGAACAATTTTTTTTTTTAAATCAAGATTTTATCGTATTAAAACTTCTACAGTAATAATATAGTTCAGTCTTGAGCTATGGTGACTTGATTGTTTGCAGTCGTGGATGGTTAATTACCACTAAGCATAATCTGATTTTCTTAAATTAAATAGAACATTTAATATTTCTAAACTCTTCTGGTATTGCATAAGCTTTTCATAAACGCTGTCTGCTGTTGACATCAATTTCAGCAAATATATTTAGCACAATACACTAATATGCTGGCGGTAAGCTGTTTAATGAGTCTTAAGGGAGCTCTCTTCGATTTGTTTTAAACAGCAGCCGCAAAGAAGAGAACAGAAAATTAGCTTCCAAAGATGAGAGCCTATAGTGGTTCCTAATGACGGTTCCTCACCACTTGTGCAGAGTAATGTTCAAAACTGTATATACATACAACTGAAAATGTGGAAAGCAAATAAATAAATAAATCCTAATCCATTGTTTATGGGTTGAAGGGGCTTGGGTCAGCCTGCCTATGAAGATGTATACCAGGGGTGTCAAACTCATTTCACACAGTGGGCTGAATAGCATTCATGATGCCTGCAGAGGGCTGGAAGTGATGCCATAAATCAGGAAGAGACGTCATTAAGCAGGTCATGGCCAGAACTAAGCATATTTTTTCCTCACCTAGGAACTCATTAACAGCAAATGACAGAAGAGAAAATACGCAACTCTTGATGATATTTTCAAGATAATTGGAGAGTCCAATTATCAAGCCAGGCAGCCCTTTCAGCAGTGATACCTCAGCACAGTTCAGCAGCAGAGAGCAGAGGATGGTGGTGCTGGGAGGGCAGGAGGGCCAGATAAAAAGCTTCCAGGGGCCACATCTGGCCCCCAAGCTTTAGGCTCGACACCCCTGATGTATAGCTTCTCCTGTACTGGGTGTGCCTTGATTCTTCTGGTTCCATTATCTGGAGCTACATGCTCTGTAACCTCTCTTCTGCTATGCACCTGGATCTAAGTTTGCCGCATGGTATGATCTGGAATATTCGCCAAAATACTGTTCATCAATCCATCTGGCAATCACCAATGCTCTGGTTATGCAACATAGATACAAACATCTATGAAGTATTGTCAGGGTCATGAGGCCACCTCATGCAGTAAATTGGAGGGAGAAGTCCATCTACTTCCACCCACTTGCCTCTTCCTTCTCCCACTTTCTGAGTTGGAAATGGAAGAGGAGGATGAAGGGGACAGGAAGTGTGGAAGAGAGTGGTGGCTAGAGCATTGAAGATGCTGTGGTTCTCAAATGTTTTGGACCATGATCCACTCTTTAGAATGGCACTCATGTTGGGACCCACCAGAAGTGATGTCATTAACCTGGAAGATATGTCAGCCAGAAGTGACATCATCAAGTACGAAATGTCATTGTGACATAATAAAATGACATTCCTGGAATGCAAACTGGCGTTCTTGAGCTGCAGCAATTGCACAACCATGAAACATCTCTGACAAAAAGCAAGATCAGGAGAAAATATTAAGTAAAAGCACTGAACTAAAAATAATTTTTTTCAAAAAAAACTTCGCTTGAAAATTCAAACTGTTAACACTCACAAAAGGAATATAGCAAGAGTAAGGTCTGCAGCTTCCAAGATGGTGGCTCCCAGCTTTCCGTGACCCACATGACATCAGGTCATGTCCCACTGAGAAACACTGCTCTAGCCTGTGATACTACTCTCTCCTTCACACTTCCTCTTTCTCCATCCCCCTCTTCCTTTTCCATCCCAGGTTGTGGGAAGAGCAGACACTGGCACATCATCAAGTAAGAAGGGGGCAGTGCTTGGCATGCCAGTTCATGTGCCAGGTGGTCTTAAGCCATCCCTGAGTATCCTGCTTGCTCCCTAGACTCCACATCATCTCCCAAAGCTCCAAACAGAGCCTGTGTACATGTACAAGTGGTAAAACCAGGGTCCCCAATGGTACAGAGTCTCTGCACATACAAGGTGTTTGTGCATTGGATCTGTTCACAATTTTGAATAAATACACAGCATGCCCAATTCTCTCTCTCTCTCTCTCTCTCTCTCTCTCTCTCTCTCTCTCTCTCT
>JAJKFI010000019.1:11549370-11592865 GCA_029204185.1 Lerista edwardsae | reverse complement strand
CTCTCTCTCTCTCTCTCTCTCTCTCTCTCTCTCTCTCTCTCTCTCTCACACACACACACACACACACACACACAGAGAGAGAGAGAGAGGGGGGGGTTATGTAAACAGAGCTCAAGCACTGAGCATGTGTGAATTGACCACACTATTCCATTATCTTGTTCCAGCAGCGATGATTTGTGCTTGCTGGTTTTTATATCTGTAGAGAACAAGAATTCCAGATCAACACACTGATGCTTTCTGCTTTGCATACCGCGTTGTTATTTTGAAATAAACAGAAAAGTGCACTCCTGTAATTGAAGGCAGAGCAGTTCTTTGTCCCTTTTATATAAACAATATGCTGGGACATTTCCAAATAAAGAGCAACAATAGCCATGAAAACTGGCTCCTTGTGCATACTGAAGATACGCTTACGTGCGGAAATAAAATGTAGTTTGCATGGCATTCAGGTACCTTGAAGCAAGAGTTATACGACAACTGTGGTGACTAACTTCCTCTGCCAAAGTTCAACTCAGTTATGGCTGTGTATCTCCATGTAATTGAGTGCAGCCACCAATAACAGTCTTGACAGTGGAAAGCCGTTCCAGCTGCTAACCTTTTAATAGCTTTTCCTCCTCCTAGGATTTTCTATTGCTAGAAATTATATTACAAGTCATGTAGTAATAATAAGCAATTTCCCAAGAAATACTGTTTTACTAACCCCTTGACATATGTTCCCCATCAAAAATGGAGCTTCTTTCCTAATTATTTGTCTATTCAAGAAGGAAAAATCTACCAGACCAATAAATACAAAAAAAGAGGTACAGTATAGTATAAGAAACATTTTTGCAGAAGTACCGGCTTGAGTTTCTTTCAGGACTGATTAATATGGAGGCATCTCCACCTAGTGGTTTCTCTACCCTCCTTTTAAACATAAATTATAAAACGTGTACAGCAGCTAAGCTGGAGTCTTTTTCCCCATTTGTGTAAGGCCTAGATATTGAGGTCAGCATGGATCTTTAGTTATTACTATAGTACTGTATTATGTTGATTATTTCCTGAGAATTCTTAAGACTGCAAGTCTGAAGCAGTAGATTGAACCATTGAAGTTTTTTTTAATTAATCAATCATTGGAGGACCATTTTAATTAGTGGGAATCTGCACATGTACGTATTATTGAGGCTACTATATTTTAATGCTGATGTGTGGCTGCAATAGGAGAAAAAAAACCAGAATATTAAACACATCCTTTGCTTCTGGCTTTGTTTGGGCATGTCCTGACCAGCCTTGGGCTCATATGCTCCCTCCTATATTTCCCATAATCCTCCCTCTATGTGCCACAGGACACAATCCTAACTTGTATAGGAGCAGGCAGGCTGGTAGGCCTGCACTGCATCCTGACACAAGTTAGGACTGTGCCAAAGCTCTCCACAGGGTAAGGGGAGTATTGTCCCTCGCCCAGCCAGGCCAATAGGGCTACTTGGATCTGTGCCTCCTATTTAGCAGGCACAATTCTGAACAACTTTCAGCAGCCCAAATTGGGTCTGCGCAGCCTGGGGATCCCTGCGCATCCCTGGCTCCACCCCCTTCCAGACACCCCACCCACAAGGCTGCTCTCTCTCCACCTAGTTCCACCCTTCCTCTACCTTCCCCCTGCCTTCCTCCTGAGCCAAAAGGCCTCTGCGCTGGCTGAATTTGGCCAGCGCGACAGCAGCTTCCCTCCACCCATCTGCCATGCATCTGGGCTGACATTGTTGCCTGTGTTAGCCTAACACCACTTGTGCTGGAGCGAAAGTGCCTTACAGCACATTTGCAACAGCACTGGGCCAACACAGTGGACTTGCATCAGCCCAAAGCAGGCCTTGGATTGTGCTGCCCATTAGTAACTTCTGGTTCTTGCTTATGTTTATGTTTCCAGCTTTCTGTTTCAACCTAATAGGCAAACCATAGTTTGGGCTGGCCTGCAGACCAAGATCACAAATCATGACAAAACACTATTTTCAGGCCAGTACAGGCCAGTACAAACCATAGTTTGCCAGTTATGTATACATAAAATAGCAAGCTATGGTTTGCCACAAAGAAAGACAGGAAATTACTAAGGGTGGATTTAAAAAAACAAAAACAAAAACACCACATAAACCATAAAACACCACCTTCTGGGGGTTAAAATATCCAAATAAAACACAAAATACTGTATTTTGGCATTTAGAATATTTTCCAGAAATTAAAATACTGTAGATTATTTTCCAATTAGAAATCATACTGTGACTGCGCCTGCTGACACTATATCACCTATCTAGTACACTTTTAAAGCACTTACAATTTATAAAAATGAGAACTTGGGATGAGAACTTAGAATGAAAATGTGTAACACTGCTTTGTGCCTTTTAAATCATGAAAGATGCCAAAACAAAAATAAAACCCAACCATTTTCAAACACCCCTAGAAATTGCTCATCATGGTTTATGAGGAGAATATAGTGTGCAAGCCAAAATGTCATTATTCTTAAGATGCAATACCATGGCCTGAATGACCCAAGGGGTAGCTTGTTTCCTATGTTATGTTCAGTGGCAGCAAATGTGGGGGCAAGGGACAAAATGCACTAGGGACAGTGTTAGATTCTGAAGGAAAAATAAATGTGTATTTCTCATTAATCCTCCAATATATACTGATGGATAATAATGTAAAATATCTTAAGTAAGTGAACAGTAGCTTTAAGTTACCATAAGGGTCCAACAATGAAAGTGAGAGAGACATTATTTGTGAGACAGACATTATTTGGGGGGAAGGGGGCGTTTACCCCCTTGTGCTATGTAGACTACTGTTGTTGTTCAGTCGCTAAGTCGTGTCCGACTCTTCGCGACCCCATGGACCACAGCACGCCAGGCCTCCCTGTCCTCCACTAGCTTCCGGAGTTCGCCCAATTTCATGTTCATCGCTTTGGTGACACTATCTAACCATCTCATCCTCTGCCGCCCCCTTCTCCTTTTGCCTTCAATCTTTCCCAGCATGAGGGTCTTTTCTAAAGAGTCCTCTCTTCTCATGAGGTGGCCAAAGTATTTGAGCTTCAGCTTCAGGATTTGACCTTCCAGGGAGCAATCAGGCTTGACTTCCTGTAGGATTGATCGATCGGATCTCCTTGCAGTCCAGGGGACTCTCAAGAATCTTCTCCAACACCATAATTCGAAAGCATCTATTCTTCGGCGCTCTGCCTTTCTTATGGTCCAGCTCTCACAGCCATACATTGCTACTGGGAAAACCATAGCTTTCACAATGCGAACCTTTGTTGGCAGGGTGATGTCTCGGCTTTTTATTGTTTAGGTTCGCCATAGCTTTCCTCCCAAGAAGTAAACGTCTTTTAATTTCATGGCTGCAGTCACCATCTGCGGTGATCTTGGAGCCCAGGAAAATAAATTCTGCTTCCATTTCTTCCCCTTCTATTTGCCAGGGAGTGATGGGAGTGGTTGCCATGATCTTAAGTTTTTTTGATGTTGAGCTTCAAGCCAATTTTGGCACTTTCCTCTTTCACCCTCATCAGAAGGTTTTTTAGGTCTTCCTCACTTTCTGCCATTAGAGTGGTATCGTCTGCATATCTGAGGTTGTTGATATTTCTCCCAGCAATCTTGATTCCAGCTTGTGAATCATCCAACCCAGCCTTTCTCATGATGTACTCTGCATATAAATTAAATAAATAGGGTGACAGTATACAGCCTTGTCGTACTCCTTTCCCAATTTTAAACCAATCAGTTGTTCCATGTCCAGTTCTAACTGTTGCTTCCTGGCCTGCATACAGGTTTCTCAGAAGACAGATCAGGTGGTCTGGTACTCCCATCTCTTCAAGAACTTGCCACAGTTTTTTGTGATCCACACAATCAAAGACTTTGGCATAGTCAATGAAGCAGAAGTAGATGTTTTTCTGAAACTCTCTGGCTTTCTCCATGATCCAGCAAATGTTGGCAATTTGATCTCTAGTTCCTCTGCCTCTTCGGAAACCAGCTTGTACATCTGGTAGTTCTCCATTCACATATTGCTGAAGCCTAGCTTATAGGATTTTGAGCATCACCTTGCTAGCATGTGAAATGAGTGCAATGGTGCAGTAGTTTGAACAATCTTTGGCATTGCCCTTCTTTGGGATTGGAATGTAAACTGATCTTTTCCAGTCTTGTGGCCACTGCTGGGTTTTCCAAATTTGCTGGCATATGGAGTGCAGCACTTTGACAGCATCATCTTTTAAGATTTTGAGTAACTCAGCTGGAATGCTGTCACCTCCACTAGCTTTGTTATTAGTGATGCTTTCTAAAGCCCACTTGACTTCTCCAGGATGCCAGGTTCGAGCTCAGTGACCACGCCATTGTGGTTATCAGGAACAATTAATTCAGCCTTATAGAGTTCCTCTGTGTATTCTTGCCACCTCTTCTTAATCTCATCTGCTTTTGTTAGGTCCTTGCTGTTCTTGTCCTTTATTGTGCCTACCTTAGCATGAAACTGTCCTTTGATATCTCCAATTTTCTTGAAAAGACCTCTAGTCTTCCCCATTCTATTGTTTTCCTCTATTTCTTTGCATTGCTCATTTAGGAAGGCCTTCCTATCTCTCCTTGCTGTTCTCTGGAAATCTGCATTCAGTTGGGTATATCTTTCCCTTTCTCCCTTGCTTTTGGCTTCCCTTCTTTCCTCAGCTATTTGTAATGCATCATCAGATAGCCACTTTGCCTTCTTGCATTTCTTTCTATTTGGGATGGTTCTAGTTGCTGCTTCTTTGTTATAGACCTCCATCCAAAGTTCTTCAGGCACTCTGTCTACCAAATCTAAGCCCCTAAATCTATTTGTACTACCATGTTTAATGGGCCACCTGCCCCAATTCCCCCACCTCCTGTGCCTTCACAATTCTGTGAAGTAGCAGTCTGAGCAGGGGTGGCCCTAGGAGCTGCAGGGCACGACTGTGAAAAGAGGCCATGCAGGATTGTATCAAGAACTCAGTTTTGATTACTAGATTGGCTCCAAGTCCTTTCTTGCAATGCTTCGAAAGGTTGCCATGACTCCCCAAATGAGACTTCACGACCCACAGGTAGAAGAACACTGCTATATTCCATGTGCCAGCAGGGGACCAGACTACTTATCTCTGCTGCCGCCTGATCCCCTATCGGCCTATGATTTTGCCAGCACATATCTAAAGAACAGCAGGGGGCATGTCTGGGCCAAGATGGGTGTTCCTGAACTGGCAGAGGTAACTGCCACTGAGATCTGCCCTGCCCCAGCTTGATCCCTGCCCCGATCTGACCACAGCCCCACCACAATTGCAACCATACCTGGTCTGTGCAGTGCCACTGCCAGTATGCAGTCTCCTGACCTTTGCAGCAGCAGCTGTGCTTAATGGTCAGAGACATGGCTGTGATGGACCTCGGGATCTGCCAGTGTACTACATGGATGGGCTTTGGATTGGAGCCGCTTGTGTCAGCCCAATGGTAGCAGTGCTGGCACAAGAGTGCCATCCAGCACCCTTTCATCAGCGCTGCTGCCATTGAGCCAACACTAGCAGCAGCAGCAGCAGCAGCAGCCCAACAGCACTGGCTGAAGCCCGTGCTGCATCACTCCTGCACCAGCCAAGTTCGGCTGGTGCATGAGCAGTTCTGGGCAGGGGAAGGGAGTGAGGGAGGGTGTTTCTGGGCAAACCAGGAGGCGTGCTGGCTGGGGGAGGGCTCCTGTCCCTAGGCCGCACAGCCCCAATTCGGGCTGTGCAGCATCCTCACCTCTGTGCCTGCTAAACAGCAGGCACAGATGCGAGGAACCTATAGGCACAGTTGGTGCCTACCCAAAGGGAAAGGGTGTGCATGTGCCCTTGCCCCAGGGAGGCTCCTGCCTGCTCCCAAGCTGCGCTAGATACAGCGCTGGCCCGCAGGCCTGACTGTTCCAGCACAGCTTATGAGTGCACCCTTATTTACATTGTTCTCATTGTTCCTTCGTAGAATTCTATCTATAGTATCCTACATAGTGTGATCCTTAAAACATTGTTCCAACCCTTCTAAAATAGAATTTATAAACAATGAAATAACTCAAATATGCTTTAAGAAGGTAATAACCGTGTGAATTTGAAATGTAATTCATCATATCCTCTTACATAGTCTCTAGGGATACATGGATTTAACAGCCAAATGGGCTCAGAATTTGGAGCCTTTTGCTTGTGTTTGTGTGTGAGCATCTCAAACAGAAGTAGAAAGAAACTAAAGGCTTACCACAAATATGCCTGAAGACTGGGCTGTGATGAAACCTTTTTTTATGCCTGTTGCTTTGAAAATTAATGCAGAGAAGACTGTAGGGGGCGGTGCTCATCTCCGTTTCAAAGCCTGTAAAGCCGGCGTTTTGTCCGAGGTCAAGCTTCCGTGGTCATGTGGCCGGCATGACCTTCCCACTGAAGTGGTCCCTATGTATCTACTTGCATTTAGGTGCTTTTGAACTGCTAGGTTGGCAGGAGCTGGGACAAGCGACAGGAGCTCACTCCGTCGCACTGTCTTGAACTCCCAACCTTCCGGTCGGAAAGCCCAGCAGCAGCGGTTTAACCCTCTGCGCCACCACGTCCCTTCATAAAGGTACTACCCTGTTTAATGTAATGCTTGCTTGAAAATATAGATTTTAGTAAAGATTGAAGATTATCTTGTTAAGTATATCTTTATCTTCTTAAAGAAATCTTATTAAAGATTTTAACGGCATGGGCCTCCAGCACAGATTTAACCATTCTAGGCCTTTTCCAGATAGCACAGGGCGAGATACAGAACCTTAGTTAAGCATTAAGGATGTGAAACAGCACCACCTATTGGTTGAAGGTGGGTTTAGTAAGTAGCATAGCAGAGAAAGAAAGACAGTATGACATCCTTTTTTAGCAATACTGCTCTTGGACTTTGGATGGTAGCATGTGTGTACTTAATAATACTTGACTTACTTCTGTGGATCATCTGGACTGAAGGCTCTGAAGGTTCTTTGGGTATCTCATCCTTTCTACTCCTTGCTAATTCAACAACCCACTGAGGGTCTCTCAGACCGCAATCCTAACCTGGTTAGGCCTGCACAGTTAGGCCAGCAAAGTTTGGCCAGCACAAGGGACACTATAAAGTGTGTTTGGACCACTCTCTGAGTCAGGGAGGATGGTGCATGTCTGTGTGCTGGCCCCTCTGACTCCGAGAGTAGTCCAAACACACTTTACGGTGGCCCTTGTGCCAGCCAAACTTTGCTGCCCTAACTGTGCCAGCCTAACTCCAGGTTAGGATTGTGCTCTCAGTCTCACCCAACACTCCTTCCTCCCAAATCCTGAAGCCAAAGCACCTTTTAGTCTAGAATACATTATTTGTCAGTCCAGTCCTATTCCTTCCTCCCAACTGATGCAGCCACATTACTGGAGTGAATCCTGTGGGCGGGGGCAGTCCTGGAGGTCTCCTATGAGTAAGCTACCAATGCCCAGATGGGTCTACTCAGATCTACACCAGCAAAATCGCTTCCACAAGTCCATGTGGATCTGGGTCAGGGGATCAGGTCCAAGATAGGCCCCCTCCTTCATCACAGCCCATTCCACCCACCTCCAATCTCTGTTCTGCACTCTCCCACCCTGTTCTGACTCCCTCACTGGCTTATCTGGGTTGACAGACCTTCCTTGATCTGTTGCCAAGCATGGGGCCATGTCAGCCTCTCCACCAGTGCTCTGGCATTCTGCCAGAGAAGCTTTCACATCTGCCCTAAGGCAGCATTCGCTGGCAGAACCATAGTTCCAGCTGTGGATAAGCCCAATCGGATTTTGGTATGCATTAATAATAGCTACTTAATATTTGTATAGCACGTTCAAATGTTCAAGGCACTTCTGCTACCTTGTTAGAATCTTACATCAACCCTAACAGTCCCTATGTTTAGTCCCAACTTGAAAATTTGGGGCCAAGGCGGAAAGAATGTCATCACAGAAGTACATGTTAGAGATGAGATAAAGACTAGGGATTGTCTGATATCAGCATAACCTCCACCATCATAATCATCATTACATGCTTCCTTTCAATAAAAAATAGTTCACAAAGTGGATTACATAGCAAACTGCTCCAGGCTTCCCGTCACTGCCCTGGCTCCCTTTGCACTGCCGCAAAGCACTTTATGACACTTTTGCAGCAGCCTGCACCAGCAGAACATGCGTGTTGCCAGTGCAGGCTTTGAATAGGATTGGGCTGGTGGCCGCTGTACTACTACTGGGAAAAAAAAAAGGAAAGAGGTCTATTTTACACAAACTCTTCGGTCTAGTCTAGATGGGTTTGACATTTAAATTACACATGTTGCAGGATGTGCCAAAAAAAAAACATGTGTCATTTGTGACAACAAAGCATTCAGCTTGTTTAGCACCCCAGACTATTATTGATTTCAGTTCGTGCCAGGGAGTAAGATGGTTTTAAGGAAGAGGAGTTTAACGTCTGAAAAAGAACCATGTAATTAACTCACCCATTTCAAGGCGATTGCTGAAGGCTGGAAATCAGATGTGGTGAAATGGTTCGTGTCAGAACTTGCAAGAGGAAGGAACTGGCCAATTTTAATAATGAGACAATTGCTACAAAGCACATAATCTTCACAACAAGCTGAAGCTGCAATGGGGAGCTGAAGAAGTTTGGAATCAAAGTGCAGATGCGGCCAAGACTTCTGGGCTTCCAGGTAATACTGTGTTCATAAACTTTCCCTAACCCTTTTTTTGTGGAGGGGTGGTGGTGGCGGCATTTTGCGCTAGTCAGTGTTATGGGATTCCAAGAGGATTCCACGTTCCTGATCACTACATGTGATCAGTAGTAAACCAAGTACATTTAACTTGAATGTTAACTCTGTTTAACGGAGTTTTCGAAGGAGAAAACTTTCCTGCTTGACTTCTCCCATCTGAACTCCATTTGGAGCAGAGCTAAGGGTTACTGTTGCAAAGCATAACTCTTCTAACAACAGAACTGGCTAAAATAAACGTTTGCCATTAGAACAGCTAAATGCGAAGCTCATATTGTCCTGTCTTCACTTTCATGTCCATTCTTTGCTATGGGTATGAAGAACCAGATTTGTCATCGTTAGCAGTAGGAATGAGGGCCAAATTAGACAAGACTGTCTACATGTCAAGGGCTCTGGTCTGCTTGCTTTGCCTTAAGTTAGCACATATGTAACAGTCCAGATCACGACTGTTATAGAGGTGAGGGAGGCTTTAAGCTTCCTCCTTCTCCTGGATGGGATGGAACTTCTGTGGCACCATTTCAGAATGCCTAATATATCTTTTGTAGCAGCAATAGTGACAGTAGCAACAGGTTTTCTGAGCTGTGTTGCCAAGGAGGGATGCCATGGGTTGACTCTCCCCTGCATTCCAATTGGTGATGAAAAGACTGTGGTTTAGGGCAGCGTTCTTCAACCTTGGGGTCACAACAACTTACAGAAATGATAGAAAGTTGGACCATTAGACTATAGCACCACCAAGTAAAGGGAGAGGCACCTGGTGTACCCTTTCAGATTCCAGGAGATTGTGTCACGGTCCTGCCCAGGTTCTTAGCAATTGTTCTAAAATAGCTTTCACTAGTGCAAGGTTTCATGGTAACTTTTTCTGCTCCAACAAGAATATTTGGCTAAAGTGAACAGTGCTGGGACAGCATAACAGGGGTGGGGAGTGGGGAGTGATCGGGCAGGGTGGGCAACTATTGTTCTGGGAGGCAGTGGGATAACCAGTGGGTCCCCATTCTCATTGTTGGTTTGGGCATGAAACAAGGTTGAAGACCACTGGTTCAGGGGGCAGACAGTAACTCCAGCTCATGGCAGCACATACATTAGTAAGCTGCAGGTGATTTCAGCCTCCTACTTGCAACCATCCAAGAAATGGGAAAGCAGCATTTTAATCATCACCCTAGTGAAGCAGCTGAGTGCTAATTAGATTATGGCTTATGAATTTCAAATTGAATGGTGACTGCCTAAAGCTGTCACTCTCTCCCTGCGTGACTTCACGCTTGCCTCCTGCGTCTGTCTGCACACTCACCAGGCCCATTGCTAGGATGCTGACATTCAGCGGTGGGTGGGGGCAGATGGCATGAAGGGTGCATAATTGCATTGCCTTTCAGAAGCTCATGCCCTTGGCGAGAAGCCGTCACCATCAATATCCTTTTTCAAAATCAGAAAATGGAGGGAGGACAGTCTCAGCATTTGTTTGAGATGACACATATTGCGCCATTCCAAAGGTTTTATATGAAGTGCAGCATTTCTATTTCTTAGTCTAGAACCCATCCTTGAAGAAGAACACCCAGGGGCTGCAGGGAACGGGTGGGACACAAATGTGGCAAGTAAGAAAAAAAAAACTGAAGCAGCAATGGCATGCTGACTCAGGCACATAAGAGGAGCCATCCACATGACCAGCTCAGCATGTGGCCGCATGTATCCCTCTCTCCTTCCAAGGAGTTCATGGGAGCATGCATGAGAAGATCCCATTTTTCATTACAGGAACTCTGTGTGGTTGGTAAGGCTGAAAGTTAAGGGATTACTTAAAGCCACCTAGAGAGCTTCAAGCAGTGGTGGGATTCAAATAAATTAACAACCGGTTCTATGATGTCATAGCTGGAGCAAAAAAAAAACCCAAAGCCAGCCGAGGTAAGCAAGTGAGCGGGGCCCGGCTATTTAACAACCGGTTCTATAGAACCTGGGTGAACCCCCTGAATCCCACCACTGGCTTCAAGCCTGAACAGAGAAGTTTGGTTCTCTGTGGTTTAGATTTAGATTTAGATTTTTTTTTTTTTTAGATTTAGATTTTATTGGCCAAGTATGTGACCATATCTGGAATTTGGTGCGGCTACCAGCAACATACAAACAACGCTACATACACACACAATAAACAATAAATTCACAAAACAAATAAAGGCATTGTTCAGAATGAAACACTGCTTTAGCCTCCGAGTCACCTCAGCATATATTGCAAGTTAAAAAACCAAATGCCTCCTCCATTCAATTCCAGATGTATCCAAAGCACTGTCCTGAACAGACTCATTAAATCAAGTTTCCGTAAGATAAGAACAGCTAGACATAAAAAGTCAGGCCCAGTTAGTAAGATGCAGTTCGTCCATTTTATTAACAGGTGAATGAAGATTAAAAAGATGAATAAATGGTAGTACAAAGTTCATTCCATTTTGTCGTAGCTTGGTCAAAATACCAACACCCTTGATGGATCCTCCTCCAAGTCTCGCATGAAGCCACAACACCTCTTGACCAAGCAACTGTACTGCTTATCTTCATCCACAAAAACAGGGTGGTAAATACATGGGAATATTTACCCTCTGATGTTCAAAATCACTTCTCTGATATAGTCCAGAGTTGCAGAAGCCATAAGAGAAGATAATCTTCCAGGACGTGAAGTAACTCAAAAGGAATTATAACAAATTCGGTTCAGGTATATCTATTCCCACACTCTAAGTAGCTCTTGCTGTTTCCAGCATCTGATCAGGAAGTGAAGCCTTGTTTAACTTTCTGTCTCATTGTCTGGCAGCTCAATCCTAAAATGCGCTTGAGCAGGCAGGCCAGTGGGCCTGCACTGTATCCAGCGCAGCTTCTAAGGCGAGTGGAAGCCGCATCCCAAACCCATCCACCTCCCTGGGCTGGGCCGCCTGCCAGCCCACACCCTGCCAGCAAGTTCCACTTTCCTGCCCTCCCATAACTGCCCCTGTGCCAGCTGAGTTCGGCTGACACGAGGGCTGCCCTCCACCTGCACTCCCAGGCCAGCGCTAAAGCTAGCGCCGGCCTGGGAGCCTTAGTGCCAACGCAACAACGTTGCGCTATGTAAGGGCCTGGATTGCGCCCTAATGGTCTAAGTTAAGCTGAGTTATAAAGCAGAGGGTGCTTTTTCCTGAAGCAGGCCACCAACCCCACCCCGAGAACAAACTTAGGAGAAAATGCAGGGAAAACATTTCAAAGAAAAAAAATACTTCACAAGCATGTACATCTTTGTTGGCTGTGCAAGTGCTAAACTTTGGAAAAGGGACTCCTATAGCTTGGGGTGGGGTTTTTTGGTTGAAAACCACCGTTTGGGTGTTAACAACTGCCTTTTGGCGGTTAAAATATCTTTATTCAGACACCACATTTTGGTGTTTAAGATACTTTCCAGAAATTAAAATAGATTAGTTTTCTAATTAGAAATACTGTGGTTGCATTTGCTGACACTATATCACCTGTATCACCAACTGTATTGGAAAAGGCAGGAGCTACCCCAAAGAGTAAGGGAATGGTATCAGCAATGGCCCCTTGTCCAGGTAAACCAGGGATTATGGGGTTAATCCCAGAACTCCTGCAGCAGGGCTGATAAGGGCTCTGGCTATGAAGGGAGGCCAGCACAGGTGCAGATGGGTGTGGCTGATGAATTAAAGCCTGTCCACTGATTGGCTGGCCTCAGTATAAAGTTGGAGGCAGGAGCTGTGGAAGGGAGGACCTGGATAGGTGCTGGAGGAGGGCACCAGGTAGGTGCCTGCCTGCGGAACTGGCTAAGGTAAGGTTGTTTTGGGACCATTGGGAATTGTTGTATGTCTGCCATGCCCCTGGAGCCACCAAGTGGAGGAGGCAGTTATGGGTTAGGCAAGCCGACTGCCTATTGTTTGGTGGTGGGGTTTGTTGGTGCTAGACTTAGGGTAGTTTGGAGCTAAGCCGGTGACAAGGGCAGTCTGGAGGAGGCTAGCCAGCTGGTGATCCCAATCAAAGCTGCTGGAAGAGAGGAGGCCCAGTGGGTGAAAGAACCCCCTCCCTCTTGCCTATCTCTGAGGCTGCTCTGTGGGGAAACTAGTTAGCCTAGTGTGGGCATTAGTGCTTTTGGGGTGGCCCAGCAGGGAATTTGGCAGAACACCAATCTAGTACACTTTTAAAGCATTTAAAATTAATAAAAATGATAAATTGGATTGAGAATGTAGAATAAAAACAGAGAACATTGCAATTTATTATTTTAATCAAGAAATTTCCGAAAAAATATCACCAAAAACCCCACACCTCTACCTATTAGCTACTCTCTTTACATGAGTAAGTAATACCTCATGGCATGGTGGACTCCAAGTCGGAGGTCATAGAAAGAGGTCTGCGTACTTGGAAGATCAGGAGGGAATTGAGGAAAGAAGCCAGGTAGAGACACACACCCACAGGTCGGAGGGGCAGTGATAGGTAGCCCCTGAGTCATTCATCTCCTCATTTCTACAATGCCCCCTAGTGTCCTGCAGGCAACAATGCACCTACAAACCTGCTTGTAAGCTTGGATTCATCATTTAGGATTTTCTCTTTTGTTCTGACATCTCAAGTTCTGAAGGAGTAAAAAACATAAATACATGTGTTCATTATATTTGTGGGTCTGTGTGAATGTACATGTGTGAGGGAGCAAATCATATTATGTGACAGACGTAGACTGGCTTACCATCTCAATAATTGCCATCTTCTCATCCTTGGGAATCCTAAGGACTGTAAGAAAACTTGTACAGATCCATTATAAGATCATAGTAGAGATTTACCAATGGTGACTTGATTGTGCTCATATATCATGGGAGTGTGTATCTTGTATGCATATGTCACTCTTCCACTTAACTGGAAGGAAATGTGAACATGCACATGTGGCCCTCAACATTTGCTAGCTGCCACTTTATACAAAACTTCTGTGGTGATAGCCAGCATGGAACATATTGGTTTTGTATAGGGCTGAGCCTTCTGCCTGATGTATCATCCTGGATTACAGGAAGTACATAATCAACTCTCTCCTTACCAGGAATAACTGGGTGCATCAGAGCAAACCTACCACAAAACTACATAATGGGCAGGAGTTTAAAATGTATTCCAAAGGAGAGTCTGCTGCACTCTCCTTTACACATATGGAAGAATCTGAATTGTGCCTCATGTTGATAATGGGTCAGATACATTCCTAATATATCCAATTCAGTCTGATTATATTCAGCACCACTGGTTTATGATTGCATTAGCCATGCAAATATATACCATGCCTGAGGTGCGCTATTTAGGATTACACCATCCCCCCTCCCCCTCCCCCCCCCCCCAAAAAAAAAATCAGGAGTTCACTTTTTTGTGCATGCAAAGCATCTTCCATGAATCATTTTTGTCCCACCCTGGAGAATGAACTCAGGAAGAAATGCATTTTGTATTTTGTATCTTTTCAGTGGCTGTCTGTGATATGCTTAAATTCCATCAAATAGGAAATTGCAAATATCTTCACTAGATTGGGGCCTCAGACAATTGATATGGATATGATAAAGCAGAGGACATAGGAAGAGCCCTGTGCTGCTGGGTAGGCCCAGGGCCCTTCTAGTCCAGCTTCCAGTATCTCACAGTGGCTCATCAGATGCCTCTGGGAACACACAAGACAACAAGATATCTGCATCCTGTTGCCACTACCTTGCATCTGGCATTCAGAGACAGGCTACTTCTAAAACCAGGTAATTGCATGCAGTCTTCATAATCTGCAAAAGGGATGGGGGCACTAACTTTGGAAACAAAGAAACTTCGTTTCTTTAGATGGAAACAAAAAAAGAAGTTGGTTCTATATACATCAAATGATGGTATTATTTGAAAATACCAAGTTTTTTTCATAATTTTGGCCAGAGGTGGTGCCAACCCCAATCCCCAGGTCATCACCTGCACTGTGCCCCATCTTTGAAGTGAAAAAAAGAATGGCTGATCTCACTGGCAGCACAATCCTAACCTGTATGCAACGCAGTTTAGGAGCAGGCTGGCGCCTCCATGGCATACCCCGGGGTAGGCGCCAGTTGCCCCGATGGGCCTGCATGGATCTGTGCCTGCTGTTTAGCAGGCATAAGTCCAAGCATGCTGTATAGTCCAAATCGGGGGCACTCGGCCAGAGGATGGGGTTTCCCAGGCCACCCCACCCACTGGAATGCCCTCCCCTGTCCCATTCCACCCTCTGCCCACCTCCCCCTGCCCTGCCCTGAAAAGCCCTTGCACTGGCTGAACTCATCCAGTGCAGAAACGGCTTACTGGCAGCTCGCACCGGCACAACAGTGTTGACGCAGCTGCCTGCATCGACACAGTGCACCTTGCGCGGGTGTGAAACTGCCTTACAGCATGGGGCTGACGCAGGCCATGTGCATCAGCCCAGTGGGCACCTTGGATTGCACCCAGGGGCGAATCTATTTGAAAGGGCGCCCATGGCGCCCAATGAAAATGCGCCCCTAGGGGCATGCAACGTCATGACATCACATCGTGACGTCATGACATAGCGCCCCGCCCCTTCTAAGAGGCGCGTTCTGTTCGCTGCCGCCGGCTCTTTAAGGCCGGCACGAGTGAACAGAACGCGGCTGGGGCGCCGCGTTCTGTTCGCTGCGGAGTGAACAGAATGTGGCGCCCCGGCCGTGTTCTTTCTGCTCACTCGTGCCGGCCTTAAAGGGCCGGCAGGAGCAAAGAGAACGCGACGCCGCCCAGTGCCCCGCCCCCCTTGAGAAGCGGGAGGGGGTGCTGGGTGGCAGCGCGTTCTCCTCGCTCCGGCTGGCTCTTTAAGGCCAGCCAGAGCGAAGAGAATGCGGCGCAGGGAGCGAGCGGGCCGTGGGCGCCATTTTGGGGGGGCGGGCGCCATGCGAACGGCGCCCCCTGCAAGATGGCGCCCATGGCTCGTGCCACCCCCTGCCAAACCCTAGTTACGCCCCTGATTGCACCCTCAACTGGTTAGAAGAACAAATGAGATTAATGGTCCAGACCAGAGCCTTTGCGGGTAATCTGAGTCAAGAGTCACATTTTTTAGTCAAGAGGACTTTTGGTTCTCTCTGTTGCATGCTCTACATCAGTGATTTTCAACTTTTTCATCTCACGGCAAACTGACAAGGCACTAAAATGGTCAAGGCACATCATCAGCTTTTTGACCATTGACAAGGCACACTGTGCTGCCAGTGGAGGGCTCACATTCCCCAATGGCCATACTAATACATGACTCTCTCCCAAATTCCCCCATACCAGCACACCTGGGGACCGCCGTGGCACAGTGGTTGAAAATGGCTGCTTTACACTCTTTGACCCTGACTTGTTAAAAGGAAAACTACTGATGTTCTTTTGCCTGCCCCTTACAGCAACTCCTGGAGTTAGCTCTGCAGAACACATTGAGTAGTCCTCCTTTTTCAATGAAGTATGCTGCAGGGGTCTTTCTAAGGATATATAATTGACTGGCATTCAGCAGGAGAGATTCCATTCCACCAAACTGCTCTGGGACTTTCATGCCTTCTAATCCATTTAACTGGTAGGTTACTAAAAATATCCTGGATTTCCCACAGAGAGCCTTTATGCTCCAGTACTGTATACTGTACACACATCTGAAAAACTGAGTCATGATTGGCAGTTATTTAAAAAAGCCAATGGCTGAGGGCCAAAGTACATGTAACATAGAGGATCCTTGACTGGATCAGCTGGTGCTATTCTTTTTTTCTTTTGCTGAAATGCATCTGAGCCTGTATTTTGTCTGCCATGGGGTTAGCAGCAGCTATGTGGAAGGGGCCATTTAGACTGGAAGATGGCAAGAGGGAAAAGGCAGTTCTCATTTTGGCACCAAAATGATTAGACCCTGGTCATGGTTCAGTGAGTAAATTAATACATGCAATGGTTTGTCGCATTTACTGGTGGTTTGCTTTTCCTAGCCAGAAATGCTGACTCCACGAGGAATGGGGACTTGGCATTTCAGTAAAACCATTTGCCATTTTGACCATGATCCCACACTGATGAAATGATTCATTTATGTGGAAGATTTATACCATGCCTTTGGATTCTCAAGGTGGTTTATGCCATATTGTGACAATAAAATATTAAGATTTTTTTAAGCGACATACAACTGAGCAGACATTAGCCCTCTAACTGATGGCAGTGATCAGAGATGCTTTTCTCCAGTTCTGCACTCCTCAGGCACCTGCCAGCTGGAACAGAGCATTGTGCCTAGCAAGAATGGGAAAAGAGGGTTCCTGAAACTGCTCTTCTGTAGCCAATGATTGGGACCCAGCTGATCTCATTTAGCTGGGTGAGATGTCATTTAGCTGATAACTAAATAGTGGAGAAATAGAATAGATATGCCCCTGTATCCACAGGGGGTCTGTTCCACAGGTCCTCTGCAGATAAAGAAACTGCAAATATGGAGGATGATAGTGTCCCCCCATTCCCTGCGCATTCACATTGTTTTAAATCTTAAAACCAAGGGCAAAGTGTACCTTCTTGCTTTAACATATCACTGTCAGCATTTGGAGTGCAATCCTATATTGCGTGGGAACAGCGAGGCCGATGGGTCTGCGCCATATCCTAGTGCAGTATAGTGGAGGCTGGAGCCTCCTCATTGCAAGGGCAAGTTCTGGGGATGCTGCCAAACCAGGGTTCTCACCGCTACCACCAGATAAATTTCAAAATCCTTTTTTTTTCTTAGTTGGCAGTGGCGGCAGGAACATAGAAGTGTCATTGCCACCGTCACCACCAACTAGCCATCCCCACACACACTTGTCAGGATATTGAAAGGAAAGCAGACTTTACTGCTGAATCATGCTGAGTCATGCTGACTGTGTATTAACTGATTGGCTGTCAGCTGTATAAAAAGCAATGAGCAAGTTCCCCCCTCTCTCTTCCTCTAATCTGATCTGTGATGCTGCTGGACTGCTGTCTGAACATTACTGCGGTAAATACTTGTAAATATATTTGCAGAAAGAAGACTGCTGTTGTGTTTTCCTTCACTGTGGACCATCGGCTGGTGTTCCTGAACTACTCTGACAACACTTGGTGCTCCCCTTGTGTTGGTCCAAGAAAACTGGACAGGTTTCCAGGTTGGTTGTACTGCTCCTCTCTTCCTATTGGTTTATGAGAGCCATGAACCTTGGAAATCTGGGGGTAACATGGGAGCATGCACCTAGCAGCTGCCTCACCTTGCTTTTGCCTCACCTTACCTGATGGCATTGCTGCCACTTTTCCCACCACTGAGAGCAGGGCCGTATTAACCAAGGCCAGGCCCCTTAGGCTTTCAAATATTTTGTGCCCCTTCTGAAACTCATCAGGAAAGCTTCTGCCACACTGAATGGAAGCCCCTGGTGAATGGGTTCTCCTCCCCCCTTTACAAATAAGGCCTCTGCAGCTCAGTTAATGCATCACTTTTCCCCAGTGATGTCATGCAGGGGGTACGCGAGTACCGGTTTCTAGGATTACAGCTGGCCCCGCCCATCCGCCCACCCACTCATCGACTCCGCCCTCTGCAACGTTTGAATTTCCTGCATGTTCGAGTTGCCTGCATGTTCTCAGAGCCAGGCAGGCAGTGAGTGGAGCCTTTCCTTTCCTTGCCACTGAAAAATGAGTTGCTCTGGGGTTTTAACATGATGCCAGGCCTCCTTAACATGTTCTGGGGGTGCTGCGGAATACTGTTGCAACTGTTGGGTCAGTTTAAAATCATCTGAGGCCTCAAAAAGAGCTTTTTTCATGTCTCTTCCTGCCATGACATCACTTCTGGCTTATGACGTCACTTCCGGTGGGCGGGTCCCGACACATGCCAATCAAAAGTGAGTACCTGTTCTTAAATCATTTAGATGACACCACTGCTTTTCCCCATCTATTGCTTTTTCCCCACTTTTCCCCATCTATTGTAAAACACACACACGCAAGCCCATCTTTGCAGCTAACCCCCAACCTTAGGCAATTCAGCCGCAGGTGGATTTCTCCTCACAAACAAACCCAGACTTTCATGAAAGCTCCCCACAGACCCTCACTCCTAAAACAGAAGAAATACATGGTAGAAATCTGAGGAGCAAGAAACGGAGAAGCCAGGCACTTCTAAATTTTTCCCAAAAGGGGACAAAATTCACAAATGGACCCAGGCTTGCATGAAAGTTCCCCAGCAATGCAGCTTCCACGTGCAGCCCAGCTCACTCCCTGGAGACAGGGCTTGCCCCACATGGTTCTTGGAGAGCTCTGCAAGCCCTACCTTTTCAAGGTCGGGCTTGCTGTAGCCTCTTGCCAGCTGGAGGGCTGGTTGGCGGGATAGGGAGTCTCCAGGTGCCAGATCTGGGAGACCCCTGCATTAGGCTGATGCTTCAACATGCCAACTTGATGAGCCCTAGTCCCTGTGGGGGCCCCCCTAGGCTTCAGCCTACTCAGCCTAATAGGATAATACTGCCCTGCCTGAGAGGCATGCTTAGAGCAGCCACACCCCCTCCTCTTCAGAGCTATTTCCAGCTGTTAGAGCAAAACAAAGTCTACACTGGCTATGAATTACTCTGTACAGGAGGGGAGGTGTCTGCTTGCAAAACTTAGTATAGTGCTGTGGTACACAGCTGCCATGCCCCAGCTTTGGAAGAGGCAGAAAGCAGGGGCTGCAGAGCAGAAGGAAATGTGCAGAGATAGAATGGAGGGTTAGAATGCCCAACTTAGGCTCTACTTGCATGCACATTGGTAGACAAAGCAAATGTGTCCAAAGTGATTATCATGGATTAAAAGCCATCACAACGAAACAAAAGAACACAAAACAAACAGAATGATAAGACATGCCATGGCTATAGGGAAGACAATGGCAAGGCCATTGTGACTCACCATTCCAACTGACATCACTGCCTTCTACCTCATGTAACAGAACACAGGGTTTGCTGGCAGAGCATATTGACTGTTCTCTGTCTCACAGCAGTTGTGTTGCTCAGCACTTATTGGTAGATGTCTGGAGTGCCACAATTATTGGCAGCTGTCTGGAGCTCCTCAATCATTGGCAGTTGTCTGGTGCTCTGCAGTTATTGGCAATTGTCTGGAGCTCCACAATTATTGGCAGTTGTTTGGAGCTCGGCAGTTATTAGCAGCTGTCTGGTGCTTGGCAATTATTTGGCAATTACACCTACTGTGCTACAAATAGAGAGAAAGAAATAGTGAAAATGTAAGTAGGATTGTTTAACAGTATTGATATACTATTGAATCTTTTGGGCTCTCTCATTTGGCTCTGGGACCCCTTTTTGACCCTGGGTTTGAGTTACCCCCTGAACCTCCCTTTCAATGGGGCCTGGATGAGATAATTCTAAGGGTCTTCTCCCTCCTAGCTGAAAGCCGAAAATGATTATTGGGCCTCCTCCAGTGGTGGGATTCAAATAAATTAACAACCGGTTCTATGTCCTCCTTTCTTTGTACTGCTTCTTACTACAGCACTACTTTTTGTATATCAAATTAGCAACCGGTTCTGCAGAACTGGTGAGAACTGGCTGAATTTCACCACTGGCCTCCTCCCTCCAAGACAAAAATGATTACTGTGCTGAGGCACCTCCTTTATGAGGAACAACTGCAGTGTTTGGGGCTCTTCAGTCCAGAAAAAGGTGCCCGAGGGGAACATGATTGAGACATACAAAATTATGCATGGGATAGATAGAGTAGATAGAGGGATGTTCTTTTCCTTCTCTCACAATAGTAGAACCTGGGGGCATCCACTAAAATTGAGTGTTGAGAGAGTGAAAGCGCAATCCTAACCTGAGATTAGACCAGCACAGTTAGACCAGAAAAGTTTGGCCAGCACAAGGGACACTGTAAAGTATGTTTGGACCACTCTCAGAGCCAGAGACACCAGCACACAGATGTGCGCCATCCTCCCTGACCCTGAGAGTGGTCCAAATGTGCTTTACAGTGGCCCTTCTGTGGCCAAACTTTGCTGGCCTAACTCCAGGTTATTGTAACCCTGAGAACAGATGAAAGGAAATATCTTTTTTACCCAACAGATAATCTGTGGAACTCCTTGCCACAGGAGGTGGTGATGGCATCTGGCCTAAGTGCCTTTAAAAGGGGATTGAACAGATTTCTGGAGGAAAAGTCCATCACAGGCTACAGGACTAGATGGGTGGTGCAACCTCCTGGTTTTAGAAGTAGGCTACCTTGGAATGTCAGGTGCAAGGGAGTGGCAACAGGATGCAAATATCTTTACTTGTTGTCTTGTGTGCTCCCTAATGCATCTGGTGGGCCACGTAAGATACAGGAAGCTGGACTAGATGGGCCCTTGGCTTGATCCAGTAGGGCTCTTATGGTCTTATTAACCTCTACCAGTTTCAGAGTTATTGAGGAAAAGATGTGTGAACCACACTGGCAATGCATAGAAATGTCCTTCCCACACACCTTGATTGTTTCAACTTCCAGAGATATGATGTTATGATGTTCTTGGATGCAGTGGATGCTGTATGCTGGGCTACAGAGAAGCAAAGAAGAATACCCTACCTCGCCCATACTCAGAGCAAAATATAACAGAATAGTGATGAATGAGATTCTGATTCTGGCCACCTGTTAAGAACGAGCCAAGGGGAGTAGAGACAAGACGGCTTGAAGAACAGTCTTAATGTAAATTCTGGGTCACTTTAAACAGCCAGCTACTGATTACAAAAAAGTGTCTTCTCTACCCCTAATTACAATCTGATTCACCCGTGTGTCACGACCATTTTGGGCAGGGGTCCTGCTTTCCCTTAGGGTGCCGCTTTCGGCTGGCTTACACATGGGTGTTCAGCTATTCTGTTTTGGCCTAAAAGACGAAGGGACGTGGTGGGTTGAAGTAGATGGTTTATTCTTGTCAGGTGCTTTACATTCATAGGGACGTGTTCCATTCACAGGCCTATTTCCTACAGAGAGTTCCACTGTATGCCCCTCGTTCTATGTTCCCAGTCCGTTCAGCCATCCCAGGGACTCCCTGTTGGCTCTGGGGTGCCACTGTTTGGGAGCCTTCCCCCCCCCAGTGACAGTGCTGCTGCTGTCCTCCTGATTTGGGAGGCACATCTGGGACTTGGAGCACCCCTGGTTGTCCCTACTGCTGCAGGAGGGACAACCTAAAGGGACCTCTTTCTACCCCCCAAAGGAAGTTTGGGATGGGGGTATTTCCTGGTGGCTCCTGGCCAGGGCTGTTTCCTGAGCCGGTTCCCAGGGTCAGGATTGCCCACTAGGGCCAGGCTGAGGAGGTATGAGGCATCCACTTCAGTTGGGTGCCCTCGCCGTGCTGCAGCCACGAGGAGAGCATCCACCTCTCTTCTTGGCTGCCAGGCTCTTTATGAACCCTGCCACAGTTTGTGGTGGCTCCACCCCTTCTGAGCCTTCCTGGAGATCCTGCAAGAACTCTGGGAGGCCAGCAGGGCTTGTGCTAAAACCTATTCCTGGGTATATTTGGGGTGCTTTCTAAAAACTGCATCAGTTTTGCCCAAGCCTGCCTAGTTTCAGAGGTACAGCAGAGCTTTGTTACTGAACGCTTTAAGCAGCTTCCTCATGAAGAAGCCATAGCACAACCTTCTCCCTGAGGAAGCTGCTTGAACTATTCACTAAGAAGTCTATATCATATCTCTGAAACTAAGCATGATAGGGAAAAACTAATTCCATTTTTGGAATCAGCACCCCTTACTCATATAAAACTGCCATAAATTTTTGGGGGAAAAGGTTTTCTGAGCCTCAATTTCACAGGCTTATAAAATATAGCATGGGCAGGCCTTCGAAGAATTTCAGCCTCAGATGAAACTTGCCACATCATCACAGGATGAAGACTCTTGTGGATACAAGATTTTTCTTTGAAATAAAAACTAGGCTTACTCTACAAAAGATATCATTAAAACATTTAAAGAGAAAAAATCAATTGGATTCAAATTCCAGGTATGATTTCCTTGTATCACTATAAACTCATTACTGCAAATTGCTGTGTTGTAGTTTTCCCTCACGCACAGCCTTTTTCCTTTATTTAATATAATCCTGAAAACAGAGGAAATTTTCTACATTATTTTATAGGGGAAACTAATGCCAAAATGCAATCAAATTAAAAGCTGAATGCAGCTGGAACATAAGAACACTCTTCAACCACCTACGGATCAAATAATTGCTAGTCAAGGCTGCAACTAGTGCTGATTTCTTTAAAAAAAAAATCAGATTTCAGGTGATTACAAAAAGTTACTTTTACCATTCCTGCACTTAAAGACGACATAAGATGCACCTGTTCTTTCCAAGCTGGTGCTAACATTAGGACTAGAAGCTAATGGGGTATTTCCATGTAAATGGATTCATAAAACAAATGCTCAAATAGTTTAATGGGGAATGGCAATAAAGCTATTGGAACTCGCTCAACAGCAGAACACTCTTTGAAATATATTGGGTCACAAGGATTAATTAAAGCAATGGAAAGATATTTTACTTTATTATGACAGAACCAAAGTGATGAGAAAGATCTTAGGCGATGCTCCAGGCCTTCAAAGGGGGGGGGTTACTACTATAGTGGAAATGAGCAGCCCAATCCCAAACTAACTCCCTGTGCAGCAGTGCCAATGCCACCTCTGCTGTATCCCACAGGGGAGGTTTGGCTGCTGAAGGCCTCCTCAGGGTAAGGGAACATTTATCCTCATGCCCTGCGGGTAGGCCCAGCAGCCAACATGAGACAACTGGGTCCTGTGCCAGCTCTGTTGTCTGTGTTGACCCAGGAAGGTGGAGCAGGCCTGGATATGGTGTTACAATTTGGTGGGCACCATAGCTGTTTAACCTGCCCCCCTTCTGGGCCCAATCATCCTTCTTCTCTGCCCCTGTTTTGCCCATTCCACCCCCCTCCACCTCCCAAGCCCTGTACAGGCTGAAAGGGGTTTATCCCACTAGAACACTTGTTCCGGTGATGCAGAAGCTGCTTAGGATTTGGCCATAAGTGAGGGGCTCCAAGTCTGTCAAGCAAGCCCATTGAGAAGAAGAAGGAGGTCCTCAAGCACAAATTTTATACTATACCAGAAAATCCTGGGTTTGGTCTTGTGGAGTGAAACCAGGATGATATGTTGCTGTGTAATTCTCTTAGTTAGAAAAGCAGCAGGTAACTTACATGGTATCGCTCTATACTGAAGCCTATGATTGACTGCTCACATGACACGATGGCATGACATTCTTTAAAAACACATTTTCACTACTACATAGTGTGTGTTTTTTGAAATACAAAATACATGTGAGGAGTTAGAGAGGAGTGGACCGTGAATAGGGGTTGCTCAGTTTGTCAGATCAAGACCCAACCTCTCTTCCACATGTTTTGGGTTTGAAGGACAGTAATATGACAGAAGGGGAGATTTCATATAGTACAGTACCTCTCCAGGATTATTCTGCGGGCTTCCAATTACAGAATGCTGCCAAACAAAAATAAGAGAAAATGTCACCAAGCAGAAGTATATAATTATCCTCTCATATCCTGTGTGGTTGCTGGGGTTCGTCGGTTCGACTCAGTCAGGCCATTGTTTCAGCAGCTACACTGGCTGTCCATTTGTTTCCAGGGCAAATTCAAAGTGCTAGTTTTGACTTTTAAAGCCCTTTACAGCTTGGGTCCAGGGTATTTTAGGGACCGCTTCTTCCATCAATCGTACCCGCACTCTCAGGTTATTGGAGGGGGCCCTTCTGCCACCAGGAGAGGTGAGGGAGATGGTGGCCAGAAACAGGGCCTTCTCGGTGGTGGCCCCATGGTTGTGGAATATCCTCCCCTTAGAATTAAGAACAGCTCCCTCTTTGGCAATCTTTCAGAGGGGCCTGAAGACTTTTTTAAATTCAAACAAGCTTTTAACTGCTGACATGTTGGCTGGCATTTTAAACTACAGCTATGGGATCCACAGGGCCAGCTCATTTTAATTTGTTTTAATACTGTTTTAATTGTCTTATTTTACTGTTCTATTTTAATGTTATAATTTTTATGTTGTAATCTGCCTTGGATGCTTATGGGGCAGAAAGGCAGAAAATCCTATAAATAAAATAAACAACAATAAATGTAGACAAGGATAAAAATTGATCTGCAAAATATCAAATTCAGAACAAATGTAGACTTTATTCCATTGAGGTGCAAACTTAGGTTGTACTAAAATTTAAATCTCTGTGCAACTTATTTTAACTGTAAAAAATGCATTTTCTTTGTTCTTCCTGGATTCCTAGCATTATAAATTCCCCAACAGACAGGATGATCAGATGCTAGGTAGGAGTCAAATATAGAACACTTTAGGTTTTTGATCAATCAGTATAAATGTGCTTAGCATTTTCCTTTGTGTCTCTCCAAATCATGGTAACCTGGAAAATAGTGGTCACCTTAACTTCCTTAATATTCCTTAACTTCCTAAATATTAAGCAGTAAAGATCAGTAATGGCATCTAAATGATTTAGCAACAGGTACTCACTTTTGATTGGCATTTGTGTTGGGGCCCGCGCACCAGAAGTGAGGTCATAGCCGGAACTAAGGAACCGCCCCCAGGAACCGCCACGCCTCCTCGGGAGGGAGCCCCAGGCAGCCTACCTGCTCACGCTGCTGCCGCTGTCAGTCTCCCTTGCTCCGCTGCCTGCCTGCCTGCCTGGCTCTGAGAACGTGCAGGCAACTCGAATGTGCAGGCAATTCAAACATTGCAGGGGCGGAGCGGAGCACCGACGGCGTCGACGAGTGGGCGGGCGAATGGGCGGGTACCCCCGCGTACCCGCTACATGACATGTCTGGTTGTACAGTCTTGTATATTACGCTGGCTGTACAAATTAAACATCATGCATCCAGCAATTTCACCATTCCAAAGGCCCCTGTGCCACATGTGCCTCAAGTCCAAAAGTGTCCAGAATTGTTTCTTTGGGGGGGGGGAGGCCTGGGAAGCTGCTGTGAGGGGAAGAAGAGGCATGAAACATAGCTTGCACTTCCACCCTTTGGCAAGCACTACTTAGGATACAACCCACAGAAGAAGGGAACATCAAGTATCCAGCCTTAGCATATTTTCCAGATTTCTTCTCTCAGACATTTTAAGTAAGTGAGAGTTTTTTAGGTGTGTTGATCTCTCAGTTCAATCCTTCTAAACATATATCACAGATAGGGTTACAAGCAACCGGTTCTATGACGTCATAGCCGGAGCCAAAAAAAACCCTGAAGCCAGCCGAGGTAAGTGAGTGGGCAGGGCCCGGCCATTTAACAACCAGTTCTATAGAACCTGGGCGAACTCCCTGAATCCCACCACTGGTTACAAGAGACAAACTGGGACAGAGTGCCTATACCTTTAACCATTGTATAGAGGAGAGAATTTGGGTAGATGTAGCTTTTGAAACTCTTCCATGATGAGCTGCACCTGCCCAAATTCCCTCTTCTATCCAATGGTTAAGGGTACAGGCACTTTGTCCCAGTTTGTATCTGGGACAATGTATATGGTTGTAAGCCTAACCATAGATCCTCACCTCACAGAGCAGCATAAGGCAACCTCACAGAACCTCAGGCAGGCCTTCAGCCAAAAATCATGGAATATTCCATGACCCTCAAATAAGTCAGGGAGAAGAGGTAAAACTTAGGGAATGGTGCTTGTGAGGAAGAGCTACCCATTTCCCCTGGAGCCTGATTGAAAGGGTGGGGGAAGAATCTGAGCTGTGCCACTGTTTTTGAAGACATTAACAAGGTGCTTCTGGAGTACTGTCTAGCATTCTCACCTTCTGTATAATGGAACAGCCCAGAGGGAGAGAGGGAAGAAAGAGGAATTGAGGGGGAATAGTTTCTATCTGCTGTTGTACTGTGTTTGTAAATGGCAAGCTTTTAGACCCAGTGACAGCCAGCCTGCCTACCTACCTGAGTCACTGCTGGCTAGTTGCGAAGCCTGGGAGAGGCAGAGAAGAAAAAACATGGCCACTGGAGTGAAGGGTTTTTTTAAAAAATTTAAATACAAAACACAAGCCCTGTTGAGTTTCTCCTGGTCTTGAACTGCCCTGACCGTCAGATAGGACGAGGAGACGATCCAGCACACAATCTAGTAAAAACTTCTCACTTTATAGTATAGTGTATACTATAGTGTACTATACAGTACATTTTTACTGTAGGGTAGTACATAATACTTCCCTATTTAAAAGGGAAGCTTTGGTCACACCTAGGACAACACCACGTCAATGCCTGAGCCTTCTCTTTCAGATTCTCAGGAAACCCCAAACTAGGCTTGCAAATATAAAATTTAAACCAACCAAGCACTTTGCCGTGAAATAACATTAAAATAGGCTTTTGCTGCCTTTGGGGACATGGAAAGTTGGACGATATGTTTCATGCCAGGTCATTCCATGTCAAATCATCACACTTAAGGACATTTTTCTACCTCACGTTCTTAGATTTTGACAAAACTCGTCATACTTAAAAATCCTATATAGTTATTGAAGAAATGCATATTTTTAGCAGCCTATGTTTATTATGTTAAATTTTATAGCTAAGTAATTTTATAGCTAAGACATAGGACAGGTCCTAGTGACATGAAAAAACACCATATACAGTACATGATTTTCTATAGTTCGAGGAGGGAGAAAACAGTTTTATTCTTGAAGATTTCAGTGTTTTCCAAGTGCAAAAGGTGGTGTTATTTTTTTGTTCAAAATTACATTATAAATATGATTGCTTTAAAAGTGTACTAGATAGGTGGTACAGTGTCAGCAGATGCAGTCAGAGTCATTAACCATGCAACTCCCACCCCCACCCCCATTAAATGAAGAAAAACCAATAAAAGAGCATGGGTTTATTTTTGCAGATTTTTGGGGTTTGTTTGTTTACAAAAAAGAGAAGTGCAGAAAGCAATGTTTTTTATTTCATTATCACAGTTTTCTCCCACCTCTGTCTACAGAAAAAGTAAAAAGAAGTACTGCTGTAAAACACATATTTCATGTTGTCAACTGCCTCAAATTATTACATCACATTCACAATTATTGACTCAACATATTTATCAACAAATAAACAGAAGCAAGTTGTCTTCACAAACTCTGCAGGCAGACTGAGCCTAGAGCAGTAGTGTGGAGAGAAGGGGCAATGGTGCTGTTGCCTAATGGCCAATATGATCCTGCCTGTTCCAGTTTGCATTTTTCTGTCTACAGAAAGTTACAGCACCTAAAAATAAAACAACAGAACAGACTGAGAAAAGTAATACACAAACATTCATAAATACTGTACAAGAATTATGTTGTAGATAAAAAAATTAGGTTCAACTTGAATATTCTGTTTTCTCTTGATCACACGTGTTATCTCTCATATCTTATGATCCCATCCATTTCCCAAAAAAATGTTGGGTGTATAGTTTGGGACAATTTTGAACTAATTGAGATTTTTTTCAAAATTTTAAAAATGTCAATTTGAGAAAATTGATTCAAGTTTTTAATTGAATTTTTTAAAACTAAAATAATTAAACCCATTGTGTTATATATCATATGAACGCCCATGGAAAGAACTTTAAAATGAGACCACTCCCAACTCTATATCTCAACCAGTATCCAAGGTACAACTAGTTAAAGGTTCACTAACGTGCCATTTTTTGATAAAATTTTGAAGGTTTACTTAGCTATAAAATTTAACATAATAAACATAGGCTGCTAAAAATTGGTATTTTTGCATTATGCTATAGGACAAGTAAGTACCCCAAATGTCATAAAAATATAAGGAGGTCAGTCGGAAACAGTGTGATGATTTGACAGTGTGATGATTTGACACAGTGTGATGATTTGACCCAGAAACTCCATCTTCTCCTGTGTTACATCAAGCAAATTGGCAGCTTCTCCCACCAGTTAAGTAAAAGAAAAAAGTGCTAGAGGATCCAAGCACAATTTCCTTAATCAAATATCATTTGACCCTGATCAACAACAATAATTGAAAATGCTTTAAATTACAAACCGCATAGAAGACTCATTTGCCAAGGCTACGAAACACTCCCAATGTACATTGAACAAAACCAGAGGAAATGTCAGCATTATTTTGTCTGACTGTCAGTTCAGTATTGTGTGCGGAAATGTTGACCTGATCAGAGAAAGATCAGATGGTCAACATGCATGCATGCCACAATCATGGGTAGTTATGGAAGCCAGATTGCCTTGCAGTTCCTAATTAAAGGTGGATGTTGATTGTCTCCACTCTGCGGCTGGATTTCTCCAGCAGCCTTAGCTAATCAGCATTTGTTTTAAAATGCCTTTTCTAAAGTACATGATGTCTCCAGACCTGTTGGTTGTCAGCACATAAATGTTTACAGCACATGAAACAACTGCTTATAAACTGCTACCAGATGGACTGATTTGCTATTGGGCTTGTGTAGCAAATTTGTATATTCTTACATTGCGGGTTCTTACATTGTTTGTTTTCTAAGATTTCTGGTGCAATTCTAACCTGCAGTTAGGCTGGCACAGTTAGGCCATCAAAGTTTGGCTGGCACAAGGGGCACTGTAAAATATGTTTGGACCATTCTCAGAGTCAGAGGCCAGCACACAGATGTGCACCATCCTCCTTGATTCTGAGAGTGGTCCAAATGAGCTTTATGGTGTACCAGCCAAACTTTGCTAGCCTAACTGTGCCGGCTAGGGCGTTCATGCTTGCTCGCCTTAACATTTTTTCATCGGCTATGCATTTTGGCCGTTTCTCTAAACTCCCATTTGAAAAAAGACTATGTCTTTTTTGTCACCTTACCCCGGATTCATTGGAACATATAATTCTTAGATGTCCAGCTCTCCAATTTCTACGTCAGCTGCACCTAGACTCTTGGTTATCCTCTCTTTCTAGTGCCTTCCCTAACCCCCTCCCTATCCTACTTAGAGATCGTTGTCCCATGATCACTAATTCTGTTGCTAGCTTTTTAGCTACGATTATGAAATTAACCCTTTCCTTATGATCCTCTGTAACCCTAGCTATTTTGCGATATTTTTTGTGTGCTTACTTTGTATGCCAATAAAGGTTATGACGATGATGATAACTGTGCCGGCCTAATTCCAGGTTAGGATTGTGCTCTTACATACATAGGCTACTGTCCAAAAAAATTCCTGGAAAGTGCAAATTTAGCAAGTCATCCTACTTTTCTCTTTCTGTGAACTCCAGTCAAGTCTCACCATCACTAAGGTTGCCAGATCCCAAGTTTTCAGCCTCAGCCTCAGGTTTTGGAAAGCCTAAAATTAAAGTTTCAGAGGGCCAGGTTCACTGCCTCCACCTCTCTTCCATATAAAATGTAGTGTGCATTACTGGTGCACCACTCCACCTCTGTCTATCAGGGTTATTAACCATGATGGCTACATTGAATCTTCAGATGCAGGGGCGGTATGACACTGAGTACTATGTGCAAGGGAGCAATATCGGGATGGCACTGACATTGCTTATGGGGAAATATTCACTGCATTTATTTTCTGGCCATTATAATTATTCTTTTCATGTCATGACTATTACGGTCTCTCAGCCTTACCTCCCATACATGGTTGTTATGAGCCCAAAAGAAGTGGAGAAACCATCACACCACCCTAAGCTCCTTGGTGGAATGATGGTATAAAATGTGGAAAATATAAATTTTGTCATGGGGGGGGGGGTGTATCAAAAATTTATGGGCCCCAGGTGTCAAATGACCTAGCTATGCCACTGTCTAAACCTCTCTACAATAGGCAACACTTCTTTATGAACTGTTTGTGTTCCCGTTAGTAACATCCCCAGAAAGGACAACTCTAGAAGAACCAGTAGAGTAACCTGCATATTGCCGTCACTGCCCAGAATGGCTCTGGAGGGGCTGCTTACATGGCAGGTTGCAACAGCTGCAGTACCTACCACACAGCCCCCCACAGCTATGCTACTGAGAAGAACTATTTTAAAATGACAAATGCAAACTTAAGTGAGTGATGAATTGGTTTTGGAGCACTCCTGGTTATTATCTTTTAAGACATTTCATAATCCAAAGGAGAGTAAGGCCTTTATTACTGTTGGATATATAAGCAACTCCATCTGCTGTTCAGAGGGGGCAGCATTACATGTATATACAGTAACAGTAAGCACTTCCATCTGATTGGTCAGAAAACAGCTTGATTAGAAATGCCCAAGTGGGTGTGGTCGGTTATGACAGTTTAACTGTTGACAAGCTGACATGTAGGAGAAGGGAGCAAACAAAACTAGCTCTGTATAAAATCCTGTCAGAAATATAATGTAACCATATACATATAGTCATTGCCAGTTCAAGATAGTTTGAAACAGTAATTATATATGTAATTAGTTGAAGTTGAATCTAAGCAAGCAGAATATGTTTCAGAAGTAAAGAACATTTATGTTATAAAGTTACCAAGAGCCTGCAGAGTACTTCTTTTCTTCTAGCAGCAAGAAGAGAGTGAGAGAGACATACTTGTTTTTCAGGGGAATTCCGCAATGTGTTAACTGACTCTGCTTTCCCCGTTCTTCAAGTACGCAGGATATATACCAAATCCTTTGTGAAAGGAACATATATCCCAATAGGTTACGGGCCCAGAGTAAGATAAATATTTAGATTAAGTAACCTATAGATCAGAATAAATAATTTAAGAAAGAAAAAAATTTTTAAGAAGTGAACAACTTGCTTGCTAAGAAAGAAAATAATGGCAGGATAGCTAGATATAGGAAGTTTAGCTTCACAACAAGGAATAAGACTAAATCCTAGAAATTTTCAAGACTGCCTTTATAGAATTAAAACAGAAATTCAAATGTATGGAGCCTCAGTAGCTTTGGAGAAACCAAGACCAAGTACTGGAGAAGCAGAGATAAATAAATGGGATGCAGCTGATGCAAAAGCAAGATGTTTAATTCTGAGGTGTTTGACAGATCTACAGCTACCCTACGTAAGAGAAACTGAAAGTGCCACACAAATGCTAGGCATACTTACAGAAACTTACGCTAAAACAGGAATGAAAGACCAATTTTATCTGATAAATGAACTGTGTCAATTAAGACTAGAACAAAAACAAGATTGTGATAAATATTGTAGTAAAATGACTCAAATTTTCAATGATCTAGCCATAACTGGAATGATCCTTACAGATTACCAAAAATTATCTTATCTTGTCAGATGTCTTAGTGAAACAGTTTTCGGAAACTTTAAAACAGCTGTAGAAGCAAAAGAAAACAAAGTATATAAAAACATCTTAAAAGAATTAAGATCAGAGTGCTGTCCTCATAGAAGTCAAGATAACTTAGAAACTAGTTCAAATTATAAAACAGAAAGCAAAGTGAATAGAAGAGAAATAATATGTTTCAAGTGTGGAAAATCTGGACATATAGCTAAAAACTGCTATGATAAACAGGCAAAAAGAGATTTAAATGCAAGTGTAACTGATAATAAAGAGAAAAGATATCAGGAAAAGAAAAATGAAAAATGTTTTAAAAACAAATCAAAGCAGAAAAGCAATTACTACTGCTGCTTTAAAGGAAAGAATATAGGAAACAAAACTTGGATCATAGATTCAGGGTGTTCAGCACACACATGCTCAAATAGAGAATTTTTTCAAGAAATGGATGAAAATATAGGAGGAAGAATAATAGTGGCTGATGGAAAAGATAGCCAAATTCTTGGGAAAGGAAAAGTAAAGTTTGATTGCATAGCAGGTGAAGAAATCTTTGAAACCACAATACAAGATGTATTATACTCACCTGAGATAAATGGCAACATGTTAAGTGTATCAGCTTTGAATAAGCATGGTCTTGTTGTCAAATTTGAGAAAAATAAATGTTACATTACTGATAAAGGTAAATTAGTAGCACAAGCATTTGAAAAGAATGGAGTTTTTGTTTTAGATATTGAGCAACAAGAAGAAGAACAAATAAACTGTGTTAAACCAAAATGTGATTCAGATTGCTTAGAGCTATGGCATAGAAGATTGGGACATAGAAACACAGAAGCAATTCTAGAAATGAAACAAAAAGACATGGTAAGAAATTTCAAAGTAAAACTATGTAGCAATCATCCAAACAAATGTGAATGTTGTATTTTGGCAAAAGCAGTCAGTCCAACATTTCCAAAAAGAAATGAGCAACACACGACTAGAGTTCTGGAAATAATTCATAGCGACTTAATGGGTTCAATGCCAATCACTTCAGTGAAACAATATAAATATGTACTAACTATGATTGATGATTATTCAAGGTATACAGTGGTTTATCTTTTAAGAGTAAAAGGAGAAGTACATGGAATGCTGGAGAAATATATTGCTGATGTGAATAATAAATTTGGAAGAAATCCAGAGGCATTGCAAACTGGCAACGGTGGTGAGTACACATCACAACTTATAAAGACTTTATTAGAAAGTAAAGGAATCTTGCATAGAACAAGTGTACCATATACTCCACAACAGAATGGCACTGCAGAATGAAAGAATAGAAGTCTGTTGAATATGACAAGATCTATGCTAATAGAAGCAAAGTTAAATAATAAGTTTTGGGACTTGGCTATTACTACAGCTAATTATTTGCAAAATAGATTGATAACAAAAGGTACATCACAAAATAAAACACCTTTTGAGCTGTGGCACAATAGAAAACCAAGCATGGAACACATAAAAGTATTTGGATGCAAAGTATACACATTCATACCAAAAGAGAAAAGGTCCAAATTAAATGTCAGAGCAGAAGAAGGCATTTTTGTAGGATACGCTCCTGGAATAAAAGGATATAAAGTAATGGATCCAAAGACAGGAAAAGTAACAGAGAGACATGGACTATACTTTGCAGAAAATGATAAAAGTGAAAAACAAGTAACTTTTATGACTGATATGTCACAAACAGATACAGAACTAACTTATTTGCCAACTTATCAAATAAGTGTACCAACAGAGTCTGACATGAACAGAGCAGCAGAACCAGATGATGATGAAGAGGAAATGCCGGAACTGGAAGTCGCTAGTCCAGCAGACCAGGTTTCAGCAGAACCCAGGCAATCATCTAGAAGTAATAAAGGCAAACCACCTAAAAGATATGAAATGACTTATTTGGCAGAGACATTGTCTAAAAATGAACCACAATCCTGGGAGGAGGTGGAGGCGATGAATGCAGAAGAGTCGAATAAGTGGAGAAAAGCTGCACAGGAGGAAATGGACGCATTGCATAAAAATCAGACATGGACTTTAACACAATTGCCAACAGGAAAGAAAGCAATTGGCTGCAAATGGGTATTCAAAACAAAGAAAGGGGTGGATGGAAAAATAGAGCGTTTTAAGGCAAGGTTAGTAGCAAAAGGATTTTCACAAAAGTATGGAGAGGACTTTGATGAGGTCTTTGCTCCAGTAGTGAAACATGCCACAATAAGATTGCTCTTAAGTATAGCCGCATCAAAGGGACTGAATGTAAAACATCTAGATGTAAAAACAGCATTTCTTCATGGCGATCTAAAGGAAGAACTATACATGAAGCAACCACCAGGATTCATAGACAAAAAGAAACCAGATCTAGTATGCAAACTTCAGAAAGGAGTTTATGGTCTTCGGCAAGCCGCGAGAGCTTGGAATGAGAAGTTGCACCTGATTCTGATGAGACAACACTTCAATCAAGGAACAGGAGACCAATGCTTGTACATAAAAACTGTAGATGGAAAATGTATATATGTAGTGATTTATGTGGATGATGTATTATGTTTTTATGAACGTGAACATGATTATAAGGTATTTGTACAGCATTTGAGTCAGGAAGTAGAAGTCAAAGAGTTGGGAAATGTAAATTATTATCTGGGAATGAAAGTTGATAGAGAAAGTGATGGTAGTTTTCTGTTAAGTCAGAACACTAAAATTGAAAATTTAATAGAATCAATAGGGTTGAAAGATGCTAAAACTAAAGCAACACCAATGGAAGTAAATTTTATGAAACAGACACAACAAAGCAAACCTTTAACAGACAACATCAGGTATAGAGAAGCAGTGGGAAAACTATTGTATTTAGCTAATACCACAAGACCTGATATTGCTAATGCTGTTGGAATATTAAGCAGAAAGATAAATTCCCCTACTGAGTGGGACTGGCTTGGTGTGAAAAGAGTTATACAATATTTAAAAGGAACTATAAATCTGAAACTTAAATTACCAGCCAGAAAAGATCCTAAGTTAATTGTATACAGTGATGCAGATTGGGCAGAAGATAAAACAGACAGGAAATCCACAAGTGGATATTTAGTAATGTATGGTGATGGAGCAATATGCTGGGGGAGTAGAAAGCAATCCAGCATATCTCTTTCTTCGATAGAATCGGAACTAATTTCGGCATCGGAAGCATGCAGGGAAATTTTATGGTTAAAACAATTGATAAAAGATATTGGTATAAATTATAAAGAACCAATACAATTACTAGAAGATAATCAGAGCTGCATAAAGTTGATAAAATCTGAAAGCATGAATGCACGAACCAAGCACATTGACATTAAGTATCACTTTGTGCGAGATATGATGAAGAAGAATATAATCAAAATTGATTATTGTGAAACTCATGAAATGGCAGCAGATATAATGACAAAGCCATTACCAAAATCGAGGTTTGAGCATATAAGAGGTAAATTGAATTTTATGTGAACTCCAGCGTCCGGAGTTGAGAGGGGGTGTTGGATATATAAGCAACTCCGTCTGCTGTTCAGAGGGGGCAGCATTACATGTATATATGGTAACAGTAAGCACTTCCATCTGATTGGGCAGAAAACAGCAGAAAACAGCCCAAGTGGGTGTGGTTGGTTATGACAGTTTAACTGTAGAAAGTTGACAGTTGACTTTCTGTTGTTGACAAGCTGACATGTAGGAGAAGGGAGCAAACAAAACTAGCTCTGTATAAAATCCTGTCAGAGATATAATGTAACCATATATATATAGTCATTGCCAGTTCAAGATAGTTTGAAACAGTAATTATATATGTAACTAGTTGAAGTTGAATCTAAGCCAGCAGAATATGTTTCAGAAGTAAAGAACGTTTATGTTATAAAGTTACCAAGAGCCTGCAGAGTACTTCTTTTCTTCTAGCAGCAAGAAGTGAGTGAGAGAGACGTACTTGTTTTTCAGGGGAATTCCACAATGCGTTAACCGACTCTGCATTCCCCGTTCTTCAAGTACGCAGGATATATACCAAATCCTTTGTGAAAGGAACATATATCCCAATAATTACAACTAACCTAAATGTAAACAAGGGTGCAATCCTTTGTAAATAATGTTTATTTCTTCTATTTAGTTATGGGACAGGGAAATGGATATACATAGGTTAAGGGGAACAAAGATTACACAGTAGGTAAATAGTGGAGGGTTACAGCCATGAATTATAATCGCCTACAATATCTTTCTTCTACAAATATCAGTCACAATATTCTTACAACCTCATAAATTTCTTATAATCTTATAATTCAATTAAAATATAATCTCAATAGCATGTGTACTTAATCTCTTATATTCAATTGCTTGCTTATATCTTATTCCCAATCTTGCAATTTCATTTAAGCCTGTTTAGTCCAGTCACCCCTTTCATGGATCACTGCCTTGTCGTGGCGAAGGGGCTTGAGTAGCTCAATGAAGCTGTGAGCTATGCCATGTAGGGTTACCCAAGATGGACAGGTCATAGTAGAGAGTTCTCACTAAACGTGATCCGCTGGAGAAGGAAATGGCAACCCACTCCAGTACTCTTGCCAAGAAAACCCCATGGATTACAAAACTAAAAGGCTAAACGATATGACACTGGAAGATGAGACTCTCAGGACGGAAGGTGTCCATTATGCTACTGGGGAAGAGCAGAACATGAGTACTAGTAGCTCCAGAAAGAGTGAAGCAGCTGGGCCAAAACCGGAAGGAAGCTCAGCTGTGGATGTGTCTGGAAGTGAAAGGAAAGTGCAGTGCTGCAAAGAACAATACTGCATAGGAACCTGGAATGTCAGATCTATGAATCAAAGTAAGCTAGATGCAGTGATGTCATTCAAGGGGAACGAACCAGAACGGGCGTTCCGGATCCTAACGGGCTCCGTGCCTGGTTCCAGGTTCCCGACAAGTGCCAATCAAAAGTGAGTTCCTCTTCCTAAATCATTTGAATGACACCACTGGCTAGATGTGGTCAAATGTGAGATGTCACAGCTGAACATCAACATCATGGAAGTTAGTGAACTAAAATGGACAGGAATGGGAGAATTTAATTCAGATGATCATTATATCTGCTACTGTGGGCAGGAATCCCTTAGAAGAAATGGAGTAGCCTTCATAGTGAACAAGAGAGTGAGAACAGCAGTACTGGGGTATAACCTCAAAAATGATAGAATGATTTCAATTTGGATCCAAGGCAAATCTTTCAACATCACAGTAATCCAAGTCTACGCCCCAACCACTGATGCTGAAGAAGAAGTTGACCGTTTCTATGAAGACCTAGAACAGCTTCTAGAATTAACACCCAAAAAAGATGTCCTTCTCATCATAGGGGATTGGAATGCTAAAGTAGGCAGTCAAGAGGTAATAGGAATAACAGGCAAGTTTGGTCTGGGAGTACAAAATTAAGCAGGGCAAAGACTGATAGAGTTTTGTCAGGAGAACACATTAGTCATAGCAAACATGCTTTTCCAGCAACACAAACAGCGACTGTACACATGGACTTCACCAGATGGTCTACATCGAAATCAGATTGATTACATTCTTTGCAGCCAAAGATGGAGAAGCTCTATACAGGCAGTAAAACACAAGACCTGGAGCTGACTGTGGCTCAGATCATGAGCTTCTTATTGCAAAATTCAGGCTTAAACTGAAAAAAGTAGGGAAAACCACTAGGCCCTCCACGTATGACCTAAATCAGATCCCATACGAATATACCATGGAAGTGACAAATAGATTTAGGGGCTTAGATTTGGTAGACAGAGTGCCTGAAGAACTTTGGACAGAGATCTGTAACATTGTATAGGAGGCAGCAACTAAAACCATCCCAAAGAGAAAGAAATGCAAGAAGGCAAAGTGGCTGTCTGACGAGGCTTTACAAAAAGCTGAAGAAGGGAAGCCAAAAGCAAGGGAGAAAGGGAAAGATATACCCAACTGAATGCAGATTTCCAGAGAACAGCAAGGAGAGATAGGAAGGCCTTCCTAAATGAGCAATGCAAAGAAATAGAGGAAAACAATAGAATGGGAAAGACTAGAGATCTTTTCAAGAAAATTGGAGATGTCAAAGGACAATTCCGTGCAAAGGTAGGCACAATAAAGGACAAGAACGGCAAGGACCTAACAGAAGCAGATGAGATTAAGAAGAGGTGGCAAGAATACACAGAGGGACTATGTAAGGCCAATCTAAATGTTCCTGATAACCACAGTGGTGCGGTCACTGAGCTGGAACCTGACATCCTGGAGTGTGAAGTCAAGTGGGCTTTAGAAAGCATCACTAACAACAAAGCTAGTGGAGCTGACAGCATTCCAGCTGAGTTACTCAAAATCTTAAAAGATGATGCTGTCAAAGTGCTGCACTCCATATGCCAGCAAATTTGGAAAACCCAACAGTGGCCACAAGTCTGGAAAAGATCAGTTTACATTCCAATCCCAAAGAAGGGCAATGCCAAAGATTGCTCAAACTACCGCATCATTGCACTCATTTCACATGCTAGCAAGGTGATGCTCAAAATCCTACAAGCTAGGCTTCAGCAGTATGTGAATTGAAAACTACAAGATGTACAAGCTGGTTTCCGAAGAGGCAGAGGATCTAAAGATCAAATTGCCAACATTCGCTGGATCATGGAGAAAGCAAGAGAGTTCCAGAAAAACATCTACCTCTGCTTCATTGACTATGCTAAAGCCTTTGATTGTGTGGATCACAACAAACCGTGGCAAGTTCTTGAAGAGATGGGAGTAGCAGACCACCGTATCTGCCTTCTGAGAAACCTGTATGCGGGTCAGGAAGCAACAGTTAGAACTGGACATGGAACAACCGACTGGTTTAAAATTGGGAAAGGAGTACGACAAGGCTGTATACTGTCACCCTGCTTATTTAACTTATATGCAGAGTACATCATGAGGAAGGCAGGGCTGGATGATTCACAAGCTGGAATCAAGATTGCTGGGAGAAATATCAACAATCTCAGATATGCAGACGATACCACTCTAATGGCAGAAAGTGAGGAAGACCTAAAAAACCTTCTGATGAGGGTGAAAGAGGAAAGTGCCAAAATTGGCTTGAAGCTCAACATTTAAAAAAACTAAGATCATGGCAACCACTCCCATCACTTCCTGGCAAATAGAAGGGGAAGAAATGGAAGCAGTGACAGACATTATCTTCCTGGGCTCCAAGATCACCGCAGATGGTGACTGCAGCCATGAAATTAAAAGACGTTTACTTCTTGGGAGGAAAGCTATGGCAAACCTAGACAACTTAATAAAAAGCCGAGACATCACCCTGCCAACAAAGGTTCGCCTAGTCAAAGTTATGGTTTTCCCAGTAGCAATGTATGGCTGTGAGAGCTGGACCATAAGAAAGGCAGAGCACCGAAGAATAGATGCTTTTGAATTATGGTGTTGGCGAAGACTCTTGAGAGTCCCCTGGACTGCAAGGAGATCCAATCGGTCAATCCTCCAGGAAGTCAAGCCTGATTGCTCCCTGGAAGGACAAATACTGAAGCTGAAGCTCAAGTACTTTGGCCACCTCATGAGAAGAGAGGACTCTTTAGAAAAGACCCTCATGCTGGGAAAGATTGAAGGCAAAAGGAGAAGGGGGCGGTAGAGGATGAGATGGTTAGATAGTGTCACCGAAGCAATGAACATGAAATTGGGCGAACTCAGGAAGCTAGTGGAGGACAGGGAGGCGTGGTGTGCTATGGTCCATGGGGTCACGAAGAGTCGGACACGACTTAGCGACTGAACAACAAGTCCAGTCATAAAGTAATTCCTGCTATCGGCATATCTTATCTTAATTTTATCTTTTTGGAAATGCATCTATTTCTGTCCCTTACTGGCTTATTATCTTTCATCCTATCTTCGCTGAATCTCAGAGCCGTTTCTTCTCTTAAGGTGTAGACATACACAAGGAAACAATAGTTACATAAAAAATCAATGAGGAAAAATTACAACCTAAATTACAATAATCTACAATGTCCTACAAGTTTCTATCACCATTTAAAATCCTTATAAATTTCTATAATCAAATAGTTCAGGTAAAATATAGTCTCAGTATGGTGTGTACAACATCTCCTTAAATTTAATTACACTCTTGTATCTCTTACATCTATTCCTTTCCCTCTCTGGCTTATTATCTCTCCTGTTCAAAGCAATATCTTCTCTTAAAACGTACACTCCTTCATTGGTCTAACATTTACCTGTAACATTAATCTATCAATATTTATCTTATAATAAATTCAAACGTCTACTCTTTACTACAATATTCTAATCTAAGTAGGATTATATAATTTCTTTATTATAGTTTCTCATCATACCACCTATTCATTTTCCATTACTTCTAACCCACAAACCACCACTTTTATTTTATTAATCAAATATTTTAATCCAATTTCATTGTCATCAAATTCGTCAATATTTCTTTAAACAGCCTCCTAAAATTCAATATTGTATTAATATAGTCTAATTTAGGTTCTTCCAGAACTTCTTTCTCTCTGACCTTCTGAAATCCTTCCAAGTTGCCTGCATTTTCAAACCGCAAAAACACTCTCCCTTTGTTAGGCTTTCTTTCTTCAACGCCATCTTCTCAAATTATTTATGTCCAAAAGGGTGGGTCTCCTGGTTATTTCTCCATATATCTTCACTGCAGTGAATGCTTCATTTAGAAAGATGCTTAACGTTTGCTTGACATTTACTACAATGCTTATCTCCCCGTCCCTCAATCCAGCATCACTTCATGATTAATCTCTTGGCAGGGTTAAAGTTTAAAATGCTCTTGCAGTTGCCGTCAGCTCCTCAAACCTCCATTTTGAAGAATAAAAAAAAATTTCCTCCCTTATTTCCAAAAGTTGAAATCAAATCCTCAGGTGGTTTTGGTAAAACGATGGTAAAACTTTGATAAAACTTGTCATACAATGTTGCACTCCAGATAGGGTCCCAGTTCTTTCAAATATTCTCATTTCGCCCCTTCAGGATCTATTGCAGCTGGCTCTTATATCTTAAAAAGCAACTTACACTTCTCCATTTATCTTACAGTCACTTAATTATCTTGGTTGACACTCATCTGCATTCCTCCTGCATATTCATTCTTATCTCTGCAGCGGGGTCTGTTTACAGAGGTTGACACGGTTCTTGAACATCTTCAAGGCTTCCCGTGATCTTAACCTTCTCCGAGGCTGTCAGCACATTTGCCAGCATGGCCAGTTATGGTGCTGGCTTCTTGTACTTCCCTGCGTCCAGACTGCCAGGTTCCCCTCTGGAATCGCCACTCCCAGAGGATGCTGGCATAACGTTTGCTGCCCCCAAATCCTTTTCCTAGGAATTTGGGTGGGGGGTTCCCATGTAGGAGCCCCCCAAAAGAGGTAAAAGCTGGCAACAGTCCTAGAGCTTAGGAAACTGCTGCCATTCCATAGCCGACAGGCCACGCCTTCCCACAAGGGCGCAATCCTAACCTGGAGTTAGGCCGGCACAGCTAGGCCATCAAAGTTTGGCTGGCACAGCGGTCACCATTGTTTGGACAAGGTTTGGACCACTCTCGGAGTCAGGGAGGATGGCGCATGTCTGTGTGCTGGCCTCTCTGACTCCAAATGTAAAATTACACCAGAGTTTGGGGAAGGGAATGGTTAGAACCAACGCTTAAATATTTAAATCATGACCACTGTCAACAACTCAGTTTGAAAGCAAAGCTTTGAAATTGCTACTTTAAATCTTCCCTTTACAAATTTGAACATTCTTTTCTCCAGTCAAGAAAAAATGTGACATTTCTCCCTTTTCCTCTACATGGCCCCCTGAGGTAGTTCTCTGGATTATAAAAATAAATCTCAGCAGCGTGTATAAACAGGCACAGCTGGAAGCGAAACAATCATGTTCAGGCTAATGTTCTTCTGAACATAACACTGACTTTGAAGAGATGGGTCAGCTCAGGAATTTGGGATCCATGATAAATGGGTTTCAGTATTACACATTGAAGAGGCAGGTGCTTTGTTTACACATAAGCAATTATTTTGCACTCTAACCTACACCTACATAAACATGTTTTATGCTTCCCCCAAAAGGAGGAAAATCAGCTATTTTTCACCATAAGGTGATGACAGTACTATGAGCACATGTCTGGGAGTAAGAGTGACTTCTTAGGAAAAACCCCCACAGATTGCCAACACAGTTCGGCACTATTTTTTTTCACTGAGCCCCAAACCTGTTCCCAGGAGACCAGATTATAGAACTGTTTGAGGAAACTCTTGTGTAGATTTCCTGGCCATCCTTCATTTCTCACCTATGTGCACCTTTTGCTATTATTAACAGACCTCTATATACTCCTTCAGTGTGATTCAGGGTCTAGTGCTATCCAATTTTCCAGCACTGATGCAGCTGCAATGCAGCCCGGAGGTAAAAGAATAAGGCCCAATCCTGAAGGCCTTATCACCGGCGGTACATGCATACTGCTGGCTAAAAGTGTCGTGAACGTGCCATAAAGCATGTTCGGGACATGCTACTGCTCGCGCTAGGGCTGTGCTCACTCACCACCAAGCCCCAATGCAAGAGGGTGGCCAGCTAGTGCTCCAGCAGCACAGGTCGTGAGTAAACCCATTTGGTAGCTGACGGTGAGCTGAGAAGCCCCATTGTGGGCGAACGTCCCTTCTTCAGGGAGATTCCAGCGGCTGCCTGGCTGCCGCTGCTCCCAATGGTGGCCAGGTAGTTCTGGATTGGGCTGTAAATGTCACCTTACCTTGTGGAGGCCTCCATGACTACCCCCACCGCCACAGGATGCAGTGCATACTCTGTTTGTACAGCTGCATCAGTGCTGGAAAATTGATTAGGATTGGGTACTCAGACATTTAATGTTTATACGCACAGGTCTGCCACCATCACATCTAGTTCAGCCCTTTAATAAATGAAAGAAATAGACAAAAGTTCTGTCTATAGTAGCAGGTAAGGCAAAATAGAAATGCAGTCATTGCTGCATTCCCCCCCCCTTTTTTTTGAAGAACCATTAAAAACCTGCAGAGCCTGTTTGACCCAGGGCTAGGCCCTCCCTTTAAAATGAATGGGAACCCATTGACTCCAGTGGGCGGGCTTAGCGGCCATGACATTGCTCATTCCAAGCATTTCCAATGGGTTTTCTCATGATGTTTAGCGCTTAATCGTTTACTCCTGAAGTAAAAACTTACCAAAATAACAACGTGTGATCGTGGAGAAACATCAGTGGTAACCATATTATGAGTTAATATGCAATTCCAAGGTTTAATTCCACGTAATTATATTACATTAAAATCTCTTCATAACACAAGTAGTTGTCAATAGGAGAGTAATTCTTTTTTTACTTCTAGGCTATTAAGAGTATTTTTTTAAACTTCTACACTCACCCCCCCCCATAAAATTAACTTTCACATGCGCGCCGTGCGAGCGAGAGAGCCCCTCCGGCGGCAAACCTCGTCGTTCGCGGCAATGATTCAGTCAGCCATTTTAGTAAATCCACGGCTTCAAGTCTGTGACATCATGGCCTATCCAGCTATCTAACATCCTTGGTTTGACCAGCATGGGTTCACGAGTGGACTGTTCTAGGGAGGGAGGTGGAGCCAGGATTCAGCACATAGGCCAGATCCTGACCCCCAACCTGGTCGGCCCTACATGGGCCTCTCGGATTTGCATCAGCTATTTCTCTGGTACAGATTCGAGTTGCCCCATAGGAGATTTACCTGAGGTAAAGGGAAAATATCCCCTAACCCCAAGGTGACCTCCAGCTGCCTCCTAA
>JAJKFI010000019.1:11532581-11544370 GCA_029204185.1 Lerista edwardsae | reverse complement strand
AGCCTGGGCTGGTGGCAGTGGCAGCTACACCTGGGAAAGGGAGTTACACCCCCCCCCATCAGTGGGTTAACTAGGTTTCCTCCCACAAGGTTTGTTGCTTTTATTGCTGGAATCTTAAATGATGTGGGTACTACTTTAAAGCAGCATTATTTGTCATAGTGAAGCAGAAGATTTCTCCTGTCTCTCTTGAGAAGCAAGAAAGTTCTTGTGAATATGAGACATATTCTGTGACCATTCTATAGTAGGTCTACTAAAAAGACACGCAGCACCCTGTTGGTCTGAATGGCATCAAATGAAGCTTGAACTTGGGATACTGTGGACTAGTAACTTGTGAAGTGGATCACTATATGATGTAAATCTAACTAGGAATCATAGTTCAGTATGATGGTATCTGTGAATTAAGCTATTATTAAAGGCTGGTTTCCCCTCCTGCCAACTCTAAAGTTTGCACAGCGTTGATTACCCTGAGCAGTTATTTACAGGTGATAATTATTATTAATTGGGCATGATCCAGTGTAATTTAAGTGCTTTTACATTGCATTGAGTAGTCAAACATGTGCTTAACTCTCCCTCCAGTTGAAATCCCTAAGACATAAAGACTGATCTAAACTGTTTACTCAGAAGTCAGCCCCATTATTTTCAGTTGGATCTTCCAAAAAGACAGGCTTATACTTGCAGACTTATGCATGTATTGCTGAATGGCTTACTCTTTAGAAAGTGTGTTTAGAATTGCAGCCTTGAGAACTATTGGCTGAATTCTGTCCATAATTGTAAAGATTATCCTATTTTCCTGTGTCATTGCATTCCTCCTACCTCCAAATCACTGACAGTATGATGGGTTTAGAAGACCTTGTGTACATTCTGAGACCTCTTTAGAGTATGGTCAGGCACACGCAGCCCAAAAGGATTAGATTGGGAAGAGCTGACTTCCCCCTTCTCAGGCCTTCTTAACATGCTCTGAGAATGATCTGGAATACTTTGGGAATTGTTGGGTCTGCTTCACATGCTCTCAAGCCTTCTTAACATGCTCAGAGGGTGATCTGGAATACTTTGGGAATTGTTGGGTCTGCTTAAAGTCATCTGATGCTCTCTTAACATGCTCTGAGAGTGATCTGGAATACTTTGGGAATTGTTGGGTCTGCTTGATGACCTCACTTCCTTCCATGACCTCACTTCCGGCTTATGATGTCACTTCCGGTGGGCGGACCCTGACAAGTGCCAATCAAAAGTGAGTTCCTGTTCCTAAATCATTTGAATGACACCACTGGTCAGGACCCCAATGAGGTAGCAAAGCCTCAGTTGTGGGGTCGCATTTATGGGAATGAAAAAAGTTGAAGACCACTGGACAAGCACCACCAGATAAAGAGGGAGGCCTCTGATATACCCCTTCAGCGGTACCGGGAGATGGTGCCTCACTCCTGCTCAGCTTCTTAGGAATGGTGCTTAAATAGCTTTCACTAGTGCTCAGCTTCATGGTAATTTTTTTTGTTCTCTCTAATAAGTGTACTGTATTTGGTTACAGTGAACATTTCTGGTAGTTGGTGGATAGGGTCCTAGGAGGGGGTAGGATTGAGAGTGGGGTCCCCTGTCTCATACTACATTTATTTATTTATTTATTTATTTATTTATTTATTTATTTATTTATTGGGGTTGTGGCATAAAAAAGGTTGAAGACCATCATGGTAGACCATTTTATACTTGCTGAAAAGCAGCACACAAATCATGGTATGTGGACTTCACATAAGCACCCGATCAGGGCTGTCTCAAGACATGCTGCTGTTCAAAGCCAAATGCTGCTCCCTTTACCTGGAAATCACATGTTTTGGTCCTGTCATATAGAAGAGGAAATTCTGGCAGGTGCAACTTTTGAAACCCTTCCATGATGAGCTGCACCTGCCCAAATTCCCTCTATTCCAATAAAGTCTGTCCCAGTTTGTATCTAGTAACCCTATGTGAACAAGGATGTGTGTTCCCTTACTTCAGAGCTGCATTGCTCTTACCCCGGAGCTGGAAAGTTGGTAAGGATTGCGCCCTTAGTTTATTCTGTAGCTATGCTGATAGAGTGCTACTAGTGTGTCTCATGCTCCCAGCTAATTTGACCATGGGTTCCCAGCTCACGATGCCCAGCGGCGAATCTCTCAAACATTTTTTTTCAGTTTCTTGAACATTTCACTCTGATGGGCAACCAGATGAAGACAACATGAAATGAACACATCATAGAAATTGGGTTCTCTTTTTCCATTTCTCTCTCCCTTTCAGCTATTTCGCATCATATCAATTGATTCCAGTCAAAGAGCAAGGAATGCATTACTAGAAAGACTGTGTGTGAGAAATAACCATCTAGGTAATAATTGAAAATGGATGACTTTGCTCTATTCTAAGACATCAGAAAAAATAACCTGAGCTTCATTAATCTAAAATGATGCATCTTGTTAGTATATGGTTGCTTTGAATGTTGCACTTATCTGCAGCCTGATACGTAATAAATCAGACTAAATGTCTGTTTGATCCATTACATCTTCCTCACAAAAGCATTCCTTACTTCTAGACAACATCAACTTAAATGATAAAACTACTCAAGGCAGATCAAACACATAATTACATTCATCAGTTACATCTGTATTAGGTTGCTAGCTCATTTAGCTGCTTTAGTTAGACTGTTTGTACAAGAGGCTTCGGGAAGAGATTGTGGGGATGGAAGGTTTTCCTCACAGCCCAGAACTGTTGAACCTGCATACATGTGTACACAACTCACCACAATGCACCAAATGGAGAAACATTTGCTGAATTAAATGGGACTTTCTTCAAACAAACTTACAGCCCAATCCTAAGGTGCCAGGCCCCCTGTGAGAGCAAGAATACCAAAATGGCTACTGCTGCATCCTATTTGTCCCCTTCTCCTGATTAAAGGTGCAGGCCCAGCAATGGGCCTCCTCAGGTCTGCCCTGGTTGTTCTGCTGGCACAAACCTAAGAACTTCTGTGTCAGGCTGTGCAGCCCAACATGAAGGACAGGATCTGGCAGTGGAGTCCACTGCCAGTTCCACTCCGCCTCTTGGTGCTGGGGCCTGGTGCAGGCCCGGCACTGGCAGTAAACCCTTACTGCTGGCGGTAGAAGTGTCTTACAGCACATTTGAGACACTGGCACCAGCAGTAAGGACTTACCACCAGTGTTAGGCCACATAGGATTGGGCCCTTATAAACCTATGGGATTGTTGCAGGGAAAATAGGAAAATGTTAAACATTATGTGGGTTCTGCGGTGCCTCAGCAGCCCAAAAGCATCCCAGTATGGAAAGGACCAGAGATTAGACCCAGAGAGACACAAATTGGTCTTCCAATTTGCTTTATGATTCAAATCTGAACCTGGATCTCCTTAAGGGTTAACCCTGTAATCCCTGGCTGATATGGACAAGATACCATTGCTGATACCATTCCCTAACTCCTGGGGGTATCTTCCACCTTTTCCAATACAACTACAGAACAATGTGGCAGGGGGCTGCTTAAACTGATTGGGGTGGGGGGGTAGCATAATCCTAGCATGATATGATCTAGCATTGTCTGGGAATACAATGCAATGGTGTGCAGCAAAATATGGGAGAGGTTATTAAGATATGGCAGAAAAACTGTTCACAGAAATGAGGAGATCATCCATCATCAGCATAATATCAGAACAATTTGTGTATAGAACTGGAGCATATTAAAAGTCAATCTAGACACAAAAGTACTGTGAGTTGATACACGATCACTTTGTGGAAAAATAAGGTACAATTTAGAAATTGTCTCCTTCATTTTTGTCCCTGACATTTGTTGACCTGGAACGGCCTTATGAGAGAGCTTTGCTGGAAGCTGCTGCCATCTATGGGCAGAATTATTGTAAGGCATATCAAACATACATGCTTCGGTGTGTCACTTCCTAAAGCATAGATTTCATACTATGTGTTCTTAATGCTTGTTCCCTGTATCACGGGGAAATCCTGACTGCTACAACTGATAGACTTTTTAGGCTTCAGGAATGGAAAAAGAAAACAGAGACTATAAATGTAAACATCCTTTTGGAGGAAGGTGGGAAAAGTTTTTGAACAACTGAATGCTTATACAAGACAGATTAGGACTAAATCCACTTGGATTTGGTTCTCTGCTTTTGTCTCTTCTGTTTTCAAAAAAAAAATAAAAAATAGTGGCCTCAGATCCTATGTGGTATATTTCCACAGCAAGAATTCCTCATGAGCCAGAGGCTTCCCTAATATATTTTTCAGGCTATATAACATTCCCTATTATATTCCTCCCTTTCATGGATCACTGCCTTGTCGTGGCGAAGGGGCTTGAGTAGCTCAATGAAGCTGTGAGCTATGCCATGTAGGGCTACCCAAGATGGACAGGTCACAGCAGAGAGTTCTGACTAAACGTGGTCCGCTGGAGAAGGAAGTGGCAACCCACTCCAGTACTCTTGCCAAGAAAACCCTATGGATTACAGAACAAAAAGGCTAAACGATATGACACTGGAAGATGAGACCCTCAGGTCGGAAGGTGTCCATTATGCTACTGGGGAAGAGCAGAACACGAGTACTAGTAGCTCCAGAAAGAGTGAAGTAGCTGGGCCAAAACTGAAAGGAAGCTCAGCTGTGGATGTGTCTGGAAGTGAAAGGAAAGTGCGATGCTGCAAAGAACAATACTACATAGGAACCTGGAACGTCAGATCTATGAATCAAGGCAAGCTAGATGTGGTCAAACGTGAGATGTCAAGGCTGAACATCGACATCCTGGGAGTTAGTGAACTAAAGTGGACAGGAATGGGAGAATTTAATTCAGATGACCATTATATTTGCTACTGTGGGCAGGAATCCCTTAGAAGAAATGGAGTAGCCTTCATCGTGAACAAGAGAGTGAGAACAGCAGTACTGGGGTATAACCTCAAAAATGATAGAATGATTTCCATTAGGATCCAAGGCAAACCCTTCAACATCACAGTAATCCAAGTCTACGCCCCAACCACTGGTGCTGATGAGGAAGAAGTTGACCGCTTCTATGAAGACCTAGAACAGCTTCTAGAATTAACACCCAAAAAAGATGTCCTTCTCATCATAGGGGATTGGAATGCTAAAGTAGGCAGTCAAGAGGTAAGAGGAATAACAGGCAAGTTTGGTCTTGGAGTACAAAATGAAGCAGGGCAAAGACTGATAGAGTTCTGTCAGGAGAACACATTAGTCATAGCAAACACCCTTTTCCAGCAACACAAACGGCGACTGTACACATGGACTTCACCAGATGGTCTACATCGAAATCAGATTGATTACATTCTTTGCAGCCAAAGATGGAAAAGTTCCATACAGGCAGTCAAAACAAGACCTGGAGCTGACTGTGGCTCAGATCATCAGCTTCTTCTTGCCAAATTCAGGCTTAAACTGAAAAAAGTAGGGAAAACCGCTAGGCCCTCCACGTATGACCTAAATCAGATCCCCTACGAATATACAGTGGAGGTGACAAATAGATTTAGGGGCTTAGATTTGGTAGACAGAGTGCCTGAAGAACTTTGGACGGAGGTCTGTAACATTGTACAGGAGGCAGCAACTAAAACCATCCCAAAGAGGAAGAAATGCAAGAAGGCAAAGTGGCTGTCTGACGAGGCTTTACAAATAGCTGAGGAAAGGAGAGAAGCCAAAAGCAAGGGAGAAAGGGAAAGATATACCCAACTGAATGCAGATTTCCAGAGAACAGCAAGGAGAGATAGGAAGGCCTTTCTAAATGAGCAATGCAAAGAAATAGAGGAAAACAACAGAATGGGGAGGACTAGAGATCTTTTCAAGAAAATTGGAGATGTCAAAGGACAATTTCATGCTAAGGTAGGCACAATAAAGGACAAAAATGGCAAGGACCTAACAGAAGCAGATGAGATTCAGAAGAGGTGGCAAGAATACACAGAGGAACTCTATAAGGCCGATCTAAATGTTCCTGATAACCACAGTGGTACAGTCACTGAGCTCGAACCTGACATCCTGGAGAGTGAAGTCAAGTGGGCTTTAGAAAGCCTCACTAACAACAAAGCTAGTGGAGGTGACAGCATTCCAGCGGAATTACTCCAAATCTTAAAAGATGATGCTGTCCAAGTGCTGCTCTCCATATGCCAGCAAATTTGGAAAACCCAACAGTGGCCACAAGACTGGAAAAGATCAGTTTACATTCCAATCCCAAAGAAGGGCAATGCCAAAGATTGCTCGAACTACCGCACCATTGCACTCATTTCACATGCTAGCAAGGTCATGCTCAAAATCCTACAAGCTCGGCTTCAGCAGTATGTGAATCGAGAACTACCAGATGTACAAGCTGGTTTCCGAAGAGGCAGAGGAACTAGAGATCAAATTGCCAACCTTCGCTGGATCATGGAGAAAGCAAGAGAGTTCCAGAAAAACATCTACCTCTGCTTCATTGATTATGCTAAAGCCTTTGATTGTGTGGATCACAACAAACTGTGGCAAGTTCTTGAAGAGATGGGAGTAGCAGACCACCTGATCTGCCTTCTGAGAAACCTTTATGCGGGTCAGGAAGCAACAGTTAGAACTGGACATGGAACAACCGACTGGTTTAAAATTGGGAAAGGAGTACGACAAGGCTGTATATTGTCACCCTGCTTATTTAACTTATACGCAGAGTACATCATGAGGAAGGCAGGGCTGGAAGACTCACAAGCTGGAATCAAGATTGCTGGGAGAAACATCAACAACCTCAGATATGCAGACGATACCACTCTACTGGCAGAAAGTGAGGAAGACCTAAAGAACCTTTTGATGAGGGTGAAAGAGGAAAGTGCCAAAATTGGTTTGAAGCTCAACATTAAAAAGACTAAGATCATGGCAACCACTCCCATCACTTCCTGGCAAATAGGAGGGGAAGAAATGGAAGCAGTGACAGACTTTATTTTCCTGGGCTCCAAGATCACCGCAGATGGTGACTGCAGCCATGAAATTAAAAGACGTTTACTTCTTGGGAAGAAAGCTATGGTGAACCTAGATAGCTTAATCAAAAGCCGAGACATCACCCTGCCAACAAAGGTTCGCATAGTCAAAGCGATGGTTTTCCCAGTAGCCATGTATGGCTGTGAGAGCTGGACCATAAGAAAGGCAGAGCGTCGAAGAATCGATGCTTTTGAATTATGGTGTTGGAGAAGACTCTTGAGAGTCCCCTGGACTGCAAAGAGATCCAATCGGTCAATTCTCCAGGAAGTCAAGCCTGATTGCTCCCTGGAAGGACAAATGCTGAAGCTGAAGCTCCAATACTTTGGCCACCTGATGAGAAGAGAGGACTCTTTAGAAAAGACCCTCATGCTGGGAAAGATTGAAGGCAAAAGGAGAAGGGGGCGACAGAGGATAAGATGGTTAGATAGTGTCACCGAAGCAATGAATATGAAATTGGGCGAACTACGGAAGCTAGTGGAGGACAGGGAGGCCTGGCGTGCTGTGGTCCATGGGGTCGCGAAGAGTCGGACACGACTTAGCGACTGAACAACAACAAAATTATATTCCTTAAGGGGGGATAGTTTTTGCAATGATTCTACATTATGTCTCCTGAAAGAGATCATTTCCCATATCAGAAATGAAATTGCCAAAATGAGTTTGACTTTTCAATAATAAGAAAATGACTTGCTAACAAAGCTAGAGTTTTGTTGCCGATGGTGCTTTCTGTTGTTTAAAGTTCACTTTTTATCGGCTAGGGTTGCTCTGAAATCTCCATGGATTTTTCTGAGAGTCGGTAGTCTTTAAGTTTGTTCCTTACCAATGTATATTTCTAAGCAACTGCCCAAAGCCAAGTAATAAATGCAAAAGGCCCACTGGCCTGCAAACTGAGTTCATGATAAACATTCATGCAGAGGCAATTTTCACGAAAAGCCTTGTACAAAGAAACAACAGAGCTGGCCCTACGTGAGCTTCCAGAGGCATCTGGCTGCCTGCTGTTGGACACTGAATGCTCAGCTAGATGGACCTTGGCCTGATTCAGCAAGGCAATTCTTATGGATGTATTATGTTCATTGCTGAAACTAACAGTTCAACGCACACAAATTCAGTGCAAGTTAATCCAAGTTGATTAAAAAATTGTGTGCAGAACTGGGTGCTTCTTTATGTTGGCTCACTATAAATGGCAGGAGGCTATCACCTTTAAAAAACTGCAGTGTGAAATTTAAAACTTCTCTACATATATGTATATTACATTTATTGCTTATAATATTTTTTTGTAGAGCTTGTCCATGTAAAAGGGTTCTTAAAATGGTTTTATTGATATTCACAGTGGCACTATTAAATATTGACTTACGCCAAGATCACTCAATAAGAGCTGAGTAGAGATCACAGCCAAGGCGCAGGAGGTTCACATCCAATCATCTCTTCCAAGAATGGAATCAGAAGCCACCCAGGTTGGGCACTAGACACAGACTCACACGCAGCAGAGGGCCCACTATGCTGTATCCAAAGCAGGTAAGGAGGCAGCTGGGAGTCACCTCAGGATAAGAGGATAACTTTACTCTTAACCTGTGTAACTCTCCAGCCATCCCTATGGGGCTGGGGGTTTCTTGGTTCTTGAGCTTCTTGGATCTGTGCTTCTTATTTAGCTGGCACAAATTCAAGAAGCCCAGTGTAATGTCGGGATGGCCGGAAGGGGGGATAGGTTACAGTGTGTCCCATCACTGCCAATCTCACCCCTCCCAAGCCCAATCCTCTCCCATTCCACCTCCCCTCCCCTGCCAAAAACAAAAAAACAAAAACACCTCCTCTCCCAAACCCCACATCTCAAGGCACAATCATACATGCTCTGACTACTGCAGGGTTTGGTTCCAGGCTGGCCAAGCCAGTGCAGACCTCTGCACCAGCCCAGAAGACTCGCAAATCAGTGCAAATGCTCCTTATGGCAGGGGCAGAGCTGATTGGCAAACCGCCATGGGACATGCCGATAAGCTCTGCTGCCCCAGCCTGGCAGTAATTATGGTGACATGATGACATCACTGCAATTACTTCCCAGAGTGACCGCACTGGCTGTGGCTGCCACAGCCAGTTTCAGCACTATCATGCACCTCAGAGGGATGCCACTCAGTTCTTCTGAGTAACCACCGCAGCCAGTTTTGACATGATCACACCTCATGGAGTGCCCCCCAGGGTCCTGTGTCTCCTGTCACCACCACCCCTCAGATACACAAGACACGTTATGTGTTTTTCGGCATGTTTGCAACACTCAGAGCCAGTACAAGGAGTGCTGCACCAGAAAAAAGGCCAGTTTGTTTTGGGCTGCCCATTGCCCCTTTGGGTAGCTGGCTGGGGGGCAGTTAACTAGTGGAGGGGGACCATTCCCTCCATCACCTGCCACCTCCTTTAGTTTTGCTGATACTGCTCATTCAAACACACACAGAGATGTTGTATATGTTGATCAGTATTAGACTCTTATTAAACTTTTACTAGTGAGTGATCTCACTTTTTTCCAAAATGGACCACAGCTAGAACTTTCCCCATTCTTCTTTTCTACATTTGGAAAAGTTTTATCTGTGAATTTCTGCTTTGTCCCGCCTGTCAGAAAAGAAGCTGGCCACCCTAGATTTCTGCTGCATTCGTCATCGCTGAGTGATAATTCCTGCATACATTTTCTAGTGACAAAGCCCAGGACAGCTGAGAGCTGGCTGATGACATGAAAGAAGATGCTTTTGTCTTTGCAAATTTCCCTTTTTGTGACAGTCACAAGCAAGAATTTTGAAAGCAGTCTTTGAAAGCCAAATATCAAAGGAAATATTGTTACATATAATAAAGAATCCAGGCTACACAGATGACTGAAAATTCATAAATATCAGGTCACTGCCATGACTTAATAATATAAAACATGCTTTAATTATTTCAATGCACTAAAGAGCAAGTTGCTTTTTCCTTACTTGCAGCTGTGCATATTCTTTTCTATTTGTAATTTGATTGATTTGTCTCGCAAGTAGAAAATAGGACTAAAATATGAAGTTCCTTTGTTCCCGCTGTGAGAAAAATTCAGACTTGCATAGAGTTAGTAAATTATTGTAATCGTTATTAATCTTAAACCTGATGTTGTGAGGAAGTGTATGGAATTCACAACACAAGCCTATCATACTTACTCAGAAGCATGCCTTATTCAGTTCAATAAAATATTAAACTGAACACAGTATGAAATATTGAATCAGTATACACTGGAGCCAGGATGAGACTCAGGGCTCAATCCTAACCTGGAGTTAGGCAGGCACAGTTAGGCCAGCAAAGTTTGGCCGGTGCAAGGGACACCATAAAGTATGTTTGGACCATTCTTGTGCGCCATCCTTCCTGATTCCAAGAGTGGTCCAAACATGCTTAATGGTGGCCCTTGTGCCAGCCAAACTTGGCTGGTCTAACTGTGCTGGCCTAACTCCAGGTTAGGATTGGGTTAGAGTTAGGGTTATACAGGGGCGGACCTACTTGAAATGGCGCCCATGGCGCCCAATGAAAATGCGCCCCTAGGGGTACGCAACGTCATGACGTCACAACATCATGAGGTCGTGATGTAGCGCCCCACCCCACCCCCTCTGGGAAGCGCGTTCTGTTCGCTCCTGCCGGCCCTTTAAGGCCAGCGGGAGCAAACAGGACGCGGCCAAGGCGCCGTGTTCTGTTCGCTCCTGCTGGCCTTAAAGGCCCGGCGGGAGCGAACAGAATGCAGCGCCGCCCAGCGCCCCGCCCCCCCGCCTTGAGAAGCGGGAGGGGGCGCCGGGCGGCAGCGCGTTCTCCGTGCTCCGGCTGGCCTTAAAGGCCAGTGCGTTCTCCTCGCAGTGTGTTAAAGGCACTCCTTAAAGGCAGTGCGTTCTCCTCGCTCCGGCTGGCTCTTTAAGGCCAGCCGGAGCGAGGAGAACGCGGCGCAGGGCCTGGGCGGGGCCAGGCCGCGGGCGCCATTTTAGGGGCGGGGCGCACCATGGTTACAGCGCCCTCTCCCAAGATGGCGCCCAGGGCTCGTGCCCCCCTTGACCCCCTGAGATCCGTGACTGGGGTTATATAGTATACATGATATACGTCACAAACAGTGCTCCAGTTGCAAGCTACACTGCACATTTCCTGAATGCTGCTGGAGGGGCCAGAGCAGCCCTGTGCAGCAGTGGGGTGAGGAAGGTCCGCAGGCTCAGATACATCAGTAGGGAGGGCGGAACAGAGCAGGAAGAGGGTGGAACAGGAGAGAGCAAGAGGCATAATGGAGGCAGGAGTGGGTGGCACGCCGAGTGGGTATCTTGCACTGGATGCTATCCCTTCTGGGAGCAGCCAGCAGGCTCATTTTGTCTCTCAGACAAAAGGAGATCAGAATCAGATGAGATCCATTGGCAATTGGGAGGTTTACAGAGGGGTAAGGGAAAATAGTTTTCCTTTTCCTTCCCAAGCCTCCCTCCCCTCAACCCTCCCCTTAACATAGCCCTTTTTGGCATGGCTGCATACTATGGCAGGGAAAAGGATAGGATAGGGCTCTAAGTGACATAGATGACAACCCCCTGCTAACTGGGAAAGAGGCACTTTTTCAAGTGGTGTTCCTCTAATATTTAGCAGGGGGAGAGCAATTGCCCCTCTTCACCCCTGCGCAGTGTCTTTTCTAGTGGCTGTTGCTGGTGGTTGTTTTGCATTTTTTTGAGGTTGTGAGCCCTTTTGGGACAAAAAGCCATTTATTATTATTATCTGCCCATAAACCGCTTTGTGAACTTTGTGTTGAAAAGTGGTATATAAATACTGTTGATTGATTGATTGATTGATTGATTGATTGATTGATTGATTGATTGATTGATTGATTGAT
>JAJKFI010000019.1:11476984-11532571 GCA_029204185.1 Lerista edwardsae | reverse complement strand
GATTGATTGATTGATTGATTGATTGATTGATTGATTGATTGATTGATGGGCATCAGAGTTGGATTTTTGTTTCCTTCCTTTTCTGAGAGTTTCACTGGAGACTCTATCCTGAAGCCATTGCATCTGTGTAAACTCTACAGCCTCGCCTTTTGTGCTTGAGTTAGCAGTATAGATGTTGATCTTTTTACAGACTAAAGGTCATGTTTTTGTTGTGTATTCTGTGACTGATTGTAGACAGTTGCCGACCCAGCCAAAGGGCTGTCCAGGGACAGAGAAGGAGGAGCGACTGATTGTAGATTTGGAGTGCATGTACAATCTGGACTATTAGGAGCTGTGACTTGAATGTTTTTGCACCATGCAGCATCAAGCACTACCAGATGGATGCTGAACATAGATGAGATCTTTGATTTTATTGGTGATTTGGGGTGCGGTACTACTCTTTAAAATCAAAAGTATTCATGAAGACCCATGCCTTGGATCCAGGAAGTGTCAGCTGTGTGACTCTATGGTGCAATCCATGGACATAGGTGTGATCTGGGATTTGTGAAGAACAACTGCTCTCTTTATGAGTCTGCCCACCCCACCCTGAGATAATCAGGGAGGCTCTCCTTGTAAGTTTCATGACCCACCAAAAATTGGGTTGCAACCCACTGGCGAGCCACAGACCCACAGTTTGGGAACTGCTGGACTAGGCCATGCAGTACCCTGAAATGATCCTACGTTGAACCATGCAAGTCACAGGAATAACTTGTGCTTTCATGCAGTTTTTCACATAGGGCTGCCCTGGGAGATTTTCTCAGATGGTGATAAGCTATTAATGTGTTACAGCAGCTCTGTTCTTCCTTAGGAATCCAACAGAAATTTACAATGATAAATGTAATACCCCCAAACAAATGGCCTAGTCAAGTGTTTCAATCAGACTTTGAAGACAATGCAATTGGAACTCACCAAAGGCTGAAATCCAGCCTCAGTTATAGCAAACCACCACTTGCCATAGAACTGGAGAGAATCTGGAACTGTGTTTTGTTTTATTTGGGCTTTAAAAGATTCAATGCGGATCTTTGAAATTAATAGGAGGTAAGCCTCTAAGCAACGTAAAGAACCATCTGATGAGGGTGAAAGAGGAAAGTGCCAAAATTGGCTTGAAGCTCAACATTAAAAAAAACTAAGATCGTGGCAACCACTCCCATCACTTCCTGGCAAATAGAAGGGGAAGAAATGGAAACAGTGATAGACTTTATTTTCCTGGGCTCCAAGATCACCGCAGATGGTGACTGCAGCCATGAAATTAAAAGACGTTTACTTCTTGGGAGGAAAGCTATGGCGAACTAGACAACTTAATAAAAAGCCGAGACATTACCCTGCCAACAAAGATTCGCCTAGTCAAAGCTATGGTTTTCCCAGTAGCAATGTATGGATGTGAGAGCTGGACCATAAGAAAGGCAGAGTGCTGAAGAATAGATGCTTTTGAATTATGGTGTTGGAGAAGACTCTTGAGAATCCCCTGGACTGCAAGGAGATCCAATCAGTCAATCCTCCAGGAAGTCAAGCCTGATTGCTCTCTGGAAGGACAAACCCTGAAGCTGAAGTTCAAGTACTTTGGCCACCTCATGAGAAGAGAGGACTCTTTAGAAAAGACCCTCATGCTGGGAAAGATTGAAGGCAAAAGGAGAAGGGGGCGGCAGAGGATGAGATGGTTAGATAGTGTCACCGAAGCAGTGAACATGAATTGAGCGAACTCTGGAAGCTAGTGGAGGACAGGGAAGCCTGGTGTGCTGTGGCGACACGACTTAGCGACACGACTTAGCGACTGAACAACAACAACAACAACAACAACAACAACAACAAGCCTCTAAGCCAGTGATTCCCAACCTGGGGGTCAAAGACCGATTTTCAGGGGGTCACAAAGAGCTTGGGGCATCCATCTTAAAAAGCTGGGCACCACCATCCTGGAAGCTTCATTATGGCTAGGGAAGAGACTTCCCCATTAAACTACCACTTCCTCAGTGCTTGTGGCTGCAAGGAAAATTAGTCTATGGGCTCATCTTGGAGTGTGTGTTTGCATGTGATAGTCTCTCCCAGGTGCTTGTCATGCCTTCCATGTACATGCCTAGGTGAGCCTCAGCACATGGGGAAGAGGAACATAAATACTCTGAAGACTATCCAAAATTTGGCTTTACCTCCTTGATCAGCAATCAGAAAAGCCACAATGCATTCTGTGCAATGTTGTTTTCAGTGCTGAATCAATCACTGAACTCACACCTCAAACATCACATTCAGAACATTCTAAACTTAAAGAAGATATGGAGTTTTCAACTTTCACAAAGTGTAATTTATTACATCACTTCCAGCCCTAGGTCTTAGGGAAGTCCCGACAAGTTGTACCTAAAAAGAGGGTCCGGTGCAAAAACAGTTTGGGAAACACCGCTCTAAGCCTACTAATGGAAAAGCTTCAGCGATAGTGCGTTTCCTGCTTTGCATTCCAACAGGACTTCCTGTTTCTTTGTGATCTGCAAATATTGTTCTGTCTGTGCTCCACAGAGGCGGCCTCTTATGGAGTGAATGCGTAGCGGAACGTTTTTGTGCCGGAACCAGGAGGCTGGTGGATTAGGCAGCTGGAGGGAAGACGGGCCTGCTGCTGTAGCGACGAAACTGCCAGGTCGCGCTCTCAAGCCTCGACCTACAGCGGACAGCGAAGCAGGGATGATCTCGCGTCAAGCCGCAGGCAGCGCCGTGGTGGTGAGCGGGCGAAAGGGGCTCTTCCTCATTCAGCGGGGGCCGGGCGTCCTCCTCCTCCGTGCCTCACTTAACGCCGTATTATGCTCGCCCCTCTCCCGCCGTTGCCTAGGAGACGGGAAGCGGACGGGTTTCTCCGCGGTAGGAGCTGGTGGCGCGCGCTTGCAAACTCCCAGGACCGTCAGAAGTGCCCGCGCGAACTCAGCGGCTCGCGCCTCCTCGTGCTGCAACAGCGTCCCGTCTCTCGGGGCGGGGGCCCGTTTCCTCAGCCTCAACGCAAGTCGTTGCCGGGCCATCGAACAGCCAGGTGAGGAGGAGTGGAAGCCGGAAGGAGGATAGAAGAAATGGAAATGTGTGCAACTCTGGGGGAATCTTGGCGTTTGTGCCCAAACTGTCCAAGAAACAAATGGCGTCAATGGCACTTTTTTTTTTTGCTACTGTGCAGGGTGGGGTGGGAAGGGAGATTAAAACAAGATTTTAAAATGTTGCATTATTTTGATGCTAGAGAATGAGCATGCTTTCGTAATCATAACATGCATCGTGTGCATCCTCTGGATGTTAAAGTGTCTAGTGCTTCTAGGTCTCATTGTTTTCAGTGAGGGTATGTGCTTACCATTGCAATCAACGGAGTGCAGTGCAGTATGATAATCCTGTGCATGTGTACTCGGAAGGAGGCCCCTCTTCAGTGGGAGCTTGCAGAGTAAATTGTAGAAGGTGTGTTTAGGATTGTTGCCTTCAAAGGGCCTTTCTTCCCCTGAATTATACCCTTTGGGTTTTGATGCAACTTTGGATTGGAAAAATAAATTGGACAGTGCTTGGGGTATTTGTGTCTAAATAAAGCTGTTCTTAATGTGCACATTGTTGAATGTTATACATCTGCTTAAGATGGCTGGGAGGATGAAAGTAAAATGGTTATCTTGAAAAGCACTCCATTTGTGTGCACAAGGAAACTTGAATAGCTTTACAGCTTGATCCAATGTTTACTCAGAACCAAGTACCCCTGACTTTAATAGAAGCTACCCTTAGTAAGTGTACCTAGGGTTTTAACTTTGGGGGCAGACTAGAATGTGCTGTACTGGCATGCTTCCCACCAGAAGCTTAACTTTTTTTGAAATAAAAGGGAGGGAGCCCAGTTAGGGCTAGGGCACACGGGGATGTTCATTTCCCCCCCCCCCCGTGTTTTAAAGCTGAAAGTCCCCTTGTTCCCCAGAAAGGACAGTGTAAGAAAACTGCTGTTTTTAAGGCTATTTTTAGCTTTAAAATGTCATGGGGAGAGGAGGAGCTTTCCCATGTATCCTGGTTCTGACTAGAGTTTTCCTCCATTTGCTGTTCTTTTCAAAAGCTGTGTCTGCACTTGGAAGTACTCTGGAATATGTGTTCACATTCACATCAAATTTGGCCATTAGTCATTATGGAAATGGTTTAAGCTCGGCTGACCATGACATTCCTCTTTCCTTTTATGAAAAAAGTGAAAATGAGGGCACTAAATAGAAAGAGTAGTTGAAGGAGCCATGTGTTAGATATTACAAAATGCAGTTGCTTTATGTTGACATTTATTTCTGTGTGTTTTCTTTTTTAGGTGTAAATATTTGTGCATCAACTCTACAGATTTTAAATGGCAAGGGAAGTTTTTCCCCTTCAGGGAGTAAAAAATTGTATTTTGATACTCATGCCTTTGTGTGCCTCCTGGAAGAAAATGGTAACTTTTCTCCTATATAAGTTGGTATTGGTTGGTATTGATTGGTAAATGCCAATATAAGTTGGCATTTACTCTTCACGAGTAAATGTTTTTGTTGTGTTTTTATTCCTTGCATCTTCAGTCTTTTTTTATGTACTGTATTAGCGTACATGTTTTTGTGTGTATAATTACTAAGTTTTATAATAATAAATACAATAGTTCTACTTCCTGTTAAAAGAAGTGTTGGCTATCATTGGATTAAATGTCTCCTAAAATTCATTAACAAGTTTCCAAAATCCTGATTTTTTTTTTCACTTTATAGCCACCCCTGTACATTTAGCTAAAGGAAATTTTGTTAGGTTTCCTTATACAGACGTCTTACAGAGAAATTCTGCCTGTGGGCTAGATTTATCTATTGAAATATACAGATGTGTTCAGTATGCTAAATCTTCATATGGGCTGACAAACCAGAGGGCTATCTAACTGTTTGGAGTTCTGAATCCAGCAGTGATGATTTGAATGGAGAAGATGGAACATATAAATGCTAGTGATTGATTGATTGATTGATTTCTTGTCTGCAAGTAATTATGTAAAGCAGTGGTATTCAAACTGTGGGTCGGGATCCACTTGGTGGGTCGTGACCTGATGTCAGGTGGGTCACAGAAAGCTCGGAGCAGCCATCTTAGAAACTTCAGACCTTACTCTTATTTTATTCCTTTTGTGAGTGTTAACAGTTTGAATTTTCAAGTGGGGGTTGTTTTTTAATTTTTTTTTAGTTCAGTGCTTTTATATAATATTTTGTCCTCATCTTGCTTTCTGTCAGGGACGTTTCATGGTTGTACAATTGCTGCAGTCCAAGTATGCGAATTTGCATTTCAGGAGTGTCATTTTATTATCAATCAATCAATCAATCAATCACTAGTATTTATATACCGCTTTTCAACACAAAGTTCACAAAGCGATTTACAGGCAAATAATAACATTAAAGTTAAATGGCTCCCTGTCCCAAAAGGGCTCACAATCTAGAAGAATGGAGAACACCACCAGCAACAGCCACAAGAAAGACACTGTGCTGGGGTGAAGAGGGACAATTGCTCTCCCCCTGCTAAATATAAGAGGACACCACTTGAAAAAGTGCCTCTTGCCCTTTCATTATGTTACAATGACAGCACTTCCTGCTTGATGGTGTCACTTCCTGCCACAGCATCACTTCCGGTGGGTCCCAACACAAGTGTTATTCTGAAAAGTGGGTCCCAGTCTAAAAAGTTTGAATACCACTAATGTAAAGAACTGCAAAGCCTTTGTTTCTATGACTATTGTACATTATCTTTTTCACATTCCAGCAGTTTTTGTTGGGCCATGTTGATTATAAATTGCACATGGCTAATGTTTTGTCCAAGCATAGAAGTTATTGAATTTTGCGGTGTTTTGCATTGTTCTAGGTTTCACTACTCCGCAGTCTGAGATCACAGTGACTGCTTTAATGAACATCATGAACAGTAACATGGATATGATATACAAGGATATGGTCACGAAAGTACAACAGGTTAGATATAGTGTAAAAATTTAATATTAACCAAATATATAATGAATACGTGTTGCAATACACATATGAGAACAATTCATTGCTTTGTCAATTTGGAAGTAATGTAATTCACACTTCTATTTACTAATTGTTCCATGATTGTATAGGATCAATGCATTCTCAATATTTTGCTGATATCACTCCTCTCAGGCCACATTCTTGCATTTACTTAGTCTATGCAATCCTATTCATGTTTACTTAGAAATAAGTCCCTTTGTATTCAGTGAGACTTACTCTGCTGTAAGCGTTCACAGGATTGCAGTAGAAATTGCTTTTGTCCATGTGTGTGCAAGTTACTTATTTGAAGCCATATGAGTGTTGTGAGGAACAGATAATGTCCTAGAGACTGCTTACTAGTATTGTTTGAATCTGGTGTGCATTAATGCCATCATCACATGTATGATGCTACCAACTCATTTATGAGCAGGAAAAGATTGTTGCAATGGTTCAAAAAAGAAAGCTAATATTGGCTGAAATCCTGAATGTAGTTATACTGCTTAAATCTCACTGAAGCGATAGGCCTTATTTGAAAAATGCTTTGTACATATGCATTTTGAAGGACTACTTCTTTGTCATATTTTCCTGCTTGCCATAAGCAGACAAGCAATTTCCATATCTCATTTGCATACCTGCATGTTTACCCATTCTATCTTTTATACACTAGTTATTTGCTTGTCGTGAGACAACTGCACCTTGTTCCACTCTGTTTCTTCCATCACTATATTGCCATCTATGTATATTAGCTCCTAGATCCAGTTGTTGTAGGCCTGTGTTAAATGAATCCACAAAGTATTTAGTTTGCTGGATTCCTAATGCTTTGTGCATGTTCCTGAATGTATCATATTTATGAAGGGATGGTAACTTGTCATAAACTAGATTTTGTCACTCAATCATTTTTGTTTGTAAAATCGTAGTTCAACAGATGAAAGTTGATGCTTATACAGAGGGCCCTCAGTATCCCCCAGGGATCTGTTCTGTGACAACCCCACCCCTCACAGATACTGATTTCTGAATATAATCATGGGAGGGGGCTTCCAGCAAACCAGAAGTACCTCTTAGAAGCCTCCAGTAGGCCTTCGGAGGCCTCGTTCAACCTCCTCGTGCCTCAGTGCACCTCCCATAGACAACTGGAAGACAGTTCTGGTCGCATCCAGGAGATCCTTGAGGCCCTTTAGACCTGATCTCAGCGCTAACATTGAGTCAAATCCGCAGGTGCTGAACTGGCAGATAAGGAGGGCCCACTGTACTAGCAACAGGATTGGAATAATATTATAAATTCTTAGCTGCCATCATAGTTTTAGACACCAACCCTGTGCCAAAAAAAGGAAAACATATCAACATTTTTAGGCAGCTAGATGTATTATTTTCAGCCTTGGCTAACTATAATAGCATTCACTATAAGGAAGCCTATGGGCAATTCTCAAATCTACTAATGTGAATATTCTCAAGCTAAATATTCTAAATACAAAGAGGATACTTGACCTTGGGTTGTCTTTTGTACCTTACTTCATACTTACTTGGAAAGACGTCCTGTTGATACAGTCTGGTACAATATGATCAAGATATTGCTGGACTATGAAATCTTTTACCAACTGACCAATATCTCCACCCATCCCTTTCTGTGCATCATGGAAGTTGGCAGTGGTGGGAAGAGACATTTTTGATCCCAGCAAGATTCTTTTGGGTGCAGATGCTGCATCCATGCTTGAGATCCAAGCTCTCAACCAGTTTAAAATTACCAGAATAGCAATTAAATAAGAGTCTTGACCATATAGGAACAAATAATGTTTCAATAAAACTGGTATTATTGTATTGAAATGGTTTTTTAATGTTTTTTTTAAAGGAAATTGCTCTTCAGCAAATAATGTCTCGTATTGGTGTTGTGAAGAAAGATATGATTATTTTGGAGAAGAGTGAATTTTCAGCTCTCCGGGCAGAAAATGAGGTAGAGGCAATTTTGTTAATGTTCCCGGGGGATAAGTAATTGGAAACAACTGTTGCTTTTTGTGATGGTAGAAAATTGTAGACCTGTTCTTTCCTACGTGCATCTTTAAGTAAAGTAACAGATTTTGGCTGCTATGTTAATTTTTGGAATCTTTGGATTTGCTGCATGCCTTTTATCAAACAAAAGCTTGAGTTTTTGTATATCTGAAAGAGGCAAGGTACCAGTAAAAACAACCAAAAGCAGTGTATGGAGATGGTTTTTTAATCTAACAGGAATCGCCTCTGCAATACAAAGTGAAATATGCTTTATTTGAATTCAGTCGGCCGTATTTCTGCAGGGTGGAACTTCTAGGTTTTCAGATACTTATATTCTTTGCTTGGACATATCCACTAAATTTGATTGCACTTCCTGTCTGGGAAAAACAATAATAGTGAGGAGTTGTTACGATGATGGGACGGCTTCATCTTTTCTCCTTATTGCATATATAACATACAAGTATTCACTGTACTGCCTTTGGTTAAGCAGCTTCAGTGCTCTTGAACCAGCAACATGTGGTGTGAGTATGGCAGGGGTAGGACTGCCCCATTTGAGTTCTTCAAAAAACACTGCCGTTGCTGCCAAAGCTGTGAGTGCACAAATATTCACAACTTGCACACTCTGAACACCAACTCTGGGTTGTGCGCACTCACAGCTTCGACAGTGGTGGTAGCACTTTTTGAAGAACTCTGGTGGGGTGGTCCTGCCACACCCACACTAGATGTCACTGTGCTATACTCAGGTAGCCTTATTCAAAAGTCCTTAAGTAGGCAATATGTATGTCTCGGAAATTAATTCATTCTTACCAGAATTCTAATAGTAATCTCTCCAAAGTCAGCACTCACTTGTTTGGCCCATCTGTGACGTTAGAATAACCAAATCAGGAACAGCTTACCAGACCATGACCCTTCTTGCCCAGAATTGTGTCAGACCAAACCAGCTATCATGGTCAAGAGGGGATTCCTAAGAGAATGCATGGTGACCCAGGGAAGAAGTGTCTAGTAGTTAGAACCCTTTCACTTTGTTGGATATGCAGCTGAAAATGCTTGGCAGAATCCACTGCTAGCAACCCAGGCTATAAGACCAGACAGAGGTGCTGTCTCCCTTCCCTGGAGAATGTGAAGCCTCAGGGGTTTCTATTTAAAATCGGCCAAGTAGCATCTGCAGAGCAAAGAGATAGGACAATCCGCTGTAACCAGGGACCAAGCAGACTGATTGAATAGTAAGTTTTATTTAAAAGTTAAATAGCAGTACGAAAAGAAAATGGGGCTCAAAATGATAGCAGGTTGAGAGAAAATTGAGGCCTAAGTACATGTGTATATTGCTTTACGACAGCGATGTGTTCTCCAATTCCCAATGTTAAGCAAATCTTTCACTAAGCAAAGGCAGCAACACCACAGGCTTCTCTGCTTCCTCCTGGGAAGCTGCAGTGCGACCCTTCTTTAGCCCCCACGTACCTTGCAGTCTCCTGTGGTAGTTGCCTTTTCCTCCTCCTGATTGCTGAAGCAGAATTGCTGAACCCCGCTTGCCTAGAGCACAGTAGTGTCTAGGGCAAGGTGATATCATGAAATCACCCCCTGCATCACTACACCCCTAGCACCACTGCACCACCCTCTGTGCCGCCCTGCCACACCCCCAGCATCCGTGAACGCATCGTTTCAGAGCCAAACAAATGCTGCGGAGGGAGGGCAAATACGAGCTGAATGTGTCTGCTTCTGTGCCCATCTACAAATGGCACCCTGGGCAAGTGTCATGTGTTGCCCACAGAAGACCTTCTGTGTAGAGCTCCCTGCTGAGCACAATCCTTTCATCTCCAACATATGCAGAAGTCAGGCATGTGCTGAAATGAACGAGAAAACTGATGTGATCTAAGTAAGCAGTTTTCCTTATCTAAATCACTTTCATGCAAGAATCTACAGCCCTCTTGGCTCCCTGTGTGGTGAGTCACAGAGTGGACTCTCAGGCGGCTGGAAAGGAAAAATCAAGCCTTCCTATGTACTTTTTACATTCAGCTGGGATGATGTCATTTCACCATCTGATTAGAGGAGTGGAACAAGATAGATAGGAATGAGTGCCAGTTAGCAAGCACATTCCAATTTCTGGCCAGAACTCACTAACTTGGACAGAAGAGAAGCTAAATTCTCTCTCATGGCTAATAGTGACTGCAAGACAAAATGACAGAGGCTGTCTATAGGCAGATTCCAGCAGTGATTGGGATAGATGCTGCTGCTAAGCCAAGAATTGCCTAAAATATGGAAAAATGTGCAGAAAACACAGGGATTCATAAGACGAGCTGCCTCCTGGGGGATAGCATTTTACCCCCTGTGAACATGAGTTTATAACATACTAGTGCTTGTGAGTGTGAGAAATGTGGCTGATACTTGATATATTTAAGACTTAATATTGGATGGTAGCTTTCTAATAACATTCTGAATGTGTGATTTTTAATTTTCTCTGGATCAAAAAACAATGCTTCAAGAGAGGGGTACAATTCTCTCTGCTTATGGATTTAATACATGAGTAAACAGTGGGTGTAGGTTGTACGGGCCAAAGAGGCTATTTGTGCATATGTAAGGGTGAAACGACAAACATCCTGGGCTCTTCCCTCATCCAACAAGTCAAATAGCTGTTGAATTGTCAATTTTGGAAGTGAAGGCAGAAAAACTGCAGTACAGGGACCGTTTTGCTTCATGTATGGTTCCCTTATGCACTCTGGTTAATTGTTCCTTAAATTTGGGATTTGTATCATTACTTTTATCTTCTGTAATTATGTAACTTATGGTTTTTTTAATTCAAAGAAAATAAAGCTTGAACTTCAGCAGCTAAAAAAGCAAGTAATGGTAAGCTTTTATTTTTCCTGAATAAAATAACAATACTGAGCATAAAACACTAGTTAGCCATTGTTTTCTAGACTTTATGTAAGAAAGTATTTTAAGAATAATTGTGTAGTCTTGTTTGTAATTACTAAATTAACAAGTACATAATTAGCAGCGTCAAAGGTGATGGTGTTAAACATCAGTGTAATAGTCCGGAAAGAGCACCCTCCCACAACAAAGCAGAACCTTGATGCACTTGTAGAACAATAGTCTGTTGATGAGGTATTCAACCATTGCCTTTTGGATTATTCACTCTGGCCCCAACCTTTAAGTGCAAGAGGAGGGCTGGAGCTCATAATGCTTGCTAGAGAGGGGAAAGATGCACATTTGTGGGAGAGCTATTTAATGAACAGAACAAAAGGTTGATCATTGTCGTTTGCAAGAGCAAATTACTTAATGGAAACAAAAGTTAGCATTGTCTCAAGGACAACTCATATTAGGTCATTAAGCACTGCAATCCTAGGCATGTCTACTCAAAAGTAAGTCCAATTACTTAAGTAAGTCCAGTGTGGCTTACTCACAGGAAAGTGTTATAGAATTGCAAGCCTAAACAAGGCAAATGACTCCCAACTCAGATGACTCCAGCAAGCAAGACACAAAAGGACGACTTCTGAAATTGCCAGGTGACTGAGGCAATTTCTTCCCATTCCCCCAAATATGCTGTTTGAGCATACAAGAAACACCAACTTTTCCCTGAATTTATTGTAATAAAAGTATTAATGAAAAAATAATTAAATGTATAAAAATCAAATACGCTTCTTGAACTTCTAATTGAAATATATAATCTATTTTGTCATGAGTAGCTTCTATGGTGGCATTAACTGCTAACTGGGCAAGAGGCACTTTTCCAAGTGGTGTTCCTTTTATATTTAGCAGAGGGAGAGTAACTGTCCCTCTTTACCCCTGTGCAGTGTCTTTTCTAGTGGCTGTTGCTGATGGTGTTCTGCATTTTTTAGATTGTGAGCCCTTTTGGGACAGGCAGTCATTTAACTTTATTATTATTTGCCTGTAAACTGCTTTGGGAACTTCATGTTGAAAAGCGGTATATAAATACTTTTTTGATTGATTGATATCATTGCTTCACTTGTGAAATGTCAGGATAGACTACAGAAATTCTGTTTCAGAATGTTATACAACTTCTCTCTAGGATGAAATTGCCAAAGTTTCTACAGACAGCAAGCTAGATTTCAACCTGGAAAAGAGCAGAGTAAAGGAATTGGTATGTATGTTTCTATCTAGAGATTATTTGAACATTATTTTGCTACAGTTTTTAGTTTGGACAGAAGTGTTCTTTGTGGTATGAGGCTTATTTTGTTTTCAAATATAATCTGTATAGATGGCTTTCTAGAATAAGGTGGCATTAGTTCTTGAATTAATTCTTGAATTAATTCTGATATAGATAATGATTGATAAACATGCTTCAGAATGCTTTGTCATTTATAGTGCTGAACAAAATTGTTCTCTCTCTCATTCGCGCTCTCGCTCTCAAAGCAAATTTGTCCAACAGCATCCTACAGAAACATTATTGCAAACATAATCCAAAAAGCAATTTCTGGCAGATAGTGAATGGCCTTCCTGGTTCTGTACAGGGTTAGAAGTATTTCATTTTAAAAAATCTTACCCATTAAGATTTGGTCAAGGGAATAGAACATTTAAAGCCAGAAGTTATTCCACTGAAAACAGTGTTAATGAAAAATGCAAATACAAGGATGAAAGTAATCATTCTCTCTTATTTTTCAGTATTCACTTAATGAGAAAAAACTGCTGAAAATGAGAACTGAAATAGTGGAGTTGGTAAGACCATTTCATCTGATTAGGATAATTGTCCTCCCCATAACAGTTATGCAGAACCACCCACCCATCATTAATGGAAATGACATTTAAAGTTCAGAGTCATGAATTATGTAAACATGGTGCCTTTTTAAAGGCTGACCTCTCTGTAGCAGTGTCTATTTTAGAAATATGTCATAGCAGGGGGAAAAAGGATTTTCGTATCTTGGCTCTTGCCTCAAGAAGTTTACTGCAGTGCTGTGCATGTAAATATGTACAGTATTTTAATATTCCCAGATTGATATGTGCCTGCATTGGAAGTATGCATGGAATTTGGTAGATTCTTGAGGGCTTTGTCTAGATTGGTGAGGACCTCCAAGAACATATGCAAGGGTAATACTTTCTACAAGCCCTTACTAGTTATCCCTTTCTAGTGTACTTTCTGCTGTTTTAATCTTCTTTCATTTTCAACTGCCAGATCTGAAATAAAAGCTGTTCAAAACACACCACCACTTAGAGCCCAATCCTATGCATGTCTGCTCCGAAGTAAATACTATTATATGCAATGGGGTTTACGCCCTGTAAATGTGGATATAGCCTTAGAAGTAACTGTGGAAAATCTGAAATGTGAACAGTATCTTGTCAATTAGCCATGTTGTGCTGTAATAATTCATAATCGGTCCTTAGATTATTAAGAGTGTTCTCCTTTCACACTCTTAACCCTCAGTTTCCTTAGGACTTTTGTTCCTTCTCCCACCCACCTCCTCCTGTTATCCTATCTCTTGAAAAATGAGTTTTTCTCAGGTCATATATTAGCTTGCTCATTAGTTGCTAGAAGTGTAGTACTTAATATGTTCTTAAATATATATTTTGAAACATTTAATGTTTATACAGAAACATTTGTAGAACAGGTGGGTCATGTAGCACCTTGCGGAGCCATCACTGAAAATCTGGGAAGATGAGATACTGGAAAGCTGGAGGGCTGTGTAATTATTTTGCTTGTGTCAAAGTTGTAAACTAGCTTTTTTCTTTCTGATTCACTTTGCTATTGGGAAATAGCTAGGAAATAACCCATTGCTGCTTTCTTAGGAAAATAGCAGGCTGTGGCATCACAATGATGACAGTTCTGGTCATGACATCACTTCCAGTGGGTCCTGGACAGATTGCCATTCTCAAAAGTGGGTCCCAGAGCTAAAAGGTTTTGAGAACCACTGCAGTAGAAGATCCACACAGAGTAGCCATATTTTGAGGTACATATGAAGAAAGGCTTACAGATTGCGGATTAGTGTTGGCAATTCTTACTAATTTTACTGATAGTCTGAGGGTTGTTCTGTTGTTCACCTGAAGTGTAAACTTTCTTACCAGCTGAGTCAAAGGAGGAAACAAAACTGCTGTTTAATTCTGCTGTGCACCTTTTCACACTTCCTCGAGTTGTAACGTAAGATAGCTTATGCACATGGGAACAGTACTTATAAGAAAACATGCCCAGTTAGGCTTGTTCTTGGTGATTCAGTTGTTTTGGTTATTCATAAACAACTGGATGCGAAGGAAAAGAATTTGCAAATACATGTCAAAGGGTTATGAAATTCTAGTTAACAGGAGAAAATCTGTATTATATAAGAAATTCCAGTATTGCTTTTTAGAAATATTGAACCTGATTTTTGTCAGTGGAAAAGTTTGTGTTGAAACACTGCTTGCTTCTCCTTTTCAAAGCATGCACATCAAGATCGAGCTTTAACTCAGACAGACAGGAAAATAGACACAGAAGTTGCCGGTCTGAAAACAATGCTTGAATCACACAAACTTGACAACATTAAGTATTTAGCAGGTAAGGCATTCCAACTTGATGCAAGTGCTTCATCAACTGTCTATGCATATATTTAATATTCATTGTATCAAATGCAATGGCTTCTTGTCTGCCAAGAATTACTAATTATGTAGTGGATGCATATGCATTTGAACATGAAGACTACTACGATTGGTATCTGAATATTGGCACCTTTTGCTGACAGAGTGTCTCCAGAAACATGAGTGATAGAAACTGTGAAATGCTCTCAAACGCCTGTGGTTTTGCTTGTTTTAGATGATATAACATGCATCATAAATATCCAGCATTCTAAGATTTAAGTATTTTAATTGGTATATTTAAGGTTCATTATGTATAAAGCAGTTTGAACAGAATAAGCTATATTTTCACATTTTCAGTAATAGTCTTGGAATGAGAGACTCTGACATTCCAGTCTTTTTTTTAAGCAATGATAGATTTCCATTTTAATGTTGTTTTCTTCTCCCACTACCATCTCTGTATAGTTTGGTGGTCGCCCCCCTGCCCAAAATTGTCCTTGTATTCTGGAAATGCAGATAAATTGGCTGAGATCCCAAAAGCATATCGGAATTCCCACCTTGTTTTCAGTTTTGTCTAATGGTGCACAGCTAGAGGCAGAATTGAAGTTGTATCTTGAAATATTTTATATTTCTTTCGACTTGTATATTTGAATGATGTAAGATCTAACAGTGTTGTACTTTGTGCCCCCCTCCCTATTTTTCTTTCAGGTTCTGTTTTTACTTGCCTTACAGTAGTACTGGGATTTTACCGTTTATGGATCTAACAAGACATTTGTTTTCAAAATACTTTTACTGTCTTGCCTTAGAAAAAACGAAGAAGCATTTTCACATAGCTGGAATAATGTTGTGTTGACTTCAGTGGCTTTGTTGTTGTATTTATTTATGTTTATGCAAGATGGGGATGAGTTAGATAGCCAGGTCAGAAAAGTTGTGTCCCCTCATCATGAGGAGATTCTAAAATCCCACCCACTTTTATCATGTGTAAGGAAATTTATTTTTAATAGTAACAAGAGAGCAACTCCTATGAATCTTACCCACAATGGACTCCAGATTAGGCGTGGGAGTGATTGCACAAACCAGTATTAAATTGCACCAACAAAACAAACTTTATTTATAAAAATAATAAACAGGTGACTATTCTTACATGTCCTATTGCTTATAAGGTAACTCTAATACCAGCTGTCAAAGATCAGACCTTGTGACTAGTTACATTCCCTAAAAAATGTAGCCAGGAAGAGACAATCTCCACTCGTCACCTTCTAGCACTGAGACGCTTCCCTGGAAAAATAGCTGACAAGCAGGCTGGCTCCATACCTTGGGCAGACTCCAGGGCTCTGGAAACTCCTTCCTGAATTCTTCCTTGGAACACTCATGTTCCTGCTGAATCACCACCTGAAAATTACACTGAATAGTTGGTGCCTAGCTGATTGTCTTGCCTTGTTCAGAAATGGCTTCCTTAAGCGCCCTCTCCCAACATCTTTAGTGATTATCAGCCACAAGTCCCTCTCCTGTGTCTTGGCAACAGTGCTGCTCAGATTGCAGCAGCAACCACAACCCACAAAAAAAAACCTCATTGGCTCTGCTTCTTGCCTTTATTTTGGCCCTCTTGAAAGATGGGTTCTAAGTGCTACTGACCTCAGTTAAAGCTCTTACAGGGAATAACCAGTTGGCCAACAAGTGACCACATCCAATCAGAACTGCAGGACTTATAATGCTTTCTGGACCATCTAGGTTGTTGACCTGGCATATGCAGACCTCCATAGTTCTGTCATCTTGGGGTAGCTGATGTGCAGTACTGTGGCATTCCCTTCTGTCCCTCAACACAACCTGTAAAGATCCATACAATGTATCCATTTTCTGTAACTCTGCCAGATCAGCTTTAACTTGAGGTTCTGTTTACAAAGTTACCTCTGAACCTTGTTGTCTTTGCATAAACTGTGGAATGTAACCAAAGAATATGCCTGAACTCTAATGTGTATATATCAAAACAGTGATAGAAAGTTGGCCCAAACTGCAAGTGACCATATTTTGTTCAGCTCTGCCCATCTTTGATGGTGACTGGCTGTCAGAATGCTTAAAACATCAATAATACTTACTGAGCATATCAAATATAACTAAAATTTAGAGGAGAATCAAACTAGGTCTCTTCAAAATGTAATCTCAGTTATTTAACTCCATTTCTTCAGAGTGGGACACTCCTACTTTAATTCATTGTTATTTCTCTGTTGATAAAACACCCTACAAAGCCTTGTTGCCTTTGTATTCTAAAACTGGCTCGTTTCGTTTTTATCTGCTGTTCTAAATTGTTGTCCACCTAGTTATGTTTTATAGACTGGTGTTGTATAAAGATTATGGGCCCAATCCTGAGCTCCACAGTGCTGGCAGTACAAGCATACCACCCGTCATAAAAGTGCCATGATGCACTCCCGGTGCCAGTGGTAAACCATTAGCACTGGGCAAATGCTGGCCCCCACTGCCAGATGCTTGGGCAGGGTGGAGGGGTGGAGCAGAAGGCTGGACTGGTGACGACCTTTGCCTCTGAATCCTGATCTCCGTGATCTGCTGCAGAGGTGAGTAGACCCATTGCACGCTTTGTGCCCTTACTCAGGGGAAGGGGACAAATATCCCTGTTTCCCGTGGAGCCTCCTGCAGCTGCCCGGCTGCTGCAGGATGCAGTGGTAGCTGCTTGGCCACTGCTGCTTGCACAGGCAGTCGGGCAGCTCAGGATTGGGCTATATGTTGATAAGAATCTGCCAAATGAACAATATACTTGAAACTTATGTTTTAGGTGTTGTGTTACCATGATACTCAAAATGGATAAAATAAAACACAATGAATTGCTTTTACCATTTACGTGGCTATTGGAAATTGCTTTGTGCTTCATAGAAGAGCCTGAAGAGACTTCAAAATTCAGAAATACTTTAAAGTGAGGTACTACATTTATCTCAGACCCCAAAATTTGCCATTCTAGAGAGTGTGCCTTGGTTGGTAGGTACACTCGTGCCACTTTAACATATCAAACTACAAAGAAATAAAAAAGTAGGTAAGTAGGACTTTAAGAGTAATACTGAAGATGAGAGAACTATTCAAAATACTAAGGACAAATTTGTATCTTTTTGTTGTGAGTGTGCTACATGCAAAACTACAGTGGTATCCACTGGGGCTCTGTTCCAGCCCCACCCATGGATTTTTGAAACCGTGGATATTGGGGATGCCTTTTTAAAGATAGGGGAACATCAGTGGTGTTGCTGCAACAAGGTTTGAAAAAAGATTTGTTAAATGTTACCCTATTTTTTAAATAGGTGTCCCAGTATTCTTGGAAAACTGAAACAGCAGATACCAAATCAATGGATACTGGGGCACACCTGTATGTAATTGCAATGATTCACTGTCTCTGTATATGCGAGTTGATAGTTTAGTTGAAGTGCTACCCTAAGTATATTTGTGTTTCTAGTATAAATCAGCAGCAAGGAATGTTTATAAAGACATACTTCGTTGGACCAAGTTACATAAAAAGTTGAAGATGTTACATTTCACTTTGAATTAACACAGAGTCATATTTCATTTTTATCACAAGACTGCAGTTCTAAACATAGGACAAGAACTATGATTCTGTGTTTAGTATCTTAGAATTGTCTCATTTTGTGTAAGTTGCCTGGGATCATACTCTGAAAACATTGGGGAGTTCAATGGGATTTGCTTTTGAGTAAAAGCATTCAGGGCTGGGCTATAGGTGGTCTGCTCCTGGATTTGATACTACCCCTGCAGTTTATTTATGAGTAAAAGTATCTGTGATTGTGACCAGATACAAGATTTTGAAACCTGAGATATTACTTTTAGCTTTTTTTTTGTAGTGGTTCCATTTCAGATGCTAACCATTTGAATACAATCAAGGAAAAACCTTATTTCTTAATTGTTTCACAGTCATTTGTATACCCTGCTCCTTTCTCTACTTGACCTTCTGTGCTAAGGCAATATAATACCATCACCAAACATTTACCCTATGTTCTCAGTTGTTGCTACTTTTCTCAGTTTAATGATTAAACCAGCTTTATTATTGCAAGCAAGTTTCCAGCTACCTCACCCTGAATGATTGTTGAAAAACAAGAGGCATAGTGTAAAAAAGACTTGTGTTGAAAGCTGTAAGTTAGCAATGAGATGTTTAATGAATACATCAATATGTTTCTAGGGTTGTACTACATATTCAGGTTGGCAATCTGGCCCTACATAATACCAGAATATTTCTATATACAACAGGCTTTATCCTTGAATGAATGACTTCAGAAAGTGGTGGGGTTTTTTGTTGGTTTTGTTTTGTTTTTTTGCCTTTTTAGTATATTGTTCTGCAGAATTGGAATTTAACTATTTGTTTTGGTGTATACTTAGAATCCTTTGCATGTTACATGTAGAATGTAGTTTTGTGTACTTTCCTCTTCTAGGTGCTTCTTTTTATGGACTTGTTCGCAATGAGGACATCAGTGAGAAACCGTATGAGTTTTGCAACCAAACATCTTTAAAAAAAAAAAAAAAAAGCACATGCAAGCCTCCAAACTTGCAGATTAATTGGTGAAAAAGTGGTACTTGGAGATTCCAAAATACTCATGGATGAGGAAACCCACATGGGCTTTGCATCCAAGCATACCAAGGGAAATGCTCATTTCTACATGGGATTTTGTAAGTTTGGTCTGGCCCGAGTGGCATGTTGTAAATATGAAACTGAACTACAATAAACATAGTGGAGTTATCAGATTGACCAAAACAATAGACCTAAGAAGCATTAGTTTTACCTCCTTAATTTCTGTCAAATGTCAGTGTGAAGGTTCTTGGTCAGCAATTTCTGAGAATGTAAAAGCAAAAAAGATGGAGCACGGTAGGAAAGAGTGGTGGGCGGTGATACACATACCTGATCACTCTTGTCCTATTAATGGCTTTTACATAACATAAAATGAGACTGCAACTGAGGCTTTCTTTCAGTTTTAACACTTTCATACACTAATTCTGAAACCTTATTTTAAAAGCATGTACTATGATTCCTGGCTGCATAGTGTACTCAAAGTGATTAACACAGAATAACATTGTAAAAATATAATAGATCAAAATACACAGCAGCCAAATAAACGATTAGAGTCATAAACACAAGTGATGGGTAATTACACTTAGAATGAAAACATTAACCAAGTTAGGCTAACTGATTATGTATGAGGAACACTCATTGTTTGCCATCCATATCCGTGTACAGAATGTGAGGGCAGATTTCTGTCCTAAGGAACTTGCAGTCTAGAGGTAGGCACATGAGATAACAAAGGAAAGGAAGGGAAAAGGCCGTAGAAGCAGGCTGAACTTCAGCTGGAAGCTAAAGGCTAACAAGATACAAGATCACGAAGGAAGAGAAGAGTTTTGCAGTTATAACCACAGAAGCAGACTCGGAGAAGGGCCTCTGATTCAAAAATCAGCTGCTGGAAAGTACCATGCAAGAGCAATTCCTATAAAAACCAGTAAAGGTCAGGAAATCCTTACAGAATCCATGATGAGGCTGGCAGTGGTAAATAAATTGTGCGCTATCATCCCAATTGTGTCCACCCAGAATCATCTGGCAGAGTTATTTTGGAAGGTGAGGAGTTTGTTACATCTTGAGGAGGGGGTGTACACCCACATCTGCAAGGCACTTAGGATAAAATTATTGGCATCATTTCTGACTTGGGTGCCATTGATTATTGACACCACCTGTGATGCTTGTCCTCTTAGGTTGGATATTTTTCTGTGTGCGCATCCTTTGTGGACTGGGGTCTTGAAAGTGTAAGATCAACCATACGTGAGTTCATGCCATCTCTCCTGGTTCATAAAGGCAGCTGAGATTCTATCATCGCCAGTGCTGGCACTGCATGCTGGTGTTGCAAAAATACCATAAGGCTCTTCCATCGCCTTCTGTAAGGCCTAGCCCAGCACCAAGCCTCAGCACCCGAAGGAACCCACATGGAGCCGGCAGGTGATAAGGAACACCACTGCTGGGTGTGCGGGCTTTCTGGTCAGGCAGGAGGCTGGAACTGGCCCAGGGAAGGGGAGGAGCAGTGATCCACTCCACTGCTGGATCCTAACCTCTGTGTCGGGCCGCACAGCCTAACACAGAGGCCCACAAGTCTGCAAAATAGCCAGCGCAGCTTGGAGGAGACCCATAGGACCTGCACTCTTACTCAGAGGAAGGTGAAGATCATACTTTTCCTCTGAAGAGCTTCCTATGGCTGTCACGGTGCCCATGGGATGCAGCAATAGCCGTTTGGCTACCACTATTCTTACAGGTATAAGAATACCTTGTGGATGAACCTGTGGATATTGTGGATGAACCTGTGGATATCATATACCTGGATTTTCAGAAGGCGTTTGACACAGTCCCCCACCAAAGGCTGCTGAAGAAACTTCACAGTCAGGGAATAAGAGGGCAGGTCCTATTACGGATTCAGAATTGGTTGAGGGCCAGGAAACAGAGAGTGGCGGTCAATGGGCAATTTTCACAATGGAGAGAGGTGAAAAGCGGAGTGCCCCAGGGATCTGTCTTGGGGCCCGTGCTTTTCAACTTATTCATAAATGACCTGGAGACAGGGATAAGCAGCGAGGTGGCCAAGTCTGCAGATGACACAAAACTTTTCCGGGTGGTGAAAACCAGAAAGGATTGTGAAGAGCTCCAGAAGGATCTCTCCAAGTTGGGGGAATGGGCAGCCAAATGGCAGATGCGTTTCAACATAGACAAATGTAAAGTGATGCACATTGGGGCAAAAAACCAAAACTTCACCTATAGGCTTATGGGTTCTGAGCTGTCTGTGACAGCTCAGGAGAGAGATCTTGGGGTGCTGGTGGACAATTCAATGAAGGTGTTGACCCAGTGTGCGGCAGCAATTAAGAAGGCCAATTCCATGCTTGGGGTAATTAAAAAAGGGGTTGAGAATAAAACAGCCAATATCATGCCATTGTACAAATCGATGGTAAGGCCGCACCTGGAATATTGTGTCCAGTTCTGGTCGCCGCATCTCAAAAAGGACACAGTGGAGCTGGAAAAGGTGCAGAAGAGAGCGACAAAAATGATTACGGGGCTGGGGCACCTCCCTTATGAAGAAAGACTGCAGCGTTTGGGGCTCTTCAGTCTAGAAAAAAGGCGCCTGAGGGGGGACATGATTGAGACATACAAAATTATGCATGGAAGGGATAGAGTCGATAAAGGGATGTTCTTTTCCCTCTCACAAAACACCAGAACCAGGGGGCATCCGCTAAAACTGAGGGTTGGGAGTGTTAAAACAGATAAAAGGCAGTACTTTTTTACCCAGTGGGTAGTTAATCTGTGGAACTCTTTGCCACAGGAGGTGGTGATGGCATCTGGTCTTGATGCCTTTAAGAGGGGATTGGACGGATTTCTGGAGGAAAGGTCCATTGTGGGCTATAGGCTATGATGGATTGTGCAACCTCCTTACAAAGGTGGAGGGCTACTGGTACCGGGTGCAAGGGAGTGGCAACAGGATGCAAGCATCTTGTTGTCTCATGCCTCCCTGGGGCACCTGGTGGGCCGCTGTGAGATACAGGAAGCTGGACTAGATGGGCCTTTGGCCTGATCCAGCAGGGCTCTTCTTATGTTCTTATGTTCTTACAGGTGCCCATGCACCATAGAATTGAACAATCCTAGGCATGTCTACTCAGAAGTAAATCCTATTGGCTACAAGATTGCATTCCAAGAGACCAAGCTTACTCAGTGAATGTCTTAACTCAGTGGAGATTGTATCATGTCTTCCAATCAACACGGGATGTTACATGTCTTGGATTTTTTTTTTTTTTTGTTATCACACAGCAACGTTTCTTCTAGGCATCAACAGCACCCTGTTGCTAATAGATAGAGCTGGAAAAGTGATACAATAGAAGGTAATACCGTACGGCTGCAAGAAAATTGAAGCTGCTTTTGCGGGACCAGAGCTCAGAGGAGTTTAGCATGGCCAGCTGCCAGATCAGGGAATGTCTGAATGCAAATATCATGGTGGGCCAAGAAGAGCCTGTTGGCAACTTTGAATTAATCTATGCTGCCTGATTATAGTGTGTTCCAAATGGCAAGCAGATTAATAGGATGAGATTGCTAGTGACTGCCAGGTATGACGACTTGGGTGTGTTTTTAAGATGATGTGGAGATTGCGTGCTTGTTTTCAAAACGTTGTAGAAAGAATTTAACAAACTCTGATGAAAAGACAAGGGCTTAATAGTGACTGTTAATGGAAGAAGCAGGGAATGAGTGGGGAAATGGAGTAGAAAAAACCAGTGTTTTTAATTTACTTAATTGGCATCATTTTTCTGTTTCCATGGGCTCACAGCTTTGTCTCCCAGCACTGAAATCTTTGTGATGATATGGAAGAAGTGGGTCACTTGGCTGAGGTGTGGGTGTATTATTCTAAGCCAAGCTGCCGGTTGACTTTTTAAGTTATGTCTGTCAACTTGCTGGCAATAGAGAACAAGGAAAGCAAAAACAGATTTCGAAGTCAGGTCCAAGAGAGGCATGTACATTAAATATATGTCAGTTTATAAATGCAGCTCAGTCATAGCCTGCCCTGCATAGAAATGATTAACCTTTGCATGGAATGGAAGGAGCGAGCAATAGGTCCTTCCTTGTTTTGTGCAAGTTATCCTCTACAAGGAGAATCAAAGTGGAACACTGTTCCATTTGTGAAAATGGGATTCTCTCCCACAGATGTTCGTCTAACTAGATGGTAGAAAGCAGTTCCAGCAGCTTTTGTTGTCCTAATAAGTCTCTTGTATTTTTAACAATTGCACAGCAACCAGAAACTCAGCAGCTAATCTTATTCCCTGCCTTGCAGTGAGGAGGAAGCTGTAGTTCTGGAACGGGGTGCAAGTATAGGGTTATGTCCATCAAGGGAAAGAAAACATATTGAAATGACAGGGAAGGATATGTTAGGGAAAGAGAAGCCTTGTACTGTGTGTTCCTCTCTTTAGAATTCCAAATAAGCACATCTGCCAAATTGGGTGGGTTTTCACCCTTTATCAAAAAATAAAAATTAATTTTAAAGATGCCTTACAAATCATTCCCAGGCTCTACAAACCCTATGCTGTGGGTGTCGAATTTAATAAGAACATAAGAAGAGCCCTGCTGGATCAGGCCAAAGGCCCATCTAGTCCAGCTTCCTGTATCTCACAGTGGCCCACCAGATTTATTATACACAGCAAGCTGAATAGCCTTCATGGTGTCTGCTGTGGACCAGAAGTGAGGTGATTAAGCAGGAAGTGTTTTCATTAAGCAGCTCATGACCCAAAATAAGCACATTTTTTTCTCACTTAGGAACTCAACTGCAAATTATAGAAAATGTGCAAATCTTGACCGTATTTTCAAGATGTGAGAGAGCCCAATTGTCAGAGCTCATCAACTGAGAGCAGCTGATGGTGGTGCTGGGAGAGACTGAGGGCCAGGTAAAGAGCTTCCAACAGCTGCATCCGTCCTCCTGGCCTTTTGTTTGATATCCCTGCCCTAAGCAATTCCAGGTACAGTACAGTTCTTATCCCACTGCAGCTACTCTGAAATATTGTTTAAAAATTACACCTGCAATAAAAAACATTCCCATTGGGAAATAGGTGTTGTTTAACTGACCTTTGGGTAGACAATAGACATGCTTAGGACCATGTCTATTAGGACGTTAAGCTTTTTTGCATTCAGCACAGGATAAACACAAATAATTCTACCTCTAGACCAGTGGTTCTCAAATGTATTAGCACTGGGTCCCACTTTTTAGAATGACAATCTATCTGGGATCCACTGGAAGTGATGACATGGTCAGAAGTGCCATCGTTGTGATGCCAGAGCCTGCTGCTTTCTTGAGAATGCAGCAATAAGTTGGATTATTTCTCAGTTACTTTCAACAGTGAATCAGAGAGGAAAAAAAGCCTATTTACAACCTTGACACCAGCAAAATAACCACACATCCCTCCCCATTTCCACCATCCCATCTTCCCATATTTTCAATATGGCTGCTCAAGGTGCTTCACGACCCAGCTGAAATTGGCTCGCGACCCACTGGTGGGTCCTGACCCAGAGTTTGGGAACCACTGCTCTAGACCTTTAAAGTGAATGGGCCAAGCTCTATAGAGCAGTTATATATTTCTTTTAGTTTGAAATGCAATAAATAGAACCCCATTTGCTAAGAATTCTCATTAAATTATGACACTGTGAACTCTGCCTATTTGTACCCTTTTATACCTTTGCTCTTGATAACACAAAACAGAATCCTGGAAGAATAACAGTTGTGTAAAGAAATGCTTTCATCACTGTCCATCAAATTTGCAATGGAGAAAAGATCCCTCTATTCATTAGAGCCTCTTAATAAAAACTATTTGCAATCTAGTTAAAAGACTGTGGTGTCTCTGAAAGAAATGCTCTTTTATTCTGCATAAAAGCAATCGTCTCCTTTAATGCTCTTGTCTGACAATGAAAGTCTTGAAACATGCAGGCACTACAGTACCATTAGTTATATGGGTTCGGGAATAGCATTGAACCTTTATATAATGCACCTGGGGAAATGGTTTGGGGGAGGGATGTTTTTGGCCTACAGGTGCATCTCTGTAATCTTTAATGTACCTTTTCTTTGTACCTGTCAAAAGTCACTTGGCTGCATGCCATCTTGTCCAGAATTCTGCATGTGCAGAGAGCCATGCAGAGATACATGAAAATACAGCTTCATCTGTGCCTTCCGAATCACAGCTCATAAGAACACAGTCCTGACTAAAAGCACTGTCCAAGCAGAGATATTACAAATGCTTGTTCCTGATCCCGTACAGTCTCTTGTTTCATAGGTTATGGTTATTGCAGCTCAGCATAAGAGACTGCTTTTGTGAAATGGAGAAATGAAAGGTGAGGTGCCCATTGTACTGTTCGGGGTTTTTTTTTTCCCCTTTTCACAACCTTCACTTTCCCAATTCTGCCACCCTTGCAATGTTTCCTACTCTATTGACTCAGATCTTCCTGTCCCTTCTTGGTTAAAGTGGGGAAGTATAAAGTATCAAGAATAGATGTATTGGTGGTATGGGAATATAACCATAAATTATATGTTTTTAAAGCTTCCCAAAACATTTGGATTGTGATCTCAGAATGCTGTCAAAGGCGGTGTCATATGTGTTTAATTTCCTAAAGAGAGAGGGGGGGGGAGAGAGAGAGAGAGAGAGAGAGATTGGTTTCAGGGCTGAAGTCTGTGTCAGCCTGACCTGGGTCAAATCTTTGCTTGGAAACCTTGGCATTCACTCTGGAAAAAAGTCTTGCTCTTAGCTGAGGACAGGCCCTTGGTGGGAAATTGACTCTTCTCAACAAATCCAACTTGTTTTGCAAACTTGTCGTCCTGAATGTGGTTGTTTTTCAGATTCTCCTTATGGAAATGGTTGGTGTTGGGGTGGCCAGCTTTTTCTCTGACCTCACTTCTGCACCTCAAGCAGCAGCCTGCCACAAAAGCTTCCGCTGAACTTTTTCATGGCTTGCATAGAAGGGGTAGGAAAAGTTTCACTGGCTGAATTCTCTATGTCAGGCTGGATATATAGAATTGGCCTCTATGTCAGGCCAGGAACAATGCCAATTCTGGGTGGGGGTTTTTTTTTTTTTTTTTTGAAGTTGTGCCAGATTATAATCACAGAAAGAATTCTAGGTTAAAGACAGTAGTTTTGTGTGTGTGTGTGTGTGTGTGTGTGTGTGTGTGTGTGTGTGTGTGTGTGAGAGAGAGAGAGAGAGAGAGAGAGAGAGAGAGACTTCTGGAATATGCATGGTTGACAAAAGTTACCTATAGCTATTATCATGGCCCAAAAGTGATAGGCACAGTGAGATATTTGAGATATAAATTTGATGATGATGATGATGATGATGAATATTCAAAACTAATCTGTACAAGCCCTGACTTGAATTCAATCTCTGGCTGTTGATAGAGCGGTGAGAGAGAAGAGAGTGATTACTGGAAATCAGCAGTGCTCTTGCAGTGATGTCCCTTAAAATTGACATTGTACTTGTACTGCAAAGGGATAAAATATTGCATAATGTATCAAATCATATGAGTCTACTGTAGCAGCTCCCCTACTGCAAAGTATTTGAAATGTGTGAACTTTGAAAAATAAAGGATTAGGATGTGCCTTTCAGATCTGAGACAGAAAAAGGAGTTGTTTACAGATTAACAAGACCCTGGGTAACTCCTAACTGTGACTCATCATCCCTGATTCACCAAGCTCCTTTGGAAAAGTTTCCATAACAGTTAAAATGTTGCTACACAGAGTGCAGTGCTCATTTCCTTTTCTGCCACTAATCCAGATAGATGGAAGAAGGGCGGGACACAGCTTGCTTTCTCCTTGAATAGGTTTCGGCAAATAGGTAAATTTAGTGCCAGACATTCAGAGTGCAATCCTAAATTGGAGTTAGGCTGCCATAAACTAAGCCAGCAAAATTTGGCCAGCACAAGGGCCACCATAAAGCATGTTTGGACTATTCTCGGAGTCAGGGAGGATGGCTCACGTCTGTGTGCTGGCCTCTCTGACTCCAAAAGTGGTCTAAACATACTTTACGGTTTCCCTTGTGCTGGACAAACTTTGCTGGCTTAGTTTATGCCAGCCTAACTCAGTTTAGGATTGCGCCCTCAATTACATGGAGAGAAGGCAAAAGAGCTCATATTTCTTAATCTGTCAAACACAAGACCAGACATGTTCAATTGAACAAAATGCGTTTGGTGCTATACAAAAGGAGACATTCTTTAATCACCAATATTAATCATATGGTGCCTGGAAATTTTCTTTCAACAAGTGTGTGTCCGTGTGTGTGTGTATTACTGTGACACTTGAACAGGGTTCAACCTCAATAGAGTTTTGTTGAAGTTGCTAAAGGCTGACTTGCCAAGATCTGGGTGGAGAGGTGGAGAACTTTTTCCTAAGATGTCACATTTGGGATGCAGGGATGAGGTGGACTCCGGGCTGGCCTTTTCCTGAAGTCAGTTTAAACAGTTGCTTCAGGTGGCAGAGTGGTGTGCATGCTCATTTCTGTCCACCTATTTCCCTTCACTGCTCCTTCTTCCACTCCTTGGAATAGAAAAGGAAGAGGGGGACAGAGAGGAAGAGGAAATGTGGAAGGAAGCAGAGTGCTGAGCTAGAATGTTGGAGAGTGGCACATCACTGGGTAAGGCAGAAGGAGATGCCAGTGGGAAGGCTTGCATGGGCTCGCACATGCCTCTCCCACTGGCAGAAGAGGCCCCACAAAACTAAGAGAGGTATGTCCCAAACCAAGTGGCCCCAATCCCATAATGAGGCCACTCGAATAGCGGCTGCTGGGGCTGAGGAGACCTCCAGCAGCTCATCTCCCTTGTTGGCTGCAGCGGAGGCTGCACCTGCCCACAGAGTGGGACTATCATTAGGATAGTCTGCCTGACATAAAATTAAGTATGGATGGATAGAGTGGATAGAGGAAAGTTATTTTCCCTCTCACACAACACCAGAATCATGGAAATTGACTGGTGGGAAAGTTACAACAGACAAAAGAAACTATTTATTTAACCAGCACATAATTAATCTGTAGAATTCCTTGCCCCAGGATGTTGTAATCACACCTGGCCCAGACATCTTTATAAGGGGATTGGACAGATTTGTGGAGGGAAAGTCCATCTCAAGTCACAAGCCATGATGACTTTATGCAACTTCTGGATGTTAGCCTAGCTCTGAATGCCAGATGCAAGAGAATGGCAATTGAATGCAGATATCTTGTTGATTATTCCCAGAGACATCTGGTGAGGTTACTGTGATACAGGAAGCTGGATTAGATTGGCCTTTGGCCTGATCCGGTAGAGCTTTTCTTATAGAGGCAATTATTCTTTGTGGGTTGCTGCATAGATGTACTATGTCCCATGACCAAGGCTTTTCTGAGCCAAACTCAAAACATAAGGGAGAGATCTCTCACCCCAAGAAACCAACACTTCAAAATGAAGATAACATAGGACATTTTTTTGAGAGCAAGAGGAAATGGTTGATTGGATGGGGAACCTTTAATAAAAAGCTACTTGCTGCCACCTCTCTGTTTATATTGTTGTCACCCCCGTGACAACCCTGCTGCCTCGGACGAGGGACTTACTTGGCCACAGGGTGCCGCGGGTGGGTGGTTAAGAAGCCTGATGTTGAGCCCCAGGGGAATTGAAGGCAGCACGCCTGGCACGAGGAAGCCTGGCCGAGCTCAAGGAACGTGCAAGCAGCCTGGGGGGACACTGAGTAGAGGCGAGATCCTGCAAAGGACCGGCCCAGTCTCACAAGAACTGGGCCTGGCAATGAGATAGGAAGGGGAGGAGCCCGGGGAGGCTGGTCTGGAGCTCATAAGGCGCTCAGACAGCAGAGGGAGAGGTCGCACCTCCGAGGGCTGGAGAAGGGAGGTAGAGGGGCAGACCAGGCCTGAGTGGGAGGTTGCCCCACTCTGGTCCTCACCTTACCCCAGCCTTGACGGGGCAGCTCAAGCCCCGCTCCTTGGGGGGTCCCCTGGCCCTGGAGGTCCCTCGCCTCACTTCAGCAAATCCGGCGTCCCCCGAGAGGCAGCTCGAGGTTCTTGGGTCCGGCCATGGAGAGCGCCAACCCTCTTACCCTGCGGGCAGCTAGGCCAGCCCCACTCTGGCCACCCCAGGGACTCACATCCGACTGGGACCCCACAAGCCGTGGACTCTGACCCGGCTCAACCCACCGCCATCGCCACCGATCCTGCTGAGAAGGGGTCTTTGGGAAGGAACGCACCCCTTGGGCTAAACCCCACGCCCTGGTGGGTGCCACCATTTGTATGGACTATCGGGGGTCCCCGTGAAGTAACGAGCCCCCATGAATGTCAAATCATTGACCCGAATAAACCGGTCATGTCAAACCTCTACCTGCCTTGCAAGTAATTCTCGCCGTGCCCTGCGCTCTCGGTCACCCCAGGCCCCCCACACCCAGCATGGAGATGACATCTGTGGATGAGGTTTAAACAGTTCAGACTGAAGAAATTTGTTCAGAGCTTTATTAGAAGAATATAACTCTTCTGGAAGATAGTTCTCAATGTAAAATTAGCAAATGGTTTTAGGAATATAGGAAGGTGTTTCATCTGGAATCAGATCATTGGACCATTAGCTCACAATTGTCTACACCAGAGCTTAACCTTTTGTGCCAAATGAACCTCCAGGATAATTTCAAACTGCTCCTGCCCCCCCCCAAGTATGTGCGCGCATGCAATTTCAATTATTTGCTGTTTCCTTGAAATTGCATTAAACATATGGCAGAAAGCAGAACTTAAAAACATTAAACTGAAATCATGAGGGGCAACTGTTTGCTTAATAGACTTTGAAGGCATCAAACAACTCACAAGAGAGATTGATAACATTAAATATTGTGGCCAATAAGAAAATATACTATTGGCTTTCATTGGCCCATCAGTCGGCAGACCAAATTCAAAAAATTATTAAAAATGTTTATTGATGCAAATGTCTTAGTTCTGGGAACACAACATGCACCCCTTAGATCCCTACAGACCCCACACTTGATTAGTAGCAATTTTCCAGGGTTCCTGATAGGGTTTTTTCCTGCCCTACCTGGAGATGCCAGAGACTGAGTTTGAGACCTTCTGTGTGCAAAGCATGCATTCTAATATTGCACTATGTCCCTTCTCAGGCAAGGGTTTTCAGTCCTTGCTTCACATATTCAAAGGGAAATTTGTTTAACCTTCCAGCCAGTGTCACAGGAAATACAGGTTTCTGGCCGTGGAGAGCACTGGGGGTAGAAGTAAAACAAGGTACACAAGGTTTGTGCCATTCATTCCAGTTGTTGTTAAACAGAACTTTAGAGTTAGTGATAGCTATGCCATTGTTTTTTGTTCCACATTTATACCACTGTGAAACAAAATCTAAACAATTCAATTTCATGTTTGTCTGAATATGTTGATGTTTGTTTTGATGCAAGGATTTCAAAAATGCTATTTTTTGGCATAGCATCAACGGTTTAGCCACAGTTTATGCTATAATACTGTACAATGTGTATTGCAATGCATGAGCAATAGATCAGTGGTGGCAAACCTACATCAAAGGTGACACGACACAACATTTTGGGTAATACACAGCATTCACCAACATCCAACAACTGAGTCTGCTTTTGTAATGATTTGATGTTTCTTTATACAATGCATAGCCCCACACATGATTGGACTGTATTTTTTAAATAAATGACAATGTAAATAATTGTTTTGCGTTTGCTGGGGGTGAAGAGTGACACGGCCGCAGAGTCAAATTAGGCATTTTTGAAACGGCAAACCAAAAAGGTTCACCATCATTGGGATAGATACAAACACAAAATTTAAAATATCAGAGGACCCAATCCTATCCAAATTTCCAGCACGGATGCAGCCACAATGTAACTCCAAGGTGAGGAAATAAATATTCTCTTACTTTGAGGAGGCATTCTGCCATCCCCCCCCCCCTTGCAGGACATACACCCCATTGGCACAGCTGCATGGGTGCTGGAAAGTTGGATAGGACTGGGCCCTAAAACAGTTTTGATTGTATAAAAAATTGAGATTGCTGTTGGAATTAGTGCCTCTGAATTGTAAAAGGTACATTAAAAATTCAACATAAACCATTTTTGTGTTTCATAGGGTACTTGTTTGTGGCAAATTACATGATGTCAGGAAAATGCAAATTATTTCTACACTATCATTCTTTCCCAGGCTCCTTATCCTTCTCTCTAGGGATTTGTGGCTGGGGAGTGATGATATTGTAAAGTGCTAGGAGTCCCAATCTCTTGCAGTGGGACCCAAGTACCTTTCTGCTATTGTGCCCAAGCAAGGGTCAGGCAATACAAAAAGCCAATAAAAAATGAGGTGGACAATTATCAAGATGCTTAGATATTTATAAAGCTCCCTTAAGAGGATATTGCGGCAAAACGTGCTAAACAAATGTGTCATAAAGCAGTGTGATGAGCATATGGGACGTGAGGGATATGTCCAACACTCAGTTTTTCTTCTATGCTACCAGCTGCTTCCTACTGTTGGGGAAAAAAAAGTCTGATAGCACCGGGTAGGCAGAATGTGTGACATGACAGCTAGTGCTATTCAGTCCAAAGAAATGTTACAGAAAACACCTCTACCCACCATCACTGGCTTCACTTTTGATAACCAGGGTCAGGTAAAACAAAGAAGACAAAGGGAGACGTTGAGACTACCATCAGCAAAACGTTGTGACCACAGTCCAGGTTCTGATGACGATGGGCACAGAATCTCTTGCAGTGACAATGTAAAAAATAAAAAATTTCAAAAAATTGTAGGTGACTGTGCTAGTCCATTAGAATAAAAATCCACAATCCAAAGTAAGACAATGCCTTTACTGAACACACAAGACAGCTGGATTATGAACACAAACTACAGAATACGTTAAATCAGGAAGTTGCAAAAAGAACATATTTCTGAAAAATAAATTTACAATCTTGCACCCAGACTACTCCAAAATGGATTCCAATCTTCCAAAAATGTAGTTACAGACAAAAGAGCTTCCAGAAAGTGACATGGCTGTATTGATTATGGCACTGTTTTCAGGGTAAGGTGCAACAGTGATGCTAGAATTCAGCTGTGCAGATTTAGCCTGAACAGAGCTGGAACTCAGTATTATTGGTGACTGAGGAGGTTGGCAGAGTCCCCCTTTAAGTGAACTAATTATGCCTGTATATAATCTGAATGAATCATAACAAACATTTCAGTTGTGGTCTTTCACTAAATGTGCAACAGAAACCAAGGAAGTATCCAACTGGGTAAGGATGCCATTTACTAGTTGTAGAAAACAAGTTCAATCTGCCAAACCTGTTGAAAAGAAAATAGTTCTATATATTAACAATTGGACTTGATTTTTTTTTCAATTACTGTACTTACAGATGAGACCACCGTAAATTGCAATAATCCATATTGCAGCATTTTCCAGAAAACTCTCATAGAACTAAACATAGTTGCACCTATATCTACAATGTCCCACCTGTCCAGAATGCTAAACCTACCATCTTTCACACAGGGGTGAACTGTACAGGATTTGAGAGCAGCCAATTAGAGTTGTATTTGAAGTTCAAAGGTCGGGGAAGCAAAAAAAGGTGTTAACTTTAGGGAGATAGGCTTTTTGCTGGTGGGAGAGTTTTAACTCTGTGTGGAAACTAAATTCAGGAAGGCTCACAGTTGTCGGAGATTGTGTCTCAGGCTATTCTGTTACTGCACTATCTAGCATACTCTAGTACAGTGGTTCTCAACGTTTTAGCACTGGGACCTACTTTCTAGAATATCAATCTGTCCAGGACCAACCAGAAGTGGTGTCATGCCCAGAAGTGCCATCGTTGGATGCAGATCCTGCTGCTTTCCTGAGAATGCAGCAATAAGTTGGATTATTTCTCAGCTGTTTTCCAATAGCAAAGTGAATCAGACAGGAAAAAAAAACCTACTTACAACCTTGACCACACAGCTGTCCCCTTTTCCAGCATCCCAGCTTCCCATATTTTCAATATGGCTGCTCTAGGTGCTTCCCGACCCACCTGAAATTGACTGAAGGCAGATCAAACCTGAAAAGGGGGTTAGGATTTGGTGAATGCTGCTGCCACTGAACCATGCCATTTGCAGATCTGATCCACCCTCCTACCTACCCCATTTCCTTCCCATTCTGCCAACCCCCATTTTGTTCCTTTCCCTCCCCACCTCCCTTCCGGCCCCTGCATGGTCTCAGCTGAGGCATCGAGGCATGGTGATAGACTTATCACCATGCAGACCCAGCTGCTAGATGTATTTTCTTATATATAGTATTCATTCATAGCAATAGGATGGGTTATCTTGTGACAGGGCAGCAAAAAATAGTTCTGCAAATTCCAAATTTTAAACAAATATGAAGTTTTTAGGACCAGGATCCAGGAACTCAATGTAATTCTGTGATGTGTGGGAGTGGCAGGGGCGGGGCAGGGCTTTAAACTTGGTTTGGGATACAGTAGTGCCTGCACCAGCCTCTTGATGATAAACAGCTTTAGAAGCCTCTAGCTGAAAAAATGTAATTGTTTACTCTGAGGTTTAGCAGATTGTGGCCTAAGATGCCAGATGGTACTCGGTTAGGCATGAATACTGATTTGGTAACATACTATTAAAAGTTAGTCACATGAAGATCAGGAGCATCACAGGGAGATTGCCAATAACAAATCACATACATTAGTATACAAAAACCTTGCAACCGTCCCTGGTATCAAATGCAATGACTTGTACCCCAATTGGTTCTGGTATGGCTACATTGAGCACCATCACAATGTTCTCATATTTCAAGCATAGCCTCAGGCAAAGAGCATAAAATTGGATGGCAAATCTAAGTATGAACTGGGGCCATTCCTGCTGTAATTCCAATTTTATGGTACTCCCTACCCCATCAAAATCAGATAAAGGTATTTTTACCCAGGCAAGTTTTTGATAATTTGCTGTAATGATTGTGGTCATTGTTTTAAGATTTATGATTATGTTCAGATTTAACTGTATTTTATATTATTAGGTAAGGGATTACAATTAGTAGCTGTTTCAATTACATTTATACCACCTCTCTTCTATTGAAAGCAAAGTAGTGTAAACAGAATTTCCAAACACAAACCAGAACTAGACCTGCTTAGCTTCAGCAAGATTGTGGACTCCGCTTTGCTTTCAAACCACAGCTCAGTTTTGATATGAAATGTCAGAATTACCTGACATTACTCACTAGGCCTGTTCAGATCTTAAGACATTACTGGTAAAGAGCAATTTTAGTAAAAGAAATATACCTAAAATTGCATTTGAGGCTGTTACTTTTATTTCATTTTTTTGTAAAAATATGTACAATTATTTTATGGTTCCCATGATTTAACAGAGGAAGAGTTATTTAGAATTTTACATGAATAACGATTTTCCCCCCTCTCCAAAATGTGGATGTAATGTTCTTTGCAGATACGATTATAATTCCCTTATGCCTTACATAGACGGTGAATCGATACATCAGTGTATTTTAATTTCACGCCAATTACCATTTGCTAGCGAATACCGCTCTCCGCCACAGGTGGCGACTTAGAAAGAGCGTGGGGAAGTGGGGCGGGGAAAGTATGTGTGCTTCTTTTTTCTAAATCACGGACCAAGACAGTCCCCTCTGGGCAAGAGCGGAACACAAGCAGCTCGGTGCCGCCGCCCGCAGCATATCCCGCTGTAGCGCAGCCAGCCCACTTCCTCCCCGCTTCCCTTTCCCCGCCCGCTGTTGTGCGCAAGGCGCCCAAGAGCCGCCGCCGCACTCACGCACTGTGTCACTGGCAGGCGAAGCGCCTCCCCCTCGGCTCCTTTGCGCCGCCAGCTCCGCGCAGCTCAGCTGATTCCGGGAGGACGTTCTGCGGCGGCCGCTGCACCAGCAGCAAAAAGTACAGCTAAGCGCGCAATAAGCAACAGCGCCTAACGCTCCTAGCCCCCCTCTCGCGTCAGCACCTTCGGGTCCGCGTGCGCGCCCCATCCTGAGCTCGAGAGAGGCAGGAGCAGCCGCTGCTGCCGCCGCCACCACCGCCGCACGCGCACGGGCGCGCGCCCCGACTCGTCATCCTCTTTCGTCGCCGCCAACCCCTTCTCATGCCCGCGCGCGCTCAGTCGGCTCCCTCAGTCGAGCTTCTTCCTTCAGTGTCTGTCCCCGGCCCCCCCTTCGCCTCTCCTCCCCACGGCCGCTCCGCATCTCGGACTGTCACTCTGGTTTGGAGCTGCACGTAAAAACACCCGCTTCAAACCTCCTCTCGGTACACTTCGACGGCGGACGAGGAGGCCGGCATGTCCGGGCAGCAACCGCAGCAACTCCCGGCGACGGCTCCCCAAGCGCCGAGCAACCCTGCTCCATCCGCGGCCTCGGCCGCGCTTCTGCTCCACCCGCCGCCGCCGCCGCCGCCGCCACCGGCCACCTCGGCCCCGCCGCCCCCTCCGCCGCCGCCCGCCATAACAGCGACAACAGCCGCTTCCGCCTCGTCCTCCGCCGGGCCCATGTCGAGCGGGAGCAGCGCCCCAGCCCCGTTTCCTCACGGGGGCGACCCGGCCCTGAACGAACAAGAGAAGGAGCTCAAGCGGCGTCTCAAACGGCTGTACCCGGCCGTGGACGAGCAGGAGACGCCGCTGCCCCGCTCCTGGAGCCCGAAGGACAAATTCAGCTACATCGGCCTCTCGCAGAACAACCTGCGTGTCCACTACAAAGGTGAGAGGACAGGAGAGGAAGGGACAACAGACAAGGCCGAGCCCCCCCCCCGTCCCAGTGCTGGACAGACTGACAAACTCCCAGTCACACGCCAGACAGACAGTGCCAGAAAATGATCAACAGTCAGGGGCCTGGGCTGCCCCCCCCCCCCGCATCTAGATAGATCGAACCCCTCCCCCCACCTCGCATTCCCAAACTGAAACACCAGTTGGACCAGTAAATCTTCCCCTCCCGAGACTGGAGTAGACGCGTCTGTACGCAGCTCTACTCCCCCCTTTTATATTTCCACCCTCGACAGACAATACTGATGCTACCATCAGCTCCCGTAATCGCCGACTCGCAAACAGATCGGATGGCACCTGCCCCCCCCCCCCGGCCCACAGTCAACCTCTTCCTTGACTTCTTTTGTTTTCCTCGCGGTAGCTCTCCTTCCCGTTCCACCTTCCACAGCTTATCCTTACCCCCTTGAATCGGGCTGTATACAATCTGGCCTGTTTGCCCTGTACACTAGGCCTAGAATTCCCTCTGAGTCTTAAACCAGATTCTTTTACTCCTGTGATGCTGGGGGTAGTGTGTGTGTGTCTTTAACCTCTGAGGCGATTGTCCCCCTCTTTCCCTGCTACCCCAGGTGGCACATCCTTTCTTCAGTGGGGAGCAGCAGCATTTTAAGAAGGAACCCGCATGGGGGAGGGGGCAGTGTAGGAAAATGGAACAACAGGAAATAACTCTCATTGGGTCTCCTGAAGAATTTAGGTAACCAAGTGAAGACAATTTGGTTTATCCCGCCCTCTTTGCTTGTAGGGACGCTTGGATTCTCTTTTGCTTTCTGGCTTGGGGGGAGGAGGGTGTACAAACTGGCAGGTTTCTTCAGCCGATCAGTTCTCTTGTTGAATAACAGCTTGGGGTCAGGGGAGGAGAAAAGCAAGCCAGTCAGTGTGACGTGTCCAATTAAAAATAACCAGTTAAGGCAAGAAATGTGTGTTTATTTAGCAATAGAGCAAAGGTCAGTTGACGTTTTGAACAACAGCAAATGCAAAACTATTAAGCTTGGTAAAGGGTGAAGAAAAGTGAGACACAGTTTATTTCTAGGAATTCATGTGAATATAATATAGGATTAAAAGTAATCCTAGAATATATCTTGTGTGAGATATTACTTCTGTTTATGGGGCAAAAGAAGTGGTTGTGAAATATTAATTTAAAATATAAAAGAAATGGAATTTTCTAGTGTGCTTAGTTTCTTGGGACAGTTGACAGGTTTCTCCCACGGTTTTAACTGGAAACTGCATACGGAATAAAATGGTTAAGAAAGGCAACATAACAGTAGAGGTGGCTGGTAATTTGATATAGAACTATGCTGAACTCAAAGCATATGAGTTTATGGTGACCTACAAGAACACAAATCTTTTGTTCTATAAAGTCTTTTTCTGAATTGGTTACAAACATTGACTAGATTTTCAGATAAGTATAGAAGAAGGAAAGTGATTTTATTATAAATGTGTACCCCTTCTTTTTTGTAGATTTTAACCAAAGTGCTTTACAAAAATAAGGTCTAAAGCAAAATCCAGCACCCACAAAGACAAATAAAAAAGTCTAAGAATTGTGAGGCGTGAAAGCAACCTATTCCAACATTTGCTATTTTGAAAAGCAGTTTTTAATTTTATTTCTGAAAGAGGAGTGTAACTTTTAGGTGGACCTAACAGGAAGGCATATGTTGGTGCTATTGCTGGAAAGGTCCTGCCTGCTGCACTTTAGACAGCAAAGACACCAGAAGTAAGGTCTTATGGCCCAATCCTATGCAAGGCTAGTGCCGGCAGAACGTTTCACATTGTCGCAAAAGATCTGTAAAGTGCCTTGCAATAGTGTTAGTTTCCAACACACTGTCAGGAAAGCTAGAGCCTTCTCTTGCATGCTGTCAGTTATCAGGACATCTGCTGGACCAGGTAGGTTCAGTGCAGGGAGAGGGAATAGAACAAGGAGAAGATGGGACAAAGGTGGGCAAATCATGTTCGAGCAGGGGCTGTGTTGATAGTGTCAGCATTCGTATATCCTAACCCCCTTGCTGAGTCTGATCTGTCTCCATGGATCAACTTGGACTTATGCCAGTGATATTGTATTGCTGGTACAGGTCTGAGTTGACTCATTAACAGCTGCTGGGACTTACCCCAGGGCAAGGGGACAACGTCCCTTTACCCTGAGGAGACCTCCAGCAGCCAAAATTCCCTCATGGGGTGCAGCGTAGCCGAGGCCCAATACAGTGGTTATTGCCCAATCCAGGTGGTTACTGCTGCATCCCATGGCAGTCAGGTGCAGGGTGGGCAATGGGTGCCCATGCTTTTACACTGGCTATTTAGTCAGCCCAGATCCCCCATATAAGGACATGTGGCCACACACGAAGGTCGGGAACCAGTAGCAAGAGTCACTGGGTCTCGCCCCTTCTCCACCCCTCTCCCTTCCCTGGAATGCCCTCCTGCCTTGCTGGGAAATGCTGCATCACCGATGAGTGGCTAACTCACCAATTGCCAGTGAGTTACGCTCCTCCAGCGGCAGCAGTAAGGCTTACCACTGGCTTTGGAGGCACTTTATGGCACCTTGTGTGACACCAGCACGAGCAGTATGCTTGTACCACTCATGCTGAAGGGCTCTGGATTGGGCTCTAAATTTGCATTAGACTAGATTATGACTAGAATGTGTGGGAAAACTCACCTGGGTGGTCCTGCTAAAAAAGTGTTCAGGGCTTAAAAGTAAGAACTAACTCCCAGAATTCACCCAGGAATTCACCAGTGCAGATCAAAAACTGCTGGGGTAATATGCTTCTGACATACTATATCCTTTCTAATAACCACTCTATAGTATTTGAGATAATTGGAATTTTAAGCACTCTTCAAGGGCAACCCCACATAGAGCACATTGCTGTAGTTCAGTCTGAAAGTCATGCTTCATGAAAGCATAAGTAACAGTTGTTAGGTCACCCTTTTTAAGAAAGAGTGAAAGCTGACATAAATAAAAGAGCCTTTTGTGGTTAGTATTTGTTAGGCTAAACAATGAAGAAATTCAAGTAAAATCTTGACTAACATGTATCTGTTCAAAGTGTAAGAAGATGGAATTGGAAACGTATAAGAAGCATTTGGCCTCCATGGGACTATGACCATGTTCAATAAAACATTCTAGTGTAGGTGTTAGGGTATAGTACATACAAAGCATTCAATATTTGAATGTTGCTTGATGCAAACTGAAAAAAACTAGCAAATTGATAATTCATAACATTAATATTTCCATTCTGTATATGCCAGCCTCAAATTATAGATCACTAAGATTCCTAAGGTCCTACTATTCTTATGATCAATATTTTTTTTTTGAAGATGACCTGTTGTATGGAAACTCTGCATATAAGGAAATGTGGGCATAATTTGAACCCTATTTGGTTCTTGTTTTGGTTAGTCTTATAAGGATTTTAAATCTCTTTGCTTGTCAGGATGTTCTTGTTGTGTACTTGGGATTTAATTTGTAGCTATCCCATAACTAGCATGTCTTTGTTTTGTTTTTTTGTTGCATAATTTAACAAGTAAACTTAGCATATTTGTAGTTTGTCTTAATGTAAACATATTTTTATTTTATTTACTTTCACCTTGTACTTCTGTTTTCAAAAATTGAAGAAATTATAGCACTACTATTTTGTAGTACAAAATAGTAGTGGGATATGACTGCTTATGGAAAAAAAGGAAAAAGTTATATAACATGACATATAGACAAATTACATTTGCTAATGGCCGTTATTTAAGATACCTTTAGTTAACTGAAGATGTGGAGAAAAGAACATTGCAAGTTTGAATTTTAAAACAAAACTGATCCTAAGGAAAAAGTATAATGAAGAAAGAGAAACCTAAGTACAAATTATATACTATTTGGAGTGCAAACCCCGAGCTGGAATAGGCACGCCAACATGCCTGCCCCATATCCAATCTGGGATTGGGAACAGCTGACACGCAACCTGGGGAAAGCGGAAAACATTCTCCTTTCCCCTGGTAACATGCAGTGGCTCAAATAGGGCTACTCAGAGCTGCAACTCCAAGCAGCCAGGCCAACCAGGATGATGGGGTTGGGAACTGGCCCAAGTGCTGGATCCTGTCTTCACTCCCCTCCCCGGGCTGGCCCCATCTCCCTCTGCCCTCCCAGAGCCCCTGTGCCAGCTTTCGGATGCTGGCCTTATCTACTGGTTCGCAGGGCCAGGCCCTGGTGCAGGGAGGCCAGTGTATATCTGTGCACAGGCCTCCCTCACTGAAAGAGTAGCACAAATGTGCTTTACAGCGCCCTTTGGATTGCACTTTTAGAAAAATAGAGAAATGTCCCATCATGTTTTCCATTGTGAGAATGATAGTATCCTTAATAGACAGTTGCATAGCTGGAGGGTGTCATAGGGGCCACATGATCCTAGGTGGTACTCTCCTGGGGGCAGCAATGCCACCCCCAGTCTGCCTGCCCCTCTCACCCAGAACCTTGAGCATGCTGAAGAAGACTTTGGGGGCAGGCAGAACCCACTGCCCTCATAGCCTTCCTCAATGCAGCTGATTGGAAGTCATTGTAGTGATGTCATCATCATTCTGAAATTCGCAGGCCCAGAATCCATGGATATTGTGGGCTCACCTGTATATAAAAGTAAAAACTGCTGTCCTGTTCAAGGTTTAGTGGGGACAAACACTGAATAAAAGAAAATGATAAAAATAATTTAGAAAATAATCTGCACAATGTCTGAATAATTAGAAAATAATTTGCACAATATGATAATAGCTATATTTAAAAAGCAATTGTACTGTGTATAGAGTGGCATACTAAATATGTTGTATTCAATTTATTGTTGCTTTGCCAGTTATCCATGTTGCTTTAAACATTTAAGCTTATAGAAAAAGCAAGTTCCTTATTAAATTTAAATAGAATCAAATAAATACTGTATTTATCTTCAGAATAGTTTATATTCTAGGATCTAGACAGAAGCTGTTTTTAGCATTCCTTTTGAAAAATGCCCTGTCACGTTTCTGAAAACTAATCATGTGCTTGATGCATAACCATTTTGCTGCCAAACAGCCCAGTCCTCTCTAAATTGTTGTGGTGGATGTGCCAGAATCCACGCAGAAGTGCCTGGGTCCTGCGCACATTGCACAGCATTGTCTTGGTCACCAATACTGCTGGAGAGTGCAATGTGTCCACCAAAGCAGTCATTGGCAGCCATGCATGCAGGTCAGTGGTGAGGCTGCCCTTGCTAGGTAAGTCATTGGTGGGGATGGGTGGTGGGAAGGAGGAGGATAAACGGGGTTTTCTGGGAGGGAGGGGTGGGATTGGTGGCATTTACATGTAGCTGTAGCCTATTCCCTTTCCCAATAGCTTGTGCAGAACCAAGGAAACCTATAGGGGTTATGCAAAAACTTGGGAACGAAACTTCCCTTAGCTTGAGGAAACCTCTGAGACTGCCCTCCCCTCCCATAACTGTCCTCTCCCTCATGACAGATGCAGTGAGTATGACTTTGGTTCGATGCATTGGATTTAGTTAGGATTGGGGCCTGTTTCCTCTTTTCTGTTTTGCTCATCAGTTACATTTTTCCTCCCTTTTCTGGTTTTTACCATTGAATCTAGATTGCAAGATGTGCAGTAGACTGCTTGAGTTCAAGGAACTGTATTATGTAATAGCAGAACAATGGATAATGAAATTACCTTTTGCCTGATTACAACAACAAAAATGGATATCTGTGCCTGTATGATGATAGTACTTTATGCAAACTGTATGATAAAGGAATAGAAGTAAATCATGACAAATATCTTTCCTCACAGAGTCGTTGTGAGAATAGAATGAAGGTGAGAGAGTTGTATTCTCCCTTATGCTCGTCAATAAAAGAACAGGTAGAAATGTAACTAATATCCACTGTCGTACGCGTTTACTATTTTAAACAGAAGCTTGGATTGAGATGCTCTATTCTGTATAGGAAATACAACAACTATAACTTAAAAAACATTGATTCACGTCTGATGACTAGGTTTAATTTTTAATTTTTTCAAATGGAACTGTCGGGTCAAATCTCACCAGCAAATTCCATATTTTTAGTGTAACTCCCATATTTGCAAGTAGTTCTGGCCCTCAGTCTAGATAAATACTGTTGTGTTAATTTCAGAAATATAATTACAGTCAGGCTGCATCTTAAGAGCACTGTATGTGCACAGATCAACTACATGCACTGCACAAGCAAAATTAAAAAACAGAGGAAAAATAATAATAATTTAAATCAGGGGTGTAAAACCTATTTCAGATAGTGGGCTGAATAGCGTTCATGGCTCCTGCTGAGGGCCGGAAGTGATATCATTAAGCAAATGGCCAGGAATAATAAGCACTTCGTTACCAAAGATAAACATTAGCTGCAAATGATAGAAGAGAAAATATGCAAATCTTGATCATATTTTCAAGATACTAGAGAGCTTGGCTTCCTTTTCAGCACTTTTTCATCTCAGCTCAACAGCTGAGAGGTGCTCTGCAAAGTGGTTCCTTGGCAGGAGTGGCATGGCAGAAAGTGTGGGTCTGGGAGAGCCAATTGAAACAGGGATCAGGTTAAGAGCTTCCAAGGGCCCTATCCAGCCCATGGGCCTTATACTTGACACCTGTGGTTTAAATAGTGCAGGCAGTTCTGCTCACCGTTCCAATTACTCCATATATATGCCCCAGAGTAAGCCTGAAATGAGTGAGTGAATCTGCTGATCCCTCAGTCAGTCTCAGTTTCCATGTGCTCCTCATAGTTTTAAAAGAGACAGTACTTATTCTGATGTAAAGGTTTTTCAGTGTAATTTTGAGAGTGTGTAATTTTAGCTTTAGGCACTGATCCTGGAACCTAACCGTTGAATAAGATGTGAGCTGACTGTAATTTGTCACCTTAACGCATGACAGGAGTAAATGTCTTTTTATGTTAGGACTTTTTAATATGTCAAAAAACTATTCATTACTGAAATAGAGTTGTCTTAACAAAATATTAAGGCTGCAATCCTACACACAGGCTGCTCAAATCCCACTGCAGCTGGTGAGATTTAAGGAGACTGTGTGCAGAATTTGCTATGTAGATAGTTAAAATAATGTTGCACAAGATAGAGAAGTGTGTATGCAAAATGTGTGGTCACATAATGCACTATTTTCTGCAGCATGAAAAAATTAGAGATGAAGATGCTTGATACCTTGAGACTGGATATTGTGTTGTAGACCCAAGATGCTGCATTCTCGTGCTATAGCAAATAATTAGTATGGGATCTGTTAACAACTGCAAAATATTTTTCAGCATTTTCTTTAAATTGATTTTAAAAAAGGAATATAAGCATATGCAATACTAGATGAAATATGGTTATAAGATGCTTCAGTTTCAAAATGAGGAGTTGCACAACAGTGACCCCATATTGCATTTTCTAAGGGACTTCAGTTATCTAAAGTGTTTTGCAATGGATGTGATTTTAATTTCTAGTTGGATAACATTAGGAAAAGAGAACCCATTAAGCTTCTCATGTACTTTGCTAACTTTACAATACTATTATAGGTTGAGTATCCCTTATCTGGACTGCTTGGGAAGATGCCTAGATTTCAAATTTCTCTGGATTTTGGAATAATTTCATAAATATAACAAAAAATGTTTCCTCTTGCTTTTTTTGCTGTTACCTATTCAAATGTCTGCTGGCCTCTTGGACATTTCTCAACCAGGTCTGAACAGGTACACACCACAGATGAGAGAATAGAACTTACAGCCTGTACTTGCACTGTACCTGGGAATGAGCACAAGACCTTCTAGAGTTTACACTATGGAAAGTTTTAAGGAAGAAGTCTTGAACAAAAATGTCTGGATTTCAGAGTAGTCTGAATTTTGGATATCCGTATAAGGGATAATATACATGTATCTTTCATTTTACTAAATATTGGATGTTGAACTGCTGTTTATTGTATTTTGCAGGCCATGGGAAAACTCCAAAAGATGCTGCTTCTGTTCGAGCCACCCATCCCATACCTGCTGCTTGTGGAATATACTATTTTGAAGTTAAAATCGTCAGTAAAGGAAGAGATGGGTAAGATTTTAGTGCATCTTTGTTGCATGCTAGGTTAAACATGGTTTTTTCATACCATCTGTCAGCTTCTGCTAAAACAATTTTAGATATTGATGTTAAAAGATCCATATTTTAGAATGTTGTGTATATACCAGTGGTTCTCAAACTTTTTAGCACTGGGACCCACTTTTAGAATGGCAACCTGTCCAGGACCCACCAGAAGTGATGTCATGGCCAGAAGTGCTGTCATTGTGATGCCAGAACCTGCTGCTTTCCTGATAATGCTGCAATAAGTTATTATTTCTCAGCTGTTTTCCAATAGTAAAATAAATCAGAAAGAAAAAAGCCTATTTACAACATTGACACAAGCAAAACAACCACATAGCCCTCCCCCTTTCCAGCATCCCATCTTTTCAATATGGCTGCCCTAGGTGCTTTGCGACCCACCTGAAATTTGATTGGTGGATCCCAACCCACAGTTTGGGAATTACAGGTATATACTATTTCAGCTCTGACAAAAGTAGTGGGGATTTAATGACACAAAGCAAATTCTGCATGTATTTAAAGATTTAAAGTTATTACACTGAAGTCTTTTACAGCTACAGGCCAACAACGTACCTTTAGTTTCTCTATGGGAAACTTGATTTTTCAGGACTATCTGATTGATCACTGTTCTCATGAAATATTCTTAGTGTTGTAAAGTAGACAATTTTCATTTCAATTAGCTTGTTAAATTTGCTAAGAGGCATCTTTTAAAATGATGGTTCTTTTATATTTAGCAGCTGGGAAGCAGTCCTTGTTATTTACCCTGTGTTAGTTCTGTATATTTTCCTGTGGCTTCCTGTTTCCTGGTGTAGCTTTTGCATTTTTTAAATAATGTGAGTTGTCTGGGACAGAGAACTTTACTTCATTAATTTTGCTATGTTAATAGCTTAGAACTCTGTTGAAAAGGAGTAAATAAATATTTTAAATAATTTGCATTAGCTAGCAGGTAAGAATGCAATGCATAAAGGAGTTGCACATACCGAATTGGGTGGCATGTATATTGTGCAAGTCTTTACAAACAGAGGGAAAGTTCCTAGATACTTTCTGGCTTGTCCTATCTGTTTGATAAACAGTGATCAGTATTCTCACAGTGATCCTGAATCATTTTTGCAAGTGTAAAAAATTAATTTCATTTTAACAGTACACCTGCAGTACAGCATTTCCAAATAATGTTTGTGAGTGAAATCTCTCAAATCTAAAGTTACAACAGTGCTGCAAAAAAAAGCACGCAAAAAAAAAAATGATTCCAAGTTCTTTGAGTTGTGTTCTTCTGGTGATCTGCATATCTGATTAGTGCTATTTTTCTTGCTATCTGATTAGTATATAAAGTAGAGCTTTAAAGTAGAGTATAATAATTACAGCTGATTCCAGGCTTGCTTTTGCAGCCAAGCTCTGGATGAAAGTGAGGGGGCTGAGGTGAGACAATGGAAGGGTCAGAATATATTTGTAAATAATGTTCTGGTTGCAGAAGGTGAATTAGGTTTGCTTCTAGGTGACCAGGTTGGGAAATCCACAAGCCTGCTTTAAAAACTCTGTCTTAAATCCACATGTAAATTTGTAAATGTAAATGGCTTTCCCAGGCTTCCCTGGTCTTGTAATGCCTTATAAATACAAAAAATGTCACTTTCCGCTTTCGGTAAAAACGGGAAGTGGCATTTTTTCATCTGTAATGGGCATTCTGAGGCCCTTAGTCAATTGCACGCAATCTCTCAGTCCTCAGAAAACCTTCTGGACCTGACGAGAGCATCCAGTTGGGACCTTCCCTCTTGGGTTCAGAACCCATGGATTTTGAAATCTGCAGGTCCCGAATCTGTGGATATTGCGGGCTCACCTGTATATGAAATTTAATAAATGCCTTCATTTTAGTCAAACATAGCCAGTATTAGAGGTACAGCAGTGAGCTACTGCAGCCAAACGTACCTAAACTAATTAGTTTTTGCCAGTTGTAAAAGTAGGGGGGGGAAAATCTGAAACTGAAAACTGCCAACATTGTTATCTGACCTTAAAAAGTCATTGTATTGAATAAATGCCAACTTTACTCAGAAACAGAAGAAACAGTTCAAGAACCCGAACACCTGTTTGCCCAAGGAAAACAGTGGGATAAGTGTAACTACCTCTCTTTTAAACTGTATGCAATTACCTGGAAGCCATGTTTCTGTGTAGAACATTCACAAGGTCCCATATTCAATTTGTGGCATCTCCAGATAGATCAGAGAAAAATTCCTGTCTGAAATCCTGAAGAGTGACTGCCCGTCTGTGTTGACAATACTGACCTAAATGGATTAATAGTCTGATTCTAAATAAGACAGCTTCGTATGGGAGGGGGGAGAAATTAAAGTCTCACTCCAGTCTGACATATTACAATGCTAAAGGCTATCAGTAAATTTTGATATTAAGGGTAAAATGAGTTTTTCCAAGCTTAGACCAGTTTCTTTCACATGCTGCAGAAAATGGAGGAATCTGAAGCAGGTGAGAGTTGAACTTGCTTGTAGTAAATAAAAATTGTAATTGCTTAGAACTATGGTTGGTCCTGCATAATTATTAGGAAGTGTTTTGAAGGGATAGAGCAGATACAATAATATATTAAAACTTACACCATTTCTCTTAACATTCATGAGAAGTCTTTTTAGTTTCCCCCAATTTTCAATTTTTCCACTAGAAAAAAATGCCTCGAAAATTTTCCCTTCACATTTCTAGTTCTGATTGCAACATGTCAGAACACTTACTAATAACTGCCAGTTCAAAGTATAACAGCCCAATCCTATCCTGCACTGGAACAGGCAAGCCACCTGGCCTGTGCTATATCCAGCACAGGTTAGGAGGCAGCTGGAAGTCACCTCGAGGTAAGGGGATATCAACCTAGGTACATTCCCAGCCACCCCATAGGGCTACTCAGATCTGTGCCAGCAAAATCCCTCTGACCTCGTCAACCCCCCATACCAGCCTCCCTAGGCTGGTGCTTCCCCCATTCACCAGGCTGGCATGAAGACTGGAGTTAGCCTCTACGGGCTGGTGTGACTGCTTACACCAACCTGGCTGCCTCCAGGAGTGGTGCAAACGTTCGCAACACTCTAAGGCCTGCACAAGGATTGCACCCTAAGTAGCAGAGTCATTCATATTATAAACACTTGCTAATGTGAATTTGCTTATGCCAAAACACTTTCAAAAGTACCAATTTGTACTGATCTCAGGGATAGTGGTAAAATGGTACTTGTGGTTGTTGGGGAAATTTGCTTAATTTATTGGGGAAATTTGAGTCTTGATTGCTTAAAGGACGCATAGGCTGTAATCCCACAGGAGTTACTGAAAGGGAAGAATGAGGTTATGAGTAACAGTGATCTTAGGCTGCATGTCTAGCTATCTCAAGTTGAAGATGATGGTGCTTGGAATGGGGAAGAAGCAATGCAGGAGTATATGTATATTAGCAAACTGAATTTTCTTAAAGACTTTTAGATTGTCGGTATCCAGAGGATTAAGGGAGACAAGTAGTCCACTCCATCCCAAATTAAGTCTTCAATTAAAGCACTGAATTAAAATCAAATGCTGTTGATTTTAATGGGAGAGAGTTAAGCAAGTGCTCAATTATCTGATTAAAATCCATCAACCTTAAAATTCCCTGATTTTGATTGTATAATACCAAAGTTTTGAGAAACACAGTCTGGATAGCTACAACCTTCTATTTGCTCACCATCCTATAGGTCCCCCCCCCACCAATATGCTGTACAGCATAGAGATAGTACAAATCAGACTCGGAAGGTTTAGTCCATCCACCTGCCAGTGCAGGCTGTTCACAACAGTTGGAATTGGATAGACTGTTGCTGCTGTATTACAACAGTAATAATAGTTTAGTTCTGGGCTACATAATACAGTATTGAAACTCAGATTAAAGGATACAGTACCTATCTAGAAAGAAACCAATTTCTTCTGTTCAAAATGTCCTGTCCTGTCCAGGTCCTGTGATATTGTAGAAATGGTCAGTGGAGGACCTGAGTGGGGCAAGGGAGTCAAATGCCTCAGGCGCTGGGCTTGAGGGGGGCAGAGCTGGTATTGCATGCCGCGCTGGGTTGCTCTCATAGGTGGCCTCTGCAGGGGCTGCTTCTGAAAGCGATTGGACACTGCAAGTACACAACGGCAGCTGGCCCCTGGGTGCGCATGCAACCCTGGCTCGTCCCTCCTCGGAGGGGCAAGTCTGTGTTGTATGCTGTCTTGGGTCACTTGGAGAAGTGACCCGATTTGGCTACGCAGTGCAGTTTTGTGGGGGGGGGCTCCTGTAGGGGGGCGGCACCCATGAAGATGTGCCTCCCCACTCTAATCCCCCCAGGATTGCCCCTGCAGATGGTATTTGGATGTGTGTGAATGTGTCTGTAGGGGTGAATTGAAAAGCTTCAATTCCTGGGGGCGTGGCCTGTCAGCAACGAAGATGGCAGCAGGTTCCTAAGCTCTAGGACTGTTGCTAACTTTTATCTCTTTTTGGGGACTCCCAGATGGGAAACCCCCACCCAAATTCCTAGGAGAAGGTTTTTGGGGCAGCAGACTTCATGCCAGAACCCTCTGGGAGTTGCAAATCCAGAGGGAAATCTGGCAGTCTGGACACGGGGAGATAAGAGGAGTCGGCGCCATGACGGAATGCTGGCATAGTCCTGACAGCCTCGGAGATGGGTAAGATCACAAGAAGTGATGAAGATGTCAAGAACTGTGAGTCAACCTCTGTTAGCAGACCCTATCTACAGAGATAAGAATGATTGCACAGGAAGAATGTAGAAGCAAAAATTAAGTATGAGTAAAGGAGTGTCAAAGGAGGTGGCCGCAAGATATGACACTATAATAAAATAATGAAATTATATAATCATACTTAGTTTAGATTATTTGAGTTAAAAGTAGATTTTTGAATTTATTATAAGATAAAGTTTAGTGTTTAAATAGTGTTAGTTTAAAGGTGGAATGCATCTTTTAATTAAATTTAAGGAGATGTTTTATATATCCTATTGAGTTTATATTTTAATAGAACTATTAGACTATAGAAATATATAATGAGGTTAAATTGTGATAGAAATCTATAGGACATTGTAGATTAATATATCTTAGACTGTAATTCTTCCTCATGCATTTTTTTCTTTTTCTTACTTGCAATTATTGTTTTCTTGTTTATGTATATGATTTAACAGCAGAAATTGTTTTGAGATTTAGTAAAGATAAGATGAAAGATATAAGCGAGGAAAGAACAGGAATAGACGTATTTCCAAAAAGAAAAATTAAGCGAAGATATGATGATATTAGGAAATATTTTATGACTGGACTAAACTGGCTTAAATGTAACTGTAAGATTGGGAATAAATAATAAGCAAATAATTGAATAGAAGAGATTATCTACACATGTTATTGAAATTATACTTTAATTGCATTATAGGATTATGAGAATTTTATGAGGTTGTATTACGGTGATTATTAGTCGAAAGATTTGTAGATCATTATAATCTACAGGATTTGTAACCCTCCACCACCCATTGTGAAAACTTTTGTTCCCCTTAACCTATGTATAACCATTTTCCTTTCCCATAACTTAAAGAAATAAAAAAAAATTTACTCGAAAAGCTTCAATTCCTGATGAATTCCTGATGCTCCCTTTTCCCCAACTACTTTCATGCATAGAGACTCTGAAATAATACTATTTAGCATATTTATAGTTCTTTAGAATGTTCACAGTGCTTTACATACTTTGTCTTGTTACAGCAATTTTATGAGACCAGTAAGTCTGGTGTGCTCAAATATCAAGCTTTCTTGATCAATTTCATGTGTGCAAGAACAGAGTGATTTTGTGCAAATGAGCACACGAGAATCAAGGCAGTGTTCATCCTAATCCTGTGAACCATCTTGGTGGCTGCCACTTCTCTTTCTGCCAGGCCCAAGGCACTCTGAAACCTCATCTGTGGGGGGAAGGTGTTGTCTGCCAAGTGTCCAAGCCCTGCTGACTTCAAAGTCATCCCTCCCATCCCAAGGCAGGGGAAGATATTGGGGTAAATAATTTTTATTTCTTTTAGTTATGGGACAGGGAAAAGGTTACACATAGGTTTAGGGGAAACAAAGGTTTACACAATAGGTAGGTGGAGTGTTACAACCATAGATCATATATTTTGATCATCTACAATAACTTTCTTCTACATCTACCTCTATTAATCACCATACTACAACCTCATAAATTCCTTATAATCTACAATTCAATTACAGTATCATTTCAATGGCATATGTACATAATTTATATTCAACTAGCTTTTTGTGACCCGGCGTTGCCCGGGGGCAGACATTATCCCCAGGCTCTATTAGGAGGAGGAATGAGTTTGTTCTGCAGTGCACCCCCACCTCTGGGGGCGTAAGGGGGGCCCTACCCCCACAGTATATCTGTCCAGATCGTAAGGAATAAGTGCACCACGTGTGGTGAACATCGTTCCAGGCGTTCCAGAGTAATGGTGGAACATACACACAAATATACAAACCTCCCTCAACAGTATGACATAGTGAGATGCATATCTAGACATATAGAACTCGTCCCTGAAACAAAACAGTATTGATGACCTGGAACCCCAAATGCACACTATCACTGTGAAATGAATGAGGAAACAGGGGCACAATCAACTAAGAGAGCAATCTGAAGGTCCCACTTACTGTGTGCAGGTCCTGTGGCAGGATAGCCCTGCTATCCTCATGTGGCAGTATAAGAAACAGGCAGAGGTGGCCTGTTAGCTCCCTGGACATAGGCCCCTCTCAGATCCGACTGGGTGCTGGAACTCCCTGGATCCTGCTCTTTCCACCCTGGGCCAGTCAGGCAACGCAGGAAAAGCATTTAGTTTCGCTTTCTGTTCTCCCTCTGTCTGGTAGCTGAGCTGCTCAGCCCTCCCACAGAACCTGCAGAATCGTCTGTGACCACAGGGTGGCAGCAGACCTGTAGGCCCATGCAATCCCCTTGGTTCCTGACGATCTGGGCCCCCTCCCCGAAAACCGGGGGGCCGTAGGGGGGTCTGACCCCCGCAGTGATTCCTTCCAGGCTGCAAGGAACGTGTGTGCCAAGTTTCGTGGCCGTGGGTCAAGGGACGGAGATTTGTATAAGGAACATACATACCCACATACCCGCATACATACACACCCACGTCCATTTTTATATATATAGATTGCTTGCTTGAATTTTATTCCCAATCTTACAATTTAAATTAAATCATTTTAGTCCAATCATAAAATAATTCCAAATATCATCCTATCATCTTAATATTTATCTTTTTAGAAAAACCTCTATTCCTATCCCTTCCTCTTATTCATCCTGTCTTTGCTAAATAACAAACCAGTTTCTCCTCTTAATATATATACATACACCAGAAAACAATAATTGCAAGAAAAAAAAGAAATAAATGAGGAAAAACTACAGCCTAAAATATGATAATCTACAATATCCCACAAACATCCTTATACATTTTTATATTCTAATAGTTTGAATATAATCAAACTAAAATATAATCTCAAAATTAAATTATATCAGTTAAAATATAATCTCAAGAGATCATCATCTCCTTAAATTATACATCATCTCCTTAAATTTAATTGTCTTCTTATTTCTTATCTTACTATTTAAACAAATAATTTAAAAAAGCCAGTTTGGACCAGTCATAAAATAATTCCCGATATCTCCATATCTTGTTTTAAAATGAATTACTATTTAAAAATACATTTATTCCTTTCCCTCTCTGGCATTTCTATTCATCCTACCTTAACTGACTTTAAAAAAAAATTCTGTTAAAGAGTACACACCTCCATTAAACTAATATCTAACTATACTATTAATCTATCAATATTTCTTATAGTAAATTCAAAAATCTACTCTTTACTCCAATTCTCTTATCTAAATAGAATTATATAATTTCAAACTATCTTATAGTGTCTAAACAAATCATCTATATTCATTTTCAATTACATTCTCACCCAAAGACCACCACTATTATTTATTAATCAAATATTTTACCAATTTCATTATCATCAAATTTATATTTTTTTAAAAGCCTCCTAAAGTTCAATATTATATTAATGCTAACTAATTTAAGTCCTTTCAAAATTTCTTTCCCTCTGACCTTCATCCTTCCAAGTTGTCTGCCTTTCAAACCAAAGAAAAGACAGGAACGACACCTCCCTTTATCAGACTTTCGGTTTGACCCCATGTTCTAAAATTACTTATATCCAAAGGGGTAGATCAGCTGGTTGTTTCACAATATATCTTCACTTATCTTGTCTTCAGCAAGATAAATACTTCATTTAAAACAAGTTTAACATTTACCTAAAATTTACTACCATGCTTATCTCTCAACCATCAAACGCCTTCACAAATAATTAGTTAGAGTTCAAAATGCCGGTTCCTCCTTCCTTCTTCTTCGGTCTTGTCGTCAGATTATCCTCCATTTTGAAAAGAATTAATCAGTTTTTAAATCTTATTTTTTATTTTTCTCCTTCCTTATTTCCAACAGCCAAATTTAAATCCTCAGGTGGTTTGGTAATATTCTCTTGTCAAACGATGTGGCATTCCAGCTAGGATCCCAGCTCTTACGAAAACTTTCATTTCAACCCTTCTGGATCTCTTACAGCTGTCTGCCAAGTCACAAAAAGCAAATTACGCTTCTCCATTTATCTTGCGGTCAGTTAATTCTTAATTGACACCGACAATCTATTTTCCATTCTTTTTTTTTCCCCCATCTACATTCCTCCTGCACTACATTCTTATCTCTGTAGCAAGGGTCTGCCAACAGAGGTTAACTCACAGTTCACAGTTCTTAATCATCTTCAACGCTTCTTGTGATGTTCTCCCTCACCGAGGTTGTCAGCACTCTGCTGGCATTCCAGTTATGGCGCCGACGTCTTCTACCTCCCCGCGTCCAGACTGCCAGATTCCCCTCTGGATTTGCCATTCCTAGAGGGGTCTGGCATAGTGTCTGATGCCCCAAAATCCTTCTACTAGGAATTTGGGAGGGGGTTTCCCACCTGGGAGCCCCTAAAAAGAGATAAAAGTTGGCAGCAGTCCTAGAGCTTAGGAATCTGCTGCCATTTCGTGCCTGACAAATCATGCGCCCCCAACAGGGGAAGGAGCTCATCTTGAAGACCTCAATCACAGCCTCTGCTGCTGGCCCTCTCCCTTGTCCCAAGGCAAATGGGTGCCTTGGGATGGTAGGGGTGACTTGGGAGTCAGCAGGATTTGGACACTTGGCAGGCAAGCAGTACAATCACTTTCAAAATCTCAGGGATTTACACATATTCACTTGGGGCACATGCAAGTTTTCAGATCCTTTCAGAGTGAGCTGTGGGATGCTCGTGCATTTCTGGTTTCAATTATAATGTTAGGAACAACTGCTGTAGGCAGTGTTCAGGAAGACCTGAAGACAATGTAAATGACATAAGCCTGCTTCAACTTTACCAGTAAAGCCAAAGAGCTACATTAAAGAAAAAGATTTCAGTTAGTCAAAACAGTATTTAAGATTAGTTTTGATAAAACTCTGATGAAAAATTTCAACATCTGAATGATAATAGAACCAGTTTTTCTTTCAAAGCATAAAATTTGTCTAAATAAATCTGTCATTTTGCAGCAACAGTTAAAGAGAAGCCAACATAGTTTAGTAAAGGACCATTAATGTTAGTACAAACCTGCATTAAGTATTATGCAGTTTATAAAGATCTGATTAATCGTGATCTGATTTATTGTGATTCAGATATTTAAGTTGAAAATGAAAGTGTATTATTTTTGTATCCATGTATACATTACTCAAAAGGATTTAAAATAGTTTGCTAATATATATTGTCTTGCAAAGCCAGTCACTTCTGGTAACTGATGAATTTCTAGTAAAGCAGCCAACTGTTTTGGTTTTCAAATAGTTCATAGTTTAAATTTAAATTAGTTGACTTTATAGCAAAAATAATTGTTTTTTCACATGGAATCTTAAAATCTTTGTATTTTGGGAAAAACTAGATTAGAAAGACTAGTAAAAATACTCCATACAGATATTTTGTTAAAACTTGCTTTTCTGTGTAAAAGAATCAACCAGGAACTTTTGTCTCTTTATAATCAAGAACGGTAAATAGGACACAATAGGTCATGGGTATCAAATAATTGTATACACTATTTAGGTTGTCCTCCAAAGAGCATGAACATTTGTTCTTTGTAATCTCAATGCGGCTGTACAGAAAAAAACATCAAAACATTCCAGAGATCTTGCCAGGGAACTAGTGCTTGCACATGTAGAAAAGGAAAAATAAATATTCGGTATTGGTATCACATTGGGAACACAATCCTAATCTGGAGTTAGGCCAGCACAGTTTGGCCGGTACAAGGGCCATTGTAAAGCCACTGTAAACAAGGGCTGTAAACCACTCTCTGAATGAGGGAGGATGGAGCACATCTGTGTGCTGGCTTTTCTGACTCTGAGAGTGGTCCAAACACATATTATGCTGTGCCAGCCAAACTTTGCAGGCCTAACTCCAGGTTAGGATTATGCCCTAAGAAAAGCTTATTAGTTGCTGCTTGGACATAGGATTCTGATAATATAGCTTCTGGATTGAAGCAGGGAGTAGGTTTTGTTGTGGGTGCCACATACTTTCAAAAGATGGAGCACCTGATTTGCATGGAAATAAGTGTGATTTAATCATAATTGTGACAACGTTCTAGAATAGGGCGATAGAAGGATTGGGTCCCCAACTGAGATATTAGTGTTCTTTATAAAACACATGACATTGTATTTGCATATAGTAGTCTGAGATATTGGTGAGATGAGTAGCTGCATTTTGAATTAATCGCAGTTACTTTTGGATGGATGGCACTGTTCCCAAATACATTGTAGTATTCTAGTTTCATTGAGAAAGAAATTGATATGTAACTGAGGCTAGGTTATTGATCCCAGTTTGAGGTAAAACTCCGTAAAACTAGACTCCATTAAAAAGTAACTGAACAGGCATTGCTGTGTTACCCATAATGAGTTAATTTAATTTTAGCTATTATTAAATTCCCCTAAGTGCAGTTAAGTGAAACAATGTCTTTCTTTTTAACAAATACTTTCATTGGTTTAATTATTAAAATCTAAAATATGTAAAATTGTGGTTAATACTGAATGAAGAAAACCATACTTAAAGGTAGATTTTAATTAATGTCCTTTTTATTTTCTGTATTGCTCAGAATAAGATCAGGTTGATGTTTATAAAATGTTGATATTTACTTTTTTTTTAGCTTAAAACACATGCACCGGAGGGGGGGTGGTGGAAACTGGGGCAGATGGATCTTACCCATGGCTGTGCTTAGGCTGAAACATACTGCAAAAAGTGCCCTACTTTACTTCTTTCTTTTCTCATATTGTCAATGCCCATTTTAGAAAACAAGTTCCCAGTGAAACAACATAGTGGTGTCCTTTAATGATATTCAGGGAACAATCCTGAAGGCACCAGTGGTACATGTGTATAACCAGCTAAAAGTGTCACAAGCGTATCGAAAAGCAGGTTGGCAACACTGCATGAATAGCTAAGGCCAGTGCTGGACCTCAGCACAGGTGGGAGGCCAGGCAGTGCTCCAGCAGCCAGCCAGCAATAAGTGATTTTGGGATGGCGGGGGGAGGTTGTAAGGGGGGTGGAACTGGGTGGAGATTAGATTCAGGACCGGGAGGGAGTGGGACCGGCAGAGGCCTCCTTTGCCAGAACCTATGCCTCATTTCAGGCCAGGCAGCCCAACATCCATCCATCCATCCATCCATCCATCCATCCATCCATCCATCCAT
>JAJKFI010000019.1:11374595-11476974 GCA_029204185.1 Lerista edwardsae | reverse complement strand
CATCCATCCATCCATCCATCCATCCATCCATCCATCCATCCATCCATCCATCCATCCATCTTTATATACCACTTTTCAACACAAAGTTCACAAAGCGGTTTACAGGCAAAAAAAAATGTTAAATGGCTCCCTGTCCTAAAAAGACTTGCCGTCTAAAAATAAAAACAACAGCCTGCAACACCAGCAACAGCCACTAGAAAAGATACTGTGCAGGGGTGAATAGGGACAATTACTTTCCCCCTGCTAAATATAAGACGAACACCACTTGGAAAAGTGCCTCTTGCCAGTTAGAAAACCCTGAACGCTTGGGGCGGCGCTTGACTAACTAGTTGCTATAACGAAAATATATTGGTTTGCTGTGATATACACATATGCAGATGCTAAATTATGCAGAATTCTATAATGCAGAATTATGCTTTGACAACAAGAAATCTCTGTTTGCCTCTCTGTACACAGGCAAATATTTCTTGTATATAAGAACATAAGAAGAGCCCTGCTGGATCAGGCCAAAGGCCCATCTAGTCCAGCTTCCTGTATCTCACAGCAGCCCACCAGGTGCCCCAGGGAGGCATGAGACAACAAGATGCTTGCATCCTGTTGCCACTCCCTTGCACCCAGTGCTCTGAAGTAGCCCACCACCTTTGTAAGGAGGTTGCACAATCCATCATTGCCTATAGCCCACAATGGACCTTTCCTCCAGAAATCCGCCAATCCCCTCTTAAAGGCATCAAGACCAGATGCCATCACCACCTTCTGTGGCAAAGAGTTCCACAGATTAACTACCCGCTGGGTAAAAAAGTACTGGCTTTTATCTGTTTTAACTCTCCCAACCCTCAGTTTTAGCGGATGCCCCCTGGTTCTGGTGTTTTGAGAGAGGGAAAAGAACATCCCTTTATCAACTCTATCCCTTCCATGCATAATTTTGTATGCCTCAATCATGTCCCCCCTCAGGCGCCTTTTTTCTAGACTGAAGAGCCCCAAACGCTGCAGTCTTTCTTCATAAGGGAGGTGCCCCAGCCCCGTAATCATTTTTGTCGCTTTCTTCTGCACCTTTTCTAGCTCCACTATGTCCTTTTTGAGGTGCGGTGACCAGAACTGGACACAATATTCCTGGTGTGGCCTAACCATCGATTTGCACAATGGCATGATAATATTGGCTGTTCTATTCTCAACCCCTTTTTTAAACACCCCAAACATGGAATTGGCCTTAATTGCTGCCGCACACTGGGCTGATACCTTCATTGAATTGTCCACCAGCACCCCAAGATCTCTCTCCTGAGCTGTCACAGACAGCTCAGAATCCATAAGCCTATAGGTGAAGTTTTGGTTTTTTGCCCCAATGCGCATCACTTTACACTTGTCCACGTTGTAAAGGCCATTTATTGTAATCTGCCATTTGGCTGCCCATTCCCCCAACTTGGAGAGATCCTTCTGGAACTCTTCACAATCCCCTCTGGTCTTCACCACCCGGAAACGTTTTGTGTCATCCGCAAACTTGGCCACCTCGCTGCTTATCCCTGTCTCCAGGTCTTTTATGAACAAGTTGAAAAGCACCGGAGCAAGTTGACAGATCCCTGGGTCACTCCGCTTTTCACCTCTCTCCATTGTGAAAATTGCCCATTAATCCCCACTCTCTGTTTCCTGGCCCTCAACCAATTCTGAATCCATAAGAGGACCTGCCCACTTATTATATTCCCTGACTGTAAAATTGCTTCAGCAGCCTTTGGCGAGGAACTGTGTCAAACGCCTTCTGAAAATCCAGACATATGGTATCCACAGGTTCACCCACATCCACGTGCCTGTTCACCTTTTCAAAGAATTCCAAAAGGTTCGTGAGGCAAGACTTACCCTTACAGAAGCCATGTTGACTTTCCTTCAGCAGTACTTGTTCCTCTATGTGTTTTAGGATTTTATCTTTGATGAGGCTTTCCACCATCTTACCCGGAACAGACGTTAGGCTGACTCTGTTGTGTCTCTCACAGTCCACAAGGCTCCTTTGAGCAGGGAAGTTGCTCGGGATCCTGTCACAGCCAGGGAGTGGAGCGCCGGCAATCCCAGGCGGGGTGTCAGTCACGCGGCGGGCACCAGTCATCCTTGTCGCTCGGGTCCCAGCCGCCCCTGGGTTCCATCTCAGAATTCTACTTCAGTTTCTTCTTTGTGTAGGTTTAGATTATAGCAAATGTCCAGAACTGCCAGAAGCTACTCGGCCTGATCCGTGGACCAGATAAGGGCTCGCCCTGATGTTGGTGCTTCAAAAGTTTAGATTTCGGAGCTTGGGATAAGGGATACTCAACCTGCATTTTGTATCTATGCTAGGAACTCATTATATAGCCAATTTGCCAGCTTATGTGTCTCAAATGAAATAGCAACTAATCATTTTTTTTAGTTATATTGCTTTGTTCAAAGTGATGATTAATGAAACACAAAAGATGAATGATTTGTTTAATTTCAATTTTACAGTTATATGGGAATTGGGCTTTCTGCTCAAGGTGTGAACATGAACAGACTACCAGGTATGATAGAGATAATTATTTTGGTTTTCAAACATTATTTGTTTCTATTATATGCTAACCAGTTCATTTTTAGATCTTTCAGGAGGAAAGCAGCAGAACTGTTCTTCTGGAGAATAATAGTTTCATAATCATGCAGAATGAATAGTCTCTTAGTTACTGAGAGCAGAGTGTACCCTGTGGTTTACATCGTTTGCTATTCAGATTGCAACTTCTCCCAGTGCATCAAAACCTTAATGTTTCAGGCGTGACGTTTTGGAGGTGGGCTCAGGGGCGGTTCTAGTAGAAAGGGCACCCAATGAAAGCGCGCCCCACGGGGCACATGACATCACAACGTCGTGACGTGGCGCCACGCAACGCCCTGCCCCCGCCCCAAGAGGCGGGAGGGCACGCCGGGCAGCAGCGCGTTCTCCATGCTCCGGCTGGCTCTTTAAGGCCAGCTGGAGTGCGGAGAACGCGGCACAGGGCCTGGGCGGGGGCGGGTCACGGGTGCCATTTTGGGGGCGTGGTGCGCCATGGTTATGGCGCCCACTCCCAAGATGGCGCCCATGGCTCGTGCCCCCCCCCAGCACCCCCTAGATCCGCGCCTGGGTGGGCTAATGCTGTAGTATGAAGTGGGGGACATGTAAGCCTCCATATCTGTGCTGAGGTTTATTTATTTAAAAGCTTTTAACCCCGCCTTTCCTCTGTCAGAGCAGATGCCCAAGGTGTCTGTTCTGCTTAAATGTACAAATAATTGACTGTAACAGAAATAGGGTTACAACCTGTGAGCATCACTCACTTTATTGTCTCTAAATGCTGCTATATTACCATGTTCATACCAATGAAAAGTATACTGTATTTCAATCTGAACTTGGAGTGTACCCTCATAGCACTCTTAAGAGCTCAATCCTAACCTGGAGTTATACTGGCACAAGTTAGGCCACAAAGTTTGGCCAGCATAAGGGACACTGTAAAGGATGTTTGGACCACTCTTGGAGTCAGAGAGGCCAGAACACAAACGTGCGCCATCCTCCCTGATTCTGAGAGTGGTCCAAACGTGCTTTACAGTGGCCCTTGTGCTTGCCAAACTTTGTTGACCTAACTTGTGTTAGACTAACGCCAGGTTAGGATTGTGCTCTCAGTCTGCTGTGGCAGAAACAAAACACGATTAAACACAAATTCAGGTACATTTTATAGTATTAGCAGCTTATAGCTTCATCTCTGACACAGGGTAGATCTGCAATTTATTTAAATAAAATGGAGGCATTTTTATTTAATTAATAGATTTTTTTTACTCCACCATTCCTCTGCTAGGAAATTATATTCATGGAAACATAATGGAAATTAAATAAATATGTATTTAAAGAAAGTAATAGAAATTACTAAAATTAAATTTAAAAATTAAATTTGATTAATGGAAATTTCCATTTCATGAAATTATATATTTTCATATATTTATATTGGTCCAATCAATATATTGGTATATACTGGTCTATTGGTCTCTGGTATATATACTGGTATATTGGTCTTGTCAGTGGAAAGATGGGAGATCATCTGGCATGCCACCTTGAGTTCATTCATGGAAGAAAGACAGAGAAATGGTGCATAGACCTCAATTTTGTCCCAACATCTATCATTCTCCCCACCACCACTATCCTTGGGGGTGGGGGAAAAACCTCGTGTGTTCATTGACATTTCCAGATGATTTACACCTTACTGCTTATGCGGATGGCTTAATCTTTCTTAGTTCAGGCTATTGTGTGTGTCTAATAATGATGTGGTAAAATTCTAAATATTATTATATGTTTGCTTTAGGTTGGGATAAACATTCATATGGTTACCATGGAGATGATGGACATTCATTTTGTTCCTCTGGAACTGGACAACCCTATGGTCCAACATTTACAACTGGTGATGTCATTGGTTGTTGTGTAAATCTCATCAACAATACCTGCTTCTATACGAAGAATGGACATAGTTTAGGTATGAAGAAGCCTTGCTAATAATGGTTGCCTTTTGTAAATACACCTAATGAAACTGTACGTGCACTGATAATATACGTTAACACTTATATTGTTTTGGACAGAACCAAATGCTTTTTTCCTCTGTCAGGAAACATTAAAGAAGAGAAGAGGTCAAAAGTTCAACAAGTACTATTTATTACATTAGATTGGGTAGGATGTGCAGAGTCTTATGCTGGGCTTCCTTTTCAGAAGCTCTTGGAGGACTGGGATTAAATTTTGTGGAAAGGAAAAGTCAAATTTAAGACAGAGCCAGTATTAATAGCAAGTAATCTTGTAGCCATCTACATCTAGATAATTTGGACCACATTTTATTTCTCATCTGCAAGCCTGGCTATTCCTCAGGGCAAAACTGGTTTTGAACAATATTCTGGTTTTTACCTTTTTTTCTGGTATATACCAGCAAAATGGAAAACTAAATTGGTGCTCTAATGGAAATATTGGCAATTCAAGAAATACTTTGCAATGATATAGTTTGATTTATTTTAAAAGAGAACACAAATTCTCAACATGGACCTATACACTCTTGCCTTGGTTATCTCAAACAGATTGCTTCAGATATGAGTGATATACATAGTTTTAAATATGCAGATAAAGCATCCTTTAGACCAGTGGTTCCCAAACTGTGAGCCAGCCAACGTGCGGAATGCTCGTGAAAGGATTGTAGCGCTAATAGGGATTGCAGCCAGTGGCTTAGTAGCTCATGGAAGTTGCCAATTGAAAAAGTTTGGGAACCTCTGCGTTAGATTATATTCATTTTATATAGTCACTAGCTTTTCCTTATACTGCGTTGCCCGGGTATTTATTTATCCCAAGCTTCTATTAGACACAAAAGGAATTAATTATACTAATCAGCTCAGCAAAAACTATGGATTTGACACAATGTTGGTCATTTTGGACACTTTATTTTTCGCCCCTTCTCACTCCCCATACTGATGGAGGCTGAACATGGACTTAAATGGCATCGGGAGTGTGACCATTCACAACCCCGAAAATTATGGATTCGACACTAATATCGGGCGTTTTTGATCATTTTTACAGGTCACCCCCTTCGCACCCCCACCCCTAGGGGAGCTAGGGGTGTCGTACACCCACAGTACTTTTCCCCAGATCTTCGGGCATATGTGTACCAAGTTTGGTGTAAATTGCTCTAGGCATTCCAGAGTTATGCTGGAACATACACAGACATTTTATTTTTCACCCCTTCTCACCCCCCATACTAATGGGGGCTGAACCTGGACTGAAACGGCATTGGGAGCATCACCCCTAGGGTTGTCGTACCCCCACAGTATTTGTTGCCAGATTGTAAGGCATATGTGTACCAGGTTTGGTGTAAATCGCTCCAGGCGTTCCAGCAGGTCATTGTGGACATTTTGTTTCGCACCCCTTCTCGCCCCCCATGCCAAGGGGGGCTGAACCCGGACTCAAAAAGCATCAGGAGCGTCGCTGCTCGTCTCGGCGACCCCAGAAACTACTGATTCGACACCAATATTGGCTGTTTTTGATCATTTTTACATGGCACCCCCTGCCCACCCCTAGGGGTGCTAGGGGTGTCGTACCCCCATAGTATTTGTTGCCAGACCGTAAGAAAACTTACGGGAGTTTTAATATTGGGCGTTTTCGATCATTTTTACATGTCACTGTTCTGCCAAATTCCCTGCTGGGCCTCCCCAAGGGCCCCAATGTCCACACTAGGCTAACCAGTTTCCCCTCCAGAGTGGCCTCAGAGATAGGCAAGAGGGAAGGGGTTCATTCACCCACTGGGCTTCTTCTCTTCCAGCAGCTTTGCTTGGAATCACCGGCTGGCCAGCCTCCTCCAGACTGCCCTCATCACTGGCTTAGCTCCAAAACTACCAACAAACCCCACCACCAAACAATAGGCAGTCAGCTTGCCCAAGCCATAGCGGCCTGCTCCACTTGGTGGCTCCAGGGGCATCGCAGACATACAACAATTCCCAATGGTCTCCCAAAACAACCTTACCTTAGCCAGTTCCTCAGTCCTTCAGGCACCTATCCAGCCCTTTTCTCCAGCTCCTGCCTCCAACTTTATACTGAGGCCAGCCAATCAGTGGCTGATTCAGGCTGTAATTCATCAGCCACACCCATCTGCACCTGTGCTAACCTCCCTCCAGAGCCTTTATCAGCCTGCAGCTGTGCTCCTGAGGCTTGCAAAGATCTTGGGGGTTAACCCTATAATCCCTGCTTTATCTGGGACATGGCTGATACCATTCCCTATCTCCTCGGGGTATCTTCTGCCTTTTCCAATACAGTCACCACCCTGCCCACCCCCACCCCTACGGGTGCTAGGGGTGTTGTACCCCCACAGTATTTGTTGCCAGACCATAAGGCATACACGTACCACGTTTGGTGTGAATCGCTCCAGGCGTTCCAGCAGGTCATGGTGGACATTTTGTTCTGCACCCCTTCTCACCCCCCACGCCAAGGGGGGCTGAACCCAGACTTAAACGGCATTGGAAGCGTCACCGCTCGTCTCGGCGGCCCTGGAAACTACAGATTTGACACCGATATCAGCCGTTTTCAATCATTTTTACGTGGCACCCCCTTCGCACCCTCACCCCTGGGGGTGCTGGGGGGTCTGACCCCCCCCCAGTGTTTGTCGCCAGACCATAAGGCATATGCGTATCAAGTTTGGTGTCAATTGCTCCAGGCGTTGCAGAGCCTATGCGGAACATACGTACACTCTCTCTCTCTCTCTCTCTTATATATATATATATATATACTAGCTTTTTGTTACCCGGGTAACAAAATGATCTTCCAGAGTTTATGAGTTTTGAACCTCTTCTCGCCCCCCATGTTGACGGGGCCCGAACCCGGACTCCAACCGTGTCGGAAGCGTCGCCACTTGTCTCAGCGACCCCGAAAACTACAGTTCCGATGCCAATTTCGGACGTTTTCGACCATCTTCATGTGGGGCCCCCTGCACACCCCCACCCCTGGGGGCACGGGGGGCTGACCCCTGCAGTGTTTGTCGCCAGGCCGCAAGGCACGCGCGTGCCGAGTCTGGCACAAATCGCTGCAGGCGTCACAGCGGGGCATGGCAACGTCTTGTTTTGCACCCCTTCCCACCCCCCACATTGAGGGAGGCCGAACCCAAACTCCCACGGCGTTGGGAGCGTTGGCGCTCGCCTCAGCGACACTGTAAACTACGGATCCAATGCCGATTTCGTCCGTTTTCGATCGTTCTCACGTGGGGGCCCTGTGCACCCCCACCCCCAGGGGCGCTAGGGTGGCCTGCCCCCCCCAGTATTTGTTGCCAGGCCGCAAGGCACGCATGTGCCGAGTTTTGTGCCAGTCACTCCAGGCGTTCCAGCAGGGCATGGCGGACGCTGTGTTTTGCACCCCTTCTCGCCCCCCACAATGAGGGGGGGCTGAACCTGGACTCCAATGGCGTTGGGAGCGTTGCCGCTCGCCCCGGCAACCTCATAAACTACACATTCGATGCCAATTTTGGCCATTTTTGACTGTTTTCATGTGGGGACCCCTGTGTACCCCCATCCCCGGGGGCGCCAGGGGGGCCTGACCCCTGCAGTGTTTGTCGCCAGGCTGCAAGGCACACGTGTGCCAGGTTTGGTGCACATCGCTCCAGGCGTTCCAGCAGGGCATGGCGGGCGTTTTGTTTCACACCCCTTCTGGCCCCCCGTGCCGAGGGGGCCCGAACCCAGACTCCACCGGCATCGGGAGTGTTGCCGCTCGTCTCGGCGACCCTGGAAACTATGGTTTCAACGCTGATTTCGGCCGTTTTTGGCCTTCTTCACTTGGGGCCCCTGCGCACCCCCGCCCCCGGGGATGCTAGGGGGGCCCGCCCCCCGCAGTGTTTGTCGCCAGGCCGCAAGGTGTATGCGTGCCAAGTTTCGTGCCGATCGGTGCAGGCGTTCCAGCAGGGCATGGCGGACATTTTGTTTTGCACCCCTTCTTGCCCCCCACGTCGAGGGGGGCTGAACCCGGACTCCAACGGTGTCGGGAGCGTCGCCGCTCATCTCGGCGACCCTGGAAACTGTGGATTTGACGCCGATTTCAGCCGTTTTTGACCGTTTTCACGCGGGGACCCCCGTGTACCCCCACCCCCAGGGGCGCTAGGGGGCCCCGACCCCCGCAGTGTTTGTCGCCAGGCCGCAAGGTGTATGCGTGCCGAGTTTCGTGCCGATCGCTCCAGGCGTTGAGGAGCCTATGCGAGACATACATACACACACACACACACATACACACACACCCAGGCTCTTCTTTATTTTTATACTAGCTTTTTGTTACCCGGCGTTGCCCGGGTAACAAAATGATCTTCCACAGTTTATGAGTTTTGCACCTCTTCTCGCCCCCCCATGCCGATTGGGGCCGAACCCGGACTCCAACCGCGTTGGGAGCGTCACCAGTCGCCTCGGTGACCCCGGAAACTATGGACTCGATGCCAATTTTGCCCGTTTTCGGCCATCTTCACTTCAGGCCCCTATGCACCCCCACCCCCGGGGGTGCTAGGGTGGCCTGACCCCGGAGTGTCTGTCGCCAGGCCGCTAAGCACGCACATGCCGAGTTTGGTGCGTGTCGCTCCAGGCGGTCCAGCAGGGCATGGCGGACGTTGTGTCGCACCTCTTCTCGTACCCCACGCTAAGGGGGGGCGAACCGGACTCCGACGGTGTCGGGAGCATCGCCGCTCGTCCCGGCAACCCCAGAAACTGGAGTTGACGCCGATTTAGGCCATTTTCAACCATTTTCACGTGGGGACCCCCGTGTACCCCCACCCCCGGGGGCGCTAGGGGGGTCTGACCCCTGCAGTGTTTGTCGTCAGGCCACAAGGTGTATGGGTGCCAAGTTTCGTGCTGATCGGTCCAGGTGTTCCAGCGGGGCATGGCGGACATTTTGTTTCGCACCCCTTCTTGCACCCCACGCCAAGGGGGGGCCGAACCCAGACTCCAACGGCATTGGGAGCATCGCTGCTCATCCCGGTGACCCCGGAACCTATGGATTCGACACCAATTTTGGCCATTTTCGACCATTTTCACGTGGGGACCCCCGCATACCCCCACCCCCGGGGGTGCTACGGGGGCCCGACCCCCGCAGTGTTTGTGGCCAGCCTGCTAGGCTTCCGCATGCTGAGTTTGGTGCCGATCGCTCCAGGCGTTACAGCAGGGCATGGCGGACGTAGTGTTTTGCACCCCTTCTTGCCCCCCACATCGAGGGGGGGCCAAACCCAGACTCCAACGGCATCGGGAGCGTCGCCACTCATCTCGGCGACCCCGGAAACTGTGGATTCGACGCCGATATTGGCCGTTTTTGAGCGTTTTCACGCGGGGACCCCCGCGTACCCCCACCCCCAGGGGTGCTAGGGGGGCCCGACTCCCGCAGTGTTTGTGGCCAGGCCGCTAGGCTTCCACATGCCGCGTTTGGCGCCAATCGGTCCAGGCGTCACAGCGGGGCATGGCGGACGTTTTGTTTCGCACCCCTTGCCCCCCACATCGAGGGGGGGCTGATCCCGGACTCCAACGGCATCGGGAGCGGCACCGCTCATCTCGGCGACCCCGGAAACTGTGGATTTGATGCCGATATTGGCCAGTTTTGACCGTTTTCACGCGGGGACCCCTGCGTACCCCCACCCCCAGGGGTGCTAGGGGGGCCCGACTCCCGCAGTGTTTGTCGCCAGGCCGCTAGGCTTCCACATGCCGAGTTTGGCGCCAATCGGTCCAGGCGTCACAGCGGGGCATGGCGGACGTTTTGTTTCGCACCCCTTCTTGCCCCCCACATCGAGGGGGGGCTGAACCCGGACTCTTATGGCGTCGGGAGCGTCGTCACTCATCTCGGCGACCCCGGAAACTGTGGATTTGACGCCGATTTTGGCCGTTTTTGACCGTTTTCAAGCGGGGACCCCCGCGTACCCCCACCCCCAGGGGCGCTAGGGGGCCCCGACCCCCGCAGTGTTTGTCGCCAGGCTGCAAGGTGTATGCGTGCCGAGTTTCGTGCCGATCGCTCCAGGCGTTGCGGAGCCTATGCGAGACATACATACACACACACACACACACACACACACACACACACACCCAGGCTCTTCTTTATATATATATATATATATTCATTTTGATTGATTTTATGTTGGAAACTCCAGAAAGACGGGGATGGACTGGATTCTATGTTCAGCTTTACTTATGACAGTGATTTTTTTATTTGAATTTTTTCTTTTAGTTATCAGTTATTATGCTTGTATTGGTTTGAAATATTGCTGTTTTTCACAGTGAATATCACTGTTGTATTGATTATTAAAATATATTTTTATGTGGGAATATATCATGGTGCAATTTTTAATTCATGTCTCTTGATTACAGGTATTGCTTTCACGGATTTGCCGGTAAGATAAATGTATTAATTTTAAAAAATCTGATGATGTGGGTTTCTTGGAAAATGTCCATGTGTTCCAAATAGATTTAGCATATTTGTTTGACTTGTATATTTAATAAATCTTTAAAAAAAGTACCTTGTGGTAATTTTATAACATGTATTTCAAACATTTTCCTGATAATGACAAGTATTTAGGAAACTGCTGCAACCCTTATCTCATATTTGTTACTACACTGCTTGCTTGGCAAGATAGAAGACCACTGCCCTAGAATGTATGTTTGTCAATTGGGGAGGTCTGATTTTTGAACAAAGACAAGAAACTGCCTCATGCAGAGGCAGACCATATGTTTATCTAGGCTAGTGCTGTCTGTTTTGCCTGGGGGGTACCAGAAATTGATCATGGGACCCTATTTGTATAAGGGCACAGTCTGCACAGTTAGGCCAGCAAGGTTTGGCCGGCACAAGGAACACCGTAAAGTATGCTTGGAGTCAGAGAGGTCAGCACACAGATGTGCACCATTTTCCCTGATGCCGAGTATGGTCCAAACGCACTTTACAGGAGCCCCTGTGCCAGCCAAACATTGCTGGCCTAACTGTGCCAGCCTAACTCCAGGTTAGGACTGAGCTCTAAGTTATGTGGTCTGCCCCTAAGCAAGAATATTATTATTATTATTATTATTATTTATTTATTTATTTATTTATTTATTTATTTACTGGCCAGGTATGTAGACCATACCCGGAATTTAATATGGCTACCGGCCACACTTAAAAACACTACACACACACCATAAACAAAGAATACACAAGACAATTAAGAACAAATTCTGCAAACACCAGTTGCCTCAACTCCCAGTCGCGTCAGATGGTTACAAGTTCAGCAGTTTGATGGCACAGGGAAAAAAACTATTTTTGTGCCTCGATGTTTTAGTGTACAGTGTCTTATTGAACAACATTGATAGTTGTACATTTTAAAATTATGTATCCTGTATTTTCTTCTAGTATGGGACTTAAAGTAATTTTCAAAAGGTTAGAATGATAACAATTAAAACACAAAGTAAAACCCTGCATCAAGCACAGCATCAAAACACTCCTATCTTCTATTATTTTGCAACCCTTGCAAACATGGAAAAAATTATTTTACCACTGAGATTTGATATAGAAGTGCCAGGCAACTTTCCTATCCAACTTTCTAGCATCAGTGAAGTTTTAAGTTAAAGCAACAGGCGTCAGTACTGGAATGTTGGATAGTTTGGAACCTTTGTCTCTTATAAGTAAAGTGTATCCTCTCTGATATTTTTTTGGCACTTACATTCAATTTTGTATCAGTGGAGCTTGTAGAAATGGCAGAAATGTGACTTTTTATGTTAAATAATTCCTAGAATGATCTAAAATAAATATATTTGAATCTGAATTTGAGACAGAAATGTATGAATTGCCATATTCTCTTGCAGCCAAACCTTTACCCTACAGTAGGACTTCAAACACCAGGAGAAGTTGTGGATGCTAATTTTGGACAGCATCCATTTGTGTTTGATATTGAAGATTACATGCGAGAATGGAGAACCAAAATTCAAGCTCAAATAGATAGATTTCCAATAGGAGATCGGGAAGGAGAATGGCAAACAATGATCCAAAAGTAAGCACTTGACGTTTTTGATAAATGAATGCCTGTTTAAGTTGCTACTCAGATTTGAGGAAATTGTGTGTTTCAGATCTGTTAAAACTCCTATTCAGTGCTTGTGTAGTTTCATACTCAAGTGAAAGTGACGGGCAAGTTTACTATCCCTGTTCAAATGTGCTATATGTTTCAGGGGAAGACTAATTTATTGGGTAGATTTTATCTCCATATAAAACCATGCAATGCTGTTCACATGGTAAACGAATAGATTCTGATTTGCTTCCCAGGTAATGACCCCCACCAAGTTTTGTCGCCTCCTTGCCCTCTCTCTGCCTTGGAACACCTCTGGGTCGCTCAGTGGCAAACTCATCACTGCCAGCTCCTGGGGTCTCTCTGACCAGTGAGGAGGCCAAGCACCTGCCCATGCTGGCCTCTTGCCTTCTCTTGGCCACTGCAAAGTGCTTTGCAGCACTGTCATGATGGCCATTGCCAGGGCCACTTGCCTGAGATCAGCACTGTGGCCCTGGAGGATTGGGCCATAAGGTTATTGCTTACTGAATATGTGAATTTGTACTGGTGACTTAAGAGCAGTTTTGGATAAGTGGTTAGCAAAGAAGCGTAAGTTGCTCTCCCACTGCTTCCTCTATCTTTTTTTGTCTCTCTAGTCTCCCAGTAAAGAGAGACAAAGAAATATAGTTAAATGCCTTTAATACATAATGTTTTGAGATCATGAAATACATACACATAGTGACTTTGTGCAGAAGCTGTTAGTTCAACTTAACAGAGTTCTTGGACAAGTTGCCTCCATTCTATGTATTTACTTGCACGTTTTAACTTTAACAGAATGGTTTCGTCTTATTTGGTACATCATGGGTATTGTGCAACAGCAGAGGCCTTTGCTAGATCTACAGATCAGACTGTGTTAGAAGAACTAGCTTCCATTAAGAATAGACAAAGTAAGCTGTTCATATATTCTTTTAATACAAAGTAATGAAGTGTTCTGATATAAAAATGCTTCCTGTAATATGAACTATGACATTCTATCATGGAGTCTTATTCATTGTAAATCTTTAAAGTAGCAATTGTTATTAGCTTGTTTTACACTAGATAGCCTATTATTTATAGAGGAAAATGCTTATCTTTATACTGTATTTAGTTGGGTATAAAATGACAAAGTTCATTGTTTGGTCATGAACCCTGATAAGCTTTTAAATAAGTTTTTGAGGTACTGATGAACATATAATAACTTGCAATTTGGAAGACAAAAGCTTCATGTTGTCATTCACCTTTAATATGTTTTTTTCCGCTCCTTCCTAGAGTAGCAGAAACAAAATAGCATGAACAAGAAATAGTTCTGTTCTTAAACCTTATTCCTCTCCAGCGAGTCTTGGACCGTAATTCCTCATAGCTATAGTTGATGAAATTGTTTCAATGAACTGATCTAAGGCAATAGTTCTATTGTTTTATTAGTGCTAAACTACACAATGCTTAAATAGGTTGGTATGTAGTCACAGGCTTATGTTTACTCATAAGTAGTTGTGTTGGGCTGCAATTTCACCGGTGACTGCTGCGTGGCTGTGGTGATTGGGGAGCGGCTGGTATGTTGCACCGTCTTCTCCCTCCCAATCTGTCCCTTTGTTTAGCGCCAAAATGGTAGTATGCACTGCCACCACAATGATATCAGGCAAACAGAGACAGTATTTGAAATCCTCCTTCTCAGCTATGCAGGAATTATGTGATATAGTTGCTGGTTGAGGGGACAGGGATGAAGCTCTGAGTTTAGCACAAGATAGGCAAAAAATATTAGAAGTTTATTTAAAACGGGTGGAATAGTACAAAGCCGAAGAAAAAGAATGAGCAGACTTACAAAAATGACTTGGATAATGCATAGCCCAATCCTATGCATATATACTCAGAAGTAAGTTCCATTATAGTCAATGAGGCATACTCCCAGGTAAATGTGCATAGGATTACAGCTACAGATTTTTAGTGAAAAATATACACAAGCATTTTGCAGCCAAACCCTAAAGAAAATACTATGCATTTATAACTTGCTGGCCTTCACTAATTGGAGCTTTAACTTTTCAGACACCATTGCACCCTTCCAAACCCATGAGTGACAGGTGGAATTTGACCTGGCGCAATCCTAATCAACTTTCCAGAACTGACAGAGCTATGTCAGTGGGGCATGTGCTGCATCCTGCAATTTGGGGAGGAGTCACGGAGGCCTTCTCAAGATAAGGGAATGTTTGTTCCCTTACCACAGAGTTGCATTGCCCTTACCCTGGTGTTAGAAAGTTGGTTAGGATTGTGCCTTCAATCTGAGAGAGCCAAACTGAAACACACACAACCATTTTTGGGCTTGATCATAGCCTAGGTTCAATTCCGTCATTGCCCTGTCTGATTAGATGTTTTACAACAGCCTCCTAGGCATCTCCCCCTGCCCTCTGGACCCAACCAGGTGGGCTAGAGAGTTCAGTGGCTGAGCGCATGCTAATTCAAGCAGATGAACTGGCTGGGAACCATTCGCCCAGCCCAGCCCAGCCCAGCCCAGCCCATAGACCTGTCTACTTCGGCATGCAGTCTTTCTGCTATGATGCTGATTTCAAAGTGTTAAAATGAAACACTATAAATGCCTAGGGAGATGCCTAGGAGACTATTGTAAAACATCTAATCAGACAGGGCAATGACGGAATTAAACCTAGCTTAAATAAGATCAAGCCCAAGAATGGGAAAAAGAGAGGAACAGAGGGAACTCAATCATCACAGTGGGTATTCAATTCTTCCCCTATACTGGTTTCTCACTGAGAATTGCCTAGGCATTGTGCTGCCATGCTGCTATCACAGGACAAATTGCAATCTTCCACAGTTGCTACTTATAAGTGAACTTTCAGCTTGCAAGTACATGTTGATGCATTCAGAGCTTTACTTTATGTTTGGAGATACAGAAAGTTTCCCGTGGTCTGATAGGCAAAAATATCTGAAGAGATTTCTCTGCCTTGCTGTTTCTGTTGGTTTTTAAACTATTTGTTTTTGCGATTTATTTTTTTCTTTTGCATTGTTATTTTTTATGAATTTGGATTTAAATATTGTCTACTTAGACCTTCCTAATGCAGAATGCAAAGGTTAATATAATGATTAACTGGACAAACCGTACATCAAATGAGAAGTTGCTGCACTAAAAATGGTAAAGGCTTCCCCACAACCAAATGGTCTAGTCGTGACCGACTGTAGGGGTCGGTGCTCATCTCCATTTCTAAGCCGAAGAGCCGGTGTTTGTCCAAGGACAAGCTTCCATGGTCATATGGCCAGCATGACTATACACCATAGTGCACGGAACGCCGTCACCTTCCCACCGAAGTGGTCCCTATTTATCTACTTGCATTTTTACGTGCATTTTTACGTGCTTTACATTTTATGTGCCTCCTGCTAGATTGGCAGGAGCTGGGACAAGCAACGGGAGCTCACTCCATTGCGTGGTCTTGAACTCCCAACCTTCCGATCAGAAAGCCCAGCAGCAACGGTTTAACCCGCAGCGCCACCACAGTTGTACATTACTTGATGCTAATATTTTCACTAAATAACACCCGTTGTTGTTCTTTTACTTATAGGTGGTAAAAATTTAGGGGCATAATTCAGTGAAAGTTAAGCACTTCTAAGTACTGTTGATTCATATGGGAAATATTTAACTACAGGCATGCCCCGGTATCTGCTGGGGTTTGGTTCCGGACCACCCTGTAGATACCTGAAACCGTGGATACTGGGTACGCCTTTTTAAAGTTGAGGGAACATTAGTGGTTTTGCTGCAACAAGAGATTTGTTTAATGTTTTCCTACCTTTTTAACAGGCACCGCAGTATCCATGGTATCTGTGGATAACTGAAATCATGGATACTGAATCAGTGGATACTGGGGCCCACCTGTATATGCTTACATTTTGATAATAGTGGTAGTTGGAAGTGCTTAAATTTTGCAGGATTGTGCCCTTAAAAAGTACAAACTGTCTTGTTTATTTTTGTGAACAGGAATTCAAAAACTGGTTTTAGCAGGAAGAATGGGAGAAGCCATTGAAACAACACAACAGTTGTATCCAAGTTTACTAGAAAGAAATCCTAACCTTTTATTTGCGTTGAAGTAAGTATTATGTTTAATAAATAGCTCTCTCTCTCTGTGTGTACATGTGTGTGTCTACGACTCTTAAACTTCCCTAGTAACAAATACATAGTTGATTATGTAGGGAAACCAGGAATTTCCATGAGTGTGCTTGTGCAGTGATTTGCAACGAATAATTTCGATCAGGGGTCGGCAACCAATGGATATAAGTGAGCTAATTAACAAAACGACTAACTGCCAAAAATCTACTGTGTTGTATGAAGTAGTAACAATCAGATTCTTAGTTACTTGTATACTTTTTAAAAAGCAGATTAAAGGTAAATTACAGGCATACTCCGGTGCTTGCTGGAGTTCTATTCTGGATGCTGCTGTGGATACCTGAAACCGTGATACTGGGACGCTTTTGTTAAGATAGGGGCACATCAGTGGTTTTGCTGCAACAAGGTAAAAAAAAAGATTTGTTTAATGTTCCCCTATCTTTTTCGTAGGCTGAAACTGTGGATACCAAATCAGTGGATACCGGGGCACACTTGTATGTTTGAACTTGAACAAATTGTATGATTGTATGTATTTTTTTTACAGACAGGCACCCACCCTGGGCATGCTTGGCCCAGGTTACTTCTTTCTTTCCTGTTCCTGCTTGCTGGATCCGTTCTTCCGCACTCCTCAGGCTGCAGGCAGCTGCGCCCGCATTGAGCCTCTCTCGCATTGACCGAAGCTGGTTGGCGCGAGGGAGACTCCATGCCGAGGCGGCATGGGGATTGGAGGGAGGGAGGGAGGCGGGGCAGGACTCGGGCGTGACGTGGGTAGGCTTGGGAGGTGGCCATATGGCCGCATCCTAAACCCGGAGGCCGTGCAGCCCCGATTTTGGCCGCGCGGTCTCCTTGGGTCTGTGCCCGCTTCTTAGCGTGCGCAGATCTGAGGAGCACATAGAGGAGGCTGGAACCTCCCCTGTGGTAAGGGAGTGCATGCTTCCTTGCCACAGGAAGGCTCCAGCCTCCACCTACCCAGCGCTGGATAGGGTGCTGGTTGGCTGGCGCTCCTACCCCAGCGCTGGGTAGTATTGCGCCCTGAACCTGGTCTTGGTGAAGTTTCCAGTAACATTTTGTGCATGTCTCTTGCCGATCAAAACCACAGAAATACTGATATTGTTTCCCTGCCGTATTTCCAGTTCTTAACCAAAAAAAGGGAAACATTCCTTCCCCTGTCCCCTATACACTATTAATTTTTGAAATCAAATATACAAATAATTTGCAATCCATGTCTGGAGCAGAATAACCTATAATTTTAAGAATGTGTTCTCATTTTTTAAAAAATGCTGGTGTTTGTATGTTTCTCTTAAAGGTGAAATGTGTAGGCCCAAAAGCTTTTTGGTCACTTTCCCTAATCTGTTTGCTTCTTTGCAACATGAAGCAGATGTTTTTGTTCAGTTACTAAGTGGTTACATTTCAGTTAGTACAGTCAATCCATATCTTACGTGATAGTAACATTCCAAGGTTGGAGCTTAAGTCCAAATTGCATATAGGAGGAGTATCCAAACTTTTCGGTATGAAGGCCACATCGTATAACTAACACAGTGTCGAGGGCTGGAAAAGAATCCATGAAGAACCAATGTGCTGAGAGTTTGCTTGAATGTGATAAATGGATGGGCGTGGAAGAAGGAAGGAAGAAGAGGGAAAATGGACTTGCATAGGAAGAAGGAAGATTTTGAAAAATGATTAGGGGAGCAGAGGGCAAAATTGACTTTACTAAAATGCACAGAACTAAGAACCAGTAGTTCACAGGAAAGTGTCCAGAATTTACCCCAACCTCCAGGCACCTTGCTAAAATGCACAGAACTAAGTCTCTCAGAAGCAGCAGAGTTCCTCCTTTGCCACATAAACAAACACAGCCAGCAGATCATTAAGAAATACAGCCCCCAAGGTCCTGTTTCTTCCCCCCCAATACTTAAATGTAGGGGGAAAATTGCCAGAGCAAGGGGTCATGGGAAAAGTTCCATGAAGCAGCCAAGTATTCACTTTTGAGCCTCTGCATGTGCTGCTGCCACTTATTCTCCTTCCCAGCAGGTCTCTAGTCTGCTCTGCCCCTTCCATGTGGTACTGCATTTCCTGGCCAAACGCAGCAAAGTCCTGCTGCTGCATGTGAGAGCTCTGCAGGTCTTTCATAAGCTCAAAGCTTCACACAGGTCTCGGGAAAGCTGTAAAATCCTCGGCCCGCACCAGGAAGTCGGGCTTAAAGTATCATGTAGGCCAGAGTTCTGTGAGACCAAGAGTTACTGCAAACTGGATTTGGAACCCTCTGGCATATACTATAGTAAAAACTCTCTTAAATCCAACAAATGTATAGTGTTTCTTTAAGAACTAAATGCAAAGTACGGGAGATTGGAACTGAGGTAACAATAGCTTCATTCTCTCATTTCAGGCTCACTCTGGGCATTGGTGGGCTGAATCACGTGCAGTATTTAAACTGTTGTTTTTTCTGGGTTTTTTTCTCTGTTTCACATATATCTGAATTCATGTAAATCAATCTCACATACAGTGCAGGCCAACTGTACTTAGAGTGCAACTAGTCTGAAATTGGTGTCTCAATTCCATAAGCTAATTCTTTCTCCTTGTTTCCTAGGGTACGCCAGTTCATAGAAATGGTCAATGGTACAGACAGTGAAGTACGATGTCTAGGAGGTCACAGTCCAAAATCTCAAGATAGTTATCCTGTTAGTCCCCGATCATTTAGTAGTCCCAGTATGAGCCCCAGCCACGGAATGAATATTCACAGTCTAGCAACAGGCAAAGGAATTAGTACGCATTGTTCTGGTGAGTTGAACATGCCAGTTGATTGTATTTATACTGAGGTAGTTCATTTCTGAGTCCTTAGAACTCTTTTTACTCTTTCCATTATCTATATATATAAAGAAGAGCGTGTGTGTGTGTGTGTGTTTCGCATAGGCTCCTCAACGCCTTGAACGATCGGCACGAAACTCGGCACGCATAAACCTTGCGGCCTGGCGACAAACACTGCAGGGGTCGGTCCCCCCTAGCACCCCCGGGGGTAGGGATACATGGGGGTCCCCGTGTGACAATGGTCAAAAACGGCCAAAATCGGCGTCAAATCCAGTTTCCGGGGTCGCCGAGATGAGCGGCGATGCTCCCGACGCCATTGGAGTCCGGGTTCAGCCCCCCCTCAACGTGGGGGGCAAGAAGGGATGCGAAACAAAACGTCCGCCATGCCCCACTGTGACGCCTGGACCAATAGGCACCAAACTCGGCATGCAGAAGCCTAGCGGCCTGGCCACAAACACTGCGGGGGTCGGGGCCCCTAGCACCCCCAGGGGCAGGGGTGCGCAGGGGGCCCCACGTGAAGACGGCCAAAAACGGCCGAAATCTGCATCGAGTCTGTAGTTTCCAGGGTCGCCGAGACGAGCGGCGACACTCCCGACGCCAGTGGAGTCCAGGTTCGGGCCCCCCCCCCGGCACTGGGGGCCAGAAGGGGCGCAAAACAAAACGCCCGCCATTCCTTGCTGGAACGCCTGGAGTGATGTGCACCAAACCTGGCACACATGTGCCTTGCGGCCTGGCAACAAACACTGCGGGGATCAGGCCGCCCTGGTGCCCCCGGGGATGGGGGTACACGGGGGTCCCCACGTGAAAACAGTCGAAAATGGCCGAAATTGGCGTTGAATGTGTAGTTTCTGGGGTTGCCGGGGCGAGTGGCGACGCTCCCCACGCCATTGGAGTCCAGGTTCAGCCCCCCCTCGGCGTGGGGGGCAAGAAGGGGTGCAAAACACAGCGTCCGCCATGCCCTGCTGGAACGCCTGGAGTGATTGGCACCAAACTCAGCACGTGCGTGCCTTGCGGCCTGGCAACAAACACTGCGGGGGGCAGGCCACCCTAGCGCCCCTGGGGGTGGGGGTGCATGGGGTCCCCGCGTAAGAATGGTCGAAAACGGACGAAATCAGCATTGGATCTGTAGTTTACGGTGTCGCTGAGGCGAGCGGCGACGCTCCCAACGCCGTGAGAGTTTGGGTTCGGCCCCCCCTCAACATGGGGGGTAGGAAGGGGTGCAAAACAAGACATTGCCATTCCCCGCTGTGACGTCTGGAGCGATTTGTGCCAGACTCGGCACGCACGTGCCTTGCGGCCTGGTGACAAACACTGCAGGGGTCAGGCCCCCCCAGTGCCCCTGGGGGTGGGGTGTGCAGGGGGCCCCACATGAAGACGTCCGAAAACGTCCTAAATCGGCGTAGGAACTGTAGTTTTCGGGGTCGCCGAGACAAGCAGCGACGCTCCCGACACGGTTGGAGTCCGGGTTTGGCCCCCATCGTTGTGGGGGCGAGAAGAGGTTCAAAACTCATAAACTCTGGAAGATCATTTTGTTACCCGGGCAACACCGGGTAACAAAAAGCTAATTAGTATATAAAAGATTGTGTTGTTCTGCAATATTTAACAGATGGTTCACATTCCTTGGCCATAACTACTTCGGGTTGTCTGTTCTATACTTCGTTGTTAGTAGTGAAACTAGTTATGTGAACAGTCTCTACAGTGCTTTCTGTTTCTGTTAGGGCAGTGGTTAGGAAAGCTGTATGTGTGGTGTTCACATTCCATGGCCACTCTGTTTTTGGATGGCTTGGATCCAACAGTCATGGAGTAAGTAAAAGATACTTTTGATCCTGCAAGGGAGAGGGTCTCCATGATTTGCAGTGATTCTCCCTTCCTGCTATGGTCTCCCATGCCAATGTGATTCTGTTCCAGAAGGTCCACAACCCTCAAAAGCAGATGTTTTTGCAGAGTGCAGGGTGTTGTAGAGGAAAGGGGGAGGTAGGAGAGCCTGCCATGAACAGAACTCTGTTCTGTCTACAAAGAAGTTGGGATTCAAGCCAATAACAATTGACTTAAGGCCAAAGTGCAAGCTATACTAAATACAGTGGTTCCCAAAGTCCTACTTGGACTTTGAAACCACACTAAGTTTTGGCTACGGTGTGTTTGCCCCAACAATGCAACAGTGCCGCAGCAATTTTAGGGCTGTGAGGACCTAGGGGCTTGTGCTAGCCTTGGGGAGGATCCGGAAGGCCTGCAGCCCCCTCTGTGGGGCCTTCCTGATGCTTGAAATTACTCCAGTTGATGATTAGGGTGCACTTCTAGTTTTTGTGCAAAACTGGAAGGGCACTGCAGTCCCTGACCAGAGCAATTTCAGGCATCAGGAAGATGCTTATAACACTGTAACAGAGTGTTTATTTCTGGTCACCATCTGCTTAATGACATCACTTCTTGCATAATGATGTCACTACCAGCCCTCAGCAGACTCCATGAATGCTGTTCGACCAGCTATATGAAATGAGTTTGACACCCCTGGGTTAGTAGTATGCCTCCATTGTTCTTTTGATCCTGGCTGCAGCTGACTCCTGTGTTCTATTTTTATATAGAACACTTTTCCCCAATAAGAATGGTACTGGGGGGCAGCCACAATTGGGACTGAAACTGGCACAGGAACAAGTTCCTCATCCACTGGTCATGTTTCCCTGGTATGCTATTTAAAGCAAAAACACTGGGCTTACACATTCAGTGTAATGCATAGCTTGGCTTTTAATGAAGCAAGTGGTCAGTCTTCAAAACTTTCAGAAAGCTTGCATCCAAAACTGTTGTGGGGGAGGGAATTTAGCACTCACTAGCCATTGCACCTGTTACCACTGCCCTCAGTTTGAGAAGTAAATAAGGCGCATGTGAGAGGATTCCATTCCTCACAGTACAGTGGTTGTTTAGCAGACAGAAGGCATGCTGTCTTTCTACCCTCCCAAGCTTATCTGGGTTACCATAGAGCAATAATGGAGAGATTATCCATGCCTACTATTTAGTGGAAAAAAGGGAGGCTGATTATGAGATGGAGAGCCTGTCTTCCAGCTGTGCCTGCCCATCAGGTATCCTGAGGCTGATGCCAGATTACTTGAGATTAGTCTGCTATCTACATAACTTCACCAAAAATGCAAGCAGTGTGGAATTCTAAATACTGAACAAAACATGTATTCTGTTAATTCAAGCTTTGATTATTTTCTTCGTTTTTAAACTTGGAATTGTTTTCATTTTAGGTTTTGAAAGTAGTTGCAGTAATGGGGTGATATCAAATAAAGCACATCAGTCATATTGTCACAGTAAACACCAGTCTACAAGTCTGAATGTACCAGAACTCAATAACATAAATGTAACAAGATCACAGCAGGTTAATAGTTACTCCAGGTGAGCATATTCAATCCAATCAGATACTAGCTTGTTTGCCCAAGATCCTTCGTTTGGTCTCTTTGTAATACAGCATTGTACAGCAATACTTTGACTTTCACCCACTTGATTTTCATTGCTTTGCTCTTTCCATCATTTTAAATTACAACCGAGTATCAAATTTCATCCACATGCTTTCCTCTTTCGTCCAATTTCATCCAACCTTGCACTATGTTTGTTGAGGTTTATCTTTCTGTTTATTTAGGTTTTGCACACATTCACGTGTATTATAGTTATTGACGTTTTTCACCAGCCACAATACGTTTGCAAGCTAATTAAGGATATGTTTGACATTTATCAATTCTTTTTTTACTTGCATCCATGCTCTGTTCCCCAACTAGACAACAGTGCAAGGTATTCTTGTAGTAATTTTTCAGGTGATATTTATAGATCACAATTCTCTCTTGTCCATATGGACAGAGAAATGGGTTTTATACCTAATATAGGCATGCCCCGTTATCTGCTGGGATTCTGTTCTGGACCACCCCACCTCCTGTGGATATCTGAAATTGGATACTGGGGATACCTTTTTAAAGATAAGGGAACATCAGTGGTTTTGCTGCAACAAGGTTAAAAAAAGAGATTTGTTTAATGTTCTATCTTTTTAATAGATGTCCCAGTATCCATGGTATCAGGAGATAACTGAAACTGTGGATACCAGGGCATGCCTCTGTAGATTTCATTCTACTTTTAGTACACGTTTTAAAAAATGAAAATCATTGTTACATGCTCATAATCTGAGGAAAGTTAGAAATGGTTGGGTTCTGGGATGTAGAAGGGGAACCATATAAAGTTGAGACCCAGGTTCATGTATCTTCACAGTTAAAATGATACATTTTTCCTTTCCTCAGCAATGATGTAGACATGGAAACAGATCACTACTCCAATGGGGTTGCAGAGACATCATCCAATGGCTTTTTAAATGGTAGTTCCAAGCATGATCATGAGATGGAAGAATGTGACACAGAAATGGGTCTGTAGTAATTATTTTTATCTACTTAAGTATTATAATAGTTTCATTAATTATGTTTTATTTGCAAAGATTTCCAAATGAAACTAAGCCACACTTCTTTTTGGTTTTCAGACAACTTGTTTTACATACTTTAAAATTTAAAATTCCCATGAAAGTGAGTTTTTATTGAAAATCTCCCTAAATATTTTCACTTTATTACTTGGTTTTCCGGTGGTACGTAAAACAAAAAGTCATTATTTAGTTCAGAATACTACGAAATTTTGGAGTCTGCCCCATTTTTGCTGGGAATCTGATGGTTATATTATCTGTATAACTTTTATCACCAATTCTGAAATAGATATTTTCTTCCACGCTCTAATATTTTCTCACACTATATATTTTGCAAAGAACATTTAGAAATATACCAATTTTAAAATTTGCATTGTGAAATATATAGGCGAGATGGTCAATCCTATCTTTTTCACAGATTGCTTGAAGTGGCTTTGGTCTTGTCATCTTCATATCACAGTTGATAATGTGCTTCTTTTACTATATTACTTGCATGGAAAGTCTTCATACCAGCACCACACAGTTCCTGGCAGTGGCTCTTGTGGAAACCATTTGTGTAATGAGCTATGTGCTAAACACTTTACCAGTGCTTTAGCAAAGATGGCATATATAGAGTCTGCTTATATCTGCAAGGTAAAGTCAAGTGCAGCTGTGTTGTGACAGTCCCCAAATCCATCCTTTCTCATAGCCTTATCAAGATGCACTAACACAGGGCTTGAGTTACAAAAGACATTATCTATGATAGATAACTGCAAGAGAAACCATGCAAATGGGAAGAGAAGAAATTGGTGAACTTCAGTGAATGTAGGTGTAGCATTTCCACTGTGGTAGTGAAAATTATAGCACAATCCTATTGTGTTTCTGTGCTGGCAGAGTGATGCACTGAGCAATTGATGGGCAAGGGAAGGGCAAGAAGCGGTGGAGGAAGGATGAATCAGATATCAGGAGGGGAAAATTATATCCTGCCCCCCTTCTCAGGCTCGGTTCGCTGACGTGGATCCACTTGGAATTGTGCCAGTGATTTAACAGGTGCAGGTCCAAGTAGACCTGTTACCGCAGCTGAGGCTTTCCCCAGGGCAAGGAGGCGGATATCCCCTCACCTCAAGGAGACCTTTAGATTGCAAAACTCCCCTGTGGGATACCATGCATGCAGGGGAATTTCAGTAGGATTGGGCTGCCCATGTTGGAATGTGCTCCAAGGCTGTGTACAGACATGAACTTTTTATATGCTTAGAGGCTATATATGCACAACTGCATTTTATCAGCACACATTTTATTTTTGATCATGTCTTTGCAGGCTTTAGTATTTGAATTTGTATTTTGAAAAAGATGAAATGAGATGTATGCTCTACCCTCCTTGATCAGCAATAAATGTATATACATTTTGATATGACGATCATGAACACACATTGGATAGTGAAATACACCAGAGCTTTGTCCTCAGCAATTCCACTGACTATTATGTTATCAAATTGTGGGGAGTTTGTCCCAAGAAATGATGATCTGATGTCCACAACTGCAGTGCAAATAGTGAATATCCATAGTGGATATTAATTTCTAGAAATGAGGGGTTTGTATACTGTGAACAAAATTCCCAGTATTTCTCCTTGGAACATAATTATTGTACAGGCAGATTTAACTACCAGGCATCTACTTTTAAAAATGTTTTTAATAAGCTTTCATTTCATACATGCTGGATGGGCAGTGAGAACTTTTGAAATTGAGATAGACAATAGTGAATATCAATATTCAATAGATATTGAATATTCAGTAGTGAGAGCCCTATTGAATATTAGGAATATTTGGAGTGGGATACAAGGTGAGGGCATGTAGCCTGAAGAGGAAAAGGATGCAGTCCTCATCTGCATGCATGCACACACACAAATGTTGTAGGCATACATGAGTGGGGTTCTTTGAACCCTGGCCTCTAACTGCAATATTAGCATATCATGATATGTGTTGATATCAGTACATCCCATTTGAAGTACTTGTTTCCTGCTACAAATCCTACATCAGTGGTATGTTTAATACACATTTGATCAGTGTATTAAACCCAAGAAATAAACTGACTTGAAAGTGAAATGTTTACAAAGGGCCGGCTCAAGTGAAAAAATAAAAAAGTTATTCCTCGTCATCAGCTGGTATATTTTGCTTGCTTATCTGTATAAGTGCAACATGTCATGTGTATTGAAGACAGGACCCAGAATCCAGTGAAACTGGTGTCATGAAGCCAAAGGAGCCTCAGACTGATGTTCTTGATTTGCAGTCCCCCTATTTGTTATGGGCATGCTTCTGAATCCAAGGAAAGTTTTGAAATGTATAATATTACATTTACTTCAAAGAACTTTCAAAAAGACAAAGAGAATCCAGTGGCTAACATAAGCATGAGCAGATCCAAATGTTATTTAGATCTCAGCCGGTATATTCTCCAACTAGTAAAGGTTTCTCAATAAACAGTTCTTTACTGGAGTGCTAAGTAGATCTAGCAATGAAGCTGTACTACACTTATGTTCTGTTCACTTTATTTATTTGACTTTAATTACATAATCATTTCTTATACATGTAGAAGTTGATTCCAACCAGTTAAGACGTCAGCTGTGTGGAGGTAGTCAAGCAGCCATTGAAAGAATGATTCACTTTGGCAGAGAATTGCAAGCAATGAGTGAGCAATTAAGAAGAGAATGTGGGAAAAACACAGCAAATAAGAAAATGCTAAAAGTAAGTTAAAATAACTTGCCATGAAAATGTAAACTGCCTCTGTCACTATGTTCCATTTAATCTATGGTTAGGGAAAGGTGTAGTGTAAGCATTCCAGAGCAGACTGACTTGTTCTTTCTGTGCAGTATTGTAACTGCAGCTATTTCTTTCTCTCTGATCTTTAATCACAATCATGTACTCCAATTTATGTCTGAAATTGCAGCCATAAATACATTAAAAAAAACTGCGTGGTAGTTTTAACAGGCAGATGGTACAAAAAACTATTTCCAGTTTTTCCTTTTCTGTAGTCAAATCAAAACTGAGTTGTATCACATTTTCTAGGCTTTAGTGGAAAATCCCCATATAGAAGGTATTGTGGAGCTTGCCTGAATGAAACCAGCCTCCTGCCCTATCAGCACATTTTCGTTGATGACGTAAAGCTCTCAAGTATTTGGAATTTTTGTTTTAACAAATATTTACTGTCTACTATGAGAGTTTTACATTTTTGTGTAAGGTAAAGAATACAGAAAATGCATGTAACATCACTAATTTTGGGTAATGACAAAACCAAGTCCTTATTTCTCAACAGGATGCATTCAGTTTACTTGCATATTCAGATCCTTGGAGCAGTCCAGTAGGAAATCAGCTGGACCCAATTCAGAGAGAACCTGTGTGTTCAGTTCTCAATAGTGCAATACTAGGTAAGGCTTGTCAGTTTTTCATAGCACAAATGTTAAGTTATACTAAAAGTAAAGTTACGATATGTCAGAAATGGTGAATGCGTTTGTGGTAATTCTTAAGATTTCACGAGGTACTAATGGAAATGTCTGGAAGTTTTGACGCTAACCAGTAAATGTCAAAATGGGATCTTCATTCCAACGTTGACCAATAAAGATCATTAAACATGCCACATTTATAAATACAGGTGGGCTCCCATATCCCGTATCTGTGGTTTCAATTATCCATGGATCAGGGCCCCACCCCTTATCTTCCTTTATTCGTACTTTGGGCGTTTGGGGTTCTTCAGTCTGGAAAAAAGGTGCCTGAGCAGGGGACATGATTGAGATGTACAAAATGATGCATAGGATGGATAAAGGTGATAGAGGGATGTTCTTTTCCCTCTCATAATACCAGAACCAGGGGACATCCACTAAAATTGAGTGTTGGGAGAGCTAGAATGGATAAAAGGAAATACCTTTTTACCCAGCAGGTAATTAATCTGTGGAACTCCTTGCCACAGGAGGTAGTGATGGCATCTGGTCTAGGTGCCCGTAAAAGGGCATTGAACAGATTTCTGGAGGAAAAGTCCATCGTGGGCTATAGGCCATGAGGGGTGGTGCAACCTCCTTCCGTTAAAAAGTAGGCTACTTCAGAATGCCAGGTACAAGGGAGTGGCAACAGGATATAGGCATGCTCCCTGAAGCATCAGATGGGCCACTGTGAGATATGGGACGCTGGACTAGATTGGCCTGATCTAGCAGGGCTCTTCTTATGTTCTTAGCTTAGGGTTCCCTCTTATCTGTAGTTTCAGGTATTATATCTACAGGGGTGCTTGGAACCTATCCCGTGGATACAGGGGCACTCCTGTACCCTAAACCAGCCTAATGGCACACACTTGTGACATTTCCAAAAGGGCCCCTTGCTCTTAAAAATTAGTAGGAAATGCCAGTGTTCACTATGTTTTAACACAGTGGTCTTCAACCATTTTCATGCTATGACCCCAAGAGAGAGATATATATATATGTGTGTGAGAGATTGGAGACCCCATCGTCAATCCCTCCCAGGACCCTATAGGCTCATCCCATCCCTGTCGCCTCCTACTCCCCTCCCCTGCAATACCCTCCCAGCACTATTTACTGGTTTCTAATAGAGAGAACAGACAGTGACCACAAAGCCTGGCACTAGTGAAAGCTATTTAAGCACAATTGTTAAGAACCTGAGCAAGACTAGGACACAACGGTACCTGAAGGGGTACACCAGATGCCTCCACCCTTTACCTGGTGGTTCTAGTCTAGTGCTCTTCAATCTTTTTCATCCCCATAAATTGATGCAACCCTACAACTGAGGCTTTGCAACCCCATTGGGGTGCCGCCCCCGTGGTTGAAGAACGCAGTTTTAACATTTATCATAATGCATCGGTGATGGGATAATTGCTAATTTATGCTAACGAAATAGACAGTGATTTAGGATAAATTATCAGTCATTGTCCTAGCTTAATTTGCTTTTGAGATTAGCTGAATGTATACCTCTTCCACCAATGGCAGACTTTAAGGTACGATACGGTATTTTTATTGTTGAGGTTGAGACTATTGTGAAAGTATACAGTATCTTGATGTATTACATTAAAAGAAATAACAGGTGCAGTAGAAACTTTATTTTGGGTTAACATGTTTAACATTGGTCATTGCTGAGTTGGATAGCATTAGAGGTAGTTATTGTCCTTAGAAAAAAATAATCCGAGTTAGGACTTGTTATCTTTCTGGAGTATAACATAACCAAGTGTGCATTGTTGAACTTTTCCAGAGACTCACAATCTACCAAAGCAACCTCCACTTGCCCTTGCAATGGGACAGGCTTCGCAGTGTCTAGGATTGATGGCCCGGTCAGGAATTGGATCTTGTGCATTTGCCACAGTGGAAGATTATCTACACTAGCTATGCATATTGGAGACGTTCAAGGTGTATAATGTGGCATATATTCAACATGAAAGTAGACCAGCTCTGCTGACTGGAGTTTGGATTTTTTTTTAATTATGTACTAAGAACAGGTCTGTTGCTTTATATTGCTTCCTAGTTTACAGCATGATGCAAATGATTTTCTAACCTACTGTTAGGATAAATTTTCCATCTTTAACCGGAGTTAAGTATCATTGGTAACATCGGATTGACAAACCCTTTAAAAATGTTCCAAACCAAAAAGTTTTGCCTTCTCAGAAGGTGGAATAAAATAGATAATGTTGTGGATGTGTTAGTATGTGGGTGATGTAAACTTGAAGCAGGATAATTTGCCAACTTCCACCCCCATTATTACATAGATCAATCAGTGTAATTTGCAAAATGCATAAGCACCTAACAGTTTGGCTGTATAGTATTGATGGGAAGAAATATTTTTAATGTGTACTGTAAAACTTGAAATACTCAGGAGCTGAGTGAATATGTTTGTTGCTACTTACAATCTCAACCTGTTTCCTAGTGGGTTTTTGTTTTAACATGGTCTTTTCAACTCTGTTTCCTGTTTAACTGCAGACAACTTATGTTGTAGACTCACCTGTTTAACTGTTGTATTATAACAGTATTACATGTCAACACAGTGTGGTTATGGCCTATTTATATAAAAACCAAATATTTAGTCAACTTCAGTCTTAATTTAATCTTTGTACACCCTGCATTTTTAAAAGTGCTTAAATGAGTACTCTATTGCAATAAAATGTAGTGATATCATAATTAACCAGCCATTAAATTCTTCTCTATATGGTAGGATGGCTACCTTACCATTTTTGCTCATGTATTGTGTTTTAGATTTGAATAGTAAATTTCTAAATCTGTATTACCTACAATACAAAGAAATACAACTGCTGTGTAGGAAGTGTCAATATGGGATGGGTCAAAGTCACGTTACACCTTACCTCCTAAGATCTTCTCCTCCAGTTAAGTGGACAGATAAATTGGCTTAATGTTCTTTATTAGTCATATGGGCCAAGAGCAATGGGATTTTTTGCAAATAAAAGGGAATTACTTGAAGGCACAATTTCAAATGGTTCCCATGAGAAGATGTGCCCAAGTGGACATCAGTGTGATTGCACTAATTGCTTTTAGGAAAAACTGAGAAGCAAGAAGAACATGTATAAGTAAAGCTAAACAACACACAAGTATAACCTGCACTTTTCAGGGTTGAGATCAGGAAGCCTAATGCACAGAATGAGCCACGGCTGCCAAGGGAAGCAGGAGACAGCAAAAGAAGTGGTTATGTCCAAAAGAAGAGGGAGGTCAAGGGAGAAGTGCGACTGCTACATGGAAAAGATAAGGATAGGCTAATAAATGACAGCAAGACAGCAGCACTGTTCAGTTTTTATTCTGGATCTGTATTCCTCCCACAAAGGGAAGGTGACTGAAACCAATACTTGGACTAATGAAGAACCAGGAGCATCACAACCAGTGGATAAAGATATAGTAAAGGAACACTTGGAAGCTTTAAGTTCCTGGACCCAGCTGAATTGCATCCCAGGAATCTTTAAGAACCCATGGAGAATGGGTGAAATGCCCTGGTGACGACAGCAAATGCCCTATCTTTAAAAACAGGGAAAAAGAAGATTTGGGAAATTCTGACCATTCCGATGCTAGAACAGTGAGCATTTAAGTCTGTGAGCACTTAAAAACTAGTGGAGTGATTTCTAGTAGCTAACATCAGTGTGTGAAGAAATGTCGTACTAGACTAATCTGATAGCACAAATACCGTATATAATCATGTATAAGTCGAGAAATTTATGCCTAGAAAAACCTGGCCCCAACTTATATTTGGGGGAACACAGTAAATACTTAAAGTGAAATGTTGGGTGGATGGCCGAGGAGTATTATGCTTGTAAGCCAGGGAGCTGCAGAGCATGCTCAGAAGCAGCTGAGGAAAATGGAGTCCTATGGAAAATTAAATTGAGCCACACTGCATGATTAATTGTGAGCAGGCAGCCGTGCCATGATGCGGTGGAAAGGGCAGTCCGAGAGGAACGCAATGCTGCCAGAATGGTCCATATCCAATTAACATAGGCCCCCAAAACTCTTCCTCTAAGCTAAGAAGTATTAAACCTTATGGAAAGTGAAACGTAGCTGTAAGGTCATGTTTACTCATGAGTAAGCAAGTGTTTACTGCAACACACGAGCTGAATTCAGCAGGGCTCCTCAGCCTCTAAGTATGAGGATTGTGCATTCATGTGTAAAAGGGAAACAGGCTGCTTGGAAAACAGGCAGAAAGCTATTGGGCAGGCTCTTTTCAGGATGAGCTTTCAGACCATGTTCTCTTTTGTTCCAGACTATGCTGCTGAGGTGCTATGCAAACTATTGGGGAGGGGGGAGAAATGGGCTCTTTTATTACTCCCTAGTATTACTCCCAGGCAGCTATGCTGCTCTTCCCTCAACCCCTATAGGAGAATTGAAGGGAAGAAGAGGCAAAACACACACTGTTCCCTGCCTCTTCCTTGCAAAAACATAACAAAATAATTTAGGGGGAGGGGCAATTGTTATGGAAATTGCAGATTACCCCAAGGTGATAGGGAATGGTATCAGCAGTGGCCCCTTGTCTGTCAGCCAGGAATTACAGGGTTAACCCAAAGACTTCGCCTGCAGCTAGTTCACAACTGCAACTAGTTGGGGATAACAGACACCTAGGGATAAAAGGAGATCCTGGGAGGAGCAATGATGTGGGTGCAGAGAGGTGGAAAAGGATTGTAGATGGATGTAGGGAAAATTTGAGGCTGTTGAGATTGTGGTTGGAACTAAGGTTGCTCTTGGAGAGTGTGGGGAATTATTGTGTGGCTGCCATGCCCTTGGAGTCACCAACTGGAGGAGGAAGGAAGACCTTTGTGGCTAAGCAGGCAAGCTGACTGCATTTCGCCTTCTCAAGGGTAGTGGGGTTTAGTGGTGCCTTGTGTAAAACTAAGGTGGTTTTGGATGATAGAAGGGAAACTAATTAGCCTACGCGAACATAAGACTGCAGAGAGAAAATTTGGCACAATAGTTATCCCTGCAGAAGCCAGCTCAGGCCTGTCAAGGGCTCTCCAAGCAGAGTGAGCTCAACAGGGTGACACCCATTCCTCTATTCCAGGCAGATATGCTTAATCAGTTCTAGCCTTGAACAGTTTTTGCCTTGTTGCATTATTCCAGCATGCCTGCTCCTTCGTTTCTAACGACATCCCTTCTGTTTAAGGACATCCCTTCTGGTCCCTATAGACTGTCATTTTCAAAAGTGGGTCCCAGTGCTAAAAGGTTTGGGAACAACTTTGGCTTAATAGTTGCTATTTTATTTTGTTTTTCCTTGCACTTTAATAAATAGGTAGACTGTACAGTTCTTAGGTAACAATTACTGGTACGTCATTTGTCAGAATCTGGTGCTGGGTAAAATCAGACAAAATGATCTAATTCAAAGAATTGCTGATACCCCTTTCCCCTCGACTTATCAATGGGGCATGGCAAATCCCATGATTTTTGGCTTAAAATTTACTCTCAACTTATCCATGAGATCGACTTACACTCGAATATATATGGAAGTTGGGAATATTGAAGAAACAGGTTTAAGGAAAAGAATTTGACAAAAATCTCATGCTATCCTTATGACTATCAAATCCACCTAACTGCAATACTATTAATAGCACAATCCTTATGTGTCTACACAGAAGTATGTCTCATTGTGTTCAGTGGGGCTTATTCCTAGGAAAGTATGTATAAGATAGCAGCCAAAATGACTCTATATCAACCTGGAGGGAGGTGCCAAGTGGAGTTTTTATGCATTGTGGGGTAGGGCTGATGGTTATCAAATATGCAGATAATTTTAAATGCAAATTTGACTTAAACAGCTTCACTTGACAAATGTAGAGTCCTGCAGTTAGGAACAAAAAATTAGAACCACAAATAAAGGATGGAAGAAACCTGTGTTCGCAGCAGGTATGAGCCAGCAGTGTGATACAGCTGTAAAAAACATAAATGCATCAGAAGGCTACAGGGTGCAATTTGGAAGACTTAATTCCACTCTATTCTGCACTTGTCAGACCTCACGTGGAATACTGCATCCAGTTTTGGGCACTAAGCTTTAAGGATATTAATAAAAATACGTGTAGAAGCTATCATACAGAATGGGGGAGCTTGCTTTTGGATTCTCCCCCGGGCAGATTTAGAACCAAGCACAAGCGAGATCTGGCAGGGATGGTGTAGTCACATGAGCTGAGCAAGAGGGTGGACCTAGATAACAGCCATGATCCCAATTCTATTGTTCTACAATTGATAAATGTGAGACTAGTGTAGTAATAACAGCAAAATTGAATGGCACTTTGATTGGTTACTGGACAAAATTTTAATTCCCTTAATTCATGTATTTATAGCTTCACATCTGAGCAGATGGCTGTCTGTACTTTTATAGTATGACTCTCATAGTTGCAGAAACACAGTACAGCCATCACCCCTTCTACAATTCTCATAGAGCCCACCACAAGGACAGGGTGGCATAGTAGGGAATGTTTGACATGGACAAGGCAAACCATACTTATAACTGCACCAAGACAGTGTTACCTTGAGCTGCTCTCATCTTAAACTAGAATAACCTTGAGGATAATGTAGGGAAGACTTCACCTGAACCATCCTAAGCTCTTTAGAATAACCAGCTGACAAAACAGACATTCAGACAAGCTATAACATCTACAGAATGAGCCTTTCAAACCCAGATAAAATATCCTCCTATAGCCAACCCAACCTACAGACTGAAGAATTCAGAACAAGGTTTTCTTGAAGCACACATATACCAATGGCTGAAGAGCCATAAAACAGAATTTAGTTACATTCACAAACTTAGTAACAAATACTGCATCAAGCCACAGAATTTTAATTGTTTTTAAGAAAAATCACATCCACTGGCATGAGAATACAGTTCAAAATTGTGTAAAATAACTAAAAGGGATTGACTTATTTTTCCGCAGGTGATTCTTCTACAGACTTTGTCAACAGGCATCCAAGTACTTTTCAGGTGGTTTTCCTCTTTGAAGACATCCACCGCTTTGTAAATTGTCTAGCTTTTTGTTTTCTCATTGTACCTGGCGGGGGGGGGAGAGAATTATAACAGGTGGTTATCCAGGTGAGAGGTCAACCACACTCAAGCCCATTTAATTTGCAGAGATGAGCCCACTGCAATCAAGTCCCTTTTGAAGTCGTCTCCACAGAAGTAACTTCCAATCTGCCACTCCTGGAGCAACCTCAATTCAAGCTCCCCCCATCCCTTCTCTGCTTCGATCTACAATTGTTTTTAGTGTATGGGAGGAATTAAACATGAAGCTTCATATCCAAAATGCATAGCTCATTACCTACTTGTGTGATATAGCAACTAAAAACCATGGGCAGGAAGCCGAGAAATCCAAATAGCTTCTTAGTTTCAGCATCTTTGCAACAGCTACAAAGTTATCTGTACTTTACAGATAAAAGTACTTTAAGCATTTTAAAGCACAGTATCAATGCTGAAGTAGTAACCATAGGCTGCTGAGGAAACTTTACAGTCAGGGAATAAGAGGGCAGGTCCTCTTATGAATTAAGAATTGGTCGAGGGCCATGGGGTCAATGGCTCAATTCTTACAATGGAGAAAAGCGACGTGCCCCAAGGATCTGTCTTGGGGCCAGTCTTTTCAACTTGTTGATAAATGACCTGGAGACAGGCATAAGCAGTGAGGTGGCCATGTTTGCGGATGACACAAAACTTTTCTGGGTGGTAAAAACCAGAAGGGATTGTGAAGAGCTCCAGAAAGATCTCTCCAAATTGGGGGAATGGGCAGCACAATGGCAGATGTGTTTCAGTGTAGACAAGTGTACAGTGATTCACATTGGGACAAAAAAATCAAAGCTTCACCTATAAGCTAATGGGTTCTGAGCTGTCTGTGACAGCTCAGGAGAGAGATCTTGGGGTGCTGGTGGACAATTTGATGAAGGTGTCGACTCAGTGTGTGGCAGCAATTAAGAAGGCCAATTCCATGCTTGGGGTAATTAAAAAAGCGGTTGAGAATAGAACAGCCAATATTATTAAGCCACTGTACAAATTGATGGTAAGGCCACATCTAGAGTATTGTGTAATCTAGAGTATTGTGTACAGTTCTGGTTGACGCATCTCAAAAAGGACATAGCGAACTGGAAAAAGTGCAGAAGAGAGCGACAAAAATGATTACGGGACTGGGGCACCTCCCTTATGAAGAAAAACTGCAGCGTTTGGGGCTCTTCAGCCTAGAAAAAAGGCGCCTGTGGGGGAACATGATTGAGACATACAAAATTATGCATGGGAGGCATGGAGTTGACAGAGGGATGTTCTTTTCCCTCTCTCACTAGAACCAGGGGACATCCACTAAAATCGAGTATTGGGAGTGTTAAAACAGATAAAAGGAAATACTTTTTTACCCAGCGGGTAAAAAAGCGGGTAATTAATCTGTAGAACTCGTCACAGGAGGCGGTGATTGCATCTGGCCTGGTTGCCTTTAAGAGGGGATTGGACAGATTTCTGGAGGAAAAATACATTATGAGCAGTAGGCCTTGATAGTTGGTGCTACCTCATTAATAGAGTTCTTCAGAATGCTAGGTGCAAGGGAGTAGCAACAGGATGCAGGCATCTTGTCTCGTGTGCTCCCTGAGCCACCTGGTGGGCCACTGTGAGATACAGGAAGATACAGGAAGCTGGACTAGATGGGCCTATGGCCTGATCCAGCAGGGCTCTTCTTACGTAGTAATAATATTCCTAGAAGTACATTTGCCCAGGAATCTGTCTGATCTGCAATTTTAAATATCTGATCTGCAATTTTAAACATCATCGTCTGACTTCAGAGCACAAGATGTCTCAAGACAACTTCACATATTTCCCTAATTGTACTACTTCAATGTAAAAAGTATGTAACCAATATGACAAGTTCCACCATTCCTGCCTTTGTTTGGTGCCTTAATTTACTGTTGGCCAAATTTTAGTTTCTTCAAATGTTTTACACCAAAAGACAGCAGGCCTCAAGCCTGAACTTAAAAGAGACTTTAGTCAGTACACATGGAATGGCTGCTTCCCAAAGAAGATTTCAGATTGCTCCTACTTTTATGGACAGCATCTTGCCATGTGGATCCAGGGATTTTATCCATGGCACTGCCTTGCCTTCCTCTTCCCCCCTCCCCCACACAAGAGAAACAACTTTAAACTTACCCCAAGATCTATTCACAAACTGGACTGCAGCTTTTTTAACTGCAGCTTTCTTGTTTTCAACAGAAAAATACCTGTTTGCTAAAAAGACAGAAAAAGTGATTTAATCAAGTTATTCATATAATATAACTGAATCTCCAAGTTCTACAAACACATTAAGCACAGCCACTTTACCAGTAGTTCGGTTGTTGCCTTTTCCATAGAGATGCTTTCGTACGAAGTCTTTGGCCCTTTTTTGCTGCTTGCTGATAAAACCCTGATCATTTAACCGCACAGCCGTATAACTTTCTCGGAGCCTAATAATAAAGCAAAAAATTATAAGCCAGCAAGCATGGTGCATTTTTGTCTCTTACTTCAAGCACTTTCCAACTGGCTTGGCTTTCCAGCAGAGCCTAAAGACATTCCTTTTTACAGTCACCTTCTGTGGGCAGTAGTGTAGTAATGTCTACTCTACGTGGCAATGGCTCTCCAAGATCTCTCCTGTGATTCCTGGAGATGCCAAGCCTGGCACCTCCCTATGGGCCATTTTGAACTACTGAGCAGAACAGTTTGCAAAAGTTTGATCTGATTTCATTTTTGTACCAAATAAATGCATATGGGGTGTGTAGAGCAGAGAGCAAATCAGACATCCTCTCACAGCGGGTCATAGTAAATGAACGAGTTTTTTTCTTGCTGCAATATGGCTGTCCGGACCCCGGGGAGGCTGATGCCGCCCTGGCAGACCTTTGGCCTGTGAAAGCCAGGCGAGCCTGAGGCAGGTCAGATGAGGCCCCGATTTATCCTGGGCAGGGCCTCATCAGTCGGTCAGCAAAAGAGGGCAGGGGGCTGACTCACCCTGGATTCTGCTCCTCTCCTGGGGTCTGTCAGTCAGAGACCTGCCAGCATCTGTCTTAGCCAGCAGCCTAAGCTCCCCTGACCCTCCACCACCCTCAGGCTTGCCTTCCTCCCTCCCTCCCTCCTCAACCCTGCCCTGCACCTCTCTCAGCTGGAGCTTCAGTGCCAGCTGTGGCACATTCTCCACGCTCCCCAGCCTGCCTCCTCCCCTCATGAGTAATCCCTCCCCTGGCTGGGGCTCTGGTTCTGCAGCGAGCGCTGGTACTCCATGCCCTTTCTTGCCTGCAGCGCAAACCTTGGTGGGTGCGGCTGCACATACAACCAGCACTGGACGTGTGCCCACCATCGGCCCCGAGGGCAGGACCTTCCTGGCGTCAGCCTTGCTGCTGGAGCTTCTTGCCCAGCAGAGTAAGGGCCTCTCTTCCGTGCCACTGGAGACCACTTCGAGCTGCAAGACCTCGCCACTTGGGGCAGCAGGGGGCTCCCTGGCTGCCCCACTGAGAGGTGTGCCTGTGAGTGAGCCGTGGGACTCCCTGTCACCCTGGAGAAGCTCAGGGAAGGCGGGGCCCTGGGGGAGAGCCCAACAATGACATAACATTTCATAAAATAAAAATTTCTGAACCATACCTGGTTGCCAATATTTCTTCTTCATTTGCACATTCTTCCATTTCATTTTCACTTTCAGATTCATCTTCAACATCTTGATCTATAAGCAATTTGACACTTGTCAAGACATTACACTTCACAATCACTATCAGCAGAAGACCATATAAAATTAAATATGTTTCAACTGGTTACAAATAGATTCCAGGATTATATTGTTAGAATATAAAATATTGGCAAATGCATGTGTAAGAAAATAGGGATTCCAGAAACATGTATTAATCAGAAAAAAGTGCAAATTATGGACAAATTGTTCCTCCTAATAACACTCTATAGAATGAGTGATGATTGCAAAAAAAGAAGATGAGTCTAACAAAGCAAAAACAAAAAAAAAAAACCAACCAAAACACAAAACAGAACTATTAATAGCCAACTTTGCATTTCATTAGGTCTGCCTGGTACAATTTATCATATGTACATGAAACTAGTATTGGGATTAACATAGTACACAATACAGACAATTTAACATTGAACAGAATTCTAGGCATACCTTGCACAGGTCTGTTGGATGGCTGGTCTGCACTAAAAATGTAGAAAAATATTTAGTGAAGAATTAGTAATAGGCAGTTACATATCTAGCAAGAGTACAATTAGACGAGTAAACTGGTTTCCTTGCCAGTTATGAATTTAAGTTGAAAAATAGACTCAGGAAGGCTTTTGCAAATGTTTGAAGACTTATCCATCAACTAATCAATCAAACAGTATGTATATACCGCTTTTCAATACAAGTTCACAACAGGCAAATAATACAAAAGTTTAATGGCTCCCTGTCCCAAAAGGGCCCACAATCTTAAAAAAATGCAGAACACCACCGGCAACAGCCACTAGAAAAGACACTGCGCAGGGGTGAAGAGGGACACTTGCTGTCCCCCTGCTAAATATAAGAGAAACACCACTTCAAAAAGTGCTTCTTGCCCTAAAACCTATACACACTTACTATTAATACAAACATTTTGAAGTACAATCCAGATCTCTTTTATGCAAAACGTGGTTCGTGCTGATGCCCCATGGGACTCCTCTAACTTTTCACTAACCACGTGTGCGTACCCTCACCCCCAACCTCCTTGCCTTTAGATCATAACTTGCTTTTGTCTGCTGCCATGCAGCCAGGGAACCAGACTGCTGTCTAAAGAAAATGGTTAAAACCCAACAGACCATGGGAAATTGTGTTCCTTTGTAGAGCCAAAGACAGAAAATCTCTCTTACTGAAGTTAACATATAAGTTCTAGAATAACTTTGCTTACGTATTATGTATTGATGATGCTAACTCCTCCAATATATTTTCAGGAAGCAGTTTTCGTTTCTAAAAAGAACCAATAATATTTGCAAAGTCAAAGTTTTTGTCTCCTTACAGGCGACATTCAGTATAAAGTTCTTCAAATCATGGAACAAATAGTGTATTTTTAAAAGCATGTATCCTACTTCCCTTCATAAGAAAATGAAACTGTTCACAATTTAAAACTAACAATAAGTATACAATGCAGTGGTCAGGGAACAGGGGTAAATTACCCCAAATGGGGTAAAAATGAAATTCCTGAGGGTAATGGACAGATAGGAGTATGCCCCGCCCCCTTTTCCCTCATCCTTCCTTCATGACCAACATTCTCTCTTCTGACCAATGGGAAGTTCCTCTCACGCTTGATGGATTTCCCTTGCTTCCAATAGGAGATTAGAAGCGGCAAGGTACTTGGCCCCCAGTAGGCAGTGTTCCCCTCCCTTCCCAGGCGGCGAAGAAGGCCGTGGTTATCGATCCCACTGCTGGTAGAGGGAGAAGGCAGCAACACAGAGAAAATGGCGGCCGTGGCTGCAACTGCGGCGGTGCCGGGTGATGGGGGAGCCAGCGAGGCCAAGCCTATTCTGGGCAGCGAGGCCGGCGCAGACCCGCTCTCGGCTGGCACTCAGGCAGCTGTGGAGTCGGCGGTGCTCGACACCAGGGAAGAGCCTGAACCAGCTCCGGGTGGGGAGGCCGAGGAGCTGCCGCCATCGCCGCCACCCAGGAGTCCGGTAGGGACGCGAGACGTGCAGGCGTGGGGGAGGCTCTGGTTAGTGGCTGAGGTGTGTGTGTGCATGTGCCCACAGGCGCGCACACACATGTGTGTGTGTGTGTGTGTGTGTGTGTGTGTGTGTGTGTGTGTGTGTTGAGAGGACTTCTGTGGACGTGCCTCTTTGCTTGTGAGCAGCTAGGGCTCTCCCTGGGTTTGCCTTGTCTTGCTGTCCCAAGGAGTGGGGCAGGCGGGAGAGCAAGCGGGGGAGGGCTGGGGTGCCTGTGCCTGCACAGGGAATCAGGGACACAAAGAGAGGCGGGAGGCAACAACGCAAGGCGAACAGCAGAAAAACAAAAACAAAATCAGAACTGCTGTTGCTGGCCTCTGTGTGTGTGTGTGAGTGAGTGAGTGAGTGAGTGAGTGAGTGAGTGAGCGAGTGAGCGAGCGAGCGAGCGACGGCCGGCCAGCCCCAATCTGAATTCATTACAGGGAGAAATCTTAAGTCCAAGCACCTAAACCTGTTGTCAAAAAGGTAAGCTAGTTGTAACCCAGAAGGGTTGAATTCTATTCTCTCAAGGTCTGCAGGTGTACCCAAACTCTTTACAACTTCATATTTACATAGCATTAATTAAGCTCATTGATTAATCAAAAAGCAATGGGTTCCAATATGTAATTTTTTCTTTTCTTCTGGCGGGGGGGGGTAATGTCAAGGGAGTAACGTCGGCGTATCTAAATATATTTTGGGGTAAAAGGTAAAAAAGTTCCCTGACCCCTGATACAATGGGACAACACAGTAGCAATACAAAACCACCATAATTAAAGCATTTACACTAACAAGTTCACAAAGCAGTTTACAGGCAAATAGTAAAAAAGTTAAATGGTTCCCTGTCCCAAAAGGGCCCTTTTGCGTATACTTGTTTTTGAAATTTGGGAGACATGTAAGATCAACGTACAGTTATGTGTACATTAAAAGAAAGGTGCACACACTATACACTTGTAGAGCACTTATAGGACTGATACAAGTTCTGTTGAAAGTGAGCAGGGGAGGGGTTGGGGGAACAGTGTGATACAATAACTACCATATATATTCAAGTATAACTCAATCTCATGGATAAGTTGAAGGCAAGTTCTAAGCCAAAAATAATAAAATTTGCTATGACTCATGCATAAGTCGAGGGTGAAACTTAGTGGATGGATAAGAAAATCTTTGAAAATGACATATCAGTAATTGTTCTGAGGCAGCAACAGAAAGCCAACCAAAAAAGGAGCTATTTCACATTCTTCTGAGGCAGCACAGAAGTGGAGCTATTCTCCAAACAAGCGAGAGAGATGAAGGTGCTTATTGGAGTTGTGGGTTTTGCGAGGAATACAGCAGAGCACCTCCATAGCAGCAGCCATCATAATGACTACAATTCCCAAAAGCACCCTCACCTCTCTGCCTGTTCGGAGAAGAAGGAAAATGGCTACTGTTTTTTTGCTTGCTATTTGTTGGTGCCTGAGAACAATTACTGGGAAGTAAAATTGCTCCGTTTTTTCTACCCCCTAGCTTTCTGCTTCTTAGCCCAGCCCCTACCCAAGCTGCTGTTAAAAGCTTTATTAACTGTATTGACCCATGTATAAGTCGATCCATGTTTTCAGGGTCTATTTTCAGGCATAAATTTTTAGACTTATACATGAGTATATACAGTAAATGTTACCTTTTTAAGCATGTGTCCCACATACTAAAAATGTCACACATAAACTAGTCCCCAGAAATTGACAAGGGTGAAACATTATTACCTTTTGTTCCTTAAATAGTTCTTCTCTGCGACGTCTCTTCTCTTTCAAGATAGCTTTTTCTCTAAGTATGTGAAAAAGGAGAAAAAAATTAATACATACTGCTTCATAGCTCTCTATGTACAGTCTTGAAGAAGGAAGTTAAGGAAGGCAATTGGGAAAAGGAGAACTGGTATTCAACCACAACACATTTTACAACCAAATGCAGACCAAAAATAATCTTGAATAATACTGACTGAACAAAGGCAAATTTTATCTTCAGTCTCATTTGTTACCTGAATCTTAGCATTTCTTTAAAATTTACTTTCAATGCACAATGCTTTACTGTAATATTTGCAGACACATATAAATGTATTATATTTATATCCTGCCTTTCTTCCATGAAGGGACTCAAGATGACATATGTGGAATTTTCTAAGTTATCTCTAATTCATGTACTAATTTGACAGACTGACCAACACTTTGTTTACTTAGATGATTCACATGATTTCAGACCAGACCCTGTGACCTGTCAAGTCCCAAGTAATTGTCAAATTACTGCCATCCAGAATTTTGATCCAAGTTAAACAGAGGTACACACAAAAAGGTTTTTCTGCGTGAAATCCTACAACAATCCTTTGGCGCACCAGCATGTAGCGAATAGACACAATTGGCTGTTGTCTCCAACATAGGGTTTCCAGATACAAAGAGTGCCTATACCTTTAGCCATTGGACAGAAGAGGGAATCTGGGCAGCTGCAGCTCATCATGCAAGGGTTTCAAAAACTGCACCTGCCCAAATTCCATTTTCTAGCCAATAGTAAAAGGTATAGGCGCTGTATCCCAGTTTGTATCTAGTAACCCTACTCCAACACAGACGTGGATTTTCAGAGAAGTTGCAGCAGCACAACACTAAGCAACTCCATGTGATCAGAAGCTAGCCTGCACTTCAGCTCCAGATTATTCAAGCTCCCAGGAAAACGAGCTGTTGCCACGATTCATCTTTTTGACATCACAGCACATTACCTCCTTGCAAAATTCAAAACTATCAAGATTAGGAAGCATAAGTGTCTTATGATACGGACTCGAGCAGGAAAGAGGGACGATGGGACGGGGCAGGACGGAGGCATCGGAGCAAGAACCAGAAAGCAGGGCGGCTTTCAGCAGGGGGAGGCCCTCCTTGCTCCTGGCCCTCCTCCTGAGCCCTTCCGGGGACCCACTGGCACTTTCCTCCCCCTTCCTTGCGGCGACCCTCGGAGCCTCACCTCCGCGCGCGCTCCCCTGCCAGTCGCCGCGTCTCCTCCGCCGCCGCCCGCGCGCTTTCGAAGGTCACCTCCTCGGGAGCACCGTCACTGTCCTCATCTGAGGAAGCGGCAGCGACTGCGGCCGCCCCGGCACCGTTTTTTCGCCCCCGCATCGCACGATCCTTCCGTGCCACCATCTTCGCGGATCAACTTCCTCCTGACCTTGCACCCCGGAAGCAGCGTGGTGCAGGAAGAGACAACCCCATAAAGGTAAGATGACAGGAGGGGACATGACATCAGTATCTTGAACCATGGGTACACAAATATGGCTGACTCAGATCATTGCCGCCAAGGAGGAGGATTGCCGCAAATTCACAAATAAAAATCTCCCTGCACGCCTGTAAAAGTTAATCTCAACGTTTTAAAGCATGCCTGCGTGTTCTGAATACGGGTGTGCGAATCGCTGTACGAAAAATGGGATGTAATTTCCACGGAAAGATTCATGTATTCACATTACATCGGTTCAATAACACTACCGTTCAGTGAGTGCATTTTTTTGAAGCTGTGTAATTTCTTGTTGTTCCTAGCAGTCTTATTCACCATTTTCAGACACCCACTGTTAATGGTCTAGAAGGAAAAAATATATATATATTTCCCCCCCTCCTTCCCCCCCTTCCCATTTACACTTTTTTCCCACCTTCCATTTTCTACGGTAATATTTTCGAAATTCTGAACATTAACAGAATTTGTTTTTTTTTGGGGGGGGGTGAGTGTAGAAGTTAAAAAAAATACTCTTAATAGTCTAGAAGTAAAAAAGAATTACTCTCATATTGACAACTACTTGTGTTATGAAGATTTTAATGTAATTTTCCTACTGTAATACTTAAGAAATTCTGAACATTAACATACATTTTTTTTATGGGGCATGGCCGTTTTATTTTTGCTTGTGTAGATTTCAAAAAATAAGTCTGTGAAAAAAGTGCAATCTGAGTTTAAATAGACAGCAAGTAGCATTTCGTCCGGTGTGTTCAGTAATATAATTATGAGGAATTTAACCTTGTAAGTGCATATTAAATCATAATCAGGTTACCAATAATGTTTCTCCACGATCACACGTTTTTATTTTGGTAAGTTTTTACTTCAGGAGTAAACTATTCAGTCCTAAACAGTACCAGAAAAGCAATCTGAAATGCTTGGAATGAGCAATGTTTTGAGTACGACAACATGGCTGCTAAGCCCGCCCCCTGGCCTCATTCAGCTTCTATCTCTTCTTAAGGCATGTCCTCTCCTGTCATCTTACCTTCATGGACAAACCCAACCGTAGCCAAGGGGCGGGTCTTCTGTGGAGGGTCAACGCCTGCTTCCGTTCTGATAACGGAAGCTGAGGCTGCGTGTTAGTCTAGCCTTTTTGCTCTATGGGTCAGCCCGAAACGGAGGGCACGGCCGGGCACGGCAACGGGGTGGGCTGTGAGACACCCTGCGGTTGGCGCTGCAAAAGACCAACATGGCGACCTGCCTTGCGCTGGACTCGCAATAAGGGAGGAGTCCGCTCAGCGGGGGTGAGGAGGGGGCACGCATGCTCGAGCAGCGACGGGGCTGCAAAAGGACTCGCGAAAGGGCTGTAGCCGTGTCCCCCACCAGATGGCGCTAAACCCAAAGCGCGCCCGCTGCTTTGGGCTTCTCCCTGTTCGCTTCCATCCAAAGCGGACTCTTTCCGACGTCGAAAAATCTCTCCCGCTGCAGCCGGAGGGATCATCTCAGCGATTAGATACAGAGTGGAATTCCTGCCCTCCAAGTACTACTTAGACGAGTTATGTAAACACGCTGTCATGCCATGCATGTTTATTCAGACAATAAACTCAATGGAGTTTATTTGGAACTGTACAAAAGTGACTTTAGAACCAAAGAATAATCCGCTTCATTGTGCTTTAAAGGAGAACTTCGGGTGTGTGTGCGCGCTCTTCAGACTAGAAAAAAGGCGCCTGGGGGGACACATGATTGAGACATACAAAATTATGCATGGAAGCGATAAAGGGATGTTCTTTTCCCTCTCTCAAAACACCAGAACCAGGGGGCATCCACTACAACTGAGGATTAGAAGCGTTAAAACAGATAAAAGGAATACTTTTTAACCTAGTGGGTAGTTAACCTGTGGAACTCTGGATGCCTTTAAGAGGGGATTGGATTAGATGGATTTCTGGAGGAAAGGTCCATGTGGGCTATAGGCAATGATGGATTGTGCAACCTCCTTACATTGGTGGTGGGCTACTTCAGAGTACTGGGTGCAAGGGAGTGGCAACAGGATGCAAGCATCTTGTTGTCTCATGCCTCCCTGGGGCACCTGGTTGGGCTACTGTGAGATACCGCAAGCTGGACTAGATGGGCCTTTGGCCTGATCCAGCAGGGCTCTTCTTATGTTCTTATTAACTGTAAGGGTTTAAGCATCATCAGTGCATTGGGGAGAGTAAGTAAGGAGTTATGTAAGATTTAATTTCCATAGTGCTTGGTAAAATACTCGAAAAGAAATCCACCAGAAAGTGGTGATGCACCTGTAAAGCATATTCCAAGCTTCCTGATACAGTAGCATTGCTTTCAACAGCACTTAGATATCCCCTCCCCCTTGCAAGAGGATATGGGATTATTAATAGGAATGAGACAATTCAAAAGCATATAGAACAAATCCTACCAATCATAAAAACTCACCCCGTTTAACCTCAGGAAACAGTACAGGTTTCTTCTTTAACCTTTTGTGTGCCACAACCTCAATAATTACTGAAGTATGAGACTGGGGACTAACTACCAATCCCAACCGTCCTCCTGCAATCCACTCTACCCCAGCTCCTGCTCCCACTTGCCTCATTTCCCCCTACCTCTTTCACAACAACTCTAAAAGGGAGCAAGTTGTGACAAGGTTCAGACTTAGGAGCTGCAGGGCAAGACAGCAAGAAGAGGCTGTGCAGGATTATATCTAGAACTCAGCTTTGATTGGATCTGACCTCTCTTGCACAAGCTTTGAAAGTTTGTCACAACCGCCAAGTGGTTTTACCAAGTGGTTTTACGACCCCATTGGGATTCCAACCCACAAGTTGAAGAATACTACTCTATAGGAAAAGCAATAAAAAGGCAAAGGTAATTCCCTGTGCTTTTGAATTATGGTGTTGGAGAAGACTCTTGAGAGACCTTGGACTGCAAGGAGATCCAATTGGTCACTCCTGCAAGAAGTCAAGCCTGATTACTCCCTGGAAGGACCAATACTGAAGCAGAAGCTCAAATACAGGCCGCCTCCTGAGAAGAGAGGACTCTTCCAAAAAGACCCTCATGCTGGGAAAGATTGAAGGCAAAAGGAGAAGGGGACGGCAGAGGATGAGATGGTTAGACAGTGTCACCGAAGCGATGAGCATGAAATTGGGCGAATTCCAAAAGCTAGTGGAGGACAGGGAGGCCTGGCATGCTGTGGTCCATGGGACCACAAAGAGTTGGACACGACTTAGCGACTGAACAACAATCCCCTGTGCAAGTACCATGTCATTACTGACTCATGGGAGTGATGTCACATTGCAACATTTACTAGACAGACTTAGTTGTATGGGGTGGTTTGATTGCCTACCCCAATCATTTGTACCCCCAGCAAGCTGGGTACTCATTTTACCATCCTCAGAAGGATGGAAGGCTGAGAAACTCAAACTGGCTACTGAGAACCCAGATTTTGCCGAACTCAGGTCATGGGGAAAAGCATCCTAAGCACATTTATAGAGATGCTAATTCATTTCCTGCAAAAGCAATTCTAAGTTAGCATGCTTTTTCTTATAACAGTCCTGCACTGAACTGGTACATAAAACCAAAATGGGTTTTCAGCATTTGTTTTTAAATACCCATGAAGGATTTCTGTATCCCCTAGTCATAGATGGAGCATTTCTCAATATAGGAAAGAAGCAGTTTATAATTTTCCTAGTAGAAAATGAGGAGTAAACTGTCGAAAAACCTTCTATCCTCCCTTGGAAATTTGGTGAAAAACCCACTGGTCAAATATTTCATGATTTACAATTTACAGCCCAATACAATGCTCAGGCATACATTACATCAGCTTGTAAGGCTGAGCATATACTTCCCATATAGCCGGCCTGATTCAGATAACTTCAGGATATTGCATAAGCTAAAACTGCTGTTTTGTTGCATCCTTCAAATTTTTCAGTGAGATGACTAGTCTCATTAGTGCACTCAGCTCTAGTATCCTGGTATTCCCTAATCCTCTAACAGTATGAGAGGGTAGCATGTAGATCCCATTCATTCCTTCAAGACAGGGTGTTCTGTCCTTTCCGCCCAATGTACTCAGGTCTTCAGTGGTAAAGAAGCAGCTATAAGAAAATGGGGTTTATCCTTGATACAGAGAAGCTGATGGTAAAAATCAAAGCTATTGGCATGGAAAGAACAGTACAGTATTCCCATGGATGCAACTAAACTTTCCTGGACTTTCAAGGATGGAACTAAAGCCAGATGGAACAGTGACGTGGAAGAGAATTTCATTGGCAACAAAGTTCATTAACAGATACAAGGGCTACCACGAGCCAGGAAAAATGTTGACACTGTCTGTTGTGAAGAAGTAGACTCTTGTTGAGTTCTTGAATCATTTGAGGTTGACCCTGACCCAATTATGATGCTTTTGGCATTTTGAAAACATCAGTAACCTGAAAGCAGTTTACAAGGTGCTAGATACAGACTTTGATCTGGAAGTATGGTTACCAGGACACATATTAATGATTATGACATGATTAATGATGTTCACAAGATGACAGTGCCCCATTGATTCATTTTCTTGCATTATACAACCAAAACAGGAATGCACCAACTCTCATGCTAAATCTTCTAACAGTTAACGCTATAGCACTGGTGTTGAATGTCTCATAGCCCAAGTCATACTGAAGTCAAGAACCAAAGTCGCAGTTGAATCAGAAAATATCCCTGCATATTACAAGACATCACCACTGAATCCTCAGGCATCAGCACCGCCATAAACAGTTATACAAAACCACTGAACTAAAGAAACAGTTAAAGCAAAATAACAGATATGGATGATCTCAGAGGCTTGCAACCAACACTTCCTTTTCAACCAAGTCTGAGATAGTGATCATCTTGAAAAAAAGGAAATTTGATGCAGTTGCTATAAAAGGGAATACAGCAAAATCAGGTAACATTTTCTGTATTTGTATTGCTGTGTAAGTCTTGCATACGTACATGTAGGTTGGGTGCCCTCCAGGGAAAGGGGTGAGATAAAAATAGAATAAATGAAATATACTACCATTAATACATAGAGTTCATTATGCTTTAAATGCTTTTGACTAGACAGTTGGTTCCAATATGTTCCAAGGTAACGTATGCTTGCTAATAGTGCTTCCTTAAAACTGCATGATTGACATTAGATTCCCATATACTTTCCTTGACAATTATATGATGTACTCTCAACACTAAAATGCTATGTGTATATTCAGTATTAAGTTACAAGACAGAAACTATTGCCATGCTTAAAGGGAAACATCAGATTTTTTGCCGGGTAAATAGGAATACAAAACTCCATTCCACATCCCCGTTATTACTTGATTTCAGCTTAGACAGAGTTAAAAACACATGTGAAACAAGATCACTGCAATACCTGCTGGAACACTAACTTTGTGCATTTTGATCAGGAAAATAGTTTAAAGGCATAAAGACAATGCAGCTGTTCAACTGTGTTCTTCTATTTTAGAAATATACCACAGCAGAAGATGACAAAATAATTCAACGACTCAAGTAAACTGAGTAGAGATTATATTCACACAGCTCTGGGAGGGAAATGCAAGTCATCTCTGCTACGCAAATGGGTACCATTACCTTTATAACTTCAATTGTGCAGGACTACTAACTGAACAGAGACACCTTGTAGAGGCACCCTGGCATAGTGTCTTTTCCTGTTGGCATTTTTCCTGCATGAGCTCTTTTGGGATAGGGAAACATCTACTTATTTAGCTATGTAAACTGGTTTGTGAATGTCTTTGTTGAAAAGCAGTACATAAATCTTCTTAATGCAATTATTCCCTTATACTGATACTACAGAATAAAAAACACAACTTTACTGCCAAACCCTTTTACAGGAATGCACCTGGATGAACAAGACCACCTTGTTTTATTGAACTCCTACATAAATGCTGGAACATAAGCAGTCATTCACTCCTTGCTTGCTTACTCAGCATTGTTTTAGAGTTTTACAGTATAGTTTTACAGTATAATTCGCCAAAGATACAGTCGGCTACATGAGAGCACAAATATTCTCCTGGCATTAATAAGACACTATACTTTGAGCAGTTCATAGTTTAGGCTTTCATTTTGCATACAAATAATTAATCCAACCAAAATGTAAAAGCTTTTCAAATGTCCATCCTCATGACAATTATTTTTTTTTACTGTTCTTTTAATCGACTGAGACCCATGATTTGTTTTGTTCAGTGTCATCCTCAGATTCAGTTTCCAAATTACACGCAAGGTGCTTTCTACAAGTTCCCTGTTCCTCTGTGCCCTGCTCAATTCCTCAAGTAAACTTCTTGGTCTGTGTTTGCAATGGATATTCATGAGATGATCTCAGTTTCATGACGAGCAAGTGCTGGGGGGAGTGTGGTGCCACAGGGACCTGGGAAATGAAACCTGAAACAGAAGGATATTCAGAAGGATATTATGAATAGCCATAAGAAGAAATAACTGCAGAGTATATCTGAAAGAGATAGGTATTAATTCTGCCCCTCACAGATAAGCTAATTCACAGATAGCAAATTTGCAAATAAAGAGAACTGACTATAAGTCAGAAAGCAAAGTTTGCTTCCTGAGCAAGAATATATTTATTATTTAAAGCAAAAGTATTTGCTTTAAATATTATTTAAAATATTTATATTCATTTTAGATATCCCCATTACATTCACATCAATGCAGATTCCAGTTCTACTCAAGTTTTACCTGAACCTATCTGTAGCTGGGGTGCTTTGCATGTTGAATTCTGCAACTGGCACTCCTCTGGCAGATACTTGAGGAGCAAACATAGCAGCAGGGTATACTATAGAAGAGGTTCCAACCTGAGACAGAAGAACACACGTAGGATACGATCAAAGTCACTAAAAAAACAAGTATTAGTCTAGCTAGCCACAATTTTAACAGTGCAGATGTCATGTTTCATAACTTCATAAACCAGAGATTAGGAACACCCAACGAGTTGAGCTCACTGCAAACTTAATTAGGGTTTGCAAACCATCTTCAACCTGGTTTAGTTATTGTTTTTACCATTAGAATCGCTGCAGATATAATGCTTCACCATAGTTAACACTAAAAACAGTTGGAGTGGAAAATTCATGCAAGTGTGCACCTGATCTCTTATACAGAGAAGCAGTGAGAAGTCTGCATTGGATATTACTGCACTATTCTGCAGAATTCTGCACTATTACTGCACTGGATGCATGACATGAAGCTCAAATGGATGAGAGAGGAAATAACTTTGCTTCATCCTGCACTTAAAAGCTAGCACAAATGAGACTGTGATCAATTTCAGGTATTATTTCTCCAAAAGTTTGAAAAATATAATTCCAAATTGGTAAAGGGATATTCTGCAAAGTTAAAAAAGAATTTATGTACAGGCATTGAAAACTTCAAGAAGTTATGTCTGTAATCTGGCTACCCAAGTTATGGATGGTTTTGTTGGTGCAGGATGTGGTATGTCCTTTGTGGTGCTTTTGAGCAGGCATGATAGTGCCTTCGGGCAGAAAGGCGGGGTATAAATTAAATAAATAAATAAATAAATAATAGCAGCACTGGGTTAGCTCTGCAAGAGTTGGCTGTTTCAAGTACATACTTCCAACTTTCGTGCAGATCACTGGAATTGAACCAGCACATATATTGGGGACTTAGGCCCCAATCCTATCCAATTTTCCAGCACAGAGGCAGCCATCAGCACTGAAGTGTCGTGCTCTACATTTTGTTGTGGAGGGGTGGTCAGACGCTGCCTCCAGGTTGTCTACCTCAGGGCTGCACTGCAACGGCATCAGAGCCAGAAAGCCGGACGGAATTGGGCCCTTAGTGTATTTGAAACTGTAAACTATGTCACCTCAATATGAAGAAAGCTTTTGATTTCACAGCATATTAAGCTACCTGAGCAGGTCACAATCATTACATTACAATAAGTTCCTGCTAATTCAGTAAATGTGAACCGATTTTGGAATGAAATGAAAAATAAAAATAATTCAATATTGAAGTGTTTAACTACTTGCAGTTACAATAATCACAAAATATAGATTGCACAAATTGTCCCAATTTCTAACAGGGCATGAATTACTCAGTGCTACCGAGTAGACAGTATATTTTGAATGTGTGTTTCAGACAGAGTAAATTAAGGGAGTATACTATGCCAGAGAAGAAAATCCAGCGTAAAGTCATGTCAGTGTTAAGCTTTATGACTAATGTTTCATTTGATCACCATATATTGGTCCCTGACATTCAATTTTTAATATATAATTAAATACTTAAAAGGCAGAAAACCAGAACACTCACAACCAAACAAAGGTCACAAATCTCAAGCTCTTTTTCAACCTCTGTAAGGATATCAGAATCCAAAGTTTCTCCAAACCACACAACATGAGGGCGCAAGAGGCCACTGCAATCTTCACACCTGCAATCCATAAAAGATAAAATTATTTTCCAGAGAGAAGAAAAACTGCAAGGAAAGTAATGCCTTTAGGAGTCTTCTGTTAATTTACTTTGCTGTACAATGGCATCTGGCTTATTACTAATCTAGACAGTGTATATTGTATTGCTTACATTCTAATGCTAAAGGAATGCTAAACAGTACAAATAACCACACACTTCAGAAATGTTGACCAATTCTGAAAACTAACATGGATAAATAAGGGCCATGACCCATCAAATATAACTGATTTTAATGTAAGAATTAACACATGCTTAATGTTCTACTACTAAAATCAAAGCTATATAGACATGCTTAACTATGGCTAGACCATGCCCAGCTTTCTACTGATACTTAAAGGCGAAACTAGAAAATACTTTAAACCTGGTGTTAACAGAATATGTGTAAATCAAGAAGTGATCCTTCAAATTTCCGAAATTACTTTGCAGGGTGGGGAGAGAAGATTCAGCAGGGGACTATAGGGTACCATAAGAGGGAGCTTAATGCTCTCCTCCCCATTTGTTTTAGCAGCAAATTACTGTTTGAGCTGAGTGGCCACACATATTCAGCAAAGCTCAGAGAACCAGTGTTTTGTACTCCTTATAGCAGTGCTATTTCTCTTATGTACAGCATTACAAAGACTTCCATATGTTATAGCACACCACTCACCGAGGGAGATGCTCCACAGGAATTCTGGCATCTTCAGCATCTGAATCAGGAGCACTAGAATTTAAAACATAACATTTTGTGTCATTTCCTATGTGTGTCCCTCCATCACAAAAATATCAGCTTTAGATGATGAGCACAGATGACTGGCAAAATAGACCCTGTCTTGCCAAAAGTGGTCTTGTGGTGAGGTAGGGAATGATATTTGGTGATGTGAAATATAGGTTTGAGTGCCAATTAAAATAGTTTACTCTTATGAAAACTCTTATGAAATTTACAAACATTTAGTAAATTTTCAGGTAAGTTTTTTTTCTTTTGCTTGATACTTAAAAAGCATTCTAGAAATCTTTGTACAAACTTCTTAAAATAGTAACATTTATATAGCACCTGGAATGCAAAGTGCTTCATATGTGCTTACCATTATGAAATTCTCACAACAACCCTGTAACAATTCTTACAATATCCCCTTACTGTAGTTGAGATTGAGAAATTTGTATAAGGTCAGCTAGACCTGAACCAAGGAAGTTCTGATTCACAACTCAATTTCTTAGCCATTATGCTACAACAGCTCCTATGTATCAGTCATAATATCTAGATAAAACACTTTTCAAAAGGCTAGAAATGACAGAAATAAGAAAAATAAGCTGTGAATTTTGATTTAACGTATTAGTTCACGGATCACAGAAATGTATGTTCACACTTTAGCCTTAATTTAGGAGAAAACAAGGGTCCCTGATAACCCAGATCCTCATAAATCCCTACTGCCATTATACAATTTCTATTTCCACAAAATGTAGATATTATAGCACAAATGATTTACCCTTTTCCAGCCAAAGCTGGACAGATTGGACTCTTGTGATTTGATCTGACATGTCCACAACTGGTACACCGTGTTTTGAATAAGCTACCTATCAAGTAAAAAGAAAATCCCAGATTAGAACTTGAAATCTTGTCCTTGTTTAGGAATTCAACACTTTTAAAATCTACTAGAAGTGTAATTCTAAGACATACTGGGAGAACTTAGAATTTGAAAAAGTAAGAAATTCCACTCTGGAAAAGTTATAGAACACCTAGAAGCAAAACAAGAGAGTGACTTGCCAAAGACCATCTAATGGGTTCATGGCAGAGGCGAGATACAAGCTGGGAAAGTCTGCATTCACAGCTTGGTCTCTTACTGACAATGCCACATCAGTTCTCAACTTGTGACTGTAACTAGTCCTTCTCAAATTTAAACGTAACTAGTATTATATATATGGTACAAAATATACTGGTAGGATAAATTTATTTAGTAAAACCCAAGTATGCTTTCTACATGTTTCTAGAGCATGTTCTAAAAAGCATGTTTTACAGTTTAACATTCAGTTAAACTGTCTTGGAAAAAAAAATGATGTGAACTAAATACTATGGGTTGCATCATGATTTGACATGAAGCTCAGCTCCATCATTGAAAGCTCTTGCAGAAGGAGCTTCCAGTAACAGAGCTGTGCTGCTTGGTAAGTCAGCAGATAACCTTGTGGCTGAAATCTAAGGAATCCCATGCATGTGACTCAAGCACTTTTGCGTGCTGAGGATTTTCCAGGGCTGCTGCGGCGCCTCTGTGTGACCCTCCAGCCTTCAAGAGAAGCTTTTGCAGTGATGACGACGATAAGGATGCTTTGGGAAACAGAAGCCCTGAAACAACTTTTATGTGCTTTGGATCCTTCCTGACCTGCTCATGCATGCAAGTCTCACCCTATGATTCAGAGGTGGCTGGCCAGGATCGGCACTGGCCCAAAGTCCACATATATCAGAGTGCGCTTGACCAGGCCAATCCCTGAAGAGTGGCACAAGCACCTGATGCACTACCAGGCAATTGGAAGGAAGTGCCGTGGGGAGGCCTCTGAGAAGAGTTTTAGTCTAGGTTCCCCAGCCAGCTGGCCCGGCCATTGCTCTTATTACAGGTGGAAATTTCTAAATTGCCTCTCAGTGCCAATTTACAAATGACTGAATCTCCCAACAGTTTCATTTTCATGAAATCAGTTGCAGGGGATGCCAAATCAAAGCCTCAAGCAAAGCTAAAGGAATGTTTAATTCTTTTCCCCCATGCTGCTTTCTTAATGAAACACTGCCCCACAGCTGCTTTTAAGCCTGCAAAATGGAATAGGTACAGATCTCCCCATAACATGCTTGCCTCAAGTGAAAGGGCATATACGGGAAAGCATCCAATCATAGTACATTTCCAGGTTTCCATTAATGAGCATTGTTTACCCTTCAAAATACTGGAAAACCTGCACAATGGATAGGTGAATGAGATATTAAAAATGGCTGTGGATTCTTACCATGAATTTCTAAGAGGTGCTTTGTTCCTGCTTTTCTGTGGAGCTCATCAATGTTCTGGGTAATGACCACAACACTCCTGCCTTGCTTGCTAAGCCTAGCCTCACACTCTGCTATGGCAATGTGTGCTGGGTTTGGATGTTTACTCATCATAAGCTCCCTACGGTAGTGGTAGAATTCCCACACCCTAGAGGAGTTCCGTGCAAAAGCCTCTGGAGTAGCCAGTTCCTGGGGAGAAAGAAAAAAAAGTTTGGTCAGTGAAAAAAATACCCGTATAAGCTTATAAAACCTCATGTTCACTTGTAAGCATGCAGGAAGTGCTTAGCATTTATGTAGCCCATTTCAAAGTTATTCAGATACAGGAATGGAGGAATCAAACTTGCTTTTAGGCTGTGTGTTAAATCATTTGGCATAAAGCAAAACATTTAATGAACTGGGTTGATAACGCAGCTTCATAAACGGAACTGAATACCCAATCAAGTGGAACATTGCACCAAATTTTAGACTTGAGAGTCTCTATAACAATAACAAAGTCACCACTGCAAAAATAGCCACTTGACAAATGATGTCTAGGCTAACAAAGAAATCCTTACATACAGACTAAGCCAATATTATTACTCTTCATACTGTTGATGACCAGGCTGAAGCATGCCAAATGGCATTTGAATTAATGACTGATGCCAAATTTGGATCAGAGATTTCAAATCTCATACTTTTTACCAGTATATATCCATTAATTTATTCATCCGTCTGAAATAAAGTATAACTGAAAGCAGCAGTGACAATATTCTGTAGAAAAGTAAGTCACACAATCACCCTTACCAACAAGGTATTCCAATACCCCAACAGCCAATACCCCAACAGCCAATACCCCAGACTCATTTATTTAATTAGGGCTGGTATCCCAGATAAATAAATATGCCCTTCCTATACTGCACAGAAAGCTTTGCAAAAGTGGCTAATCTTGGAGAGTTAATCTTGTTTGTGTCAAAGGGGGAAAAAAACTGATGCATAAATATGCTATAACCAATATTACTAGTTAACTACTAATTAACAGTACTCAGAATCCCAAAAATATGAACCAGTAAGCTTGTTCTCAATTTCAGAATTAGTTGCACAAATACCAAAAGACAACATTAAGGTTTAATGCTTAATTCAATGTGTATGTGAATTAATGCAAGGATCAATTCCCACAGAGAAGCATGGATACTTCCAGGTAGCTTGAGGAGTCAGCAACGCTTGTATAGAAGCGAAGGACAGTACTTACCTGGGCTTGCCATTTCCTCCAGTAGCCTCCTGCACCTCTGAAGGTTGGAACTCCACTCTCTGCACTGACACCAGCCCCTGTAATAATAGCTATGTGCTTTGCTTTAGCAAATGCTTCTCGAAAATCAGCCATATCTTTTTAAAAAAAGAAAAAATATATTTGTTTCTCTTTTTCTTTATAAGATGACACACTGGTGGGTCGCGAGTCGCCATTCACCCATTTGAGAACCACTGATCTAATTAATTCTATCAGCCCCACTTGTTAGGCACATGAATCAATTTGGTACACTTGTGTTCAACTTTAAAAGCATGAAAGCAGCAGAAAGCATACATGCACTTATTGAGGTAATGAGGTATCAACTCTAGTTAAGGGCTCTCAGACAGCAAAATTGTAAGGTTCAGAGAATCAAGACTTACTGACAATCCAAACTGACAGCTACATGGACTCTCAGTGTAACACAATAGAGGGCATCTTCTCATATATTACAGGACTTAAGTGAGCCAGAGTAAAAAAAAGTTCTGGATTTCAACTGTATGGTTACCGCTAACCAAACTTATCTATTTATTGTAAAATTAGCCATGTCTTTGACAGCAAAACTGAATTGTTGCTAGCTACTTCCAGAAATTCATCATTAAGTATGTACAATTCTGCAAAATCAAGCAGCACTTTAGATGCACTTTAGACATTGTGCTGAATTGTGCCCCTTGATCTGAAAGGCATATCCACATACTTTATAGGTTACAACTAAGAAATTCATGTTCATCTTCTCCAGTCAGTCAGACACACAAGAATGGCTGTAGGAAAAGCAATAATACCTATATCTATTAACTTTCAGAGCAAATTTTCTTGAGTCAGAGATGAGACAAGAAAAAGAATTCCACACTATTTTAGAGAGACTTCTGAAAGTATGGCACGCTGAAAAAAAATAACCTTCAATTTTTCCTGGAATAATGCAGAGTAGTTTTATGGTAATTTTATAATACATTATTTAAAAAAAAATACAAGATCAGGAACATTGTTTTCCTTGTAAGGCAAATGTGAGGGAGACTTGTTATGTGCTAAATCTCTTTCTACAACTGTCCCCTCCCTTCACCAATTCACCCCCTACAAATTCCTCCTAAATAACTTTCTAGTGAGCAAGGGTGTCATTTGCAAGGGAGAACTGGCAGGCACAGTTAGAATCCCTTCCTCCCACTGATTTTCCCCTACAAAACGCTCCATCCCCACATGCATTTGTCAAAAAAAGATGCAATTCCACCCTTAGATAGCTAACAACATAAAATAACATGGGATCATCATGGGATAACACCATCATCATAAAATAGCCATTTTTTAAAAATGTGAACAATACCTTTTAGAAAGGACATAAACCAAAGAGCCCATTTTCTGTAAAATCACCACCAACAGTTGTTCTTAGTTGCTTAAATTATATGAGGTGGACTGATTGTACCAATGTCAAATTAATGGTTTGAGTTCATGGTTCTTTCAGAACACAGAAAAGAGAAAGAACCAGACATCTTATCTTGTGTGTACACAGAAACAAACACATGCCATTGGAGGACATTTATCTTACTTGAACTGGGCCGAGCCATTTCAAAGCAAGTCTTTTGTTTCTTGGAAGAAGTAGGTTTCAGTCCACAATATACTTGAGAAGCCAACCTCCTCGTGGTAAAGTGGAAAAGATTCATCAGGATCACTGCAGGGTACTAATGCAGGCAGAAAAAAATTAAATGGAAAACCTGAAAATCTTTGTCTGACAAATGGCAAAGAAAATCATAACAGCACTGGCAAGGTTTACAGGCAAATTACATACCTTCATCAATATTTTTTGGAATGTCTTGTTCCCTTCACTGGGCTTTTTAAAACTTAAGAATTTTGGGCTCAGAAAGAGATGGGTATTGTCTTAGCATGTCACAAAGTCACAGTCACACAGTTTCACCTGCAGGAGTTTCTAATACACCAGGTTGTCCCAGCATGAGAAGCAGACCACCACCCTTTGTACAGTATTATTAAATTTCTTAGGTTTAGAATGGAAGAAGGAAGCCTATAAGTTTGCCTGCAAGCTTGCTGTGTGTGACTGAAAAGTGAATAATTTTTGAATTACAAGTGTGTCAACATAAAGTCTGTCTTTTAATCTGGCTTTTGACAATTAATTAAGAATATATACTGCTTTTCAACAACAGTTTACATAGCTAAATAAAGTCATATATTCAGCTCTTTAATATGCCTGACAGTCCTGGAATTTTGATTAATTGGATAAAGGGGAATCTCATTTTTCTGACAATACAAAGCACAGTTATATATTAAATATGATCAAAAATTAACATGATCGTTTGATTCACAAACCTTTTATTCTTATAGTTACAGCTTCTTTTTCCTCCTGGTGCATCAATATTAAGAGAATTGGGAAGATCCTTTTAAACGCCATATAACAACTCATTGGGATAATTAAAATATTTTGTAAACATAAATCCTGCCCTAGTCTGAGGCTTGCAGTCTGAGGAAAGTTAAAATATACATTGCTTTCAACACTCGAAAAACAGCAATAATTGGACTGGAAATTACTCTCACAGTAAAAGAGAGGCAATTGGGATTAAAATCACTATTCAAAACAAAAAGGCTGAGAAGACATAGCTGCTGTCTGCGCCAAATAAAAATTAAAATCTCAAAAAAAATAATTCTTGAATATTTAAGCAATTTAAAAAAAAATGCTGGCAAGAAACTGGCTACCATGGACTGAACTGCTATTCCTTTGCAAAAGCTAGATATAAGAGACTGTAATTCAAATTGAAATCCTAATTAAATGTTCTGGAACTTTGAATGCAGCTAGCGAATTAGCTAAAAAAGGTAAGAAAAGCCCTGCTGAATCAGGCTACGGGCCATCTAGTCCAGCATTCTCTTTCCAGCTTCTTCCGGAAACCCCACAAGCAGAGAGCAAGTGCTTATAAGAGACCTGAGCCTCTGAAAATGGCAGAGGGCACCAGTCAAGGTAAGATTTCAAAATAATGCTGCATCCTATCTTGTAAACGCTGCCCTTCACTGCAGTAATATAATACAGGCATGCCCCAGTATTCATGGGGGATAGGTTCCTGGCCCCCCATGAAACCATGGATAAAAAGGAACCTATGTTAAGTATAGGGTCCTCCCCTACACCCACCCCAAGCAAGGTTTTTTAATGACCCAGAATGATTATAAAGGAAAGTAAGGAGACCCCCCCCCCCACAAATCCATGGATAATTGAAACTGCAGATACGGAATCCATGAATACAGGGGTCCACCTGTAATTCCTTTTATTTACATAACCTATCATGCAACTATCATGCAGAGTTGCACCTATCATGCAACTCTGCCTACTAAACTGGAATCTAGGCAGTTTCCCTCTCCAATCCCTCTATGATCTTCTGGTGAGGACTGTTTTCATGCAGTCAGGCTTGCTTCCAAACCAAATAGTTTATGAAAAATCTGGCTGCGGATACAAGCATGTGGTAGCATTGAATCAGGACCCCAGAGATTTGGATTAAAATCCTACCTCCATCACAAACATCCTACATTTGATGTTAACACATGGTTGGGGGTTAGCCTCAGTTTCCCAACCTGTACAATGGAAAGAATACCCAATGACATTGTACTATTTAACTGTTCGTTTGCAAGCGCTAGTTTCTTTTTTCTTACAGTTCAGCAGGAGGAGAATTTCCAAAAAGAAAGCAGACGAAGAACTAGAGGGTCAAGAAGCAAGTCCAAAAGCTCCTTTACTGATTGAGGGCTGCAATCCATCCACAGCGACCTGGGAGTAAGCCCCATTAACAATGAGACTTAATTCTGAGTAGGCATGCATAAACTTGGCCATTTTCAAGAGTTGGCTTGCAACACAAAACCGATCAAAACAAACAAGCATGCCTTTATCAGAGCTACTGTTTTCCCAAGTAAAGACAGGAGGCTGGTAGAGTAGAAACTGGAGGGAGGCGGCAGTGTCCCCACACACCACGCGAAGTCATTAAAGGAGGTCGATAAGCCCGTTTCGGGGAGTGAGGCGAGGACACCCTGAGCGTCGCTGGCCACTCCCCCATGTTATCATGCACCCACCTCTCTGCTGAGTGGAGGGGGGAAGGCGGTTGTGGGGGTCAGCTGAGAGACCACCATGGCGGCCATAGGACCCCTTTCCCCCACCTCTACTCACCCACCGCCTGCACGGCGCGCCCAGCCAGGTCCCGCCTGCGCCAGGCCGAGCAGCAGGAACAAGAGGCGTCACAACAAGGCGAGGAAAGGGGCGGGCCCACTCGCTGGATCTCCCAGGCGCCAGGGGCGGCCCTGCGTGAAGCGCCGCACGTCTCGCCCCGCCGACAGTCGCCTCGCTGCCTTAGAGCTTAGTGCGGTAGCCGAGGAGGAGGGAGGCGTACGGCGCAGCTGTCAGCAGGCCCCACGCCCACCGCGTCTTTGCGGAGCGCATGCATAGGAACGTATAAGAGGCCGCTGGTGCCGTCTCGTCTGCCTCACAGACCTTCGCGGCTCTTTCGACCCGCACGCAGGACGACGGCAGCGCAGTTCTTTGCCCGCCTACTTGGAAGTAAGTCCTACTAGTCCCTTGGAACTTGCGTCCAGGTAAGCGGTGTAAGGATTGCACAGCCTTCAACGAGTGAAGTTATGTTGAAAGTAGCTTCCAGTGGCTCGCATGCATTCTTTGACTAAGGCTGCAATCCTATGCACACTTTCCTGGGAGTAAGCCCAATTTAACAGTGGGGCTTACTGCTGAGTAGACCTGCATAGGATCGTGCTCTAAATCTATATTTTTGGACTTAAAAATGTTTTGTGTTTTTATTTTTGCAAATAAATCTGTTAGAACAGGGGGAAAAACAAGTTGGAGGTAGAAGTGCTCCTTTGGATTCTCTCAAATGGTTTGTATGCTATTTATCATAGGACACAATTCTACGTGCGTGTACACACACACACATTTTGAGAACTGCTAGAATAAAACCATTCATTTAGCTGTGTATTGCTTGTGATTACTGACTGATTTTGTGAGTGGTCTCTCTCTAGTCCTATCTGGAGATTCCAGGGGTTGAATATAATCTCGCAGAGTTTTCTGTGTCTCATGATCAACACATCCTTTTAAGATCCCCTACTATACATAAGGGACATGGTGGCACTGCGGCTTGAACCGCTGAGCTGCTGACTGGCAGTTCAAGATCACACAACGGAGTGAGCTCCCGTCACTTGTCCCAGCTCCTGCTAACCCAGCAGTTCAAAACCATGTAAAAAATACGAGTAGATATATAGGTACCACTTCGGTGGGAAGGTAGCAGTGATCCGTGCTTATAGTCATGCTGGCCACATGACCACGGAAACTTATCCTCGGTCAAACACCAGCTCTTCAGCTTGGAAACAGAGAGGAGTACCGCCCCCTACTGTTGGTCACTTTACCTTTACAGTACTATACAGTACATTACTGTACAATGTACTATACAGTACATTACTATACAGTACATTATTTCTTAGAAGTCCCTGTGAGATCAGTGGGACATATTCTAGTCCTAAGCATGCATATGATTATAGTCAGACTTAGGCTGGGCCCTGCATTCAAGCAGACTTAGTGCACTGTACTTCTAATTGTGCAGAGGACTGCAACCTTAATCAAATTAGTGTAAGAATAGATTCTCCACTAATCTACACACAGGGTGGATTTGTGTTAATAAGCACTAGTCAAAACGGTGACTTAGGAGGGGAAAACAGCTTCAAGCAGTCATCAATCAATCAACAGGTATTTATATACCGCTTTTCAACACAAAGTGGTTTACATGCAAATAGTAATAAAGTTAAATGGCTCCCTGTCCCAAAGGGCTCACAATCTTAAAAAATGCAGAACATTAGCAGCAACAGCCACTAGAATGAGACTGCGCAGAGGTGAAGAGGGATAATTACTCTCCCCCTGCTAAATATAAGGAGAACACCACTTGAAAAGTGCCTCATGCGCAGTTAGCAGGGGTACTCATCACTTAAATACAAATGTTAGCATAGAGTCTGTATCAGGGGGTGGCCCTGCCCATGCAGTTAGATAGGAACGAAGTGACGCCAGGGGGCGGGCTTAGTGGCCATGTTTTTATACTCAAAATGCTGATTCCAAGCATTTCAGATTGCTTTGCGCGTAGTGTTTAGGACTTCAGTTTGTTTAGGGCTGCATACTTTATGAAGTAATATTTTATTTTTATTTTATTTCTTCATATCTACTTCAGTTTGTGAAGGGCTACATACTTTATGAAGTAATATTTTTCAGTAGCAATGAATCACAATGATTTTAAGTACCTGTGCAAAGTAATCCCATTTTTCTGACAGCGATTCGCACACCTGTATGCAGAACACGTAGGCATGATTAACAAGGTTGATATTAACTTTTACACACGGGCAGGGAGATTTTTATTCGAGAATCCACGGCAATCCTCCTTCGTGGCAATGATCTGAGTCAGCCATATTGTTACACCAGACCCATGCGTTGGCCATATTGTTAGACCAGACCATGGGACCAGACCCATTGCGTCGGCCATATTGTTAGACCGGACCATGGCTTCAAGAATATGATGTCATTTCTTCTCCATGTTATTATAACTCCATGATCTGTATTTACAATATAAATCTGCACAGCCAAGCATTCTACTTCTAGAACTACATGACTGCCAGCACAACCCTAAATTGCACAGGCACACATCTACAGTAGAAAACAGGTTTCAACATCTATTTAGTATCAGCCTAGGGGCTGATCCCTCCTGGGATCCTTGATTTTAAGAAAATATCAGCAACTTGGTTTTCTTCTGAAATGTGCCCACTGATCTAGTTAACTTCCAGAAGGATGCAAGTTTCCCCCTCCCATAGCCTTGTTTGGGGTCAGGATGCCTAAACTCCTTCCTTCTACCTCCCTCTTCCCATTGTTTGTGCCTGTTCACCACATTCCAGGTAAAGAATTCCTGTTTCCCATTCCACATTCCTGTTTCCCATTCCAGGTAAAGAAGGAAGAGAATGAAGCAAGCCTTTTCTCCTTTTCTATTCTTCCTTCCATTCCCCTTCTCAAACTTTCAGCTTCTCTGGAACAGAAACATCAGGTGAATACATAGGCTAATTCTGCACTCTAAAACAACTGTTTGTTCTAAAGCTGCATGTGCAGGATGCTGTAACCCAAACTGGAACCTCTCTCCATGTGAATGGCTGCATTTGGCTTCATTCTCTCAGATTCCCAATCTGTGCACATCACATACATATTGTGCCTACCTTGCACAGAACATGTGAACACCTGTCCCCAGCGACAATGATTCATAACCTGAAAGCCAACTACAAGAATTACGGATCCCATAATTAGGGGTGTTTGAAAATGGTGGGGTGTTTTTTTTGGGGAGATTGTATTTGAAAGGCAGAAAACTGTGTTTTTATTCTAAGATCTCATTCCAAGTTCTCATTTTTATTCATCTTAAACGATTTAAAAGTGTATTAGGTATGTGATGTAGGTGATACAGTGTCAGCAGATACAGCCACAGTATTATTCTAATTGAAAAGTAATCTGTTTTAATTTCTGGATAAAATCTTCAAACACCAAAATCTGGTGTTCTGTGTTTTTATTTGGATATTTTAACACCAAAAAGGTGGTGTTTTTTATTTTATGTATTTTAAACAACAAAAAAACCCTCCCATAATGTAAAGAAACACAATTATTTCTTTGCAAGAATTTTGAATTTTCTTGTCAGAATCTGTATCAAGAGGTAAATGCAGTATGCCAAAACTTAGTTACTTTATATCTGATAACAATGTCTTGTGTTACAGCATGTGAAGTCAAATAAGGCACAAACATTAATAAAATCTGAAGTAAACCATCTGTATTCTAACACACAAATATTCTGTATCAATTAAATACAGTATAGCTGAAATATAATATAAATTACATGTCTTTACAGGAAATTGTAAAATACTAGAAGTCAGCTTCCTATACATATAAATCAAAGAAGAACAGCAGCTTTTCTGAAAGGTCCCATTACCTCAATTACTTTCTAAAAAATAAAGAACAAATACAGCAGGCTATTCATCTCTTTCCTTTTTACCATGTGCTACTTTACAAATGTCCAAGACAGTATCTATACATGAAATGCTCACCAAGAACTCAATAGCATCACACCAAATCCACAATTAAAAATCAATTTAATTTTACAGATCACTTCAGAATACATTATCCAAACTTGGTCACAGCCAGTGCATGATTTGTAGTTGTGATTCACTACTGCTGCTTTCTTTCTTCTCTCTGCTTTAAAAAACATTGTTAAAAATTTTGTCTGCTTTCCCCTCTGCGCTAATACTGTTTCTGCATTCAAATTGCCTGTGTGGGCACATGGACACATCAGAAGTACAAGCTTAAGCCATTGTTAGCATTTCCAATAAATGTCAAGTCAGCACAGTGGCAGGCCCATAGGAAGGAAGACACACGCACGTGTACACGTACACACACACACACACACACACACACACACACACACACATACACACACATTCTATTCAGTGTGTTATTAAACACAGGATATAAGGCAGCATGGTGCCTGGCATTAACCTTAACCTCTAGAAATATGGCACCAAACTATCAGTGAAAAACACATACAATAAAAACAAAAGATATAAACAAAAAGTGTGACCATCTAATAAAAGTTCTTTGGTAATGAACAGCATATTGTAGGTTATCCCTCAGGTACATACAGTATATACATCCCATTGCTTCCCCACAAAATAAAATACTTAAAATATGATCTAAATTGTTAACAATCAAGTACCTCACAGTTTATCTACAAATTAACTGTAATTTAGTGTGCAGCCATGTTTGCTTTTGGTAGGCAAAACTCTGTCTCTCTCTCTCTCTTTATATATATATATATAATTTATTAAAAAAGAATTATGTCCACAACTCAAACGTCCAGTAGACAGATTAAACCTATACAATCACGCTGAAAAGTGTTTCCACACAGTGATGTGTGCAGCAAGTGCAAAAACAACAACAAAACTGCAACTTCAATTAATCCAAGATTTCCTGATCTCCTGTTTTCTAGAAAAAGCAGAAGCCGCTGCATCTCCTGACTGACAGAGGACTCCTTCCCCTGTGGCAGAGGGTGACCCTTGTAGAACGGAACTCTTCCACTTCTCCATGTTAGATGATGCCTGAGTCTGTGAAATGCTATTATGTAATTTTGTCAGAGCAGGACCTTTAGTGAGGCATTCAGGACGAACAAATATTCCATGGCGTGGCTTGCAGCGGAAGTACTCCCTGCCATTTACTGTTCCATCATGTTTCCCTTAAAACAAAACACAAAATATTAGTGGGCCATCTAGGCATGACATGAACACAATTCCAGTTAAAAGCTTTTGACTATTGAGCAGTTTAACAGTTCGATCTGTTTAGTACTTTTTAGAATGACAATCTGTCCAGGTCCCACCACAAATGATGTCATGACCCAAAGTGCCATCATTGTGACACCAGAGTCTGATGCTTTCCTGAGAATGCAGTAATAAGTTGGCTTATTTCTCAGCCATTTTCCAAAAGCAAAGTGAATCAGAAAAAAACCTTGTTTAAAACGTTGACACAAGCAAAATAACCACACAGCCCTTCAACTTTTCCAGTGCCCCATCTTCGTATATTTTCAGTGATGGCTGCCCTAGGTGCTATGAGACACACCTGAAATTGGCTTGTGACCCGGTACTGAATCCCGACCCACAGTTTGAGAAACACAGTATTAGAGGAATTAAATTTTGGAAATTACCAACAGTTCTTACAAGAATCACACACACAAGATTGAGATCCAAGATTTAAAAATGTATGAAGATATTGTATAGAAAGCCTTATTCTGATGGTGGTGAATTTAATGTTGAAGGTAAAGATTATTATCAATCAATCAACAGGTACTTATATACCGCTTTTCAACACGAAGTTCACAAAGCGGTTTACAGGCAAATAGTAATAATAAAGTTAAATGGCTCCCTGTCCCAAAAGGGCTCACAATCTAAAAAAAGGCAGACCGCCAGCAACAGCCACTAGAAAGACTGCGCAGGGGTGAAGAGGGACAGTTACTCTCCCCCTGCTAAATATAAGAGGAACACCACTGGAAAAAGTGCCTCTTGTCCAGTTAGCAGGGGTTAAAGTGTGTATTTCAATTTCATTGGCTAAACAAAACTGCTTCAAACTATGGGGTGGTGAGTCCGAATACTGGGGCAGGCAGGCACAGTGGCCAGTGCTGTATTTGGTGCAAGAGAGGAAGTGGCTGGAGGTCACCTCGTGGTAAGGGGATATTTTTACCCTTACCCCATGTTGAGCCCAGCCACCCTTATGGGGCTACTCAGTTCTGCACCAGCTATTTAGCTGGCACAAATCCCAGCAGCCCATATAAGGCTGCAAGGCATAGGAATGGAGGTTAGGATTTGGTGCATGCTGCTGCCACTGATTCTGCCTCCTTCTGGGCCTGATTTCCTGCCATTTTGCCTTCCCCCTGCCCCAAAATGCCCCCACACCCTTGGAGTGCCTTCCTGTCACCCTTTCTGCGCTGGCCAGGTCAAACGTATCCCAGCTGACTTGTGCTGCGTCCTGATCTGGCTCTCCTGAGCCGCTGCAAGCCGCTGCACGGGCCCAACTCACTCCTGAGGTGGCGCAAACATACCTTTCAGCACATTTGCAATACATTTGCGCTGGTTCATCTGCAATTTTGGCCGGCACAGTTAGGCCAGCAAAGTTTAGCCTGCACAAGGGACATTGTAAAGTATGTTTGGACCATTCTCAGAGTTAGAAAGGCCAGCACACAGATGTGCACCATCTTCCCTGACTCTGAGTGTGGTCCAAACGTGCTTTACGATGGTCCTTGTGCTGGCCAAACCTTGCTGGCCTAACTTTGCCGGCCTAATTCCAGGTTATTTTTGAAAAAGCAAGTCAGCTTGCTAAAAGCCCCTGCTTACTGGGCAAAGAGGCACTTTTTCAAGTGCTGCTCATATATTTAGCAGGGAGAGAGTAACTGACTCCCTTCACTACAGCACAGTGTCTTTACTAGTGGCTGTTTGCTAATGTTTCTTCTCCATCTATTTAGACTGTGAGCCCTTTGGGACAGGGAACCATTTAGCTCAGGGGTCTCCAGACATTTCAGTATGAGGGCCACATTGTATATTTTACAGATTTTCGCAGACAGAAAAAAAAATCAGTTTGATGAATGAAATTTAAATGAGAACGTAAGAAATGCCTTGCTGGATCAGGCCAAAGGCCCATCTAGTCCAGCTTCCTGTATCTCACAGTGGCCCACCAGGTGCCTCAGGGAGCTGATGAATATGAATGAACACGTTTCACTTGTATCCTTTTTGGAATCAGCAGGATGTCATTCAAAAGAGATATGTGACATTTACAAAGAATGCTGTGCTTTTACTGAGAAATGATAATGAGCAAAAATGTCAGATATTTAAGTTGCTATGAGCCAGATAAACTTTTGTGGCAGGCCAGATTTGGCCCCCAGACCGTAGTTTGGGGACCACTGATTTAGCTGTTTGATTTTCTCTGTAAAGTTTGAACTTTTTTTTTAGGTAAAGTGATATTTAACTATTCTCAATTTATTTATTTAACCATATTTTATCCCACCTTTGTCCCCCTAAGGGGAGAACAATAACAACTTTCTTCTTAATGCTCATGCAATTTGAAGTATCCATAAATGCCAATAGCCTGATCTGAAGGTACATAATGTTGCGGCCTTGCTGAAGCAAAGTAGGTCTGGATCTGGGACAGTGCCTGGATGGGAAACTGCCACAGAATCCTGTGTATTATACTTTGTGTTTCATAATTTAAAAAAGTGGGATATCAATGCAATAAAGAAAGGTGAAAATATGTTGCTAAGTTCCCAGGCTGGAGTTGTGGGATTCTAGAATACAGATAATATTAACAGAACTAGACATTTATTTTTACAGGATTCTAATCAGACAATAAAAACTATTTCTTACCCATCTGTAAATGTAATTCAACGCCAACCCAGGTACCAGCTGAAAAATCCACAGGCCCCACATATCTGACTATGCCAGTCTTATTACTACTGATATACACTTGTTCTCCCACTGCCAGCCAGCCAGGGTGCTCTTCAGAAGCAGCATTTTCACAACTAGAGACATCTAAATTTTTTCCAGTGAAGTCATCTCCTAAAAAAGAATCTGCATACATCTGACAATATGAAGCTTCTTTTACTACAACAGCTAATAAAGGGTTTTCAACAGTGTTTGACAGCTGGTATTCCACTGGTGTAGGTTTCAGGTGGCTCACAGGATTGTCTTGGTTGCAGGTAGTTCTTGAGAAATCAGAGTCACAGTTCATGTCAGCTGTTGATCGCTTTTTTCTTCTACCTGAACCACCACTGGAACGGAACTGCGAAGCCACTGAATATTCAAGTTCCTTTCCATCTTCAGCACCCATGAATTCTGTAAATGCATGATCTTCAAAAACATTTGAAGTGTGCTCAATTACTGCTTCCCGAGATGTAAATTCAATCCCATGTTTTGTGCTTTTATTTGCTGAGGAATCCAAAGCAGAGCAACGTAATTTTGTGGCTTCTGTGTCAGTGGTACTTTCAGACAGTGGCACCTCTTTCGCTAAGGCACTGTTTCCCTTGGCTGGTGACATAGATCTCTCATCTTTAGCCAAGTCTTTTCCTGACTCCAAGGCCTCCTTATTTGAAGACCTTAAATCATGGGCAAGATGGGCTGCAGGAGGATCGTTAGAGTCCAAATCCCTCATCTGGTTGGCTAATTGGTCTGTACTATCACTACACGGAACAAGCATATCAGACAAAGTAGCATTGGAGGCACTGTGGGAAAAGTAGCCACTAGTAATACTGCTAGTGGTGGGGCTACGGGATACCTCTTTTTCAAGGACACGAGAGTTCGCTAAGTCTCCTCTGGAGGATAACCATTCCCTGCTTTCCAGGCTAGCATTGTAAACACTGAAGTCAGCAAACTCCTCGGGCACATATGGCTTCTTGTCAATGGCCTCCAACTCATCTTCTTCGTCAGAGTCCTGCTGCAATGTTAAAGATGCATAGTTACTTCTCTGTATAATGGGTTTTGCCCAAGTTTATTTTAAAAAAGTTTCCTATTCCAAAGCAAGGGCTGTGCATGTTTTCCCTTAAAACAACATGGGATTATACAGATAAAATTATTTTTTTAAGCAAGGGCATGACAAATTATTTCTGAAAAACCAGTATAATGAATACCTAGTTATAAAAAGTACTAAGAATACTGTTTAGTCAGCATGGTTGGGGGCTCACTGTAATGCAACAATACACACAGGCCTGTGAAACTGATTTGTCAGAAAAACTGCAGAAAGTTTATTGTGCTTTTATATGAGTTTGGGGTGCTGATTCCAAAAACACATATCGTTTCAGAGATATGACACTGCTTAGTTAGAGAAGGATTTAAGCAGTTTCCTCATGAGGAAGCTCCTTGAACCGTTCACAAATGAGGCTATGCCGTATCTCCAAAATTAGAGCTGATAGGACAAAACTGATGCCATTTTTTGGAATCCACCCCCTCTCCAAAATATACCCAGGAATAGGTCTAATGTTTAATACAGCAAAACGTGTGTTGGCGTGTGTAAACTTGCTACCTTAAAGCCATATTTGTATCACATCAAATAAAAATTGTGTTCACAACAGGTGGCATCCAGGAATTCAGCGTAATGCTTCCATGAGTGAAAGTGCAGCCTGTAAGACTGCTTCAGAACAAGGATGAGCAGAACACTTCTTTCATTCTCAGAGGGAGCTTCCATTTACAAATTACACTTCCTAAATTAGGAATGCCCTTCCTCTTCCAGGGAATAAGCGTTTTAACTCCAACCAATGGGTACACCAATTTTGTTAATAGCAGAACAATTATTTTCAGTAAAAGTTTAACATATGTTTCTGGTCAGTCCATGAGTTAAGAAAAATTGTAGGCATGCATTTCATGAAAACTGTTAACCTTTTCATGAACTGCATCTTAAGTACAGTAATTTCTGCAAGTGGAGCACCTTACAAAAGAGACCACCAAATGTTTAGTAAAGTTATGCTTTTCCTTTGGGCATCAGAGCTTAGATATAATTTCATTTGATTGCAGCTGAACTTGTACCATAGCAGCTATTTTAACAGCACCTGTCAGCCTCAGAGCTTGATTCTTGTGCTAATGCTGCCTTTGCATAACTCAGAAGAAGCAATATGTCTAGGATGTAAGGAACAGCTTAAATTCATCCAGGGGGTTGTACGTGTCCAGTGGGATAGTTGATTTCTCTTTGATTAGTTAACCCTCCTCCAGTGCCATATTAAACACCTAGTTTGCCATGGGAGGTAAGGGTAAAGCTGTTTTAGACAAGTGGTACTGGTTGTCCAGTTCTTTGGATCATGAAAGACAGAGTTCAATCCTTAAATTCTAAGATATTTTTAAACAAAAATGTCTGGTCCCAATATAGGTTCCATGGTTGATCTGAATAAAAGTATTATTTTGTCTGACTATTACATTTTAATGCCAGTTATTTTTCCTTACAATATACAAATAGTTGGTTTCCCCTGGCTTGTTTTTAAGGTATTGGTGCTGACAGAATTAATGCTAAAGTTTATACAAAACATCTCTGGAGTAATTACTTGCCAAAGATATATAACCACCATGAAGCAAATACTTGTCAAGATGGCAATTGTGGTGAAGCAGTATATAAGAGCATTCTTTAAAAAAAATCTGGAGCAGCTGTATGTTCCTGTTCATGGCCTAGTCACTTTCTTGCTGTTACTTCCATGTTATACACAATGGGTTGTATCCTAACCTAGACTTGTATGAAAAGAAGGGTCACAGGGCCATGCAAGAGGGTGAGATTTTTGCCAACTCCCCCTTCCTTAAGCAGCCTACTATGCTGCATCCTATTTTGTTTCTGAAAATCCCCAGTAGTGACTTTTGGGGGGCCATGAAGGCTTCTGCAGGGAGGGGAGGCATGAAATTTTCCTGTAGGAACTCCTTCTACGCAAATTAGGGTTACACTCCAATATTTAGTCCCAAGAATACTTCTGCATCAATCAAAAGATGTATCAGGATTAATAAAATTTGATCTAGAATGCAATGCAAGCGTAATAGGTTAAGGAAAGCCAACTATGACATATGTGTTCTTCTAAGGGTGCAGGCCTAACCAACTTTCCAGCACTGATATAGCTATGTCAATAGGGCATTTTCAGCATTCTGCAATGAAGTAGTAGTCATGGAGGCCTCCTCAGGTAAGGCAAGGTAAGTTAAGTTAAGGTTTGTTCCCTTACCTCGGAGCTGCATTGCCCTTACCCTGAGCTGTAAAGTTGGTTAGGATTGCACTCTAAGTTATATAACAGCCAATGCTGACATATTTGGAAGAGCAGAGCTTGTGTTTTCTCAGAGAATATATAAAGTGGCTGTGAACCTCTTACTTTCATGGAAGTGTCAAAGACCTGGCTCTACAACATAGTCAACTTCCATTGAGAAAATACTACCATCCAGATAAGCAATGGAATACTTTTGCTGGTTCCATAATGCTTCTACTATCATGATATGCATTTTAATTTAGACATGTGCAACTTCTACTCTCTTGGTCTGGATAAATTGCAATTCCTCCGAAAAACTTTGCCTTGGAATTATCTAGAATGCTCTGTTTCAGATCAATCGTCACATGTACTTTCTCATCCTCTTCTGCTCACCATAAAACTTGTTCTGCGCTTTATAAAGACAACTTAATATACAAATACATTGATTTCCAATGATAATGCTAATACGCAACAAGGTATATAATTGTTAATAAATGGAATATACACCATTATGTTTTTCTAAAACTAGCATACAAGGATCTTCGGAAGAATATAATGTGCTGTATCAAATACTGTTGATTGGTTGGTTGATTGATTGTATCCTGACTTGTACAACTCCCCTGTCCATTCCCCCTGAAGAGTCACTTCTATGCTCAGAAACAGAAGGGAATGTGTTGTGGGGGCTGTCAGAGGAGGTAGAATTGCTTCAAATCGGACAGGCACATCTTCATCAAGTGACCATGCATAACGTAGGCTTGCTGCTTGTCCCCGGTCCAGCAAAGCATGGATTGATTTTATTAAATCTACATTTGGCCTGTTTGTGAAGGTATCCAGCTGTTTCTGTATTTCATCCTAGTTTTCAACTTGAAACATTGTATCAATATCCACTAAGGAACCTGCAATAATATGCAAGTATTATGTATTATTAGGGCATGAGTATATGGAACGTCACTGGTATACGTTCCACTACTGTCTCAACACAAGCTGACAGGACATCATGTGGGGTTCAATTATTCTGTGAAGTTTCAACTTGCTTTGCCACTATTGATTCCTAGCTCTCCAACTGTATGACTATTGAGGTGAGACTTTGCTACAAAGCCAAAAATAGTTTGTGATGGTCTTGAGCCCTTAAGCTTGCCAGAGTTTAGGTGGCAAATCCAGTTACCTCTTTCTGAAAGTTATCCAGATAGTGAAAGCTACAGAGCAATGGCTCGGCTGGTAAACAGCCCTAAATTGTGAGTTGGATACTTTCCAAAAGCAACAATTTGTGTTTTAGTGAATTTGCCATTTAGTTGTTCTCGCTGCAAAATTTCACAATAACTATTCTCATCTTACTTGGGCAGATGAAAGCAAGACTATATAGCCTGCATATAACAAGAGATTCTGTTGTAGTGCAGTGCCAATACCAAAATGTGGTGAGGGTATGCTGGTTAGATTTTCAATGTACTATTACCTGTTAAAATGGATTTCTATGACTTAGATCCAGTAACTGCAAGATGGGTCTCACCATTCATCAGATTTTTTTTTAAACTAGTCCAACAGGGTTTAATCATTTCAGAATCTTCTTCCTTATCCTTCAACTAGCTCAGTTATCAACAATCAGCACACTGTGTCCAGTCATGCTCCTGGAATAAAGGGAAACATTCCTTGCAAACCTTTTTTGTTCTAAAGGACTCTTTCAGAGAAAATATAAGAGCAAGGGGGAATTATATCTGTACAGGATTAGGTAAGTAAAACAATAAGAATCTAATTGTTTTCTGTATCTTGAAAAACAGTTTTCATTAACATCTGAAAAGAACCGGGTTTTCAAAGTGATCACTCAGAAGCAGATATAATCCTCTCAAGTTTTCTCTGCACATTCTTTACATAGCAATATAGTATGGTGTGCAGTAAGCCAGGATGCAGTAGAGCAACCACACCAGTTCTTAGAGACCATCATCAAGCCTATTCAGCTGCCTTATATAACAAAGACATAGTTCCTCCAAGAGCATTTAGGCTGTGCTTGACACACACACACAATCAATTCTTCAGACTCTTCGAGGTCTTGTTTGTGCACCTTTGTAAAAATGTTATACAATGATTTAATGGCACACACAAAAGCTTTTAATAAGGCTTCAAGAGCAAAGAATTTGCCTATACTGTACTCATTTGGCTGAAATGTTCACTACTGCCTTTGGCTGCAATGAATGTATTTCTTAATATTTTACTATTGTCCTAGGGCCCTTAGGCAATATTACTGCATTTTCTGCATTTGGTTTGTACACCAAATTTATCCAGACTCCTCATACAGAAAACAGACAGGACCGCATGAGTAAGTCTAATTGCTGATCTAACTGATCTAACTAGTCAGCACAGGTGACTAGTACTCTCTTAGTGATCATTGTACAGCCACATGTAGTGGAGTTCTGTGCACAATCAAGAGTAAATCTCAGAAGCTTTCAATACTTTGTCAGGTATTTTGTCACTTCTCTTAGGGGAACCTCAATGCATGTTTTGTGCCTCAAGGGTTGAAAGTAAGTCCCTCAATTCCTTTTCATCTGCTGCTTTAGTAGCATGGTGAAAGAGTAGTTTGATTGATGCAAAAGGTTGTGGACAGCTCAAGGGCTGGACATACTGAACAGAAGCTGCCTAAACATAGTCAGTCCTGAAAATGAGGCTCCAGCATTCAGGTTTATGTCAGAGTTGTGAAATCAAGGCCCCGACATTAGTCTTTTGAACTGAAATGGTTTAACTTGATTTCATTGGGAAAAGGATTCTGGCATTTCATGCATGTTAATAGTGCATTAAGCTATGACCTGGGCATAAAGATTTGACATCTGAGTTGCTTAAAATCTTCTCATCTAGAGAGGAATTATAGCTTTCAGATTCATGTGGGAAGCACTGAGCAATTTTAGATTGATTTTATATGGAGTTGCACAATTTCTTTTTTCTTTTTGTTTTAAAGTGGATTTTTTAAATAGTTTTATACTGAAGGGAGACTTATAAACTGTAATTACATAAAATAAAAAATATGTAAGCTTTAACAGATAATTTAACAACCAATATGGAGGCCAGACACATTCCATTACAAGGTTAATTTCAGAAGTCACAGTGGTAGCCTGCCACTATATGGAAAGAGTGGGAACCCTGTATTGCTACTGTAGTCATCACATAGCTACCAATTTTTGTGTAATGGGAGGTCAATAATGCCAGCTGCTTTCCAACAAGAACAAGAAACAAAGATCTCATCATAGTAATATTAAAAGTATCGCTGTACTACTGAAGAGTTTATGTGATTGAAGAAGAGAAGCAGCTGGCAAATAGTGCACGCGCACACACACACCATTTATCAATATTTGTTTATATAATGGTTGTGTGCAACGAGTTGTGCTGAACTCTGACTCATGCAGGTTGAGATTTCACATAACTCTTGGATTTTAAGTTACTGGGTAGTGAATTTCAAACATGTGATGTAGTTGATATATCAGGGGGTCATATTATTTGACCTCAATAATAAAAATTATTGGCTACTGTTGCAGTGATGACAATATATTGGGAACAGTTTAACACAATGACTGATGAAACATGTCATCAATCAGTCCTCTTTTCCTATATAATACTTGCTTACTAGGTGTCGAAATGCATGCTCACAAATCAGTGTGCATAACCCTATATATTGAATAATGTTGATCACCTAAGAAGGGAACCAAGGAAAGCAGACGTTTCACTTATATACAAGTAATGGGTGATCATAAGTGTAAATGAAGAATCTTATACATGAAAATATGCAAAATAACTGAAAATTTGGTAAATATTGGCATTTACTGGTAATTCTTCAGATGAGAGGAGAAAAAAACTCCAATTAGAGGAAAATCTGAAATCCAACAGAGCATGCACTAGTAAGAGAACAATGACTTTTAGTAACAGACTCTTTTGAAAGACAATATAATGAATAGTCAAATGAATTACAGCAAATAAAACAATCTGTCACATGCAAACCAACCAACATGCAATTAAGATATACTCTAAGCAGATTCTTTCTCCACTAGTATAAATGCCCATAATAGGGCTTTAAGCCACCACCAGGCATTATAACAGAAACTGATGCAAAACTTACAATCTTTTCCTCATGTATGCTATTGTGTTCTACTGGCATGCTACTGGCATTACTTCCTGAGGACACAACACAGCCAGCATTATGTACCTGAGATGTTGGCATGCACTGCAAAGGTTAAGACACACAAAACATCACACAAAGAAGATACTGACAAACCCATGCAAGTTAGTAAGACAAGGGGACATTTTATTCAAAACAAAACAATTAGGTTGCCTGTTGCACTATGGTCCAAATTAACTACAGAAATGCATTCAACAAATAGCCCAATCCTATGCATATTTATTTACGAGTAAAAGTCACCAAGTTTATTATTGTTTACTCTCAGGTACATGTGCATAGGATTGCAACTTTAGTCTCTAGCTTTAAAAGCCATAAATTATGGAAAATATATTTTTTAAAAAATAAGTGGTCCTATAGGCTAACACAAACTGACAACTTTGCACAACAATTCAACACACACACACACAAGAAACACATACGGACACATATACAATATCCATGCAAGAATGTTTACCAAAAGGGAGCAAAACTGAAATAAGAAATCATTCAATTAAAAGAGAGAACTAGCACAATTTTAATGTAGGATTCCTAAGGCTCCATGTTAAAAATGCATTCTGAAAATTATTTGCTAAGTAGATGCAATTATTACATACACACAAATTTATCAAGATTCACAAAGCTTAATACTACTTAAATTTCTCCCAATGACCTACCTCTTTGCTAAGTAGAGGCCGAGTTTCAAGAGATGATTTTTTGTTCTCTTCTTTTACCGGCATTAAAGGTTTGAAAAATTTGGGTGGTTGTGGAGAAAATGCTTTAAATGGGCTCACTGTTGATGCATGTGGATTCTCTGATACATAACCTTGGAAAATTAAAAAAAAATCCCAATTAATTGTAATTAATCCCAATTAAATCTAATTGTAGAAAGGAAAAAAAGATATACAGAGCATTCTAAATCATAATTAAAAATGTTGCTCAAGTCTTCAAGCCATGGATTAAAACACATTGTAGGATGTAGTTCCAATGTTTCACTTTGAACTGTGGAAAGCATCTTCAGGGGGTTAACAAATTTTTCAGAGCATCGCACCCTCCTAATATGTTAAGCAACGGGTAACTTATGATCTGAGCAGTTACTCATATTTGAATGCACCTGGGAATTTAAAGGCAGTAAAATAATACTGTACAAAAAGACTAAGGTCATAGATCTCATTTCTATTATTTTCTTTTAATATTTGCATTTACTGACCAAATAAGCTAGAGACAAAAATCTTACCACCAGCATCTTTATTTCTGTGAGGTGAATCCCTGGGCAAAGTACCATAACATGATACGTCTTGATAACTGGAGGAATAATCCAATATATCTAAATGACTTTCTGGCCAAACCTGAAAATCACAAACACCCATATAATCAAGCAAATTAATTAACTTGCAACTAAAATCGATATTTTAATATCAATATTGTAAGAGTTTAGTTTTTTTCAATATAGTCTATTTTCTAATGCAAGTATGCTTTTCTGGTTTATTTATCAATTGCAAAAAATGTCCAGGAACCTTTCATTGTAAAAGGGGGATTTTTAGGTGCTTCTAAACCATTAAATAATTTATTTATTTAATACATAAGCTTGTTTATTATTATTAAATACACAAATTATTAATAAATAATTTATTTTATTTATTTAAAATATTTATTGGTTCTAAATCAGTAAATAATTATTTGGCCTATATTTTAATGATAGAAACATTTTGTATCTTGCCTTTTGTCACCCAAGGAAAATAAACTAAAAACTCTTCATATATGGAGTTAAAATAAATCTTTTCAAAAGTTAACCTGACTTTTCTAGTCAGTAAGGTTCTTACTGCTACATTCTTGTTTAAAAAAATCTATTTTCAGATCATTCATAACGCATAACTCATCAACAGTTGTTCTTGTTCAAAAGATGAGATAAATTTCTACAATACTGTGTTTTCAAATGTCATACCAAAAGTGTACCCAATTCACTTTTCTCAATTTCCATACCTTATCTTCTTCACTGCCAGAAAGATCTAACCGGCTAGAGGATACCTACAAAACAATGAATGTTATGAGAGAAATGAACTACTGTATATACTCATATGTAAGTAAAACAAATTATGCCTTAAAATTGCCCAGAAAACCCGGTTGACTTATACATAGGTTAATACAGTAAATGCATTGAAAGTGCAATCCTAAATTGGAGTTAGGCTGGCATAACCTAAGCCAGCAAAGTTTGGCCAGCAAAAGGGCCACTATAAAGCATGTTCGGACTACTCTTGGAGTCAGGGGGGATGGCTCACGTCACCATGAAAAATCTTTCCAGCAGGCAAAGCAGGGAGGGGGGAGAGCTAGTTTCATATATATGAACTTATCTTCTTCTGACCACCATTTATTTGGAGACACTGATAAAGCATCAGACTCTGAAAGATTTTCAGCAGCAGAAAGATTTTAGAGTCACTTTAAACATATCTTTGGTTATACCAACAAGAACGAAGGCACTTTGATTCTGGCTTGTTTTAGTATTCTGTGTTAAAATGAAAATGCACCTCATAATTTCACATTTTTTACTTCTCTTCAATAAAATAGAAAGATTGTACAGTTCTTAAGTAACAAATACTGGTAGGTCATTTTTCAGGATCTGGTCTCAGGTAAAATCAGGCAAAATTATCTAATTCAAAAAGTTTCATATCCTCAGGATACAGCAGAAGCCACGTCACTGCTGCAGCATTACCACACAGAATTGAAGTAGAATTGGGCTGAAGTGAGAATATGGAAAGAAGCTGCCTTTCCAAGGACCCAAGATTCCACATATCATGAGATGCGCATGAGAATAGTGTTTAATGCAGTGGTTCCCAAACTATGGGTCAGGACCCACTAGTGGGTCACAAGCCAATTTCAGGTGGGTCACAAATCATCTATAGCAGCCACATTGAAAATATGGGAAGATGAGATGTTGGAAAGGGGGAGGGGTATATGGTTGTTTTGCTTGTGTCAAGGTTGTAAATAGGCTTTTTTCCCTTTCTGATTCACTTTGCTATTGGAAAATGACTGAGAAATAACCCAATTTATTGCTACCATCTCAGGAAAGCAGCAGGATCTTGGGTCACAATGACGTAAGTTCTGTACTTGACATATCGATGGATCATTGCAAATTCCATGGTTTGACCTGCCCTCCACATATCCATGAGGTCAACTTATACACGAGTATACGTGGTATATCTGTCTCCAAAACAGTTTATGTGAACATTGCAAGAGAAAATTCTCTTCATCCACTATCAGCCTTGCCTAGACAATTTTAGCACCTTGTTAGTGGGGCCATGACATAAAAAAGGATGAAAATTGCTGCCTTAGATTCGAAACAAAAATATCTACTGGCTTGTTTATAGCATCTCATGATATATTTGAAAATACCCCTACCAATTACTTATGGGCTCAGAATTACTACACATTTGCCTAAAACATTTTAGTAATACTACTAGTAGTGCTACTGAGCATCTTACATTGTGAACATTTGGTGTGCTAATACTCCTCCGTAGGTGTCGAGTCTTAGTAGAAAGAGCTTCTTTGACTGTGACTGCCTGTGTTAAGACAGAGAGAGGAAACTGAAATTCATATTGCCAGTTATAAATCCAGACAATTGCAGCTCATTTTCAGAGCATATAAAGTTACATTTATTTACCCTGAGTTCATTTTTACTTCAGCATAATCAGGCATTAGTCAACATTGTAACTTCAGTGCCTCTAACAATAAACAAGTGAACATTTTGCCAAAACTACATCCTCAAAACAAATTCATATCAGTTGTGTTTGCTGCCACCAATACTAAATATTGAGAAAATTAAAACAAGACATCTTCAGTGACCACAATTTTCCAGCAATTTCCAGCTTGGAGCTCTTTTCTACTTGCCTGTCTCAGTCGTTCTAGACTCAAAATATTCTCCACCTGCAACACTCCACGTGTATACTTCTCAATATAAGTTTCACCATCAGTCATACCCTCACTTTCACTCCTGGCTGCCATCAGAGCCAGCGTCTCCCGATCCTCTATGTCTTCTGTTGCCTAAAATTTAAGTTGCATTTGTTAAAACTATGACAGTCTGACATGGTCTTTCTAGCAGGAAGAATTGAATAAAGTTGCAGTCAAGTAGTCCTGAACAATAATTTGAGAGCAGCTGATATTGTTCTCTACTTTGATTTTCTTATTTAGCCTAACGTCTTGACAGCAAAATTTACCTTTGGTATATTGGACACTATTTCATACGTCACACCACAAGCGTACCATATATTCTTTAGGGATATTCTTCTTTTTAGACTCTGGGTAAAACTCTAGAAAAACAACCAAAAATCAATTTTTATTTGAAAAGAATTCACATGTTAAATAGTTTAAGCAAACCATTGAAGATATAAGGAAAGACAGCATTTAAAAAATACATTTTTTTGCATTTACCGTAGATATCTGGCTATTTCTGCAAATAAATGAGCTGTAAATTGCCTCCTCATCTTATCTCAGGGTCAGGGCAATTCAGGGGTGTCAACAGCCTGTTGATTGTCTGCAAAGTGTCCTTGGACCATCTTTTATACTTGCACTGAGTTTCCAAGCTTTACAATTAGAGTTGTCCTTTGCTCTCCTTTCATTGTTTATATTGGTCCGGGGCCTTAACTCCTAATCCTTTCTGAAGTTGCTATGCTGTGGTGTGTTTTAAATCTGCGGTGTTTTTTTCTTTCCTGCAGTATAAATCTGTTTTTCCCCACATCAATTCAATGCTATCTGTCTTGTGTCATTGTTTGGGGGGTATTTTATTCTCCTCTTCACAAGCACCGTTTCCCTCACTCTCCCCTTGCTGCAGTGATTGGCTCCTGACCTCAGTATGGGAGAAACAAGGGAGGGTAAAGCCTGACAAAATTAGTCAAACACTCCCCTAAGTTTTACCCTTAAGTTATCTGAGGGTCATAGAAAATTCCATGATTTTTGGCTCAAAGCCTGCTCTCGACCTATCTGTCAGATGTAAGTCATACTCTGGTATCTATGGTAGTCCCAAAACTGCGATCAATACTGTTTAACAGTTCAGTTCATCTGCATGTCTATTTATGTCTGGTAGAGGGAATGCCCCATTAGAAGAAGTGGAAGCAGCGGCACTGAATGCCGAGGAAAAGAGGAAAGTGAGGCAGGCATAGTAGGGATTGCCAGTATCTGCAGTAGCAGCAGGAATACATCCCTTTGCAGATACAGGGGGTGGGCGAGCACCTGTACTTGATTTTGGCGTGTTGGTATTTGCTATTGTATAAAATAGTGTAGGTTGAAAATGAATGTATAAGAACAGTGCATGGACATAGTTCTAACCTGGTCTAATATTTCCCTTTTTTAACTGACGGTAAAACAGAAAAGCAACACAGATGGTACATAAAAGTGAAGGTAGATCTGAATTTTCTACCTACAAAATTCCCCATTACCTGTTTATTGTAAATATTAGTTGCAATCCTTTTACGTAACACCAGTTCCATTGTAGCAGGATGGCTGAGTTGAACTGTAGTCTTCACTATCAAGTAGATCCTCTCATTCTGAGGTGTTACCCTATTCAAGTGCACGGAATCGTGCACAGATGAGTCCCAGGCAGCAGTGGCTGAAATCTAAGAGAACGGTTGGGTACAGTGTGAAAAAGGGAGCTGGTATATATTGTTAAAATGTTGCCCTGAAATGCAGAAATATTTAATCAACTACAGGTCCACACTATTTATCTGCTGATTCGGTTTTAACTAACCACAGGTTTCAACCCATGGATTTGGCTGGAGCTGTGCTCTGGTTGCGTTTGGAGGTTGTTCTGAAGGCTGGGAAGGCTGTGTGTGCCTCCCTGGCCCTCAGAATGCGATCGGAGTACTGCTCTAGTCACTTTGCGGGGATCTGAAGTGCCAAGACCTGCAAAAATACAATAGCCATGAATCAATTGTCTAAGACAGTTTACTAGTAATTTACCTCATCCTTACTGTGTTTGATGATCGGCAGATAGAAGAATTGACTTCCATGCTCCTTTGGTAGTATTGAATTAACTCCTGATGCATGTGGACCAATAAGCTGTTCGTTGGCACTGAGGTCATCAGCTAACAGGTGAAGGCACAAGATCAAGATAAAAGATTTCAGATTTTTCACCTCAAAGAAAAATCTGCCATAATGTTCAATATGAGAAACTAATGCTTATGTTTACTTAGGTTACATCACATACCACTAAAAACAAGGTTTTGGATAGAATAACAATTGATATTATAGATTTGTTTTATTATGTGCAAAAATATGACTGTTCCTCCAAAATTGCAAGAACATGGCAATAAACACATTGTTGTGTATGAGAATGTGCCTTTCCACATGATGAAAGTATTCTCCTACCCAAGAGATTAGGCTTTCTCTACTATACTTCTTATAACTTTTAGTAGACATTGCATCTTACAACTACTTATATAAACTAGGATTTTCTCTCTCTGAGCCAATTATAAATTAGCCTTTCAAGTACATAAAGCAGAGATCAACGGATCTTGTCAGCTCAACCAGCAAACCTGTCCTTGGCAGAGAACATAAAAACCAAGACAACAAAGTTGAAGTTTAAGGCTTGTATTGAAGCAAAAAGGATTCCTCAAAAGAACCAAAAAACAAGGTGCAGATGGCAGCAAAAATCAACAGCAAAAAATAATACACAGTTCAATCAGCAGTTGGCGTACATGGAAATACTAGAATAGATGGTAGCTTGTAAAGGATTCCCAACACAGTTCTTAACATCTTCTTATTTCAGGTACACAGTTCAGATGACATACTGTAGTACACAGAAAACTCCCCTCACTTCTCTCTTACTTGATAAACTTAGTAGAGACTGTTCAGTAAAAAACTAGCAAACATAATGACTAGCATTCAAAGCTATCTAGCAAACATAGTGACTAGCAGGAAACACCTAACTAGTAAAGGTAGCTTCTCAGCACACTGCCTTTATACCATTCTTACAGTTATTAACTTCAGGTGAGTGATTATTTATTTATTTAAGAAATTTTTACCCCGCCTTTCCTCTGCCGGGGCAGATGTCCAAGGCGGCTTACAATATTAAAAAAGATAAAAATAAAGTATAACAATTAACATTAAAAACAGTTAAAAACAGTATTAAACAATAAACAATCAAGATTAAAAACACAAACAATTTAAAAACAATTAAAAAATAAAATAAAACACAAGCCCCGTGGATCATAATAACCAGCCAGCCAACCTGTCAACAATTAAAAGCTTTTTGGTGATTACTTCACCTGTCACATATCTTTAGCCCATAGCTAATACATATCTTCCGATGTTACTTCCACTAGCTTGATCTCTTAAAGCTATAAAAATCCTTTTTAGGCTTTTTACTGCAGCCTGACAATATAACCTTAAACCAGTTCTATAAACATTCCTTTAACAAATTAATTGAAAATCAAATTAACAAAAAATCAAATGAACAAAAAGTCATTTCAGAACAGAAAGAAAGCAAATTTGCTTTACTTCTTATACAGTACTGAAGTGTCAATACAAAATCGCCCCTTCCTGCAGTTTATAGGGATAAACTGCAACTTACCATTCAAATCAAGGAAAAGTACAGGTATATGTGTTTCCATTCCAGAAGGTGGAATCCTAACAACAAAGAAGCATTCGTAAATTAAATAAACTCTATGCCTGTACAGATAGCTAGATTACAGAAAGCAATCTTTTAAGAAATAGTAATCAAAGTGGCTTCAATTTAGAAATTAGTACAATGGGCAGAGAAAGAAATCCGAATCCAAGAGAAAGCTGAATCCTAACCTAATCCTAATCCTGGTGCAGTGGGGCTGCACGGCCTCTGCTGTACCCAGTGCAGCTCAGCAGCAGGCTGGAGGTCTCCCCAGGATATATTTACCCCTTACCCAGAGTAATACCCCAGCCTGCCCAATGGGACTACTTGGAACCCCAGGCAGGACTTCCAGGCCTGGGAGGGAGAATATGATACAGCCAAGGTCTGCTTCCACCAACCCCTTCCCCCCTCCTGGGCCTGATTCACCTCCATTCTGCCCTCCTCTACCAAGAAATGCCCTGCCCCTGCCCCGTCCTCTCCTAGCCCCTGCACAGCTCAGCGCTTTACTTATCTCTGCCAGCAGCTGGGCGGTTGAGATACAGCACCAATGCTACTTATATACTACACATGAGTCATCAGAAAGTGCTTTACAGCACTTTCATGATGGCTAGCACCAGCACAGCTGCTGTTGTGCTGGCGCTAGAGTAATGCACGGTGAGATGTATACAGCACTGGACACATTAACTAGCAGCATAAATGCACTAACTAATCATTATGGGACTATTTTGTGTAATTAAAATTTAAATGGAAACCCATTCAAATGGAAACCCAACATTTGTGAAACGTAAAAATGAATAGAACAGAAAACCAAGACAACGATTTCACACAAATGTCCATTCTAGTCTTTGGACGCCATATTCTCTGCTGGCACTTTACTGAACCTGCCCACTCCTTGCAGCATACAAGCCTGGAACTGATAGCTTAATCCTTATACATTAGGATGAACTACTAGCCAGGGTGGAGGGCTAGCCACAGTCTCCCTTGGACAGAGATGGCCTTTAGGTTCAACCACATGGTTTGCTTCTAAAACTGCATGCAAATCAACATATTTGGCATATGATACATACTGTATCACAACTATCCACCAAAAATAAAATATTAGTGAAATGAAGCAGGTGGCTTTGTATTCACCATTCTTATCAATGTAACATGTTACATTCAGATTATGGTAGTTCCATCTCTCATTATAGAATTACACCATTTTCAAGAGGTGAATATCTCATTTTTCCGAAACCATTTTTCTAAGACTTTGTCTCTAAATTACAAAGAATTTTTGTTTTTCTGTAATTCAGCATTATACTGTAAGAACCACATTCAGAGCACAATCCTATGCTGCGCTGGAATAGTGAGGGAGGCGGGTCTGTGCTATATCCAGCGCAGCTTTGGTACGCTGGGAGCCTCCCCAGGACAAAGGCACATTCGCACCCCAGGGGAGGCTCCAGCCTCCCATATGGTCTCCTTGGATCTGTGCCTGCTAAATAGCAGATGCAGAGCCGAGGCGGTTGCACGGTCTGAATCAGGGCTGCGTGGCCTGGGGGCGGAAGCTTGGATGTGACCTAATGGCCGCATCCCAACCCCAATCCCTTTCTGGGCCGGCACACCGAGTTCAACTAGCACATGGATGTCATGGCACAGCCTTGGGCCGGGGCCCTTGGGCCAACGCTACTGCTAGCAGACTTCCTAGGATTGCGCTCTTATTTACTTCCATTAAAAAGCATAAAAAATGCTACATGCTGCTGCCCAATTGCAACTTGAGCATTTCAAGATGATATCATCCTGCGATAAATATACTACACAGCCATGCTCAATACTATACTTTAAAAATTTTCAAGTTAGTTAAATAAAACCAGATTTTGCTAATACTTTTTTTTTTAATTCTTGAATGTGGTTGATAAAACAGGAATTTTAAGATAAGATGAAGTTTGTTTCAGTAAGAATAATGTACCATAAACTAAACCAGGAGCGTACAAAGCAAGAAATAATAAAGAATTTGAAATGTACATGGAAAAGGAAACTAATGATCTATATCTACTGCTTACTTACTGAGATTTTACTGAAATTTTTTTTAAAACTGTGATTGCAATTGGTTAGTCATTGTAAGGGCACTATTGTGACATACAGCAAGATATAATTTCAAACTAGAAACAAAAATCCTAGCATTATAATAGGCAATCCTTCCTTCCAATCTTTACTATTTGGTTAACTGTATACAGTATCCAGTACAAGTTATTTTGTAAGCAATTTGCTGCATACAACATTTATCTCCACCTACCAATTTGCAGGAGCACCTGGGATCCCACTGTCTGAAGCTGGAACTAACACAGCGTTTCTTTCTTCTGTTAGTCCCACCCACTGTTCCACAAGCCGTGCTTCTCTTTCTATGTCATCTTCTGTTTTCTCTAGAATATGAGATTGGGTGGATTAATAACATGTTAGAACCGAGGCTTTTGTTTTGTATTGCACAGCTACCACAGTGGAAGGCTATCTTTCAATTACAGTGGATGTACATCAGCAACAATGAAAACTGTCACTGTAGGCAGATCTCAGTATAATGAGCTGTACACTAAAAAGTCATCCAAATTTTCACAATGATTGCTTCACTAAAAACAATTTCAAGGTGAAATAATTTTTGAATATAAATCGATTATTTTAAAAATTGCAGTGTCAAGGCAGCAACTGTATGTTTTAAAAGATGAACACAGGTAACCTGTACAGGTGACTATAGTAGAAGATGTACAAACCTTGCTTATTGCTGATTTTTTTAATCTGCTCATCTAAGTATTCTCTGCGTTTTATTAGTGCCTCAGACCACCTCTCTCTCACACAATTTAAGTCTTCCTCCTATTGAAGAGAGGAAAAAAATTTGAACATACATTATATCCCAAGCTATACGAAACATTTATTTTCAACTTTGATTGAAAAATTTATTAAATAGTTGTGATTACTGTTATACAGAATAAGCAAGAATAAGCAGAAGATCACCCAAGAAGGCAAGCTCACCCAATTTGCAAGTAGCAGGAAAGATGAAATATAATCATATCAGGTGCTCCATAATTTGAACTACTTGTTTTACATATTGTGTGCATTTGTGATTTAAATCTAAGCAAAATAAATAAATAAAATGCAGTGACAAAAAGAACTACTTAGTAGCATATAAAATTGAAGATTATAGGGACATAAACATAAATACCCTCAGACCTGCATAAATCCCATCACTAGTAGCTGTTACTAGTGCAACAAAATAATCTCCATGCAAGCAAAAATCCATCATGCAATCATGCTTTCTGAGAGTACAGAAATGTTTGACCATTATTCATAACATATCATCAGGAAGCGCCATGAACAGCTCAAAGCAAGTTAGTAGCTTATGTGACAGCAGCAGATCTGTGCATTTATATTTGGATCGGCCCAAGTCATGTCCAGTGGTTTACCTCCCAGTCAGTTGTGATATAATATTTCCTGCAATCAGGTTTCATGATAGAAGTGTCCTCATCTGAGGGAAGAGTGCTTAGGGAAAAGGGATGTACTTAGGGTGCTTAGGGAAAAGGGAAGAGTGCTTAGGGAGGGGATGGGGAAAGGGTTCAGCCCTCTTTATTCATGGTCCCTCTTTGCTCCTTAAATTGGATCCCTACCCTTTCTGACTGACTGTAGCAAATCTGAGTTTAACCACACAGATCAACTGTCACACATAGTTTGAGCTTTAACTTTTTCAGAACAGTTTATGAGGCTATTTGGAGAGGTGTCTGAAATTTATTACTGCTAGATTTGCTGATACTTAAAAATGAAGCAGCTTTCAAACTGGGGAGGAGCAATAGCTATTTGTAAAATTCCTTAAGGCTGTTGTTATTAGGGAAGCAAAATGTAGAGTTATCTTAGACTGGAATGAACTATGTATTTGCTTTACTTAGTATTTCACAAGACTTACTGTGATATAACAGCAGAAAATTCAGAATGTCAAATAAATTTTTATTAGATATCTAAAATGTATCACACTATTTAAGAATTGGTGTATGAAATTAAAGCTCCTAGTTTACATCTGATTCCTTCTACCATATTAACTACTGTCTATAGGTATAGATAGCTATTATTGATTGTTAGGGATGCCACATGGAAAAGCACGGTGCACAATCATAATATACTGAAATAGCTTGCTTATAATCAAAAGAAGCCATTTAATATAGAGAGTATGCCAAAAATATGTTTGTGTATGCAGCTATTTTCCAGAGACCCTTTCAGAGTTGATGACTAATAGCATTAGCTGTGCCCCATGCCATGTGATTTGATAGCAACAGCAGCAATACCTGGTAACTATCCATATCACCACCACCATCATCATCATCTCCTCTCTGGTAAAAAGAATAAACTTTGTAAACACAACGAACATGCATTTTTCTTGCTAACACACCACAAACAAGAGCATACACAAATAAGAACAAAAACAAACTTCCATCCAACTTATGCCAATACATACATAACTGCTGGCAACTCACCAGCATGACAAAAGGATCAGTTCTTGCCTTTAACAAATTGCAAACAACATGCAAACCAGGGCTTCTAAGGCCAACATCTGTTCATGCAGCATCCCATTTGTACAATTACTTCCCTTTGTTTTCAAAAATCACCTGATAAATGCAATCAAGTGTGGCTGAGGAACCCCTAGCTCATATTTTCTTTGAAGGGCACAGTGAAGGGCCATCAATTACATAAGGGTTGTCATGAATATATATGAACATATGATCATGCCTTAAGATTACAGACCTTTGTTTACAGCAGTGAATTGTACAAATGAGCCTGCCAAACACATGCACATATTATGGATGGGGGTGGGGAGCTTGGATTCAATCCTCAAACAGTTTCAGAGCTGTAAAAGCTATCTGCACTAACGATCTGTTAAGCAATGTGAAAAAGGTGAAAAAGCCTAAGGTGCTAGCTGTGAATTGTTTCATTTACCCTGAGCAACACTGTTTACATCCAGTAAAAAGACTGGTGGCTAGACCACATTTGTTCAATATGGTTGACCTGCTTTGCATGAACTGGGTTAATGTGTTTAATGATATATAAGAGGAATTGTATTAGATGTTTTCTTAGTTATGAGCTTTGATTTGATGAGTGGTGGTTCTTTATTTCACTATGGATTTTTCCCTAACATCCTATATAGTCACAGGATAGATACTGAAATTTACTACATAACATGTAATGCTTAGAAAGAAATAGAGAAAGATAGATTAAATAGTACTTTATATTATTTAAATATAAATTGCATGGAAAGTCAGACTAAAGGATTAGAAAATCAAAGATCAACATCATAATGGGAAGAGGCAAAAAAGTAATCCGTGGGCCCTCATTATCTGTAGCTTAAGCACCCACAGATTTCATAATCTGCAGATTCCAAACCTGCAGGGGAGGGGTCCGCCTGGAAACGCAGGGCTTTCCTGGGCCTCAGAATGCCTTATGAAGACATAAAAATGTCACTTCCAAGGAAACCGGAAGTAGTGCTTTTTTTGGCTGTTATGGGAATTCTGAGGCCCACAGAGGCCGTGGGCAGAAAACCCTTCAGACCTGACCACAGCTGCACTCTGATCAGGTTTGGAGGGTAAGGTGGCCCTGAATCCACGGGTTTAAATACCCATGGGTTTAGGTATTCGCGGGAGTTCCAGGAATAAACTTCCTGGAGAGAACAAGGGTCAACATGTGTTTTACTCTGGATCAAGCGTAAAATGGCCTCTATAAATGGAAGAATAGAGGAAAAAACTGAAATTCAATGATGACAATTAAATAGTGAAAAAAATATGAGCACTTCAGACATGCATTTAAAATTTAAATGCAGACTTTTAAAATTATAACCTACCAGTTAGCTTAACAGTTCACATGAATGCTAAGTTAATGAGTTACACATTAGACGGTTGTGAAAACTACAGTGGGCAGTATACCCAATCCTATCCAGCTTTCTAGTGCTGATGCAGGTGTGCCAATGGGGCATGCGCTGCATTTTGTAGTGCGGTGCCATTCACAGAGGCATCCTCAGAGCTGCATTAGCACTGACAATTGGACTGGGCCCACAGTTAGTTTGCACTGGAATAAGAAAGACAAAACAAAGCAAGACATAACAGGTTCAAAAAGTACTTTGATAGGGATATGTCTTGACAAGGTGCACTGAAAGCACAGAACCTTCTGTTTTTACCATGTGTATGCACACACAGAGGTGACAAAGTATATTGTGGCACCATGAAATTTGTATGGAGTAATTTCACACAAACAGTATGCTCAAACACAGCAGTTTGCATACTGTCAGATTTGAGGGGGCCAACATGGGCACTTTAATCATATACAGGCATGCTTTGGTATCTGCTAGGGTTCCATTCTGGACCCCACCATGGATTCATGCAATAGTGGATACTGGGTTTTCCCCCCCATTTTTTAAACTTAGGGAACATCAGTGGTTTTGCTGCAGCAAGGTTAAAAGACATTTAATGTTTTCCTATCTTTTTAATCAGAGTCCCAATATCCACGGTATCCATGCATAGCTGAAATGGTGGATACCAGGGCATGATTGTAAATACATTTGAGGCAAAAAGGTAGAACAAATAATAGAATAATAATTAAGATTTTCTTTTTAAGACGATGGTAAAACAAAAGCTGGCCTTCACAGAAAAAGGTAAGAGCAAGGGGTGCCATGGAAAAGCACCAACTCATGCTAAACCTTGGAATATTTCCTTTGACATTTCAATCAATCACTAGTATTTATATACCGCTTTTCAACACTTGTCCATTCAGTTGCATTCTTGATGGTTTGTTGCCAACTGAAAAGATGCAATGATCATTTGATGAGCAGCTGATGACTGCACAGCACTATTAGCACCCCTATAGGCCCTGGAGGTGAGTCAGATGGAACTTCCATGAAAGAGAAAGGCAAGCTCCCTGCAGACTCTCTGAGACTGACTATCAGCGCAACCCTATACCCCCCTTAGCGCCGGCGTTGCACTCTTGCGCTGGCCAAACGCTGTCGTGAACGTGCCATAAAGCGTATCCACATCAGCGCCATGGCACTCGGCTGGTGCAAGCGGCAGCACCAACGCTCGGGCAGCACTGGCCGTGCGCCAGTTGAGTGCCAGTGTCGCTTAGTCGGCACAGGGCCTCTGCGAGGGCATTCCAGAGGCGTTCCGGGGGTGTAACTGGGCAGCGCAGTGCGCAGAGACAGCGGTTATGACGCGGTTGTGATGCAGGATGGCCATAGTGCCATATCCTAATGCTGGTTCCTGGCCATGGCAGCCCCGATTCAGGCTGCTCCCACACACGTTTCTCTGCAGCTGCTATTCTGCTGGCACAGATCTGAGCAGGCCTTTAGGGGTGACTGGGGCTTACGCGGGTGCAAGGGGAAAACCTCCCCTTGTCCTGCATGTTGCTGCCGCCGCCTCCAAATGGGCCTGTGGATATGGTCCTGCTATGTCGGCCTTACTAGACCAGCATAAGGTAGGATTGCGCTCTATGTGAGAGCAGCTATGAAAGACATTCCATCCTGCACAGATACACACCTCATGTTCCATGCCTGAGCTCCCTCTACACCATGAAAGACACCACAATGTTGATGCCAAGAACAAAGACTGCAGCTAACTCAGTAAACCAAATATATACCACAGTATTTCAATGTTCTGAATGCCAACTCTGTTGACTATGCTCTGTTGGCATGTTCAATGATCCTTACTCCCAGGTAAGTGGTCATTGGATTGCAGCCACCATACTGCACCAAAAAGGGGGCGATTGAATAGCCAGCAGGAGGCAAGAAAATTTTTTTCCTCCCCACCCCCCAACAGGCTGCCAGATAGCCTATGACCCTCCTCAGACCTACACCTGCTATATTGCTGGCACGACATTTGGGGGACATTCTGAGGCAGGGTTTCAAGAAGATCCTAATGCAAATCACTGCCACTAGATCTACCCCTCCCTCCATTGAAACCCTTGCCCTCTTCCATGGCTACAACATTCCCTCGATGTCACCTTACAGAGGCTGACAAAGCCTGGGGATCCACAGCAACAGGGCTCTAATACTGCTGCAAGTTGTTCTTTATTACAACTTACAAAACACACTGCATTGCTGGCTGGGGACTCCACACACAAAAAGGCCCTACTAACATACAAAACTTCCTCCAAATTCCAGAGACATACCTGCAGATCATTCATGGCACACCAATGTGCAGCTGCACAGTGGATGAAAACAACTGATTTAAGTAAAGGGGGTAGGATGGAATGACCAGGTGGATCCTACTCCTCATCAAAGCAAAGTGATACAGAGGTGCAATCCTAACCTGAATTTAGGCCAGCAAAGTTGGACTGGCACAAGGGACACCGTAAAGTATGTTTGGACCATTCTTGAAGTCAAAAAGGCCAGCACACAGGCATGCACCATCCTCTCTGACTGCAAGAATGGTTCAAACACGCTTTACGGTGGCCCTTGTGCCAGCTAAACTTTGCTGACCTAACTGTGCCAGCCTAACTCCAGGTTAGGATTGTGCTCACAGTCAGTTTTTATTCTCTGGTAGGGTTAGGTTCCTAGAAAGCGAATTTCCAGGTAGTTTAAACTAGGGATTATCTAGCTAGACTGTGATGAGGATTTTTTTTGTTACTTCGTCTGCTAAATGACTCTAGCTAGTGATCAATCATCCCTGGTTTAAAGCAGTGACAGATCAATCAATCAATCAATCAATCAATCAAACAGTATTTACATACCGCTTTTCAACAAAAGTTCACAAAGCAATTTTCAGGTAGTAGTAGTAGTAGTAATGTTAAATGACAGATGGGGTGGAGGTAAGCTGAGAGTTTTAGTAGCATTTCAGCTCTGTCTGCTAGGTGTTAATGGCTATTGCATCCATTTGGTGAAAATCTTTCATTAGGCTTTCAAGACAAGCTCAGCCATTTTCCATCAGCCTGCTTGTACTTTTACAACCCACCTTTCCCTCCCTATATTGTTAAATTCCCTCTTTTGTTAGACTTTTAATAAACTGGTTTCATTGTGACCCTCTGCCCACCTGGTGCATGTTCATAGGTAATTCAGTAGCCTGTATCATCTCTTTATCCTGCAGATGCTACTGTGGCTTAAATAAGAACTCATGGGATTCTGTAATCTCCTAAGAGGGAGGGTTTTCATGGATGGCCCTCGTCTATCATGTCTCTATAGCCTGGGATATTGGCTGTGGGTAGAAACTATCAAGATTTTTTTTCTCATTCAGCTGCTTGATCAGTCTGAAGTGGGGTGCAGGAAAGAGTGTAGTGTGTTAACCACTAGGCACTATTCCCCTTGGTCAGCCTGCCTTCTCCTGAGAGTCCCTTTCCCTGACACCAAGAAACTAAGCTAGGTCTACAGACTGCAGATCAGATTACATTCACAGAAAGGTTTGGTAATTTTTTTTTTATTCAAGCAGGACATGCTGAAAAACTGGAGCAGGAGTCTCTAAACGTTTTGGCATGAGGGCCACAGTATATATCTGACACACTGTCGAGGGCTGGAAAATAAATTAATAATAAATACATGAACTCCTGTGCTGAAGAGTTTGAATACAATAAGTGGATGGAATGGGTATATACTGTATTCAACTACTAGAGGTGTTAAAATCATCTAGAGGGCCAGATTTGGACCTCAGGCTGGGATTTGGAGACCCCTGGTCTACAGGAACATCTCCAAGGTATGCAGCACTGGTGGGGCTTTCCTATTCATTGATATGTCCTTACATCCAAACCTTAACTAGCTAGCTCTTTCTACCTATGGTGACACAAAATTGTTAATCAGAGGACTGGACTGAATTCAAGGAGTTTGTTGTTCTGGTTCAACCAAAGTCCTGGACCAGTGTATCATCAATTTAGATTTGAAGGATGGAAACAAAACTCACAGTAAATGGGCACGCTGTGTAACTTACAGACCGCCCTGTACAGAAGTCTGATTAAATAGTTCTGTTAGTTCCAAAACAACTCTGTTCTAACTGGTAAATGGGAGATATGCCAGAAGGAGACAGGGTAGGATGTCTATGATCATCTCTAGACAAGAGGCAAATGGAACACAGAAAAATAATTCAGCAACGGGTACAGAACAGGTATGGCAGCTCCTGATGATGCCAAAAAGAAAAATATATGTGGGAAACTTTTCCTGCCTGTAGATTAAGGAAAAAAATTACTCCTTGAAGTAAGGGCAAGCAGCAAAAGCTGCAGCAAAAATGCTTCAGATTAAGTTTCAAACACTTTCATGACTCTCCTGCACTTTTAGGTTTTTAGGAAAGGGACATGCATTTGATTTAAGCTAGAGAATCCTTTTATTATGAAATCCTACTAGGATTCATACAGAATTTTTTAAAATATTAAGTAGAACTTTGGCAACTGCATAAGCACTATGTGAATTAGCAAAATGCATTTGATATTGAATTATAAATTGTAGTTTGCTCAGCTTCGGCTGATTCGCCAGCTGCGACCATACCTGAGCTGCGCAGACCTGGCCACAGTGACCCACGCCCTAGTGACGTCTAGATTAGATTACTGAAATGCGCTCTATGTGGGGCTGCCTTCGAAGACAGTCCGGAAATTACAACAAGTACAGAACGCGGCTGCTCGGGTGGTTGCTGGGGCACATCGGTTTGACTGTGTTGAGCCGTTGCTTCGGCGACTGCACTGGCTGCTGGTTCTGTTCCGGGCTTGATTCAAAGTGCTTGTTTTGACTTTTAAAGTCCTTTCGGCTCGGGTCCGGGGTATTTGAGGGACCACCTCCTTCCATACAATCCTGCCTGTACTCTTAGATCATCGGGGGGGGGGCCCTTTTGACTGTGCCACCACCAGGAGAGGTGAGAGGGATGGCGGCCAGGAATAGGGCCTTCTCGGTGGTGGCCCCCTGACTTTGGAATACCCTCCCCTTAGAACTGAGAACTGCTCCCTCTTTGGTAATATTTTGGCGGGGGCTGAAGACCTTTTTATTTCAACAAGCTTTTAATTGTTGACAGGCTGGCTGGCTGGCTGGTTTTTTAGACTCTTTATATTTTAGGATCCACGGGGCTTGTTTTAATTTTAATTATTGTTTTTAATTGTAATTTTATTGTATTTTATTGTTGTAAGCTGCCTTGGGGCAGAAAGGCGGGATATAAATAAATAATTAAATAAATAAATCTATATATATAAAAATGGACGTGGGTATGTGGGTATGTATGTATGTTATGCATAGGCTTCCCCACGCCTTGACCGAGTGCCACGAAACTTGGCACACATGTACCTTGCAGCCTGGAAAGAAACACTGCGGGGGTCAGACCCCCCTAGCGCCCCCGGGGGTGGGGGTACGCGGGGGTCTTCGCGTGAACATCGTCGGAAATGTCCTAAATCGGCATCAAATCAACAGTTTTCGGGGTCGCCAAGATGAGTGGCGACCGTCCCGATGCCGTTGGAGTCCTGGTTCAGCCCCCCCGTCATGGGGGGCAAAAAGGGGTGCAAGACACAGCGTCCGCCATGCCCTCCTGGAACGCCTGGACCGATTGGCATGAAACTCGGCATGCGGAAGCCTAGCAGACTGGCCACAAATACTGCAGGGGTCAGGCCCCCCTCCCGCCCCCGGGGGTGGGGGTACGGGGGGGGCCGACGTGAGAACGGTCAAAAACGGCCAAACTTGGGAGTCAAATCCACAGTTTTCGGGGTCGCCGAGATGAGTGGCGATGCTCCTGATTCTGTTGAAGTCTGGGTTTGCCCCCCCCCCACGTGGGGGGCAAGAAGAGGTGCGAGACACAGCATCCGCCATGCCCTGCTGGAACGCCTGGACCGATTGGCACCAAACTCAGCATGCGGAAGCCTAGCAGCCTGGCCACAAACACTGCGGGGGGCGGGCCCCGCTAGAACCCCCGGGGGTGGGGGTACATGGGGGTCCCCACTTGAAAACGGTTGAAAATGGCCAATATCGGTGTCAAATCCATAGTTTCCGGGGTTGCTGGGACGAGTGGCAACACTCCCGATGCTGTGCGAGTTCAGGTTCACCCCCCCCTCGGCGTGGGGGGCAGGAAGGGGTGCAAGACACAACTGCCATGCCCTGCTGGAACGCCTGGACCGAGCGTCACGAAACTCGCCACGCATACACCTTGGGGCCTGACGACAAACAGTGCGGGGGTCGGGCCCCCCTAGGGCCCCCAGGGGTGGAGGTCCCCGCGCAAAAATGGTCGAGAATGGCCAAAATCGGTGTCGAATCCATAGTTTCCGGGGTCGCCAGGACAAGTGGCGACGCTCCCGACGCTGTGCGAGTTCAGGTTCACCCCCCCTCGGCGTGGGGGGCAGGAAGGGGTGTGAGACACAACATCCGCCATGCCCTGTTGGAACGCCTGGACCGAGCGTCACGAAACTCGGCACGCTTACACCTTGTGGCCTGACGACAAACACTGCGGGGGTTAGACCCCCCTAGCGCCCCCGGGGGTGGGGGTGCGCGGGGGCCCCAAGTGAAAATGGTCAAAAACGGCCAAAATCGGTGTAGAATCCATAGTTTCCGAGGTTGCCGGAGCAAACGCCGATGCTCCTGACACCGTCGGAGTCCGGGTTCACCCCCCCTCGGCATGGGGTGTGGGAAGGGGTGCAAGGCACAATATCTGCCATGCCCTGCTGGAACGCCTGGACCGATGTGCATCAGACCCGCCATGCGTGTGCCTTCCAGCCTGGCAACAGACACTCTGGGGGTCAGGCCTCCCTAGCGCCCTGGGGGGGGCCAGGGCCCCCGCGTGGAAATGGCCAAAAATGGACGAAATCGTCCTCAGTTCTGTCGTTTCTGGGCTCACTGAGGCGAACAGCGACGCTGTGGGAGTTCAGGTCCGCACCCCCCAATGTGGGGGGCGGGAAGGGGTGCAATACAAGATGTCCACCATTCCCCACTGTGACTCTTGGAGCAATTGGCACCAGACCCGGCATGCCTATGCCTTGCGGCCTGGCGACAAACACTGTGGGGGTCAGGCCCCCCCAGTGCCCCCGGGGGGTGGGTGCGCAGGGGCCCCCAGGTGAAAATGGTCAAAAACGCCCAAAATTGGGAGATGGGTCAGGGATGGGTCAGGGATGGGAGATATAAACACACCGGGTAACAAAAAGCTAGTAAATAAATAAATAAAAAATAATAGTTTGATCCGATGTACACAGTCTCTACATCTGTTAAACCTGAAAATGTGAAACATCATAAGAATTGCTTTGTTGGAACAAAACTAGGCAAAACTAGTTAGTGCAAAGCTGCTGCTGAAAGCTACAGTTCTTCTCTCTTTCTTCCCCTCCCCTCTCTTTCTGGTACAGTTTAAGTAAATATCAACTCTTAATACTATGCTGACAGTTCTCCCACCCAATGATGTGGAGTGGGGGACAAGAAATTATCAGATATGATTGTGCCAGGGGAAAGGGCAGTGCAAGTTGTGAAGCTGCTACTTTCAGTAACAGCCATGTTTTTTTCAGATTTCCTAGGTTCCACCCAGTATGCTGTTTCCAATCATGTGGCCAGCAAGATGCCTCTAGAAGCTCAAATGCTTCTCAAACGAGAGTAGTGACCACCACCCATTTGACCTTTGCATCTGGTACTCAAAGTGATACTGACCCTGGGCACAGTATTCCGTTTAGTTATTACAGCTAACAGCCACTGAGAAAATATCATCCATACACTGGTATATAAATTCCAGACTGTGTTGACAAAAATGAAAGTTCTGTAACTTAGATTGTATCCTTAAAAGGCACAAAAGAAACAAATCTGCATCATGTCATATTAATTCAATAATTTATGACCAATAATCCTACCTGGTAACTGTCCAAGCCTCTCTGCAACTTGGTTGATCTGGCAGTCACACAGCCAACAGACACAGACAGAATGGCTTCCACCATAAGTGGCAAGGTTCCTGAATGCTGCACTGGTTTAACAGTCACCTGAACCCTACGAGAATGGCCCTGATGATAAAATGAAAGAAATTAACATGCATTAAAATTGTATTCGTGTTGGCATTGTTTTCTGGGTGGAATAAAAAAGTACAGTACCTGTCTAAGCTGGAAAATCCCTCCTGTGTTTACATCCTTTCCCTGGTGGAGTTCCACAGCTGTATAATCCCCCAGTTCATTCAGTTCTTGAATTGAAACCCACATTTCTATTCGACGTGTTACTTCATTCCATCTAGCAATAATCCAAACAGCAGTAAAAAAAGTATGAATATCTGCTTCTTGGTAGAATATTTCTAAAAACCTTTATTTAGTATTATAGCCTGCAGCCAATGATCTGGCCAGTAAAAACCTGAATTTCTTACCTGGGAATTCCTGTTCTGGGAAAAGGGGGGCATTCCTGACTCTTTGGTTCCTGACCCTTTGGCCACGAGGCAGGGCCAGTAGTGAAAAGACGGAATTTCTTACCCGAGAATTCCAGTTCTGGGAGAGGAAGGGTGTCATTCCAGACGACTGGGAAGCCCCTCCCTCCTCGGAAGGCTGTGCTGGTCTCAAATTGAACAGGCTCCTCCTGGGGCGTCTCCCCTGTCCTCCCAGATCAGACTCGGAAAGCAGAAGAAACGCTGTCCATTCCTGCCGAGCGCGGAGGTATCCAAACCACGGAGTTCCGATGCTCGGCCCTATCAACTCCAAGTAACTCTCAACCAAAAACAGGGTTTATAACAACCTACAAGGCACACCCCAACCTTGACCCAACTGCACCCATGGGGAGAAAGGTCGGAAGGCCAACCTATGTACAGAAAAAACTGTGGAAGGACAACCCTCACAAAAGAACCCCCGAGCCTGCGGCTGCGGTGGGCAGAATGACACCCTTCCTCTCCCAGAACTGGAATTCTCGGGTAAGAAATTCCGTCTTTCTCTGGAGGAGGAAGGGTGTCATTCCAGACGACTGGGACATAACAAAGCAGTAACAGCCCTGGGTGGGAGCAGCGAGGGGTTCGCTTACACCCGTACCACTTGTTGCAACACCCGACGGCCCATTGCGGCGTCGGAGGAAGCGGCTGTAGACACTCTGTAATGTTTAGTGAAGGTGTGCTCTGAGGCCCAAGTTGCTGCTCTACAGATCTCCCCAAGATTGGCATACCCATCGAAAGCCGCCGAAGTGGCAGCACTCCTCAGGGAATGGGCTGTGATTCCTTCCGGTGGAACCTCCCCGCTTGATGTATACGCCAACTCTATGGAGGCCCTCAACCACCTAGCCAATGATGTGGCCGAAGCCTTGTGGCCCGTGTTTGCCCCTTTGAAAGTGACAAACAGCGCTTCTGACAGCCGAATGTCCTTAGTCCTCTCAGTGTAAAACCGGAGTGCCCTCCTTACATCCAGGGTGTGCCAGACCCGCTCCCTGGGATGCGTGGGCTTTGGGCAGAAGGACGGCAGCACCAGTTCCTGCGCTCTATGAAAATAGGTGTTTACCTTCGGAACGAAGGCTGGATCTAAACGAAGGACTACCTTATCCTTGTGGAAGATGCACAGTTCGGGATGGACTGACAGGGCCCCCAACTCCGATACCCTTCTGGCCGAGGTAATAGCCACCAGGAACAGTGTCTTGAATGTCAGCTCCCTTAGAGGGACTCTAGCCATGGGCTCGAACGGGGGCTTTGTGATAGCGTCAAGGACCTTGTTCAGATCCCAGACGGGGAACCTGTGTACGGTAGGTGGGTTCAGCAGCGCCACCCCCCGTAGGAAGCGCTTCACGTGGGGATGAATGGCAATGGACTCCCCTGACTTAGTCCCCAGGATGCTGCTTAATCCGGATACCTGTCTCCTTAGTGTGTTAGTGGACAGACCCTTATCGAGGCCCTCCTGGAGGAAACCCAGTACCTGCCTTACCTTGGCCCGTGTGGGGACCAAGCCTCGTTCCTTGGCCCACCCCGAGAAGGTGCGCCATGTACCGTTATAAACCTTGTTAGTGGATTTTCTCCTGGAAGCCAGGAGCGTCTCTGTTACCTTTTCGGAGTAGCCGAGGTGGGACAGGAGGCTCCGCTCAACTTCCAGGCTGTTAGTCGGAACATGTGCGGCTGTGGGTGTAACAACGGCCCCTGTCGAAGCAAGTCTGGTCGGACCGGTAGCATCCACGACTCCTGCACGGACAGGCGCAGCAATTCTGGGAACCAGGCCCGGCGTGGCCACTTCGGAGCGATGAGAATGACTCTGGCTCTGCTCTCCTTCACTCGCTTGAGGAATCTTTGCATCACTGCCACCGGAGGGAAGGCGTAGAGCAGACCCCGCGGCCAGGGACTCTGCAGAGCGTCCACCGCCTCTGCTCCGTGTTGGGGTCCCCTCGCGAGGAACCGCCTGACCTGTGCGTTTTCGCTTGAGGCAAATAGGTCCATCACTGGGGTGCCAAAGCGTTCCACCACCATCTGAAACACCTGGGGGTGAAGCTGCCACTCCGTATCCGTCACCTTGCGCCGGCTCAGCCAGTCTGCCGTGGTATTGACTAGCCCCGCTAGATGCTCCGCTCTCAGCGCTGCGAGATTTCTTTCTGCCCAAGAGAGGAGCTCTGTCGCCTCCTTGTGGAGCCTGCGTGACCGCAGCCCCCCTTGCTTGTTTAAGAAGGCGTTTGCGGTGACGTTGTCTGTTTTTACTAGCACCCGGCGTCCGCAGAGCCGGTTGGCAAAACTCAGCAGCACCAGGCGTACTGCCCTGAGCTCCAGCAGATTTATGTGCAGGGTCCTCTCCTGTGGGCCCCACTGCCCCTGGGCTAGGGCTCCTCCCATATGTGCCCCCCAGCCCAGGAGACTGGCATCGGTTGTCACCACGCTCCATTCCTGGTTGTCGAAAGGTGAGCCCTGTGCAAGCCTCCCCTCGTCCTGCCACCACGATAGCTCCCTTCGAGTCTTCTCCGGTAGTGTGAGCCTCCGATGTTGGCTCCTCTCTATGGCTGCCTGATGAGGCACTAGGAAGGCTTGCAGTGCTCTGGAATGTAGCCGTGCCCAACAGATTATGTCCTGGCAGGACACAAACATCCCCATCAGTCTGGCCAGTATCATCAGGTCCGATGATTGGGAACAGAGGACCTGGGTCAGTAGGCTGCTCAGCTTTGTCTGCCTCTCCTGAGACAGATAGAAACGAGACCGCTCCGTGTCCAGCAGTAAACCGAGATGTTCCAGGCGTTGGGTGGGCTGGAGTGAACTCTTGGCTATGTTGATTACAAAACCTGCTTGCTGGAGGGTCCTGATTGTGAGCAGAACATCCCTGTGGACCTGTTCCTGTGATGGAGCTCTGATTAACAGGTCGTCTAAGTACGGGTAGAGGAAAACTCCATGGGTTCTCAGGTGCGCTACGATGGTGACTAGCGTCTTCGTGAATACCCTGGGGGCGGCCATTAGCCCGAAAGGTAGGGCCCGGTACTGATAATGCCGGGACCCATAGCAAAATCTGAGAAATTGTCTGTGTGCTGGGAGGATCGGAATATGCAAATAAGCCTCCGCCAGGTCTATTGAGGCCAGGAAGTCTCCCGCCTCCAGGGCGGCGACAATTGACTTCCAGGTCTCCATTTTGAAGCGCCGCTTGGACAGGAACCGGTTGAGCCACTTGAGGTCCAGGATGGCTCGGACATCCCCGTTCTTTTTCGGGACCAGGAAAAACACTGAATAGACACCCCTGCCCTGCTGTTTTCTGGGGACAGGTTCTATCGCCCTGATGTCCATCAGGTGTTGGATAGCATTCAGCATCTTTTGGTGCTTTGACTCGTCCCTGGAGACAGGGACCTTCCAGAAGCGGGGGCGCGGCTTCTTCCTGAATTCCAGGGAGTATCCCCTGGAAACCGTCTCCAGCACCCAGGCGTCCGATGTAAGCTGGCTCCATTGAGCGGCGAAGTGCTGGAGACGGCCCCCGATTGGGATGTCCTGCTTGGTCCTGGCGTCAGGATGGACGAGGTGATTTGTTGGTCCTTCCTGCTCCGGAGGAATCTCCCCCTGGCTGGGGTCTGCCCCTGGGTGCAAACCTGGGTCTGTTCCAACGACCTCTGCGCTGGGAACCATCTCTGCGGCGAAAGGAACCCCTCTGGCTCCGAAAGGAAAGGTTTGAGGTGGTTCTGCCCTTGCTCTGGTCTTTGCGCGCCGTGGGGAGGACCTTACGCTTGTCCCGGTTCTCCACTAGCAATGAGTCTAACGCTTGGCCAAAAAGCTTCGAGCCAGCGAAGGGGACAGAAACCAGTCTGGACTGGGAGCCCTGGTCCACTTCCCACTGGCGTAGCCAAATGTTGCGTCTGGCAACGACGTTTGCTGCCAGGGCTTTGGCGCTGAACTGAAGGGCGTCCAGGGAAGAGTCGGCCGTGAATGCGGCTGCCAGCGATATCTTTTTTAGGGTGTTACGGGTGGCCCTAGGCAGTTTGCTGGAGTCCTTTATCAGGTCCTCCACCCATGCCAGGAGGCCCCTGGCCATGACCGAGTTTGCAGCTGAGGCCCTTAGGGCTAGGGCTGAGGCTTCAAAATCCCTCTTGAGGGCGCCCTCGACCCTCCTGTCGCAGGGGTCCTTTGGCCCTCCTTCCCCTTCCGAGGGGATGACCGCTGTGGATGATAGAGCAGCCACAGGCTGGTCAACACTAGGCACCTTGAGCTGGGTGAGGACGTCTTCAGGAAGGTTGTAGAACTTGCTGATTGACTTAGGGTTGCGTCTGGATCTGTTAGGAGTCTTCCACTCTGCCTCCAGCACTTCCTTGAATGACACTGGAAAAGGCACCACTGCTGGCTTGCTGGCCCCTTTTGGAAAAAGTGGGCGAGGGGCGTGCTTTGCCGTCTGAGCCTCTGGTTCTGAGCCCTTATCCTGCTCCAGCTGCAGGGTTTGGATCACTTTGTTGATTAACCGGGGGAACAACTCTGGTGATTTAAACAGTCTGCCCCCTTCATCGTCCACGTCTTCCTCATCCCCAGATAACTCTCCCTCTTCTCTTGAGGATTCAGAAGTTTCGGGTGTCTCGGACTGCCAAGGATCAGATAGGAAAGCGTCCCTGTGTTTCCTTCTCATGTCCTTTCGCCGCCTGGGCCTGGGAGCCTTGGTGGGACGTGCTGGCCTCCTTCGCTTTTTTGGAATAGGATCCCTGTCTGGGCTGCTGGAGTCAGAGAGGGGGCTGCTAGAAGCTGGGGACGGGGTGCGCTTGCGTGCCCTCTTTCCCCCTTGTTTGGCAGGCTCCTGTTGTGTCTGGGCCCTATTGTCGGCCATCATTTTCTTGACTAGGGCCTCTAGTTGGGCCTGGGACTGCAGCACAAAACCTTGAGGCTGAGCCCCGGATGCGCCCTGGGGTAGACTCGCATTAGAGGGGCTGGGGTGGCCCTCTGCCTGCGCTGAGTGAGCCCTCCCTTCAGGCTGTTGTGAGGTTTCCATGGCCCACCCTCAACTCGCGCTGGGAAGTGGGGCGAGAGGGGACAGAGATGGGGCTGTGCAGAGCTCCTTTCCCTGGTGCACTGCCGCGGGTGTGGGGCGAGCGATCTGTTGCAGTTTCACATCTCACAGTCCAGAACTGGCTGAAACTGGCAT